>NC_051173.1:29771596-30371596 GCF_013339725.1 Rhipicephalus microplus | reverse complement strand
AAAGAAAGCACTCAGCATCACTCTGACAGTGCTGCGCTCTCGGAGAGCCTTCTTTGGTCTTAGTGACGTGCAATGCTTCCACTGTGATAACAGGGATTTGGTTTCCGGGTTGTACCCATACACCCAAGACTCGTCACCAGTGATAATGGTCATGAAGTTAGCGTGACTGCTTGTAAAATCCAGCATGCTTGTAGAATCCAGAAAATCCAGCAGACTTCAACACGAAGTTGCTTTTGCTCTACTGTCAGCAGTTTTGGTATAAATTATGCTGCAACTCTCTTCATGGCCGAATCTTCGGTCATAATGGAATATGCAGAGAAAGTGCTGATGCCCAGCTCTTCTGCAATTTCCCGGATAGTCACACGACGGTCCCGCTAAAGCACAGTGTTCACTTCAACAATGACCTGGTCATTTCGGCACGTTGATGGCTGACTGGAGCGTGGCTCGCTCGCCACCAATATGCGGCTGTCTTTAAACCGGTTTTACAACTCTTGAATCTGTGTGCGACTCATAGCGTCATCAACTAAAGCCATCTTAATCTTCCCAATGGTTTACATTAGGCTGTCGCTCAGTTTATGGCAAAATTTGACCCAGTAGCGCTGCTCTAGTCACTCCATCATTTTTCTCGCAATGAAAAATCGACGAGAGTAGACTGGTGCGAATATTCGAATGCTTTGAATATTTGAACGAATACTGCTGTATAAAAATTTGCTTTGAATCAAACTTAAATTATTGAATATCTTGCATTATTCGAAAAGAACGAATAGGTGCATAATAATCCGCAGTTAATGCTCTGTAAAAGTGCTTTCACTGCAGTAAAAGTGCTAAGCCGTGAAAACATCTATCCATTATTATTATTAGTATTGGCGCATGTAACTGCGGTTTCTCTTCAGTAAAGTGGTGCTAAACAGTCAAAACACAAAATCTGGAGAAATCCACACTGCAGCAAAGCCCACTTCAATATTTCCGTTTCTTTTTTTTTTTTTTCTCAGTTCAAAAGTTTGTTACACTGACTTACGTGCTCTAAGTATAGCAAATTTTAAAATCTAGCATATTTTACTGGCTATCACTAGTACTGTACCGTAAGTCAAATCCTGCAACTATTCAAAGTTGTTGCCACTTCCTTTGAGCAAAAAAATTGCCTTTGCACAGGCCTTGTCTCAATAAAAAAATATATATATATTGTGCAGGTTAGTTTGGTCATGACAAATATGCCCCTTACTTTTTAAAAAAAGGCGATGTATATACAATTCGAATTCGACAAAAATCACTCTTCGCTTTGACCCTAAAATTCACTATTCGCACATGCCTAGACGAGAGCGCTGCGAACTACCCCTATCAAATGCTGTGTCCCAGTGGCTGACGCTATTGGCAAGCGGGAAAAAAATTCACGCATGCACATCAAGGTTCAAGGTCAGCAGATGCAAGTGCGCTTGTTTTAATTGCATCAGTTGTTTGGAAAAAAATAATAATAAGTTCGGATACTTTTTTAAGAGACCTTGCAAATCCATATAAATCTGCGTGTGGCACTTGGTAAAGGTGGTTTCACTGCAGCAAAGTAATGCTAAGCCGAAAAAGCACCTATTTAAACATTTATTAAATGTAACTCTTTTGTAAAAGTGGCTTCACTGCAGTAACATAATTCAAAGCTGTGAAAACACATATTTACGTGAAATCCGCAGTGTCGCAAAGCCTGACTTCTAGGTTAAATGGGAATATTAGCTCAAATCGATTCAATTTTTCAGTTCAGAAGCTTTTTATACGGACTTACATGCTTTTAGAATTTCAAATTTTAAAAAGTAACATACTTTAAAGGCTATCACTTGCATTTCACTAAAGGTTGAATCCTGCTACTATTCAAAGTTGTTTACACTTTCTTTGAAGCAGAAAAATGAAATTTTCACAGGCCTTGTTTCAATTATTTTTTAAATATTGTTCAAGTTAGTTAAGTCACAATAAGCACACCTGTTTCTCCTCGCAATATGCGATATATATATATATATACACTATTTTAATTCTATTCGAAATTATTCAACCAAAATCACCATTCACTTCAAATTCACTTCAAACCAAAAATTCCCTATTTGCACAAGCCAATGGTGCATTAGCCAGATTACAGTTATGCTTTGGATGAACAAAGCTGTGCAAACTAACTTAATAGGCACGCTTAATCTTTAATTTAAAAGAGCAGTATACTGTAACTTAATAAACGAGAATAAAACTCACCTTATAGATGCTCTTTTGGATCATTGGTGTCTGCTTCATAATCTCAGTCAGGACACCTTCCTCAAACATGTCTGCATTCAACTGCAAGTTGAAAGAAAGTTGTGTCACACACACACACACAAAAGAGAAAGAGAGAAAAGGATGAAGGTGATGTTACATTACAGTGAAGCACTGCTCAGAAAGCATATACAGTAAAATGTCATTATAGAAACCTCAGATTAACCACTTTTTTGCTAATCCCCCACAAATTCATTTCATTTCATTTTATTACCTTAAAGACCCCATTGAAGGGGTATTACATAAGGGGTGGGTACATATATGAAAACGTGAAAGCCATTTTTTTTTTTTTACAATGCAAGGTAATTTGTTACGGTGTTCAAAAAGGTGGTAGGACAGGTTATGGCGGTGATTTCGTTAGAAAGGCCGTTCCAGTCCGTAGCTGCACGAAAAAAGATGTCCAAATGTCCATTGGTTTAATGTAAAAATATTTCACTACTACGAATTTCAGTATACCAAATGTTTTAGAATGACATATCGAACTTTATGCTTCTTATATGTATGCAGTACTTCAATACTACGAATAGCAATTTCAAAAAAAAAAAAAAAGTTACCCACGGCTGAGAAAATAATGCCCAGCTCCATACCTGCCACTACCACCATCATCAGAATGCCCGCGCATCTCTCTATCTGTCCGCCCTATTCAAATGTGCGATCGCCCTTTCGGCATAATCATTCCAGCTAGTACTTGTTTTTCGCGTCAAGCTTCGCCTCGTTGACTTCATTTTCGTCAGGCAGCTTTACCTGCGTGCTTGTTAATGGCTGTTTTCTAGCCTTTTGGTTGGTGGTTGAACGTTTAAAATGAGCTCCGAAAGCAGCATGAAAGGAATGCTACAACAGACTGAAAAATGTTACCCGAGTGAGCTATGGCATGAAGTCGCCAATGATTACCCGTGCATGCTTCACTAACGTTCCAACAATATGCACAGTGCAATGACATAGCATGTAGGTGAGCTTAGCTGATGACCGATAAGACCCATACGATTTGTTGTGATAAGAGAACGGCGAAGAGAGCAACAATGACGACGAAACGGCTTGCACAAAACAACATTAAAAATCGGCAATTAACGCCGACGCGTCGCAGTGCATAAGAAGGATGAGCAACGCTTAAGAGTTCGTCTTTCAGCATTTGAGCTGCCGACATTAGGATAGATCACGTTCTTTCTGAAATAAACACGCACTGGTTTTTTAATATTTTGTGTTTGCTTGTTTTTCCCCGCTGATTAGAGCATAATGCGATTGCAAATGTATACAAACCACAGGTAAGTGACTGACGAGTTTGCGTTTACAACTTTTTCACAAATTTTTAACACTTTCACACTATGACAATTTTTCAAAATAGCGAATGATTTGTAGCAGTCCCTTGAGATTCATTGTATCGAGATTTCACTGTATTAACCTTACAAACAGCAACTCTGAACACAATGAAGTGCCTTCAAAAACACAGAATTATTTTGAACTATTCTGGACTGTTCTGCACTGTCTATAAATCAGAGAAAACTGAGGTTAAAGATGGACTACTGGCTCTATGTGCCATGATGTAGGACCAGGTTAGTTGGTATTTCATGAATATGAGTGTAGAGCAACAGTCAACAAATGCTTGACATAGGCAAGTGCTGTCTCATTACCACAGCACTTTTCTCTGTCATTTTTCTTTGTCCAATGTCTACCGTTACCCTGCGCCCATCAGATACAATATACTGCAGTTGCACAACCATTTTATGATGTAATTAAACATAAAAATGTGCTCATATGTATGCTTGTACACTGCAACGAGAAAGAAACAAAGCATAATTAACAAAGAAAAAAAATTCCCACCTATGTCTCTTTTTGGCTTCATATGATCACAGCAGCAGCATATCACACATTTTCTTACGCACTTATGACGACATATTACATATTTTCTTACAGACTGACAATGACAATTTTGTCGCATTATGGGTATGCACTTACATGACTCGGCTTCAACAATACACCATTCAAGAGTGCCTGTGGTGTTCCAGTGATACCAGTCTTGTTGATAAACTCCCAAGCTAGCTGAAATGCAGGTGAGTGAAAAGAATATGAAACTTGTGACAGCAAAGTAAAATATGTGAAGATGGGTTCACAATCACACCTTGCGTCCAGTGTCGTAGTCCGAGTCTTCCCCAAAAATCAACTCCAGGTCTTCTCCGGGAAACTTGAGCTTGAACTGAGCGATAACCGTCTCAGCTGTAATGGGCCCACTTTTGGTTACCGCATACACCTGGGTAAAATTACAATCTTGAATCACTACGAACTCACTAAGAGCTATATTAGCCTATGCTGCGGAGCACAATAATTTTGCTGCCTGCCAATGAACATAAAAGGAGTCATGCAAAATTTAGTTGACGCGAGCATTTTGTTGTGAAATAAGAAATTGGCCCTATTTTTCCATGTTTTTAGGGTGCAATCAATGACTTAGACTTCCAAAAGCACGGCCTCTTGCTTCAGAGAGCCACTGCATAATGGCAAGTTAAATTTTTCCACTTTAAGCAGCAGTATGTAGCTTAATTTTTTAGACTGATCGATGGCGCAATATCAGAAAGATGAGACTGTGGACAAATTTGCCGTGGGAACACCTGCACGTTACAAAAAACGCTACAAATCACCAATCACAGACTTTCTGCCCCTGCTTTCTCTATTCTCAGGTTGTTTTTTTTTTTTTTGTGCACGCACCACACCACTACGTGTTAGTGGGGAAGCCCTATGGAAACATGACTGTCACCTCCAGAGCTTCAAAACAGAATGCGTAAGCTAAGAACATGCTGGCATGTTTGGTCATAATGGCCATGTATATTTTCTGCATTGTTAACACTGTCACTATCACACCTCAACAACACCGAAAAATTGTGGCTGCCACACCTGCCTCTGCATGCCACCCTTTTTCACCCGCTTTGAAAATACAGCATAAAAAGCGAAAAGACAGTTTTCTCACTTGGCTCCAAACTACAACTTCGGTCACAGACTCTGGCAAAGTAGAGTTGGTCAATCCTAGCCTGCTGGTGTGACTGGTGGCAAGCTGTTATTGTTAGCTCACCCTCGAAATGTTGGGTTATTGTAAACCATTGATGCAGAAGCTGGTTAGAAAAGCCAGGGCTTGCTAGCGAGGCTTACCACCTTTCAAAAGCTTGCAACAACATCATGTTAGTTTAGAAAGCGTAAAAAAAAAAGAATTCAGAGGCTGAAATAACAACAAAAGATAAAAAAGCTGCCCCGGGACAGCTTTTTTTCCCGCCAACTCTCCAGTTGTATTGTAAAATAAAAAAATAAAATTTAATTGAGCTGAAATCTTACGTCAGTAATGAAAGACAGTCCGTCATATGGCACAGTGTTCTGACTAATAAAGTTGAAGGCATTCAGCATGGCCACGCCTGCATCCTCGTTTCCAGTCACGGACATGTCGGGGTTCACGGCAAACACCAGGCCTATCCTGAAAAATGAGACAGCAGAGAAGTGAGCCAAGGCAAAATTTTTGCAACATGCGCTGTAGGCCCTCGAGACAAAAGAACAGGGCTCTGGCGTGTTACCAGCCTTACGATATATGATCACAGCATTAAGCAAGGCGCAAATGCTACCGACATGATGACATGGGTCACAAGCCCATCCACGTTGCACAGCCTGGCCTGCCTGGAAGTGACGAACATAGCAATGTGGGAATGTTGGTATTGCATTCCATCTGACGAATAAAGCAGGCTAAAAGCTGGCACAAGAGGAAAAAGTGACACTCGGCACAACACAGCACTGCGTTGTGTCGAGTGTGCTAGGCTTGTGTGAATGGTAAATATTGAGGTTCGAAGCAGTTCAAAAAACATATAGTACAGAAAAATGAGCATATTTGTCAAGACCCAACTCAACTGCACAATATATATATATATATTTTTAGTTGTGACAAGGAAATTGCGAATGTCATACTCTTTAGTTCAAAGAAGTGGAAGAAACTTTAAATAGCAGCAGAATTTGAATTTTTGCAGGATGCAAGAAACAACTGGTAAAATAAGTTAAAATTCAAAACTTTGTCATACTTAGAGCATATAACCCAATATAACAAGCTTTTCAACTTAAAAAGTTATTAATCAATGCCAGGGTAAGAGTATGCTCATTTAACCTTGCAGCGAGACTTTAAAACAGTGCAAATTTTCTCTTGAAAGATGTTTTCACTGTACGACACCCTTCTCCTGCAGTGAAACCACCTTCACAAGGGGGAGTTATATCACCATTTGTTCATTTCGAATATACTTCGAATTTTCAAATAATTCAAATTCGTGCCAAATTTAGCTCGAATATTTGAAAGGCTTAAATATTTGCAGATGTATAGAGTGTGCTTTTTTTTCTGCGCTACCGTCAACTAAACTACTAGGAGGCTCATGCTGCCCGACCATGTCTGCTCAGTTGGTGCCTGAAAAATATTGATGAAATGTGCTGCTACTCACTTGTCTACCTGATGTTTGTCCCTGAAAGCATCAGCTAACTGTACGGCTTTATAACATAAACATGCAAGTAAGGACTGGTGTAGTAATGCCAGCTGATTTACAAAGCCCGTCCTGGGCAGTTCAAGTTTGTATCTTTGCCTCGCCTACTGCTAAAACCCTGCGCCATATCATCACGAGTGAGCTGACATATCATCAGAAGCTGAAATGTCACCTCATGGATTAAGAATACACCCAATCTCAACCCAATCTTTTGCATTTTGTCCATAACATTAACACCAAGGTACGGTCGTATCTCAAGAGAAATAAGCATGTTGACCAACCAACGAACAAACCAATGGCTGACACATTAAAACACCCCTGCAACACATTCTAAACATCGTCAGAAAACGTTTCCAGACTTGTCAAGGCATTTATGACCCCATGTGTGCCAAATAATATTTCATTACACTGCATGCAGCAGAGAACATACATGTCAAAAATAGCAGAGAATTGCTTGCTCTCTCCTAACCATTGTCTCAACCAACTAACTGTACAGTAAGTTGGATCAACATTTGTAGGCCAATTTCATGAAACGCGTGACAGGAGAATACCTTAGAGGCCATGTGCCACAAATGTGCAGCTACTGATGCTGCCTACAGGGCACTGCCAGTGACGTGACTGCACAGAGCACCTTTAAACAAGAAGCAACAGTCATGTTTGAAGAAAAAAGAAGAGAATGTTCAAAGGCCAAAACATGTGGTGACATAAGTTTTGGGCAGTCCAGGACATGTGGTGACATAAGTTTTTGGCAGTGCACGATTTCGTCATCATGTCCCCCGTGCTCCGTGTAAAATCCAGTGTTCTAGCAATGAATGGAAAAAATGCTAATGCGATCACTCCCTCTCTACTCAACCAATTTGAAAAATTTTCACAGCAGTAGATCTGTGAAGCAACAGTCAGCAAAGCAATTTGACAATAACCTAAGAAGGTGCTGCAGGGCTCCTTTAACCTTTCTCTACTAATTTTTTCAACCGAAACAGGTAAAAAAAAATGCAGATCTTTTTATCTGCCAGTTTGATTCTACATGACTTGACACAGCAAAAAAAAAAAAAAAGGAACATTGAAAGATGCTACCTTCGCAAGTGCATAAGATTGGCTTCACTGCAGTGTACCTCCAAAAGTGCCCAAACCTTCCCACTCTTCAGTGCAGAAAATGCCTCTTTGAAACTTGAAAAATAAAGCATAGAAAAGTGAGCAAGTGAAAACAAACCTTGGACGAGCCGGTAAAGGTTCACTTACATCTAAGGCATCCACTGCTGATAAGTTGATACAAGGTCGTCGTCCAAATACAAAGATTTAGAGGAACTGTGCTGCTATGATTAGTCACTGCCACACTAGCAAAAGAACTAAAATTCTTCATTTAATGAAGCATTGACAAATGATGAATGTTTCCGCCCCCCTCCCCTAAAGGAGATGAAAGAAGCTGAGCTCATGCACAGAGGACACCATTTTCTGATACCAGCTACACCAACCAAGTCTTTTTTTTTGACCAAAATGCATGCTTTGAGCACGTTTTAAAATGTTTTTCTGCGCTATCTGTTAAAACCGACAAGAATACAGCACTGCGAATCGGGGTAGCTTGACTGTGACACCCCCACATGCTTGCTGTATGGTGGACGAGCCCAGCTCTTCTTCAGTAGCGACGAGCCCAGCTCGTCTTCAGTAGCAAAAGGGTTAACACTGCACGTAAGCATTACAAGCACAAAGTCAAGCAGGTACCTCAGAGGAGCCCGATGAATGTAGAATGACTCTGCCAGCTTAAGGATATCTTTGACGTCTTCCTTGGAAGGATCGGCTATAACCACCTGGTAATAACAGGAAATGCACGCCATCATTAAAATGAATGCAATCTCACTTTAACACAAACGTGCCCAATGAAAATTGGGCATGACACAGAAATGACACAGAAAAAATTTACCATATTTTATGGTGTATAAGTCGCACTTTTTTTCTGAGATTTTCACGGGTGTAAAGAACATTTAGTGATCTTGCTGCTTCACATCATAGAAAACTAAAGCAACAATTTCAAGATGCTACTGTTATTCAGAATTGAGCAGCCTTCTCTATCAGATGAATTCGTGCTCCAACTTATAAAAAAAGTACATATATGTGCAAAATGTCATGTGATCTTGAGCAACCAGTACGTCCCGCAAGTACGATAAACTGCGCATGACAACATTTGTAAAATGACATTTAATCTTGTTATAACAGTGAAGTAACCGTGATAACGGGTGGCGGCTACTTCTTGTTAAAGCAGCATGGCGACCATGGAGATTAGTGCATCACGTGCACTAATTTGCTGTCTGAATTGTTTTTTCTCAAAGCATAAAACCCACAGAACTGAGGCAATAAATAAAAAAGGGTGCCGCACTGTACCCAGTTGCGTCTTGCAGGACTAATTATGAAGTTTCAGTGACTAGCTGAAATGTTTATTTGTGCTGTTTAGCGGCAACGATTTACCAGTTACAAAAAAAAAAAACCCACTTCATCTTCTTCATCATCAGTTTCTACTTCCATGAAAGACTTTTCGACAATCTAGCAGTAGTTGCAGCTTTCAGCTTCCCGTTGCCATTTGCAGTTTGTGTGCGTGTGTTTCAATGGTTTCGGAGACCATGTGGTGCAATCGGTTCACTGGTAGGTTACGTGCTTCCGCCGAGCCACTCATTGTCTCAGGGGCGATGCCAGCAATGTGCTTCAAGGTGCTTACAATGCTGCGAGGAAGAGTTACTCCGAGGCTGACAACGGCAACCTGGTGATTTTGCCTAACAATGTGTGAAACCTTGTGGCAGCACACCAAAGGTTCTGGCTCATAGTGAAGTGCAATAAATATTGGTTTGCTGCTCCTTAGGACTGCGTTATTTACAATACTGCTGCTTACAGACATTCAGTGCTGTGTGAAACTACACAATTCGCTATGAATAAACTCGGCGTGTATTATGGTGTATTATCATGTTGACTGGGTTTTAAATAGGTGCGACTTATATATAATTTTTCCCAGGGAAAGATGTAAAAAGTAGCAGGTATGTCTTATACAAAGGTGCAACTTATACACCGGAAAACAATGTGAATTTGGGGGTTTTCTATGCCAGAACCGATACATGAATATGAGGCATGCCATGCCACAAAGTGGCTGGAAGTCAGACCCAAGTCTTCAGGCTTAGCAGTGTAATGAACATAAGGTGACCTTGCTGCTTGAAATCACAGAAAACTTAAGCAACAATTTGAAGATGCTACTGTTATTAAGAATCAAGCAGCCTTATCTACAGGATGAACTAATGCTTGTACTATGAAATGAAGTTGACTTTTGTTGACTTGACCAATTAGACGTCCACTGAAGGCCCCACCCCAGCTGGTGCCAACATGTCTCCATGGGACCAACTTTTCATCGTTTTGATCAAGTGTTTCCAGTCTCAGAGTTGAAGGAAGGACGCACCTTTTTATACTAGCCATACACATCTTTTTCCTTTCTATGCTAACTCATTATTATGAAGGCAGATCACTTAGTATATAGAGAAAAATGATTTTGTTATGTATGCATATTATTTTGTACGTTTGTAGCAATAAGGATCAGCCAGACAGGAAACCAAAAGCATATGAAATATGTATAAAAATGAGCAACACTCAAGCCACAGTCTCGTCGTAATTGCGATCCAGTACCTGTGACTACAGATTACAAGTACAGTGCGTTTAACTTATTGACAATGAATTGAGTATGTGAATCACAGCTCACGCAGTCGGAGAAAACAACTCCCTATGTCGTAAACTCTGTCAACATATTACAGTTAACCTGCACAAGCTGCAGCGAAAACAGAGCCAACGAGCAGGCCACAATTGTGCTGACAGTAGCCATACTTACCAGGTTGTACATGTTCTTGCGCACATGCCTCAGCATGCCAGGGTAGGTTGGTCGTAGCATATCCTGGACGCTGCTTGGCCAGGTACGGTACGCGGAGTCAGTCTCAATGTCGTTGATGTACTAGAGAGTCAGAAAAAAGAACTTTTAAAAGCAAGTGGTACCATAAAGTAAAGTTGTCACTACTTATGTAAAGACACTGCTCATGTTGTATAAGTGACACTGGCTATGTTGCCAAGCTACCATAGAGAACAACAAGCAACTCCACGACAAGTACTAGAACTTTAATTGTAGACTGCGCAAGGCACTCGAGCACCAGATAATTAGCACTAACAATGGTACCAGGACCAATGAAAAGACGAAGATGATTGATTGATATGTGGGGTTTTACGTCCCAAAACCACTATATGATTATGAGAGACGCCGTAGTGGAGGGCTCCGGAAATTTAGACCACCTGGGGTTCTTTAACGTGCAAAAGACGAAGATGAGACATGCATAGATAGCAAAAGAGGTCAGTACTAGTATATACAATTGACATCGTATTTAAGCGATTTAGGTCGACAAATTTTGTCTTAATTTGGAATCCGAAGTTGGGTGGGGGGGGATCGATTTAGAATCGAAAGCGAGTTTCGGTTGTGAAGTCTCTGAAAATGATCTCTGCGTATTTCTGCAAAGCTAGCTTTTCTGCACAGCTTTTAAGTATGCCGTGAAGCCGCCTTCACACATTGGTGGCTTCATGATGTGCAGAAAAAATTTTTTTTTTTAATAAAATGTGCTCGTGCTTCTCTCTCTCTTTTTCTTATATGCCGTGACATTTGCAGAGGTCGACATACATTCTAGTTCACTTACAATCGTGTAAATATGGTATGTGATGCCTAGAACAATCACTGTACACATATTTACCAACGCTCGTGAAGTGTGCAAATTGTCCTGTGCTAAATGAAATGAGATAAAGGACTCAGCCCCCAAAAAAAAAAGACATTATTCCTTACAATAAGGCCATTTTTATATTATATTTTAACAGGCAGAAAGTGCACTAGCCAGAGTCTTATGCAACCAAATTAAACCTGACCAGTTATCAAATCTAAGAAGCAAAATGACCAAACTAAATAAGCTCACGTTATCAGGCCTGTTTATTGGGTATCAAGTAGTAACTTGATACATAAGACATTCACTGACATTCACTACGGTGTGTGACAATAACTAGAAAGCATACTCACCAGAACAGCAGAGTCTCTGATGTCAACTCCATATTCCTGTTTGTTGTTCACGAGGTCCACTTTCACCAAGCTTGGAATGAGCTCTTTCTGCAAGTAGACAGCTTCCTACCTTTTACCTGATCTAGAAACCCTAGTTGGTAGTAGGTATTTTCTAAATTCTGGCATGTCACACCCGCTTCTAGAATAGAGCCATAACCTAAAATTTTCAACAGCTCGTTTTGTGCCTCCAGTCAGCTTGACCCTATATCAGGAGCATAATGAGTGCCACTTTCTGGCATCTGTTACATAGTTTTAAACTCTACTTGTAGTTATTTGTTTAGCTACTGTTTGTTCGAAGCTGATATAAAAATACTCTGAGTAAAACAAACTGAGCTAGATAGTTCTTGTCTCCCTTGCAATGTGTTGCAACAGTCACGAAGAGACATTCCAGACAACCAGTCCACCAGAGGGCAACAGCCATTCTTGCCTAGTGTGTCCTGTTATGGTCCTTTGTTGCACTTGCCGCATTACAAGAGGATTAACAGAAACATGGAGTGACAAAATGATCAAACTTCTTTGTGCAAACTACAAAAATTATTGGACAACATGAAGAAAAACAGACATAAAACACACGGATGCAATCCCCAGTACTTGCAGTAGTTCGTGCAAAGAAAGTTGATTATTTTTGACCAACTAGCCCATTGTCCGGTTTTTCTTAAGTTTGACAAAATGAAGGCAACTATGAAGGTGGTGCACTAGTTACTCACAGGTATGCCGATGTTGTGCAGGCCCTCAAGCAAACGGGTTTCCTGCTTGAGGCTTTGAAGCAGGGTAAAGAGGTCAATGACCTCCACATCATAGTACAGGCCGTTCAGGAAGAGCGCCCCGTCTGTGGGTTCCAGGCTCAGCGAGTGGGCAAATGACTGCACACAAAAAGCCCAACAAAGATTAAAAAAAAAAAGCTTATTATAACTATGTATTTAAGCATGATCCAAACAAAGCCGAAATTCCAGGAAAAATAGAAGCCAGAAGCGATGAGAAATTGTTGAACAAGAAATGTTGCTGGAGACAACTTTTTGACAAGTATACTTGGCTCGAGGCAGTAACTGACTGCTGGCTTGATAGAGACACTTCTCTTGTTGAAACATTGGATCCAGTGACAGTACCTGTTTAATGATTTCTCAAATTGAAGATTAAAGCATCTAGAGTGTGTGTCAAGCAGTTCAATGTGCTGCCTACAAGCTATAATTTACAAGCTTCATATAAGAATGTTAAGTGAGATGTGAATGGAAAGAACGCCAGCATGAATATATGGAGCATTTGTGAAAACAGAGTAGCCAGAGTAGCCTATTGTGAGAGTTATGCAATTTGGCAAATATGAAATACTAATTAGGCCTTACTGTAACAGGCTGCTCCTTGTAGCAGTAGCAACATTATGTATGAAAGACATCACTGACACAATAAATTTGCAATGTCCACGGAGCTAATTAAAAACTTCCCTACAATAACTTTTCAATACGAGGCATTAGATGGAAAGTAAACAGCAATTTTAGAAACAGCTTTATGGCAGTATCTGCTCTAATCCTGTTTTTTTTTTTTTTAAGTAGTTTTTCTACCACAAATACGACACGTAAAATGGATATTTTCACCCTGCCAAAGACTTTGAGTGACGCTGACGAACCTCAGACAAGATGCATGTTAGCCATCACTGCACAAATACTTTGGAGCTGTCAGAAAATAATTTTGTTATGCAACGGGAATTTTGTGTCACCCGTAGCCTTTTGAACCACTTCTATCTCTCTTCCTCTTGACCTCTTTCTGAAGCATTCAATGTTTGCTTAAAATAATACCGTTATGATGTGAACCCGCAGTTAGGCTGGCTAGAATGGGGACATGTGAAAAGCAAGCTGTGTGTCCCTTGCCCAGAGGTGTCGCCTTGCGGGATCTCTCCGCGAGGCCAAAACATGCCGCGACAGTGAAAGGCACTGCGAACAAACATAGGGGAGACAGTAGTGTAGGCTACTACAACGGGAGCTTGCCAGCCTCATCGGCATTCCACGCAGTTTTATGAGTACTTTGTGTTAGTGTGCACTGAGAGCAATGGCACCTACAAAATTAAGAAAACTCGGGCAGCGTGGTTCGTGTCAGGCACTGCAATTCGGGGTAAGGAACATGCATGGCAAAGGTGTCACTTTTCTGTGCGCCGGTACAGCCATAAGTTTTTCTTATTGTGGGGCCAAAGAGGAAAAAAAAGTATATGGAAGTACCCCGGCTCGTACCCAGTATAATGGGGATAAATCTATACAGTAAAATTCGGCCATCTAAGAAAAGCAAACATTTTGGCTCAAGTTAAATGTAGTGAGCCTGAACAAGTGCTGCAAAAGCTTTTCCACGTATGTATGACAAACACCAGGAGCTAAATTACTAGATGCCTTGTAGCTCTCTCAAAAAACCGAACGATTGCTTTGATAAGTGTATTCATCTGAACGTTCTGTTTTCTTTTTCGGTGTTACTTCATTGTATTTTAATCGAGTACTATATAATGCAGCGATGCTAACCTTGTGTATTGCATGCACAAATAAGAATTCATGCATCGTACCCATATATTAAAGCATTGCAAAACAGCTACATAGTTAGGTAATTATAAGAGTAGATACTAATTAAAGGCTGTTGTTTAAAGACCATACAACTTCCATTAAAGACCATACAACTTCATACGTAGATAATGTAAAGCAGGCTGACACATGTTTTTCGCACATTGCACCTGCATTTGAAGATAGTTGGCAGCTTGTGGTAGCTCTGCAAGCAGCGTGTTGCAGATATTGGCTGCGTTAAATGTGTAAGCAATTGGCAAAATCTGTAGTCAAATTTCTTTATGTCACGATCAAGTGGTCGTTTTTATTTGATAGAAATTTAGCTCTAGCATAAGTGAAACGAACACTGACCAGTGTACTTTATCATAATACCGTGTTAACTGAATTTGGTTGATGCCATGAAAGTAACTGCGACCTCAATTCCTATACAAATTTGAGAACATGCACACTGGCTCTGTGACAGCACGATCTCAATCGTAATGCAAGTTCAGCCTTTATTAATTAAAACGCAAGGACAAAGCTACTCACACTATCAAGGTAAAATTAATAGTATGAGGCAATACAGTTTATAAAATTTTATAATCTAATAATGCTAGAATGCTACAAATCTTTCGAAATCATGATGTCCCGCTTGAAGAGCTTTCTTTTTACTGTAATCATGTGGGCAAATATTGTGAACATGAAGATCATTTTGCCTACACCTAACATGTAAAGAGTGGCTCATTTGAGATAACACTTCATTGAAAAATGATTGCACTGAGTTATGGGCAGCTGAGTTATGTCCGATTTTTCAGCAAAATAGCGCTAGCATGGGACATCAAAGCGACAAGACCAGCACTGTTTTTCGACGGTTCAGTATGCACACACCAAAAAGAAGCCCGTACTGATAGATGCTCTATTTATGTCTGGCTATCTGACTACCTAACCACTAAAAGGTTCGCAATTACTATACAGTTAATTATTCTTCAGTTCGGCACAAGTGCCGTGAGAAATCATAAACTTATTTATCACACTAATAAAGCTCTTTCAGCGGTAAAAATGAAGCACTAACCGATGCGAGGGTTTGGGCTTCAGCAGAGGGGGAGGAGCAGTGTAGTATAGGGGGCACATGCTTACCCTCCCCCTTCGCCCTCAAGCCACACGCGGCAACCGGGCTTTGCACGAGCGCTTCCACCCTCCCCCAGCCGCTATGCAGCATGCCCCCCTCCCCCTCCTCGAAAAAAAAAAAAATCTTGCCGACAACGATGCACGAGTGTATTACTGGCGCACCAAGCAAGCTGGCAGCGGCTCTGACTACAGTGCCACCGCTGCAAGATCACGAAGGGGTGCCAGCTTGGAGCGGCCTTGTTTTCACACCTCCCCATTCTGGCCACCCTACATCAGTGAAGGTTTGGTCAATACATTAACATTATGATTTCTCATCTGCCAACAGCTAGTGCCTCTGAGACAAAGCCAGAATAGTAGCCACAGCATTGCGAACCCTTGTGTCACATCACACCAACAGCATACTAGTCAGTATTTTATCGTAACGGTGCTTAGATAACGATATGGGTGCACAGAAAAAACAAGAATATAAGAATATGAGCAAGTCTCCAAAGAGAAATATAAAATGTCCAAAATAATGTATGCAGTTTCCTCTAGGTCTCTCAAGGCCAAAGCATGGCGAAGCTGATTGAACTTGGCTGCCTCAAAGTTATAACGTTGTGGTACTAGGCTATACCATGGCTGAACATCACTATTCAAGGTTCTGGGTATTTAAGATCAGCTTGTCATTGCCGTTGTCTCTCCCGCATAGCAGTGCGTCTCGTTTTGCCAAACGCAACCTCCTCTTCGGGAGTACTGATACTTCTTTAGGGAGACCACAGCAGCAATTGTCTCGAAAAGGCGCAATTTCTTTTTGCTGAGCTTGAGCACAACTACTGCCCAGTTGTAGCCCGACGCGACTCGACATGACATCACTGTAGTTGGTGCGTGGCAATTTTTGACTTGGCAAGAGTGCTCCGGCACGGTCAGCGTGCAGCTGCTACTCCGGTGCACACATGGCTAGACAGGACGTCACACCAGTTGCGCGAGGTAAGTATCTGCTAAGCAACAATGCATTGGGTTTTTTTTTTTAGATAGTGTCAGACACACTACGGTTACCTTATTTTGCTGTTAAAGAAAAGAAAAAATTCCCTTGAGTCAAAACAAGAAATGTGTAAAGAACCCACATGTTGGTTGTCCTCCACCTCTTTCTTGAGCTCGGGGCTGACGGCGATGTTCACGAGTGAGCGTGCTTGCGAGGGAAAGTTCTGCGCGGTGTCCCTCATGGTGCGCAGGGCGTCCTCAGGAGGGGCAAGCAGAATTTTCTGTGCAGCCTGCAAGCTCAGCTCTGCATGAGAATGGATGCATTTTAGGGAGCACACTTTCTGATATGAAGATGTGGCCATCAGAAGGCCCTAAAACAAACAAAACGAATGTGCAACCACACAGCAATGATGCAGCTTCTTGTAAGATATACATCAGAGAAAGAATGCTGCTCAAACGATGACTGAAATTTTCTAAAATGAAGATGTGTGCAAGTGTGTTTACAGTGTATGTGTATTTTCAGTGTATGTGTAGTTGTAAACGAATTTGCATTCTTTCATTCTGTAAATAGTTTTTCTTGTGCTTGCTGTCAGCAAACTTTTTAAGCATTTCAAAAGAGATGTGTGCATGCTCTTTTTTATTTTTTGTACCCACTTGTCACTACTCTTTTCAGAAGACCAAAACTTCGTGAAATGCCAGGGGAAATTTTTTTTTCTCTCCTCCTTGTTCACCCTGTACACCATGGTGAAATCAAAGCTTAGATTTGACCAACTAAGTATATAGCCTGATCTTTTGGCATAAGTCGTGTGTGTACAAGGCACAGCCATTACCTCACTAAAAGAACCATCTGCCACAAAGCGGTGTGAGATGTAACACTGCAGAAGAGGGGCATCGCAACCAAGTACTACAATTGTTTAGCGTTTGTTCATGCAAGTGCTCTTATGAATAAGTTCCCAAAGGTATGATTGACACCGTGCTAGAGACAAAGATGAAAAAAACAGAATGAACAGGACGATAACTTACAGTGATGTTCTAGGCACAGTAGCAAATTAACCCGTGATATCATTGAAGCTTTTCCCATGAAAAGAATGGGAGATGAATGCGTGAGCCATGCGTTGAATTTCTCAACAGACCAAAAGTTTGCTTATCTGCTTGGCTAATATAATATCAGATGACATACTTGAATTTTCTTAAGGATGCACATGTGTTATTACCAAATAATTTGCTTTACTGTTTAATTTATGGTCTGCTATGCCGGTGTTACTTTCCCGCTTTGGTTTTTCTAAATAAATCTTTCCGTTGCGAAACAGCACTTGTCCTGTGCACTCTGTTACTTTAATCTTTGTCTCTAGCACTGTGTCAATCATGCAAGCATTACAACTAGTGCAATTTTCCATTCTACTCCCGAAGATAACAGGGTGGCAGCTACGCAGTATATTAACATGATAGCCTTAAAGAGCTCGTTTTGCAGAAATTCTGACTAGAAAACCGTCGATAAATACATGTTTTTTTCCCGCATGCAGTTCATGAAAATTTGTTTTAGGGGTAATATTTTTGTAAATAGGTAGGCCTATTGTAGAGAGCTCAGCGTTGAAGGCCGTGTCAGGTAGCCTTCCCTTCAAGAACATTATTGCATAGTGTTCTGGAAGATCACAAACACACAGTGTTCAAGAAAGTTTTCAATGTACCGTTTGCAACGAACGCGTTTTTTCGTCTTTCACGCGCCATTTCACTGATGTGGACGACATCGCAGGGAACACAAGGTGCAAAGCACTTCACTGTCCCGACATGACAACAGTCATCCCGCCCACTTTTTCACTGCCACACGCATGCAAAAAAAAAAAAAACACTTCAAAGGCAAGTGATTTGAGCACTCATTAATGCAAAATATTTTTGAAAATGCACATGTTATGCACATGTTATGCGGTACACAAGATCACTGATTAACACATCTTTGTCAAAATGAAAGGAAAACAAATCAGGATGTTCACTTAAGCGCCCTTCCTCAACTTGGAAAGGTTTTAATGACATTCCGGCACATGTTTGTGTTAATGGCGCACCATCAAGTTACATTTCTGGACACACGTTCTGTTGAAAAACTGAATACACTAATGCAGCATTGCAGCGAGTCCTGCTAAGGACACATCCCATATTTCATGTGCCCTGTTTCGTATCATCTGACCACAATTTTACACGCAGCATATCCCACACGGTTTGAGGGCTAAACTTTCCCTTATCTGCTACGTGCTGGCATTCTTACCTATCCGTTCCACAAAGCATTTGATCACAAATTTGAATGCTTTTTATAAAAGAAACATCCTAACTGTCATTACCACCATTAACCAAACGCAGAAGGTATGCGATCTTAAAAACTGTCGCATATTCTGAGTCATTTCTGCCAGCAACTTGTATCCATTGGGACTGTTTCCCTGTAAACACTATACTACTATCATCAGGAAAACTGTGTGGTTGTTTTTACAAGCCTCTACTGGTCTATTCTCCTTTTATTCCCGTTTTTTTCACGCAGTTTTCCAGGTAATAGAATACCAACTTGCCTAACAGTCGGTTATTCCAAGCACTGTAGACTAACACTGACACCTCGTTTTTATACACTTGATTGACTCTACTTGAGTTTTTGTTTCACCATGAGTTCCTCAAGTTATTGCTTCTTTCTGTTTTATGATTGTGTTGATTTTCTGAGGCATTTTATTTGTGCGTCCCTCTTTATATTTGTTTACAACTTTACTTTTTTTGTTGTTGCCTTTCTACATAATACAATAAGGTGCCACGGGTAAAAATGAATGAAATGAAGGCATGTCTTTTTCTCTCATCAGGCACTTGAAGCTTCAGCCCCAATTCCCAATAAGCCATTAACTACAGCAGGAATTCGAACTGGACAACCTAAGGGTAAAAAGAGTGTCACGTGACTCAAGTAACTGCAACAAAGGCTATGCCCACCTTGTAGCTCCCAGACCTTCAGGGCAGCCAGCTCAGTTCCCGAGTTGGCCAAGTGGGCCTTCAATACGTTCAGCTTGTCCTTCTTGTCAGGGTACAGCTCCCTTGCAAGAAATAAGACAGCATACAGTAACGAAAAAAAGTTAATCCCTTCCCGACCATACTCAGTGCACAGCTCGTAACTATCCAACATATACACTGCCACTCTAAGACAAGCAGTGGTGGTGTTTGTAAACATGTCAAAGTCCACATATGTTGGGCCCTTGAATAAGACTTTCAGACTACGCCATGTATAATGACAAAAGCTTTATATAGGCACGTGCATGCCTCAAACATTCTGCTAATCTGCAAGCATGTAATAAACTCAATACGTGTCGTCTACACACATGAAAACATTCATTCACACACTGTCGTTCCCAATGTTTATAAAAATATTGAAATTACTCTAATGCCACATATACTATAGAGGAGGAGGAGATCTAACAACTGAAGTTCCAAGGTGCCACCGCCAGAAGAGAGAAACAAACTCACTTTAGCTTCTTGAAGTCAAAGCCTTCCATATTTTCAACTTTTTCAACTTCGTCAGAGTCCACCACATTCTTTTCCTCTGCGAATAAAGTTAAAAAGAATACTAGTGAAGAAGCAGAAATTTATAGCGAGCCGCTACTTGAGCAGAAAATAATTTAGATGACGCAAATAGAACTAAGGCTAGGCTCCCCAAAACAACCCGATTCAAGTGCAGTGGACCTTTATAATTTTGAAGAGGGTTATTTTGATCTCAACTAAAGGTTTAGACCCCTGACTGCACATTTTTACAGGTCCAGACATTGATTTCTTCGATCCTCAAACGAGCCATCACCGAATAATTTCATCTCTAGTTTTGTCTTGCACACATTAATCCTGAATTGTGACCGCAGGAATGACAGAAACAAATCTCGGCATCGCCAGTTGCCTTGTTAGCAATGTCAGAAAAATCACAATGCAATTCATTTAGTTGATGTCAAGCTCATTTCTTGTAGTACTATTAGTTCGCTCATCACATCAGTAATGTCTTTATTGTGCTTTTGAACAAACTGCAACTGATAGGATTGAATATCTTGGAGTCACCTTTAACCTTAGTGTCGTCCTGAGCCTTGTATTCTGTGCTCTTAATGGCCAGCTCCACACCATAGCCAGATAGACGAACCTTGCTGGCACATGGAGTCTGGAAACACAATAATGGCACAAGGTCAGTGCTGAGAAACCAGTAGCAATAAAGTTCACACCATATGTGAGTGGTACGTGCTCTCCAAGAAAAAAATTACCACAACATCGTAGCCCAGAACCAGACAAGTTTAGTGATAGTCGATAGCTGAGGCATTCACACATTTGAAGCACCTCGCTTCTTCTGAAGAATTGCATCACATTTATCACCACTCTCCTGCTTTGCAATCTATATGTTGTAGCAAACGCTCCACGTTTATCTAGAATAATACAAGCTTTGAAAATGCCTAGCACTTGGCCTATTCCTTTTTTGGCTACAGACCTACTGCTACACGCTTACACACACACACACACACACACACACACACACACACACACACACACGCACACGCACACGCACACGCACACACACACACACACACACACACATATATATATATATATATTTTATAACACATAGTACGTAGGTCAGCAATGTCTGAAAAAGTGCTCGAAAAAAAAAATGAAAAGGTGGACTTTTCTAATGTCATTTAGCAGTACTGGCACAATGAAATTCATTGCAGCATGCAATCTTTTTAAATAAACAAACTCTAAAAACAAAAAGTACAAAGACTACGCTCTTCATTTATTTGTGTACACCCACAAGTACGGTACTCGTGGACTGAAATGCAAAAATTTGGAACTGATTAAATTAGTGCCCATACCTTAATTTCCAGCATCTACAGATTGTGTCATATCAGCATAATTTTGACTCAAACAATAGCATCAGAGTCAATATTACCTTTGGCCGCCAGATTTGCAGCTATATGATGCGGTTATCACAAGCAATTGCTCATAACAGTTGTTACACTAAAAACGATGTCGCACTTCAATTGTTAGTACTGTACATATTTTGATGAATCGCAAAGTAAAATGTCATTAAAAAGAAAAAAAGCAAGAGAATAATTTGGTTAAACTGAACTACAATAAAACGTTTATATTTTTACTAATATAACATACTCAACTCCAGTGAATAGCGGTATCAGTAACATGCTAATGTGAAAACGGTTCACTTTTTTTTTTTTTCAACAAGAACAGTCATGCGAGATAAAACTATGCCCAAATTTCAAATAGAATGCATTGTAGTTGAACGAGCTGTCCCAAGGTGCTATTGCAAGCTTTACTAATCTTGCTCGTCACTTATTCATGTCGATAATTTCATAAACAATCAGAAACAAGCAGTAGGGGATTCACTATATTAATGATGCTTTCTGCCCTCCATCAGAATACCTTGATTGATATATGGGGTTTAACGTCCCAAAACCACCATATGACTATGAGAGATGCCATAGTGGAGCTCCAGGCTCCGGAAATTTCGACCACCTGGGGTTCTTTAACGTGCACCCAAATCTGAGCACACGGGCCTACAGTATCTTCACCTCCATCAAAAATGCAGCCGCGGCAGCCGACATTCAATCCCTCGACCTGCGGGTCAGCAGCCGAGTACCTTAGCCACTAGACCACTGCGACGGGGCCCATTAGAGTGCCTTATTCAAGGACAGCTGCGAAGAGATTCTGTGGCTTTTTTTAATGCCTTTCACAGGCAGTTTAGCTGCCTACTGTTGGTCGAAAGGCATGGCCGGAAAATGTTTACCATGGCCTGACAGCTAGTTGTGGCAAAGGCTTAAAAAAAAGTCCATGAAAATGCTCTGCGATGGCACCCCTGGACAACTTACTCTGACGAAATGACGCAGCACATAGCTGATCTCCCTGCGCTTCGCTCGCTCCTCAAGGGCTTCATGGAAGCTCTTGAAGCCTGGTGCGCCCAGGTCACCGTATAGGATCACAATGGGCCTCTGCTGTTGCTGGCTAGCGCTTGTAGCCACACCGCCGTAAGAGTGGTCCACCTTGAACGTATACAGCTTTGCCCTGCACCACCCCAAACATAACACATGCCAAATCACAGTAGGAAGATGTCATCAGAACAAGAGGTTTCGCAGACAAGAATATGTTGGCCATATGAGCAAAGAGCACTCTTCTAGTTGCTTCAAGGCGATTCTTTACTAATAATAGGCAGCAATGTCCACCCAATGCACTCTCTGGTGTGCCGTTTCTATCAGAGATGTTGAAACTTTCGCAAGCACCACCTGATCTTAATTACAAAACAGAGCAACGGCCAACACAGCTCTATGGTTATTGTAGGTCTTAGCGAAGCGCATTTTCAGAACCCCTGCACTTGTGAATCTCCGAAGACCCGGAAGATTCAAGATATCCAAATTCGTCAAACTCGTGAAGAGTAGTACGGGGCAATAGATCATAAACAAAAAATTATAATGAGCATTGCAAAGTTGAAAACAGCACTTGGAGTTTCAGTTGATTTTAACAGAAGGAGAAACTGCAGTGACACCAGTTATGAAGAAAAAGCATGAATACTGCAAAACTGAATAAATTGCACATCTTTACCAGAAAGCTCGAGATGTTATACACCAAGAATGTACTCTTAATAAGGTCTGAACAAATGTTGATGGCAGAGAAACTTAGCAAATAAAACACCAGGCAACCTTACAAAACAAGTAAAAACAGTTATTGTGGAGGTAAAACACTAGAGATAGCAGAGAGAGCTTAGGACAAAAAAACGCTAGTCTTTTTCTACCGAGTTTCGCAGTACCAGTTGTACTGAAAGAACTGTGACATTACCCAGCCAATCACAGGCTTTGCCAATGATATGGTCACCTCAACAAATGTGACGAACAGAATTCGTAAAGGTTTCCAAAGAGAAAATTCAAGGTTATTTAAGGACTTTCCAGGACTTGTTGCAAGTTTTTCAAGGACTCAAAGCGGCATGCTAAGTTAGAATTTTTCACTCTAAAATTTGAAAAAAAGACCAATTTTATTACACTTACAATAAATCTATAAATATGGCAAATATATAAAAAAGAGCGTAGTCCTAATAACTTCTGGCTCCCTCTCCTACACTCTCCATAGAGTGAGGGCACGATGCCATGTCGAGAAGTCAAGCACTGATGGACTTCTGGACTTCAGAACACAAGTGTAGTCAGGCCTTGAAGGGGTCGTGCCACAATATTTGTGGCTTGTACGGCCTTTTTGCAAGCTTTAATTATAGCTCCAACAAGCACGATACACGCACCAAGATTAATTTATTCTTGCAATATAATTTGTCACCTTTTTGATACGAACAATTTTCAGTTCTTGTTTGTGGGGACCGAGTTGGGCAGGTACGCAGCAGTGTAGCTGACTTAGTCAAGTGATCATAAAACTTTGCACGCGTCAAGCTGAGTATTGTTAGCTCTCGCACACATGTGCCACACAAGCACCTGAAAAACAAGCTCGTCGCTACCTGCAGCAGCCGCAATGCTTTGCCGGTATGTACGGGATGGAAGTCCGGAGGTCACTCACTTGACTACAGATCTGGTGTGACGTCACTAGACCTTTCGTTGCCCTTCCTATAGAGCTACGTCAGTGCTGGATGCGCTCGCGATGGCCTTTAATTAGGAGAATGAGCATTTAGGCATACTTGGGAAGTGACTTAAAATGTATTCCTAAACCCACACTGTGCTTGCGATAGCCTTGAAATTTGATGGCACCTCCGCATCAAGAGTGTCAGCTTGTACACAGTTGACACTCGCAGCACGTTGCTCAACAACCAAGAAGTAACAACTGTGACAGTGGTTAATTCACACTCATCCTGTGGATACACGCGTGTTCTCTTCTAGCACTCTTCTTGATTTGTTTAAGCAGCACGTTTCCAGTGCCGAGCTGTTACAGTCGTTGATAAGCACTCTTCCTGTGCGCTTTATGTGTGTCCTCCGTGCTTGAGCTGCGTGTAGCATATACGGGGTTGCTTGTTCTTCTTCTTGTGACATTCTAATTTCTTTCTATCACATTCACTGCTTCACCCTTGCCACACACTAATTTTTCTCAGATGCACTTTTGCAAAATGGGATCATGTGCATCCACGCCATATTACTGCTTCAGAAATGGGAAGTTTGACAGGTTGACACACCAATGCACCACATTTAGAAGGTTGCGATGGCAATAGGAGAGTGCACTGCTCAGGAAATTGAGGGATTTTCAAAGATGGCAAAAAATTCCACTACTTTCAAGGGCTTTGAAAAGGCTTTTTTTCAAATTCAATGGCTTTCAAGGATTTCAACGACCTGCACGAACCCCGACAAAGAAACGGTTTAATTTGGTCATGAAAAGAGCTAGAGTTATCAGTGAAAAGAGGCAATTTATTGACAACGATGAAACATTTTTAGCCTTTATGTCTCAAACAACACTGCATTGTTTAAATTGCTTTTCTCTCCCTAGTATAAGGACATTACGGCAGTATACAGTACGAAACTTGAAAGGTCTCTAAAGAGCTAAAAGATTTTTAACCGATTAGTAAAGTAGACTTTCACAATCTCGAAAACACCACTCTTACCGCAACACAATGGTTGGTAAGTGAGAAAATGTGATGAGAGAAAATGCGAGTGGATTGATATGTGGGGTTTAACGTCCCAAAACCACCATATGATTATGAGAGATGCCGTAGTGGAGGGCTCCGGAAATTTCGACCACCCGGGGTTCTTTACCGTGCACCCAAATCTGAGCACACGGGCCTACAACATTTCCGCCTCCATCCGAAATGCAGCCACCGCAGCCGGGATCCACCGCAGCCGGGATACGAACCCGCGACCAGCGGGTCAGTAGCCGAGCACCTTAGCCACTAGACCACCGCGGCGGGGCGGAAAAATGCGAGTGGAGATGCCTCCTTTAGATTCCTGCACCAAACACTATGATGTTATACATTTTGAAGGTGTCTACTGGGTCCTATGTAGTGTCTAATTGGTAAAAAGGAAGTACGTTGTCATCTGTGAGCGCCATACACTTAGCATACAAAGTTTCGAAAAATTTCACCGAGCTAATGTGATGAAAATACGAAAAATTCATTTTTAAATTTCTAAGTTAGGCACTGAAATTTCGGCCCAAAATTTAAGAATGAAATTTCAACATTGATTTCCTCCGCTAAGAATGAACTTACAAGAGTGAAACTTATGGCATTAGAGCTCTCACAGTGTACTTTATCAATCTAAACCAAGTCATTGTTTCTCTTTAGTGTCTCTTAAATAGGGATGGTTAGGACTGAAGTCACGCTTTATGCCTCAGAATATGAGAGGCACAGAAAGGCCATGAAGTCATAAAAACAAGAATAAAGTTCACAGCACTGGCTCTACAAGAAAGGAATGGGTGGTTCTTTTTTAATTTACATATTTGTGTCAGCAAGCAGTGCGACATTTTCTTTTGTGTAATATTTTGTAAGAATCTCCAAGCATTACTGAAAAGAAGAAAGCAGACTGCTTACTCTTTCTCTCTTTTTCTCAGAGCCTCGTCCAAGTCCTTGATGCTGCAGAAGGCACCACCTCCTTGAACCTCAATGACAAACTGACAGTCCTCTGGAAAACCCTTGTCCCGGGCAGCCTGCACACAATGTGGACGCCACGCACATGAGTAAACACATAATATATCAAATTTATAGAAAGAAAATCAGGTTGCATCAATGCCTAAATGTGTCACTTTCAATGAGTAACAGTCAAGGGAAATTGTAAGAAAAGCTGAAGTTTCTTTTCTATCAAGCTGACGTCACTGAGTGAAGAGACAGCGGGAGTACAACAACAGCTGATGCCATGTAATGAGC
The DNA here is from genome assembly GCF_013339725.1 of Rhipicephalus microplus. NCBI lineage: Eukaryota > Metazoa > Arthropoda > Arachnida > Ixodida > Ixodidae > Rhipicephalus > Rhipicephalus microplus. The sequence goes on along the minus strand of NC_051173.1, from coordinate 30,345,271 downwards.
TCACGGATTCAAACACATGAAGTCCTTTTAGTATAATGACCGGTATTCACAACTGCCTGAAATAACCACGTTAGGTCATGATGAGTGTGGTCTCTAAAGTTAGCTCTGGCTTTGACCTGTGAGTCGAAATCACTCTGATATGACCCAAATTATAGGTTTTACAAATGGAGATGTATGGGCTACTTATTCCTGAATTGTCCCGTTATAATCTGTATGTACTGATGGCTTGGGAAAATGGATTGAAAAAAGAACTAGCAGCAGTGTTTGCCACAAATACCAACCATCAATCTATTCCATAAGATTTTTAAGAAGCAGCCCCACCACAAATACCGATCATTGATTCATTGCTAGAAAACTAAGCAATCCCTATAATAAATTCTTAATTCAATAATTAACACTTCATTTTGTTGCTTTTCTCATTGTTCAAAAACAAATTGGCCATTGTTTTACAGAATGGTATTAGAATTTCAGAGCCAGCCATGAGAACCCATATTATGTTTTTGGTATACGGCTTATTGCAAGCAATCTTTCAAACTACGTTGATTTCTTGGCAATAAAACACCATTTTGATGCAATAAAATTGGTTAACTACTATATATGCCCATTCATTTCATTAGTAGTTCCCAAGTTCACACTCACAAGCTTCATTAATTTAGCATAATATGGCAATGAGTGTGCTACTCAGATTCGAAAACGAATCATGGTCTGCAAAAAAGAAAATTTGCGTAAACAGAATGGCAACATGGCTTTCAATTTCGGAAAGTACAACAAAATGTACAGGACAAGGTTAATTAAAGTTTGAAATGTTGTATAATGATCAACTGCATTTGACGATAAAACAATTATCAGCCTGTAATGCACACCTTCTTAGCGCGAAGGAAATGAGCCGGTCAAATAGACCAACCATTTTATTAGCTAGCACCAGGCAGACACATGCAAGAGTGCAATGTAGTAGAGCCTAAAACTGTTTCTGGACCAATAACAAAACACACAAAAATGCCACAGCGCCAGGAAATGGCAGAGAGTTCTAGTGTCAGCTGCCGTTGCCACATTGCAAATGGAAATAAAACATAACTTTATTAGAATTAAAATGGCAAAAAGGAAAGAAATTGAGGGGCTCGAACTGGTAGTGTCTATAACCCCTGTACATGTGATGCAGAGATTGTAGAATTAGAGGGGGTAAATAATATTTTCCCCATGCTTTTTTGAAATATACTACTCACTGACCTCATATGGTCTCATTGATAAAAGTGAGCCTCTAAACAGCTTATCCTTTCAGTGAGCAAGAGAGTTCCATACTTCCAGGATCAAATACTATGCATATACATATATACCCGACAAAGCGTACAGGCAAGCGGGTGCCACTGCAGGAGAACAGCCTACGTAAAGCACGTGTGGTGTAGAGACTGTGTGATTGGTATCAGTCTTATAGTTTCTGCACTTCGATTGAAAATACTATATATGTTTTTCTATTTTCTTTCTGGGGTTTATTATCTCTTGCTTTGATTAGGATGCTTTAATGGAAGCTATGTGTTTCGTGAGGGTATTCAGTCACATTCAGAAAAAGCAGAGTTCGGTGGGTGGACACTAGTGTGCCAAAGTTATCACACGCATGAATGAGCACCACCAGAATGAGAAAAACATTTCTTCCTGTACTCGCTAGATGGCACCACGAACCCACAAAAAAGGCGATGGCTGATAGATAGCACAGCCGCTGGAACTATCCAGGAAGCGAGACAATGAACATGGTGTGAGGAAATCGCCTATCAATGGCAAACAGCACAATCTCACTTTCCTTTTTCTCACGCAGTTATCTGCGTCTCCACAAAAGTGTAAAAGACACACATGTGGAAGGGTCTACTCAAGTTAGCTGCACTTAAAACTAAAGATACAAATAAAAAAGATTTTGCTTCCATGGAACTCAATGCTGTGTGGTGGTGAAGCCATCAGTGTGCCATGAAGCCATGAATAAATACACAGTGCATCAAGTCCCCTTAAGGCAGTCTTTTTGGCAATGACACAGGTGTTTTATCTATGTGGGTCTGAGGGGTGCCTACTTATGACTTCCTGAAAGGGGGGAAAATAGAGAAAGGAGGAGAAGGCCCTTCTGCATTTCCTCTGGTGTCTTATTCGGTCCCTAAAAATGTCAAAATGTAGGTCTCAATGAGCCCAGAAGAGATACTTACACTCGTAGCATATATAGGCATGAGTGTAATTAATGCTAACAAGAAATAAAGTTAATATTACAGAGACTGCAATGTGTCCAGCATTGGCACTGTTATGTCTTCATAAAGAGAGACACAGTACCTTCTTATCATCGACATTTAAGCTAGTATGTACAATGTATATGATGGATTACATGAATGCGGCAAAAATGGCAAAAAATTGACACTGAGCAGCACTGCATCACAGTGATGCCATTGCAGAAAACAGAGGGTTCAAGGAAAAAAAACTCAGAAATATCTTGCAATTATGTAACATCACATCACTTTTAAACCTTTGAACTATTTGATTTTTCAAGAAATTTTTCTCTCTAGAAGAGCCCATTCACATATAACCTATCGCTGCTAAAAAGCATGTTTTATTGACAAAAATTAATAAAAAATTCAAACTTGTACTAACTCAAGTTAGTGTAATAGAGTTTACTGCACCAATGCCAAAGTGTCGCTATTCGTAAAATAACGTCCTCGTAGAGAAACTGCCAAATTTAACCAAACAACTCATGATGTAAACTTTGGTATCTGAGTGATTAGCACCTGAAGAGTTCTACGATGACAAAAGGGTTATTTTCTGCGACAATGCACGAGCAACAAATGTCGCCTTCACAAGACATTTTCTACAGAAACCATAGTCTCAAAAAAATGTGCAACAGCAGTTAAAATATGATGAAAAAAGGCTTTTTTTCCATAGCAGTGCATGAGCAACACATTTCACCTTCACTGAACAATATTTTTTGAACAAAAATTGCAAGAAAAATTGTGCAAATAGTGAGCCGGCCCGCATATTGTATTTTTGACCTTGCTTCGCGTGCTTCGAAAGTTGACCAGGCCAACTCCCCTGTGACACACGAACTATCCTGGAAACAAGCGAGTGTCGTTTAAAACTCGAATTGGGAAATATTATCTGAAGTGAACGAGCCATGCTTGTTTTTTTTTTTAATCAATGAATGTTTATTTTAGTATCTATTTACAAATAACAAACACTTTTCGGACCTATACAAAAGGCTAGTAGAAGGTCCGAAAAAAGAATTCCTATGTGGATATCTTAGCACAGCAGGGGGAAAAATATAATATTTCACATACACAAAAATCAAGATTATTTGATCAAATCAATGTAAATATACATATCAACCAACAAGCATTATACAATAGAGTACCTAAGAACGAAATATATGGGCTACATACAGATAAGTAGAAAAGATACAATGCCTTTGATCAAAAAGCTATAAAATAAAAAAAATCTATTATGTTTGAGTTAGTAGGCAAAATGATTGTAGGTGACCTGAAAAGTACGTACTTCATGAGATCAATGACAGATATACGATCATATGTTACCTAACTACACAACACTATTGCACGTCAGTAATTCCACAGAAAGAGCAGTAACCATAGATGTATATAACTTACAACATTGTACAATACTAAGCAAGCTTCTGTTACTTACTCTGTAGCAAAGAAAGAAAATGTTGTTTCGGGGCTTTAGGTAAGTTTGCCGAATTAATCACTACCATTAGGGCACAGTTCATGGATTAATGCCTTGATTTTAGCGCATACAAGAACATATAACATGCGCGTCAACTTAATCTAATCTACTATAATGTGAACTGTAGAGGATGTTTCAAGTCTGCCTTGAACACAGCAGCACTGGGCCCCTAACCAAGCACACACATTGATTTGGCACGAGCATATCAGACCATCAAAGGCTTTACTTTGTAGCAAGTTGTATAACATTTTAATGAAAATTTTGTTCCTTTTGATCATTCGTTCCCTTGAATAACAACACGCTATCACATAATCTGACATTAGGCATGATGGATTTAACCTTATCACGTCATAAATCCAAACATCTGTCCTAAGGAGCTATCTCCACTAGCATGCCCTTCATAGTGGCAATACTATTTTTCATCAATGGTGGGTACCAATAATATTAGCGCCGGAGAAAATCTCATGATTAAAAAAAATGCCCATTTGCGTCAGGCTAAAAGTGATTGTGTCTTACTCACGAGCCCCAAAGAAAATATTGTTCCTGCTGACCCAATCGAGCTTTTTTTTTAAAAAAAAAAGAGAGAGAGAGAAAGAAAAAGCCTCCGGCCCTCGCATGACACATTTTAGGTTAGATTAAAAAAAAAGGGAAAAGAGAACGGCGCTTCCGTTTGAGGATCATACGACCATCGCGTGGTTGATGGCGGGCGTGCGTGTCAAACGGGAAAAACACCGAGGCAGGCGCGTGGAAAACCCGTGCGCACGCGCATCCCTCTTTTTCCACCCTTCACAGCCTTTCACGCGTCACGCGAAACTCCGCCAATCAGAAGTGAATTCAGCGGCAAATGAGGCGATAATAAAAAGAAGGAAAGAAACGAGCGAAGGAGAAAGAGGTCGGACATGCGACGACGTCAGCGTCACGTGGTACAAGAGCAGTGTCAACGCACTCCATCGGGTGCGATCCGTCGCCCCCGTTTATCTCTGCGTCGACCGCTGAGATATCGGGAACGTACACGCCAGACATCCGATCGAGCTGACGCAAACTAATTGCAGCTTGCGCGGTGGAGGCCGATTAGATAGCAAAAAAGAAAACTATAGGCTCGGCGTGCGACTGAAAGACGGCGGTGCGTATTTTCGGAACAGCGAAACCACGTTGCTCTGACGAAAGACAGCCGATACGTTTCCTAAGATATAGACCCTTTCACCGTTGACAAACACAGACCCTTGATGACATCCGGCTTCGTCCACCTAATTTGATGCATCTTAATATCATTGGTTGGCAAGATGAGCTTTAGAAAATAGCCCGATCATTTCCTACACTTTCCTTCCCTCATTTGGCAAAATATATTTTCAAAGAAATGTTCGTTTGACCTGCATAAGTTTGATAAGAGATTCCCTCGAACTTTACGCACGTTCCTTTTATCTGAAAAAACTAAAGAAAAACTTTCATTACCCTTGAAAAAAAAAATGTGAGAACATGCTTTCAGTTTCGAAGTTAGGAGCTGTTAAATGAAGTTTTTTTAGGGTACAACGCTTGCCATCTTGTAACTGTCTATAGACTAATGTCACGTTTGAGAGCAGCCGCAAGCCCCGTCGACATACCGCTTGATGTGACAAACGTTTACACCGCTCATTTCTGAACTGACCTGTCAGCACAATTTTTTCGTAGATGCTCGGGAGCGGAAAAGACCAAGTCCACCTCTGACTTCCCCAAAATGCTTGTGAGATTTCGCGAAACGCCACGCATGTATGGCAGAACGGCAACTTTCTTTGCAGCAAGACCACCGCTGTTACACTTAGGTGAGCTTTCTAGAAAAGTTTGTGTGGGGGGCTAGTTGGAACCTACTGCAGAAACATACTCCTGTGTGCGTCCACGTTTTCGTCCTCAACATTGCAGCGCAGCCTTTTCCTGCTGAGCTTTCTAGCTCTCCGTTGAAGCCATCCGCGATCGAGCTGAGCATTGGTTTCTGTCAAGCGCTTGGCCTGATCCAGCAAACTGGATTCCACCTTGCGGAATTCATGAAGTCAGGGGGTGGACGTGGTCTTTTCGCGAGCGTCTACAAAGCTTGTATAAACAGATCAACTCAGAAATCAATAGTCTAAACGCTCGTCACATCAATCAAACAGATTTTGTAGCTTGCGCTCGCAACATTGTCTATGCCATTCCGCTTTCTTGTAAAATAATAAAAAAAACTTGTGCTGGTCAGACCAGCAGATGTACTTGACTCTGAAAGAACATCACAATAATGTCACGAAAGCAGTCTCGGGTCATCTGGGCATTCATTCCCGAGACTGTGGGGCTGCAAGCCCTTGTTTTCGAAAACACTCCCATCCTGTTGCCATCCTGCCATCCGAAAACACTCCCATCCTGCCAACAAGACAGCGAGATTAGAAGAAATGTGCCGTTAGCCAACCTCCCGTATCGCTTTCTCAAAAAGGATGTATTTCTTTGTCGCGATAACACGATTCCCGCCACGTTGTGATAGTACTTTTTACACGTGCTCGGTTCAGCGATATGACCCACTGTATGTTGTTTTTTTTACTGTCATTTCCGGTCGCTCGGTATATATTTATCGGCTCATCCGAAAATAAAATATCGACAGTGAGTAGCACTATGTCCTTGGCGGTTTCCCTCTACGTACTCGTCTGTCACATATATGTACTCATCACTCATGAATGCGAACCAACTAGCCAACTTACGTGTTTAATCTTTATATATATATATATATATATATATATATATATATATATATATATATATATGACATCTAATATCCAAATATCCAATATATATATGACAAATCAATCAATCAATACCATTCATTGTCACGTATGAAGCCGCCTGCTAATATACATGACCTTTAATTGATTGATACGTGGAGTTTAACGTCCCGAAACCACCATATGATTATGAGAGACGCCGTAGTGGAGGGCGCCGGAAGTTTCGACCAGCCGGGGTTCTTTGACGTGCACACAAATCTGAGCACATGGATCTTAAACATTTCCGCATCCATCGGAAATGCAGCCGCCCCCGCCGGGATTCGATCCCACGAGCTGCGGGTCAGCAGCGGAGTACCTTAGCCACTAGACTAGATGACCTTTAAAGGGACGCTAAAACAAACAAGTATCCTTTCGTATTTGCAAATTACACTTTTTCACAACACAAACATCACTCCTGCCACGAGTAGACGCTTCTCTCGGAAAGCGCGCGAAAAGAAAATGTACACCTCGGTGAAACAGTGGCTGGGGCGCTCGGCCTCTCACTCGTAGGTCGCGGGTTCGATTTCGGCCGAGGAGGTCACATTTTGATGAAGGCCAAATCGTAGAGGCCCATGTATACTGCGCTATGTCAGAGCACGTTAAGGAACGCCAGAAGGCCAAAATTTCCGGAGCCCTCCACTACGGCATCTCTGAATCATATCGTGATTTCAGGACGTAAAACCCAAGATATTATTATTATTATTATTATTATTAGTAGTAGTAGTAGTAGTAGTAGTAGTAGTAGTTGTTGTAGTAATAGTAGTATCGAACAGGGCGTTGGGGGTGGTATCCCGTTCAGCCGGGGCGCTGCAAATAAGTGTATCAAAACAATCCCATGTTTATTTAGAGGAAGGAGGGATGACCGCCGCGATAGCTAAACTGGTACAGAGCATCGGGCGCGTTATTCGAAGGTCGCAGGTTCGGTCCCTGCCCACGGCAAGTTGTCTTGTCGTTCACTTTACTTTCTTCACATTTATATCGCAGTTACTAGTAATAACAGTCCCCGTACTTTCCTTAGCATCATTGTCTGCCAGGTCTCATTGATATTAATAGTATATGAAAAATAAAAACACGGCCATGAAACTTCCCACCTTTAATTTTATGAGAATAAACACATGTAGAAAGCGACCATCTATGAGTGCGGGAAGCACATATACGTGAGCAATGCATATATACACAAACGCGCCACCAAACGGATCCAGCAAAAAACTAGACCAAGGAAAGCATACGGGCCACTAATAGTTGCCTATAACCGTATAGTGTAGCACTGTTCTAGCTTAGTTGGCTGCTGAGTTCATCTCGTTGTGTCTAACGACAAAAGGAGAAAACAAAAAGAAATGTTCTTCTTTGTTCTATGCACGGAATAAATATACGATTTCGTAAACGGCAAGCAACAGGAAAGCGCAGCTATATAGCTAATCTTTCTACACAACAAAGATGTAGGTCGAGCGCGGCATCCTCTACACTTAGCGAGCCGTGGAATGACGTCATAGACACGGCACTTTCCCGCCGTTTGTCTATACGCTCCTGTTGCGCAATGCTCCCACGATCAGGAAAGCTCTTCCCGTTTTCGACACCTTATACAGCGATAGCGACGCGTTATACACGAGGTATACGAGCAATTTGATACAACAACCTCCCGCGCGTCTCACGATAACCCATCCGCAGATATGTCCCACGGCGCGGCAGCTCGACTTCGTATCGCAAGGGCTATAAATATATATATATATATATATTTCTCGCTCTTCAGCCACGACACGACGCCGCAACCACGTGTGGGCCACGCGGCCCGCAGCGCCGGCTATCGCGAACTGTTATCGCGCGCTTTCTGATATGCTCGCTCACATGTGGTAGTTCGCTCGGCAACGCGATGCGGCCGAGAGCGTTATAGAATGCCTTATATTCCGAGAAAAGGACGCGAGCGGGGGGAGTCAAATGTCGCCACTACGACAGACACGCAACGGCCGCTGTTTTTGCCCACAAGTTAGCGGATTGCAAGCGGTCGCGCGACAGCTGTATATAAACAGCTCACGTGACGACACCTTTTGCCTCATCAATGCAGCTTTCTATGCGGCGTTTTCTACAAATAACGTTTGTGCGTAGCGGCGATGCAGCAGCGACGGAAATGTGCTTAGTGATATAGCCTTCATTTTTTTCAATCACGGCATAATAAAAATTAAAAAAAAACTTTGTTTGCCACGTATACCCTTCTCCCTAGCAGTCTGAGCGCGTCACACAATATTGAATTACTGCAGTTTCATTAGCCAAAATCACCAATATGATTATGATTAGGCAAGCCGTATATAGGACACTAGCTTAATTTTGACCACATGAATGAAGTTACTTAGCGGATGAAGTTATTTAGTTCAAGTACACACATTTATACATTCAAGTTCACTCATTCATTCATTTCAATCATTTATATATACATTCATGTATACATACATTAATACATTCAAGTACACAAAACCATTCACGCATTTCACCCCAACTGAAACGCGGCCACCAATTCCGGGACTCGAACCCACGTCATCAAGTTTAGCAGCGCAACACATTATTTAGCCATACCATACTATTTTTTGTGTTCTCAAATATTGTTTATTTGATCTGTTTAATTAACTAACTTTTGAAGGAACGAGGATGGATGAAAAATTTCAATGAGAAAGTTTGTAGATCGGTTTTGCGAAACGTCCAAATAGATAGTTTTCAAACTTTATATCTGCAAGGTTTTAGGTGTTTTTCTGCTAATTACAAATGCCCGCGAAATACAAAAAATTCCGCGTGACAAACCCGCTCGCGTGTCAGTGCGCACGATGATTCTAGTGCTCTCTAACATTCCGCGTACGAACGACACGCTTCCCTTGCACCGGTTCATAAGAGCAATCAGGAGTCACAGCGGTTTTCGTTTTTGTGGCCGATAGCAAAGCGTGTTTATCGTAAAGCCATCACCATTGTCGCGGCCCTGCCGAGAGAGCACAATAGGGCAAACACCATTGTCGTTCGTACGCAGAACGTTAGGGAGCACTAGAATCATTGTTCGCACTAGCGCACGAGCGGGTTTGTCACGTGGTATTTTTTTATATTTCGCGACATTTGTAATAAGCAGAAAAACACTGATACCTTACATATATAAAGTTTAAAACTGTCTAGTCGAACGTTTTGCAAACAGATCTACTACAACTTTTTCATTTAAAATATGTATGTATCTTCGTTTCTTGAAAAGTTAGCTAATTAAACATACTTAATTGAACATTATTTGAGAACAAAAAAATTGTCTGACTAACTCCAGGCAACGGTGAACAACATGGATTTGGTCATGTCGTAATCACGCGTGCCGGCATAATTTTAAACTCTGGCTAAAGTTACCTGGGACACCTTGTATATATAGATAAGTATCTATAGTTCCATCAAGGGGTCTTCAAATTAACGCCATCGGGCAGGATTCAGCCACTGGGACGTCCAAACCAGCCGGCAGGCAGGCAGGCGCAGGCCGTTTTATGCCTCATCATAGGAGACTCAGCAGGGGGGGGGGGGGGGTAAAGGAAATGCGAGCCCCCCCCCCCCCCCATTTTCGACAGTGGTCACTCTTGACTGCACGCTGGGTAAACCAACAAGTAATTCGTAGTTTTTCATCACAAAAGTAATCACTCAATTATATTCTTACGGGAGAATGAAACTGTTACCAGGCTATGTTACAACATAGTAAAATTTTGCCAACACTTCCGTTGTGATATTTTCAAAGAACTCCACGTGGTCCAAATTTCTGGAGCCCTCCACTACGACGTCTCTCATAATCATATGGTGGTTTCGGGACGTTAAACCCTACATATCAATTAGCCCTGGCGCCGTTCTTCGGTGCCACCTTTTATCTTCCTCACTCCTCGACCATAACAGTTCTGCTGTGATACAGCTATAGCGCGTATGCGCCAAATAAATCGGTAAAGTACCGAGACCAAAATGGCCCATTAAAAAAAAACTAACAGGAGAACGAGCGGCAAACACCGATTAAGGGCCACGCACGTTTCAACTTCGCTTGTTAACCATTTGTACCGAACGCTTGGCCGAGTGGTTGAGAGCGTGACGGTTAATAGTGGCGATCATTTTCTATGTACCACATCCGGCTAACCTCGACCATTTCTATACTGTGAAAAGAAAAAAAAATGTCCGGGCGCTTGCAACCCTCGCACTTTAGCTGCGATTGCCCTTTCTGTGCCAATATCCCCTCGGTTCCTCGCTCGACGTCCAAATATGTGACACTCGTTATCTCTCTTTTTTTCTCGAGCGTACCGGTCCGTAAGACACTCCACGTTAGGTATATCGTCGCTCTGCCGACTGGCGACAACCAGCGAAGATAGCGGCGCCCTTATACGCAAATAGCTCGGTCCTCGGCCGGCACGTGTCGGGCATCGGGCGACCAGCAGATAGCAATCCCGGACGTGACGATTCCTACCGACATGCGCATTTTACTACGAGCTTTTTTTTTTTTTTTTGTAGAGTCCTTGCTCTTGGTAGCTCTCTCTCTTATCTACTCGAGTGGATGATAACCCCAGCCGAATGCAGAAAGAACGACACCTCTCCAAGCACAACCACTTGTGAGCTTGAGAGCCCGCCAAGAGATTGCAAAACCCCTACAGCCTCGCTCTCTGAAGCTCAGCGAAGACAGCGCGTATTGGATCGGCTAGCACTATTTGGTCCACAGTTTTTGAGCGCACGCAAAAAAACGTAAACAAACTAAAAAAACAGGCACGACGGCAAGGACGACAGACTGACCTGTGTTGTGTCCACAAAACAGCAGATCTGGCGACTCTTCCTCGGTCTGACCTGTGTTGTGTCAACAAAACAGTTGATCTGGCGACTCTTACTCGGTCACACCATGCAGGTGGAAAGGCGACATCGACCCTCGAATGAAGTAGGCACCACTCCTCCGTAGGGCGATAAACTGCTTCTTCGTAAACACAGACGCCCTCGAATGAATATATATATATATATATATATATATATATATATATATATATATATATATATATATATATATATATATATATATATATATATATATATATATATATATATGTGTGTGTGTGTGTGTGTGTGTGTGTGTGTGTGTGTGTGAGATCTAACAGACAGTAATGCCAAGGAATGTACAGGGGAAGTTATTAGAACCAATAAAATGTAAATAAGAAGAAAAGTGGTTGAAAAAATAACTAGCCGTGAGCGGGAATCGAACCTACAACCTTCGAATAACGCGTTCGATGCTCTAACCACTGAGCTATCACAGCGGCCTGTGATAGCTCAGTGGTTAGAGCATCGAACGCGTTATTCGAAGGTCGTAGGCTCGATTCCCGCTCACGGCTGGTTATTTTTTCAACCACTTTTCTTTCTTCTTATTTACATTCCATTTGTTCTAATAACTTCCCCTATACATTCCTTGGCATTACTGTCTGTTAGATCACACACACACACACACACACACACACACACACACACACACACACACACACACACACACACACACACACACACACACACACACACACACACACACACACACACACACACCATATATATATATATATATATATATATATATATATATATATATATATATATACACGCACGCTCTTTATTTACACACCATTCTCAGCGCGAACGTATTCAGCGATTGCACCTGTCGGCTCTACTGTAACACTGGTCCTCGGTCAAAACGTCACATAAGTAAATTTTTTGCACGTGCGCCAGCACTGCATACTACTTACACATAAGCAAAAGAACGGCAGAAGCCTGCGAACACAGAGAAACGAACAAGCACGCATACACGTCTACGAATATACGCACGCAAGATTGAGCCAGCTGCAACAAAGGTCGAATTACACGAAAATAACAACAAAATACATCACCTTCAGAGTTCATTTTGCGATAACGACTCGCCGCACAGCGATGTGATACTATGTAACGGTTGCGACCTTGCATGCGAGGTCTCTCGCCGAAAATGTATGCCATATACTGCAAGCAAGGCCTCGCCGGAGGTTACACGGAGCGCGCGCGCACCCACACACAAACAATATATATATATATATATATATATATATATATATATATATATATATATATATATATATATATATATATATATATATATATATATATATATATATACACACTACGCCTCACGGTCCCCATAAAATCAAATTAAAAAAGATCGCCCATAATGAGTCTAACGTCCTCGAGATCACGGCAAATATTCAGCGCACCGACATGATGTGCCGCACCAAATCCTGCCTATATATACAGCGCTAACCGGATCGAGCCAGTAGATTACTGCGGATTGAGGCAGGTTATTCAGTAGTGCACGCTGTCCGCCGCGGCGGGTCGGTGTGATCGGCTGCTAACCCGAAGGTTGTGGGTTTTATCCCGTAACCCGGCGGTCGCATTTCGGTGTAATTGATTTACATATGCGGGGTTTAAAGTATCCAAAACTACCATACGGTTATGAGAGGCGTCGTAGTGGAGGGCTCCGGAAATTTCGACCACCTATAACGCGCACACAAATCGTGAGCTCACGTTCTCATACAGCGTTTCCGCCTCCATCGAAAATGCATCCCGCGACCTGCGGGTCAGCAGTTGAGTACGTATAGCCATGCAGTAAACCACCGCGGCGGAGCCATTTCGATGTAGGCAAAACAATAAAGGCCCGTGTGCACTGTGCGATGTTAGTGCATGTTAAAGAACACCACCGCATTGCAAAATTTTTCCGGAGCCCTCCACTATATATACGGCGCCCCACATAATCATATTGCGGTTTTAGGACGTGAAACCCCAGACGTTATTATGGATATAGCGCCACGCTGGTAAAACACCCAGCCATGCCAAAATGACGACATTGACAAGCGGAGAAATGCGGCCTTAATCGTGAGACACCGCGTAATATTTAGCGCAATGAAGCACAATTAAGGACGAAAAGTTGTGGTGGACTTATACGCGCCGACCTCTAGGTTATGACTCCCCCCCCCCCCCCCCCCGCCCACCGAAAAGAAATCTAAATGGGGATGGGGGAGAGAAGAGTAGAGGTTGCCGCATCGGGTTATACTATAATTAACCAGCATAGAATGCGCCGCATATACGAGCGTCTAGGAATCATGTCCCATACAGACATGCGTATATACACGATCCAACCCGCGACTTGAAAGTTCTGCTACAGCAGAGCAACACCATGGCCACTTAGCTATACCGCGGACTGCCTCAAACGATAAAAAAAAAAGAAGGGTATTTATTAAGAAAAAAGTGTCGCATCTTCTCCCCCTCTAAAATCTGCGTGTCCTAGCAGCCATGACGTAAGAGAGAAAACTAACTCATTGACCGTCAATTTTCATACGCCATCATTTCCATGATTCACGGTCGACCCGAAGAATCGTCGCACATAGCATATAACCGTGTATATCATTCCCCATGTGCTGATTTAAGCTATTACATGTGCTGCTTACTGTAAATGCTTACGTGCAAGTTTTCGTATGCACACTTCAATGTGTGCACGGGCCCCTACGCACACTCCGAATGCATGAGGTGTCCCCGAACTATTCCATCGAAAGTTGATTGATTGATGTATATGTACTTACGGAAAAACCTGCGCGCAGGCTACGCTTAATTTACGAAAACATAATTGACGTTGCTGTGTAGCCCCGCCGCGGTGGTCTAGTGGCTAAGGTACTCGGCTGCTGACCCGCAGGTCGCGGGTTCGATTCCCGGCTGCGGCGGCTGCATTTCCGATGGAGGCGGAAATGTTGTAGGCCCGTGTACTCAGATTTGGGTGCACGTTAAAGAACCCCAGGTGGTCAAAATTTCCGGAGCCCTCCACTACGGCGTCTCTCATAATCAAATGGTGGTTTTGGGACGTTAAACCCCACAAATCAATCAACGTTGCTGTGTAATACACCGCTAAATGTAACTGCGTCCCCTCCATTCGCATGCGTCTGTAAACGCTACACGGTATCTAATACGCGCGTTACACGGGAGTGAATGCGGTATCTCCGCCACAAATCAGATATACATCTCGCACTTCGACGCGAAATAACGCTGATGCCTATCGGGAACTCCGAGATGAGTGTATACATGCGCGATAGCAAGGTCGCCGCCACGAGCAAGGTCCACAACATGAAAGGCTTGGGCGCGCATATATAGGTGCATGATCTACTGGAATGAAGAATAACCAGCAGTGACTTACTTCAGTGCAAAAAAAAAATTGCCCGCAGCTTCCCTCGGGGGAACACTGAGGAGGATGCGGACCATATAATTGGTTAACGGGGTGTTAAAGTGCGACTTACTTGGGTCGATGGCTAAATTGGTTAACGTGGTTGTAGGAGGGGGTGTTAAATGAGTGAACACGTACACACGTATGCGAAAGGGCGGCGCTGGTCGAAGGGACGTCGATCATTGTGTTTGTGGATTCGTTGGAATTCATTTCACCGCGACCTTGGACGTCGACGCGCCGTACAAACCAACCGACGAGCGGCAACTGAGCGAGCGAGCGCCGACCTTGAGTATATATACAGCACGACGGCGCATGCACTGACAGCTGTTGAATGTTCTCGAAGCGCGACGCCACATGCGCGTCCACTGGAGAATCAGGAGAATTGTAGATGTCGAACGCGGTGTGTAGAGGAGGAAGGGTGCACAGATGGTGGAGGAGTGAAGCGCGCGCGGTGTGTAGAGGAGGAAGGGATGCACAGATGGTGGAAGAGTGGGCGACGGCGCGACGGCGCATGCGCGCGCGTCAGCTGTCGAATGTTCGAGAAGCGGTGCGGACGGCGCGGACGGCGCGGACGGCGCACTACAAGGCGCGAGTATAAGATGCTCCGCATCTAAAAGTTTTCGCCAGTGACGATGGATCACCGATTTATAAGCCACCGGTGGCGTTAGCGGCAAAGGCTTTGCGCTACAACGGCACAAGGGCACGAGTTCGATTCCCTTCTGCCTTGAATCACGGCTGCATTTTGATGGGAGCGAAATTCGATCGCGCCGGCGTGCGTTCAATGAATTCCACATTAAATAATAATTACGCGTGAGCAGAAACAGTTTGGAGTGTCCCTTTATTTTTTCGGTGAAGGGTAGAGGGGAGGGTTTCGCGGCAGATAAAGTGCACAAAGTAGCAATGTGAAAAAGAGCCATGCTATAACGAAGCAAGCGGAAGTGAATGTGTACACAATTTACGCTTTCAAGAAAAGTCACTGAGGGGAAAAAAAAAATAACGCCATGCCTGCGTGGAGCGCCCAGTACAGCCACAGCGAAAGCTGGAAAAGTTGCGACCTTTCAGAGACTTAAAAAAAACGGTTTGGGTAACTGCTACACGCACACTTGAAGGGTACCCACTACACCATAAACGATGATAATTTTGCGTATAGTAGGGGGCATTTACTACGTTATCCTTCATTGTTCTTCGGAGAAGCGAGGTACCCGCTACATACTTGCAAGGAATTTCGGGCAATTTTCGATGCTGCGGCTGACCACGACAAAGAATTATGCCTAGCGCTATTGTGATGGGGTTGAACCGTTCGATCCCCCACTCGTTACGCGATTCGCATTGTGTGACGCCTGCAGGCTGTTCGTTATCTGTTCTAAAGCGCTTCATTACACATATTAATGCGATTCCTTTCCCGACATGAAGCGTGCCTTGCAACGGCGTTGCAAGCACCGGCGTAGCTCAGTGGTAGAATACTGGGCTGGCACGCAAGGGACTTGGGTTGAAATCCCATTGCGTCTTTGGGGTTTTTATTTAGTTCTCTTTTTCTCAATTTTCATGGCTGTGGTTATGATACCATCGTGGTTATGACAGTAGTTATGATTCGTGACAGTGGTTATGACAACTACACGGCACACGCGGCGACCCTTGTGACCTAAAAGCTTTCGCGGTAAAAAAAAAACAGAAAATAAAAAGATAAGTGGATGTTGAATTGTCGGCGCTATACAACGATGAGTGTGATCAAATCGGTACGACTGTGAATGATACCTTGAGGTTAACTGCGAATAACTGCACAATTAAGGCAGTAAATTTCAACACGATAGCTCGCTGATTGCATTCCCCACATCTACACTATTTAGAATGTGCATGACATGTGATACAAAGAACAACTGCGTGAATTAATTGTGTCTCATAATCTAATCGCGGCTTCTGCACGTAATTACACCAGAACCTTCGTTTGCCCTGTAAAGTTGCAGGAGGGCATTGCAAACAGCTAAGACGCGAAGCACAAGTCGCGAGAGCACGTGCAGCGAGCTATACGAGGCGCAGACTAGCGCGTTCAGAGCCAAACACGCATGCACGCCACAGAAACAATGGCGCGGCGTCACTATGCGACAAGCACAGCGGCGGCACCATCCATTGTCGCCATGCGGCAGCTGAGGCGCGCGTCAACCGGACAGGTTCGCACACACAGGTCCGGCACGCATGTCAGCACCGTCGCCTCTCTGACGGAAAATGCCCCTCACGATCTCGACGCGCAAATGTTACGTAAATCCGGCAAAAGAACGCCTTTCTTGCGATGTCAAAGTTGAAGGGCAAAAAAAAGTATGTACGACATCAGGTGATCGGTATAGTGTGTTCGCTCACGTCCACTATTTAACAGTGACACGTTGTTGTTGCGCGCTGGCGCCATGGATGATCAGCCCACGTCGTCGATGCAATGAAGACTCGGGAGGTTCCAGGAATTACGCGCCCGTCATACCGCTTCCTTATGCTGGCTAAATGTACGCCCCGTTCTGCTGCTATATATGCACGAGAAAGTCGCGTTCGGTCTCGCAAGGACACACACCGAAGGTATACAGGGAGAAAGGCAAAACAAAAAAGAGTAAAAGAAACATTCCGAGGCCGTTCAGGGGTGGATGCGAGTCAAGCGAGTGAAAGTTACCTTTAACGAGCTTCGGTAAGCGTGATAGCCTGGAAGGATGGTAGTGTGCGAGCATGTATAAGCTAGCGTATACGCACACACTTCGTGCTATATAATGATAAAAACGCCGGCATGTACGAAGCAAGAATCACTAAAATTCATAAAAGACGGGGGAAGGCGCCGCTAAAACATAAATAATAAAATTCAGGGTTTGTGTTGCACGCCTACAAGTCAAACTGACAAATCGTGTATACGCACATGACAGCTATACGTATATACATAAAATATGTATAATATATTGTATTACGTTATTACAGTTATTTACCAATTTTACAAAGTGTTCTGTAAAGCAGTGAAAGAGTTTCGGTACGTTTTCTTCTACTACCGATCGAATGCATCGGCACCCCATATATTGAAGAACTCAAAGACGCTAGAATTGGGGCTGCAGGCTGCATTAAATAAAGGATTGCCAACGCACCATGAATATATATATATATATATATATATATATATATATATATATATATATAAAAAAAGGAGTAATTCACACACAACGAACGTTTCAGCACAGTTTAGTCCGACGTTTCGACCGTGGGACCGGCCTTCGTCTGGGAATACAGGGCATAAAAATCGCGCGCTTATATATGTCAATATTCGAGACCCCCCAAAAAACACACATGCTCTTGTGTAACGAACAAGGCTCATCTGTATCAGATACTGATACTGATCTGGCTCATCTGTATCAGATACTGATACAGATGAGCCTTGTTCGTTACACAAGAGCATGTGTGTTTTTTGGGGGGTCTCGAATATTGACATATATAAGCGCGCGATTTTTATGCCCTGTATTCCCAGACGAAGGCCGGTCCCACGGTCGAAACGTCGGACTAAACTGTGCTGAAACGTTCGTTGTGTGTGAATTACTCCTTTTTCTATCTATCAGAGCCTGCGTGATACTTCCTATAATCCCTTATATATATATATATATATATATATATATATATATATATATATATATATATATATATATGTGTGTGTGTGTGTGTGTGTGTGTGTGTGTGTGTGTGTGTGTGTGTGTGTGTTATTGATTCAAATAATTATCAATTGGTGCATCTTTGATTGATGCCGCTCCATATTGCACTTACCAGTCGTAAAGCCATTTTACTACGACAATCGTTAAGGTATGGGTAGTTCTATCACAACGACTATACTCTACGACTCGATATAGAAACTATCATTTGCTCTAGTCAAATATATGCTTCGCATTTTAAAAACGGCGCTTACAGCTGTAATGCAAAACACTTCCTCCTCCCGCTGGGCGCGCAATTTCTTCCAGCAGACGAAAGCGGAGCCGATTGCAACATGAGACCTCTCCGGCGTGCAAGCCTTTCCGTCACGCTTTTGTCGATGACGTCAACAAAGCCGTTCCCTCTCTCTCTCTTTACCTCATGCCACCAGGCCTGTCGACAGGCCACCTCCATGACGCCACCGTCAGTCAATCAGGAACAAGCGGTGCATGCCATTCCCAACGATCGCAATAAGCGCGTTTTCGCTTCGAAAATTGGCAACCGTTTGAAGGGAGGATCGAGTCGGTGGTGTTCCGCCGATAACAGAGACGACGAAAGAAGAGGCATCCCGCGGCCAAATCTTCACAACGCTGTTGCTATTCGCTCCGAGATCGGGCTATAGGGGGCAGCACCGTCACGGTTCTAGTGTGGATAAGCGGCCAGCGGTGTGTTTTCTGAGCGCTGTGAGCCGATTGTCGGAGAGTAAAATGCGTTAATGCTGGTAATATATATGCCGCCCATTGCTTAACGAATGCACGAAGCTCACCGAACGTTACTATTACTTGCGACAGAAACGCAGTCTGCCACTAAAAGAGATGTTTGCGCTTGACCACTGTCTGCGCTTTCGCACTGCAGTGTGTCACATTTCTTGTATATTTATTTTAGGTGATGAGCTTGTGTCCCGTTTACTATGAACTGCTGTAGCATGACTGAATTCATTTTTCATGCACGCTGGTCACGAATACCAACCCCCTCAACCACTAAAAAAAGTAAGAAATCCAATGTTTTTGGGCGATGAACCCAAAAAATACAACGATTACTCATCCAAATTTTTGTCTAAATAATTTCTTCACGGAATAAACGTAGGACAGTCGACAAGTGTATCCAGGAAAACTACGTGACTTACAACGCTTAAGCACGCTTGTTCTTACTCCTATAACAGTATAATAAGGTAACAGTTCAGCCCGCAGCTTTCTTATAATGATTATCTGCATCACAGTGATGCAAAGTTTCGATAATTCAATGGAACAAAGGTTTTTGTTTTTTAACGCAAATGTATGTCCACTCCTTCCGTCAGTCTAGTACAAGATTTGAAAAAAAAAAAAGATGACGTTCTCCTTGAATTTATACGACATATGTGAGACACGCCGTCTGGGTTAATTTTGACAATCTCTGGCCTCTTTTAAGCGACCCAAATTGTAAGAACACGGGTGAGACAACTAGGAAACTCCAACCGAAAATCATATTACAGCGCTTGAGTCAGCGCTTGGTCTGGCTTCAAAGCGTCGGTTTTCTGAATATACAATTTTTAGTTGAAGTTTTTCTAATTGTCTCATTCTTATCCCAACGAGGCAGACTTCTGCCAAAAGTTCACCTTTGATAAGAATACGGCTCTGTCTGTATAGATCTCGCCCAAAGCTAAAATTGCGCACGGCAACTCAAGTTTAATCAGCTCCGTGCCATTCAGTTGAAGTACTGAAGTGTCGGAATTTACTATACAGCAATGTCATGGGACTAGGACTGTACAATAAAAGGTTATTTCAAGCACAATTAAAGCTTGTCGCATAAACGATAAGCAAGAACGCCACAATTTTGTTTTGAAGTAGACACCTAACAACGATGCAAAACTTTCGTTTATCCCTGAGTCGCTAAAACGCTGCATTCACGCCATATTCATTATTCCTCATGTTTGGGACGACGCCAAGTGCGCTTAACGATGGACTTGAGCTAAAAAGTGGCACCTCCACTGACATGATCCTGGCGAAGAGAGGCCACGACGACGATACACACCAATCTCGCCAAGTGCTCGACCTCATCTTATTTCGGTACGTATACAGGCGAGTAGGGCCCAATGCTTCTGTAGACAGTGCTATAGGCAAACATAACAGCAATTCCTTTTGCGCTGAGAGAGTGGGACAAACCACCCTTTGAGCACGAGCATGACGTACGCGCACGTGCTAGTCTATGTGGATAGCAGACGATGCAGAGAGCAATCCACACTAGGTGAGCTTCAGCCAGTGGCCACAAGGCGGCGACTCCTCTCGATCTCGGGTAGAGTTACTGTATAGGCTACCTTTATATGGACTACCTACTGCATATGCTACCTAAAGGTAGCATATACAGTAGGTAGCCTATAAAGAGTTACTGATAAAGAGTTACTGTTACAAAGAGTTATAAAGAGTTGCTGTAGCATAGAGAGTTACTGTATATGCTACCTAAAGGTAGCATACACAGTAACTCTAATCTCGGGGAGAATAGCGCGAAGGGCGTCGCGTCGCGACGAAGGTCGACCGCGGCCGCGAGCTCTGTTCTTCCCCTTCAATACGCGATCTCGTTAAAGAGGAGGCAACGCAGGGTCGCAAGAGATACCATAACGTGCCAGCTGTGCAACGATGCGCGGCCACAGTGAGGTCGGCTTATAGCTGCGAAAATACGGCGTACGCATATCGACATACCCTTTACGTGCGTTTTCCCCCGTCAATCATGACGTATATGCGCGTCCAAGGCAGAACGGAATTCTGTGCGATGCTTTGCTTCTGCACGCACCTTGCACACCCTGCGCGCTCTTTTCCAGCGATCTAACAACCGCTAGAGAAAAAATGACGGTGCACCAAAGAAGGAGTGGAGGGGGAAAACCAAGAACGCGCACTATATATTTGGGGATAAAAAATGCCTTTTATGTAGCACAGCTCGAGGCCGATGACGTTAATATTCCATGGAAACATTTTCCCTGTGTTGCGCAGAACCTCTTGGGTGTTTGAACTGCGTTTTTCTTTTGTGCACAAGCACCGCTGGAGAATTAAAAAAAAAACGTAGCTGATTCCTGTTTCTAGTAATCGGTATAACACGAAAGTGAAACGTGTCTTCACAGAGGCAGCTGAGCGTTTATTGAGCTCTCTTTCACCACAAGGCCGAAGGAATGAATTCTACAGCAACAACCTGCAATGCCACGCGAAGTAAGGCAAGCAGCTCGAAACTTGGAGCGCGCACGAAATGAGCAAACACGGGACGAGCGCGAACTGCCCCAGCACGACACTTAAAAAGGAAAGCACGACACTCAAACAGAAAGAAAGAAGCACGAAACGAACTGCCCCAGCACGACACTCAAAGAGAAAGAAAGAAGCACGAAACGAACGCACAAGTATGTACGGTGTCAATTTTTATGAAAGAGAACACGGGAACGCGTGGCCTACGCACTCTGGCGGCTGCTGGCAGCGCGTTCACGCGGGAGCGAGAGCAACCAGTCTCTTTTCACGTCATCTCGCGGCGAGGAAAACAACCATTCGTTGCCGATATGGAACCACCGGCAAGATCGCGACTCCCTCCCCCTTCAAGGCAATTACCGGGTCTCGCGTAATATATCCCTTAGTATAGTATTTTACAACGTCATATCCGGGACGGAAATACGTCAGGGAAGTTGTAGTGGAACGCGGCATAAAACACTCTCATGTTAAAAAAAAAATCACAACCCAAGCACACCGCGTACAGACGGTTAAACAGAGAAGCAGAAACGCGCGGCCCTGCATGGTGTTCATAACGAGATACAGGATCTATAGAATTGTGTTTTGTTGTAATTACTGATTTCGATACATACACCACATTTAAAAGATGCACACCAGAGACTTCATTTACGTTTGGTCTCAGTATCGCTTAAAGGATATTAAGAACGCCCAAAAGATTCTACGCGTAGCGATTCACACTGCGGCGGGAAGCATCCTTCGCTGCACATACCGACAAAACCCGAAGACAAGCGCCGAAACCAAATTCACGTATGTTAGCGAAATTTAGTTTCTGTGCGTCCACGCACCGCGACATCACATTTTCGTAACCTCATATAGCCATACACTGCAGCGCCGATGCAAAACGGCGGCAGTTCCCATATCTCACGAGCATACAGTTGAAGCCAACGCAATTAGCATGAACGCAATGATGGTGATTGCTGGAGTTTTCTGGGCGAAACCACGATAGGATTTGGAGGTACGCCGCAGTCCTGACTAATTTGACCTTATAGGGCTCTTGGACGTAAATTTGACGTGCACCGATCGCAGACACACTAACATTAGTCAGACGCATCAGTTTGGGTGATGTTGCGTCTCGCGAACGTCTGCCCTGTATAATCTGTGGTATGTCACAACCACGAGGCCGAGCAATTGAAGCCTCTCGATGGTACGAACGAATCTGCCTTTATTTTTCACGCTTCCCAAAACACGAAGCCATTCTTAAAGGTAAAACACAGGTTATGGCAGAGAAAAATTGTGGCGAAGGGTAAAGAAGGGGACGTTACTTCAGCTCCGCTGGCGTTAAACCTATAGAGAGGTGCGAATCATGCATGCAGTGTGCACCGGTGTTTTCCGCAGTAAAAACCTTTACTCTAGTTAGGATCGGCGCTTGAGCCAAGCAAAAAGGGGTGTTCGCGGTTCTGCGAACAATTTGCCAAAAGGAAGCGGGCCTGCTGACAGCCGTCCAAATATGAGTACTGCCCTCCCAACCGGGGAGCGAGGGGCATGCATTTGCGACGCCGCGCCGCAAAGTGTACAACGAGACCACCCAAATGGTTTCGGTTGAGATGGCCTCCTTGAAGAGATGGCGGCGACAGCATGGATTACCTTCAGCTCCGCAAATTGAGCGTGGCGAGCGGGGGTGCTTTGATGCTTCCAGTAGTGCTGCGGTGGTAGCAAGAGCCTGAGATCCAGCACCCAGCATCATCCTCACCTCAATTAAGAAGAAACAACTTGGCGCCGGAGGAAGAGTGTGGTGACCACGTTCCCGTCAAAAACATTAGAGAGTTATAGTATACCGGGCTTACCGTGATACCGGGCGTACCGTGATACCGGGCGTACCGTGATACCGGAATCGAAGTGCGCATGCGCATATACGTACGTTACACGTACCGCTTACCGTACGCGCGGTATTTTTCATACTTAAAGTAGCGTATGCGCACGTAGTGTACGTAAACATGGCGGCGCTCTCGGACACCCGCTTCGAAGTGATTTTGGCGTAGTTGTAGAAAGATTCACCTTGTTCGCAGCAAACGACTGTTCAAGGTGGCTTCGCTTGCCTTCAGTTAGCTTCGATGAGTATTACGTATAAGTTGGCGTAGTTTTTGAGATAGCTTCCCATTTCGAACGCGCCTAGGCCTAACTACAAGATCAATGTAAACAAATCGGCAACGTAGATGTTTTCGCGTTTTGTACGTGGTTCATGTTTATTTACTTTTATTATGACAAAAATAAACTTCTAACAATGCTTCGCGCGGTGGCATAGGCAAACATTCTCGTTTTATTTTCATTTTCACTGTTTAACTTATTAGCCATCTAATAGGTGGCGCCACCATCACACTTGGGGGCACGTAAACTACGTAAGCACTATTTCGCAAAACTATAAGACGCTGCCTACAACGAACGTTTGCTGCACGGTAGCGTCATTCCCTTAACCTACGCTATCACGCTAACGCTAAACTGTAACTGTCTATTGGCCTAGGGCGGGTGTGGCCGGTACCGTCGAAAGTGATGTGTGTGCGGTGGTTGCACAGAGAAGATTAAACCTGTTCCCCCTATCTAAGGGTGAGGGAGAAAAAGGCTCTTGATAACCAGCCGCAGAGTGCTCCTGAGAGAGCTTTCGATCAGATCGTCACGATGCATAGAGATGTTCACCATGTGGCGAGAAATGCTCGCTTGTAAATAATGTAGAATAAACCTCTGTACAGTTTTCCTCGTCAGTCTCTCCATTGTCGGCGTCTTCCTCCCGAGTCCCCGGAGCCGGTAACGGCTAAGCCCCAACACCTCAGCAACGGATAGCAGTGGGCGGGATCCTGGTCAACCCACAGTTCCAACACCCTTTACTGATTTACTCACTACCGGTCCACTAACGCACCGTCACTTTGCAGGTATGTTTCAAGAAGTGGTGTTTAAAATAGATTACATTACCATATAGAGACGTGTTTCGGGCTTTGGAGAAGAAACCCGAGCGCCTTGGTAAATTTCGTCTGGAATTCCGACACTATATACCGCTACGCCAAACATTACGCTTTAGGGAAGTATCGACGAAGCTTTGTCTCCAACGTAGCACGGGCCGGTGGCTATAGTAGTGAGGGATATATCTTCATTTTGTGGCACATGCCCGCATATTGTGGACGACCGTGAAGACATGGCACACCGACATGCCGAGACTTAAATGTACTTCACCACTAAAAATGTTGCACAAAAAAGTTGCAGAAGAAGAACAAAGAAACGGACGCATCGAAAAAAAAAGAACTAGTAAAAAAAAAAAACGCCAGGCCTCCGCGGAAGGCGCAGCACAGTCACAGCGAAAGCAGAGCGGCCTTTCAGAGCCTTTTCAAGACACTCATTGGGTAACTGCTGCAAACACACTTGCCTGATAACCACTAGGACATTAAGAATAAAAATTTTAGAGTAGTAGGCCGGCATTCACTATGCTCCGAGAAGCGTGGTATCCGCTAAACACTTGCAAGGAATTATGCATTGATTGTTGATGCAGTGGCTGACGACGATGAGGAATCATGGCTGAAGTAGGTATGCGCCACCGTTAATAGGGTAACGAGAACAAGACTCTGTAATGTGTTGGAGCATTGCACGGCCCACTCGTTACGCTATTCACATTGTGCGACGACTGGTTGTTCTTCCGCTGTTTCAAAACGCTTTATAAGTCGTATTAACGCGATTGCTTTCCCGACATCAAGCCTGCCCAAGGCAAGTTTGCCAGCATGTCACAAGCACCGGCGTAGCCCATGCAGTGGTAGAATACCGGGCTAGCACCCAGCAGACCCGGGATTTCGAGCCCCACTGTGCCTTTGGTGCTAGGTTTTTTTTTTTTCTAATTTCGCGCGATGTGGTTGCGGACACCAGCGGCGGCGGTGGACAACTGCGCGTGACCGGAGTTGTGATCTCATAACAACTTTCATTGTAAAAGGCGGGAAAAGCCGGCTCATTACATATAATATACACGTCTGCTTAATAGTATAGTGTGCACACACACAACGACATGCAAAGCATGATTAACCCGCATCAACGCCAATACAGGTGCCGGGTGCGAATCCCGTATACAGCGCATGCACATTCAATAGACGCGCAATTTCCTTTTCTTCGTTCCACACTGCCGCACGCAGAAGAGCATGCATTCAAGCGGCGTTGATACAATACCGCGGCAAGAAGGAAGGATAATTGGAGAAAAAGAACGGCAGGGAGGTTGACCAGTCTATAAGCAGCCGGTTCGTTACCCTGCGCATGGGAGGGGGATGGAGGAGATGAAATATATCGGAGGAGAGAGGGAAGAGAGATAATTGATGATTTGATATGTGGGGTTTAACGTCCCAAAAAGGAAGAGAGATAAACACAACACATTAGGCAGCACACACGCGCACACTCAATCATAGAAAATGACAGCTATAGCACATTCGAAAGCTGCGAGAAGAGATTTTTATAAGCACAAGCGTGGACACTTGAAATGTGAATTGGCGCATACCAATGCGAGCATCGTATTACAGCGCAATCGACGTTACTCCATTATCCTGGCCGTCGGAAAAACGTCATATTGACGTTGGGATAACGTCGGGATAAGCCCGGCGCTGCCGACAGAAATGAGGCAAGCTATGTATGTCTTCATGGTCGCATGCTATAGATGCGCAATTCCGCCAATAAGCGGAGCAGGATAGCTCAATTAACATGCGACACACCAAGTTCCAAATGGCCTCCGGCTGCAAACCGGTCACGACGGACAACTTGAATAACACGGAAAGACGGGCTATATTTTGCTGCACACTGAAACTTGAAATGCATACAGACAACTTGGAATGAAGTGCTGCCGACATGCACACGTGGAAACCATTACAGCTTTACTGTGCCTTGCATGGATTTACATATTTAACTATCCCCCCCCCCCCGGCGAATTCTGCTTGTCCAACTGGTAACAGGTTTTCACACAGACGCAAATGCATGCGTCATGGCATCCCGTGACCATACGCCTATGTCATTTAGTACCCATAGATCGAAGCACGACATCATTTTCTTTCTTTCTTTTTTCCCCAAGTATACGACTGCCATAGACATATTCCACGTTTGTTAACAGTGGTAGGCTGCGTTGACATATTGGGACGCTTGTAGCGCCATAGCAGCGTGTGGCCCAAAGCTCACCACCACGCTCTGTAAGCACATGAGAAGGAGCACAACAGCGGGTCAAAGAGACTTAGGGCCGTCTAAGGCAAAGACATGCGGGATCCCTTGAAATTGGCGTACCAGGGCCGCAGAAACGTCATGACCATCTCTGAATGATCACCAGTAAAGTTCTGAAGACTTCAGCGATCACACTGGTAGTCGTAGTTACCTACACTACACGTGTGCAATTATTTTATTGATTAAAATGTGGGGTTTAACGTCCCGAAACTACCATATGATTATGAGAGACGCCGTAGTGGAGGGCTCCGGAAATTTTGACCACCTGGGGTTCTTTAACGTGCACCCAAATATGAGCACACGCGCCTACAACATTCCCGCCTCCATCGGAAATGACGCCGCCGCAGCAGGGATTCGATCCCGCGACCCGCGGTTCAGCATACGAGTACCTTAGCCACTAGACCACCACGGCGGGGCGTGTGTGCGAATAAGGGACAAAATGGGCCGTGTCCCCGTGACAACCAGCCGACTCTTGCCGATTGCAAAAAAGTTTCTCCGCACGACAGCAAAGGGTGAAAGGAGCGAGCGTTCTACACGGACAAGGCAAAGCTAGAACACTCGTCCGGCGCGCACTACGTCCTCTTCGCCATCTTCTGCTTGGCTTGGCCGGCGTGTGACGTAATAACTCGGATGGGCAAAATAACGAGCACAAAGACAGAGCGAGACAGATATAGAAAGAAAAAGATAATCGTAGAAAGAAATAAAGACATGAACTTGAAAAGTTTACAGAAAGAGATAGAAACAGACACACTAAATATACAGAGCAAGATAAAGAGAAACAAAGGACGAGAGAGAAAAAATAGAGAGAGACAGAAAAACTAGAAAGAAGGAGGAAGCGAGAAATATTGAGACAGACGGGGGGAACAAGAGAAAGAAACGAGGCGGTGAGAAAAAGAAGAACATAAAAAGAAACAGATTAAAAACCAGAGAGAAAGCTGCAGTGAGAAATCGAAAAAGAGAAATAAAAATACGGAGAAACAAGGCAGGCCTCCCAGCTCCACTTTTTCTTAATGGCTTGGCACCACTAATGCGGAACAGCTTAAATTTCCAATTTATTCTTTAGTTATCATAACTATTTTTTAATTTTTTTTAGTCAGTGTGGTCAGGACTCCTTTTCGGCAGATTCGTGGCCACATCCGTATGACAGGCTGAGGTCTCTGGGAAGCGCTGGCCAATATGCACTGGACACCCTGCTATATAGGGAAGATACTGCAAATAGTGCACTAGAACTGAGTATTTGGTCCTTACTCTCGTTTGAAGATAACGTACGTCAGGTATACGATGACCTATTCGTCGCCGCTCGGCTCAGCATTGCGAAGCGTGACATCCACTTAATTCATACCGCTGTTTAAAAGCTGTTTCGCGTATGTGCCTATACGACAATATAACATAATCAAGTTCCTGATGGTATCTGATGTCATGGAAGATGTATTTGGGGGCTTCTCACAAAATCGGGGCCTGTGCTTGTAGTACATTCAACAATTTTCTCGGGGCAAATTTCAGAAACGGCCGCCACCACACAATCTATGCGTCGAAATTAGAGAGATACTAAAGCGAAACAATGAATCAGTTTAGATTGACAAAATACACGTCGATGACGTTAACGCCATAATCTAGGTTTATAATAATTAAAAAGATAAATGAAGCTTCATGTTTCGTTTTTAAATTCCTGCGTGCGACGTCGTGCATTTTAAAGTGTACTTTTCGTTCTTGGCCACACTGGCTCACCGGAATCTACGTCGTCGACAGAAGACATCGCAGCTTGAGGCGACCAAGGAACTACTGAGGTTTTCGAGAAAAACGAACAGACGATTGTAATCGTGATGTCACGTACCACTGTGACCGATTGCGTGTATGTGTGCGCGCTGTGTGATTGTGCTGTATCTGTCTCCCTCTTCCCCTTTCAATGGCCACCCTCCCCGGCCATTCCCACGAGTGTAGGGCAACAAACCGGTTATCCTAGACTGGGTAACATCACCACATTGCCTTCTATACCCATTTATTCTCCTCCTGAAACATGACACGTTAGTCTGTGGGCCCCCTAGGAGGGCAATGTGGTTCATTTTTACCGATATCAAACTCCGTGTATAGGAGGAGGTCGCCGTCAAAATTAACGTCACACAGCGGTCGGTGCGGGTATTTCGAGGCGGCGTGGCCAGCCGCACTTACTTTCTTCTTTTTTTTTTCTGCGCGTTTCCTCGCTCATACCAAACGTCTCATCGCGACAAACCTGGCGACGATAGTTATAGCGCGAGAACAAAACGACGACACAGAGACAAGAAGGACACGAAAGACACGAGCGCCGTCGTCGTCTGTGTCGTCGTTCTGTTCTCGCGCTATAACTATCGTCATGCCATACCAACTAGCCCAAGCTGCCACACTTCTAAACCTGGCGAGTTTGGCATTGTGGAAAAGTAATTTGCTAGTATACGAGAAAAAAAAAACGTTTATATTTTCAGTATCCCTTCAAACATAAAGGTATAATACTTGTTTTCAATCCTCCAACCTAGTTACGAAAAGCCTTTCCGACTGAGGATACATTCACACAAGGGCCTTGGAAGCACGCTTTCTCGCAAGCGAGCACGCGCGCACTGATTATGACACGTGTCTTTTTTTTTTTTTTCACTCGGGAGATCATCATTATATATTTCCAGAGAGCCAAATGCGGGGGCGAACGCTAAATGGCGTTTTCTTTTTTTGTTTCCTTCTTTAAACTTTTGTTCGCAGCTCTTTCGAAACATCAAGGAAGCCGGTAGTGAATGGGGTGAGGAGCAAAACGCTAGACTCGCGCCTAAACTGTCAGTTTAACGAAGAAGACGCTTTTAAAGGTGCACGCGTACACAGCCCGCCCTCACATAACGAGCCTGCGCTTGCCGGAAACGCCCATACAACCCCAGCAGGAGGAGGTCGAGCAAGCAATGAAAACGTGGCTCAACGTAGAACATACACTATCGCAGCTCCGTATACCATAAACGGGCTCACCAAACACGGCGCCCCGTGTACCTATAGCTGCTCCTTTTATGTTCCGCCGGCGCCCCGAGAGTGATATAGCGGAAACGAGCGCGCATTCGACGCTTACGACCGCGTGCTCTTCTGAATGAGGGACGGCCAAGAAGAGCGTATAACATATGTAGCCGTGACGACTGCGCACGTGCGCTGCACATAGAACGGAGTTCGACATACATGTCAAGTGCTTTTTAAGCATGAAAAGGAGGTAATTGGGGAGCACAGCACTAAGTGTGGACCTTTTCACAGGAGACAAAAATAAAAAATATTTACTCCACCGTGCTAGGTTGCCCAGGGGAGCACAAACACTGACGACGTTACCGCCTCGGCAGTGTTTTCTTTTTGTGTGTGTGTGGGGGGAGGGTGGGGGAGGCCACGCCTGTTCAGCGCAACCCAGCGAAGATTATGTCCGCACCGAGTAAGCCGTCTGTGAAAAGGTCTACAGCGCACAAACACTTTCTGAAGCACCACATCTCTGTTTCAGTAATTGCCAGGAGGTCTCATTTTTTTTTCTTTTTCGATACGCTGACAAGCAACGAACTCGGCTACACCCAGTCGTGGCACATGCGATACGAGACATACTTTAGCCGCACAGAAACTTTTAACGTTAATGCGACCAGAATACAGATTTAGGTACGCGTAGACTAAATATGTTGATGGTGCCGCGCGACGACGCAGATTTCTACTTAAACCGGTCACGCTGCGCGGGCGCACGCATGTGTTTCTACGAGAACACATCGAACAGCGGACAACTGAATTCTCACGGGGAATACGAAATATAACCACCAATAGGCGAAATTTCCTGCCCGTTATATCAACCTGTTTTGTTTTTTTTTTTCCACAGCCCAGCAAGGCGTCATTAATTTGGAGTTATTTCTGTAGAAACCCGGAACGGGTCGGATCGGGATCCGTCCGCCACGGTGTGTCAGTGGCTAAGGTTTTTGGCTGCCGACCTGAAAATCGCGAGTTCGATGCCTACTGCGTAGGTAGCATTTCGGTGAAGGCGAGCTGGTTGCGGCTTGTGCGCTGTACGATGTTGGGAGAACATCAGATGGTCAGATTTTCCGGAGCCCTCCACTATGACAACTCTCACAATGACGTCGTGGTTTCGAAACGCTAAACCCAAAGTATTATCATCATCATCATCATCATCATCATTATTATTATTATTACTATTATTATTATTATTATCGGCCAGAATTTATATGACCAAGCCTTTTAATTCGAAACACCGGCTTGTGTAGGAAAACTGCTGTGTAAAGCGAAAAAAAAAAAATCCGTGAACAGAGGTGGCGCACTCGAGCAGACGTTTTAGATAACTATAGACTTGTCCTCTTCGAGGTTAGAAAATCAGTTCTAGCGTTGAAGAAGACGAGTTTACCTGTCCAAATGTAGCCTTCAGCAAAGGACCCCTATTTGTGAATTTTTTTTTCCTTCTCGCAGGCTTCCATCTTCACTTCCTGCCGTGTTCTATGTACATGACACCGGTATTTGCACTGAGAATGCGGAAGAGTCGTATACACTTCAGTGTGAAGGCGCCACGCTGTGCGACCTCACGCGTGAGACACACACACACACACACACATATATATATATATATATATA
The DNA here is from genome assembly GCF_013339725.1 of Rhipicephalus microplus. Lineage (NCBI taxonomy): Eukaryota > Metazoa > Arthropoda > Arachnida > Ixodida > Ixodidae > Rhipicephalus > Rhipicephalus microplus. The sequence goes on along the minus strand of NC_051173.1, from coordinate 30,313,847 downwards.
TATATATATATATATATATATATATATATATATATATATATATATATATATATATATATATATATATATATATATATATATATATATATATATACAGCAAGATACATGGCCCCCGATACAAAGCAAGGCGCGAGAGCACCGCCACCTGCGGTAAATAAGAATTCCAGTATCCCTCATGCATTCACCTCTCTCTCTCTCTCTCTCTCAGCCGATGTATCAATCCTGCACCGCCACCCACCCACCGAAACCTTTCTCCGCCTAACGAGGTTTTGCTCTGCCTCCAAAATGGGAGGCATGAATAGATGTCTTTCCACGGCCTCTATGATCGGCCCACCTATCGACCAGGCAACTACGTCATGTGGTGACGTGTCATGGGAGGTTACGTCACGCGGCGTCCCAGTGGCGTCATAATAAGGCCACATTGACGCTACAAATTCAGACGATTTGTGACGTGATCACGTGATGACGACGTTGCGTCGCTTGTCCCCGACGCTGCCGGTCAACATTCGCGTTAGATGGAGATTCAAGTCTTTCGCTTCGATAAAGCAACGTACAGTACATATAGAAATCATCACAACAACGGCGCGACCACTGCTATACATTATGTACCCGCGTTCTTTAAGATTAGAAACGATTTCGGCACACCTCGGTTTCCGCGAACCATACGCTCCAATTTACAAGGCCATGCACGCGCCGTCTCGATCTTCACAAAGTACGGGACGAGTCCCTCACCAAGAACGTCACGCGCGCAGTTTTCTGTTGCTTCTCCTACTATGCTTCGTAAATGAAAGTCCGCCGAGGGAGCATAACAACATGGAAGCTGAAACAAAATTAACCCATCTATTTTCGCATTCACAGAAGCACAGACAGGGGGAGGGCTCATGTTGGCAGCGAGCGGGTGTGGAGTGTACTTCCAGCTGCATGCAGCGTGACAAAAGACCATGTGAAAAAAAAACTTGCGAAGCTCCCACAACACTCCGTACATCTCACACTCATCTCCTCTTTTTGTAAACTCACGTCCAACGTGGTTCGTTCATTCATTCACAAGAGCACGCTGGGAAATCGCCATTATCGGTGAGAGTGGAGTGTTTCCTGGGTCAGGGCGGCACCGTGTGTACCCGCGTTATCTAGCTGGCGACGCCGGTCAAACAAAGGGACGCTCGTGAAGAAGAAAAATATATATAATGACAACACAGCGTGGAGAGCATGCGACAGAGAAGGAATGCCTGCTGACGGAGCAAAGCAGCAAATCCTCGCCGACGATCTCTCCCCCAACCAACGCTGTTGCAGTCCCATTCGGTAGCGGCCACCACGAGATCCTGCTCCGCACTGGCGGCGGAGTCCAGAAATAGACGGACGCATTAGAGGCGGACTCAAATGAGGGTAGGTAAACCAGACCAGAGGGCCTATATTTACACTGCAGGTAAAGTCGAGGGCTCGCGCGCCCTGCATCTATAACGTGCTCCCGCAAACACAAACGCACTTCTAATCGCACACAGTTGTTTTCTCCCTCAATGCGCAGACAAGACCCCAGTGACCTGACGCGTCGTTGCGGCGTCTGAGGTGGTTATAATCCACGATTATGCCACGACCCTTCGCGGACGCTGCTGGGGCGGTCAGAACGCGATGTTCCCTATGATGATCGTGGCAAGAGGGTTGCGGCGTCCCTCGAAAGCGGGAGGGGGGGGGGGGGGGGTCACATATGTAGGTACACTGCGCGGGTGTCGCTCCCGCGTCTAATCAAGAACGTTTTCTATCTGACACAGGATGGCAAACTTTCGGGTGCACGAGGCCACGCGCGATTTGCAATTCACGACAAACTCGGTGAACACATTTAGCACAGCGCAAGACTACGAATATAGTTACGGCGTAACTATACGCAAGAAGGGACTAAGGACAGAACAGAGCACTCTTTTCTGTCCTTGTCTCTTCTTCCGTAGTTGCGCCGTAACTACTCGAAGTCTTGCGCTGTGCTTTAAATATGTTGATTCCCAATCCCCAACTAGCCCAAGTATCTGTTCCATCAAACTCTGTCAACAATACATGTGGCGCCTCCGACTTCGGGGCTCGATTCACACCGGCGAGAAACCACGCGACAAGCTAGTATCAATTATTCTAGCACATATGTACTTTAAAGCCGCAATGAGACAAAGGTTTCAAGTGGCTGCGTATCGACCTCATTAAGTGCTAAGACATTCACGATCGATTCAGCCGCGCAAATTCTTGGGGTCGCGGTATGCCGGCACGAGCTTTTTTCGGGGGGTTTCGTTGGCTTGCTCTCAAGAAAGAAAAAAAAGAGAAAATAAAGCTTTCACGTAGCACGTAAAGAGAAACGAAAGGTGAATTGGACTTTTTTTTTTCTAGGCTAGTCTACAACTGCCCCTCATCGACATTATTTTTAAATTATGTGTTGCCCGGTATACGAAGCAACTATGCAAAATCTAAGACGTTCAATAATTTATGATGACTAAAAAAATATCACCTGCGACTACAAACGGCCAACACCAGCTGTACGCGCCACAATAGCTCACTTTAAAATTTTAGCAATCATTACGAGGGATAAACCTTTCCGGAATACTTGCATTGCCGAGTGAACACATTTGAATAACGCCCATCTCCCGCAAAGGGGGCAACGGGGTGATAAACTGAACATAGACAGACATTCACCGCAACACGGCTGCACTTTTTTAAAGTGTGAATACACTTTATAAGCGACCCCAAACCATCCACCACCGTCGGCGGCGTCCGCAGTCTTCTCTCTATCTTCAAAAGAAAGAGGACTTGGCGGGCCGCAGCGCGACGCTCTACCGAATAAGCCACGGACGCGACGCTGATATCGGTGTCAGTAACGCGCCTTATATCTTTACCGCCGCTACGCGCGTCCCCCTCCCCCTTCGCTCGCTCGCGATAGCTGATGCTATGAGGGGGAGTAAAGTTAAAATCCGTTGGCATTCGCCAGTGAGTTAACGTAAACTCCCCCGTGTGATCAAATTTCGATTCCCAGGAACCATTACACCATAAAGGCACCATAGTGTGATTAATAAATATAATAGTGCGAATTAATAAATACCCCTCATAGCATCACCCCGTGCATTCGCACTTAACCATGTTCACCCTCGGGGAAATGCTTGGGAGTTTTTGTTTTTCAACGTGTTTGATTATCAGCGGTTCACACTGATCGGTGTATAGACCATATAGATAGAAAGATGTCGTGCGATTATAGTTGATAACCCAGCTGTCACCAACCAAGTTCAATCACTGACCTCGAGGTACACTCTCAAAAAAGCCTTTTTAACACACTCGTCGCACGGCGTATAGAATGGACGCGAGGACGCTGAAGATACGCTGTATGTGGCTGGCACTGAACGCCGAAAAACTGGCGTCAGTGCCGAGCACACTGCAGCGCTATGAATGGACCAGACAATCACGCAGCCTAAACGTGTACGAACGGATGTGTTTGTGTTCAAGTAGCCACCTGTGGCGCGCGGTAGTAAAGTACGCACACGTTTGACGTAGCGTGCGTGCACCGAGCAAAACGCTAGCCTTGACCGCTACCTGGCCGTCTACACACGTGCCAAGTGGGCATCCCATGCCAGCACGCTTACAGCTATCCGATTCACATTGTTGTATACAGGAAACGACGTGATATATATATATATATATATATATATATATATATATATATATATATATATATATATAACTTAGAAAAGGCACCAGAAGGCATATATAAAACTTAGAAAAAGGCACCAGAACTCAAGCCAGAGTAGGTGGCCGAATTTCCGCAGCCTTCCCCAATACGGCGTCCCCAATAATCCAATCATGGTTTTGGGACGTAAGCAGCGAACAATTATTAATATTATTTAGGCGAGGAGCCCTAGAAGCCTCATCAAACGGGAAATTTGGCCGTCGAGGGCGACGAAAAATGTCACAAATGTGTGACGTCACAAATGTGTGACGTCACAGTGACGTAACGCCACACGATGGCGTTGCAGTGCCCTTCTTTGGGAGGCGAGCAAAAGTGGAGAGCACGCGACCGCAAGGAAAATAAAATGAAGACGGCGCTAGACGCGTTCCAGTCGGATTTGGTGAATGCGCGAAAAACCCCGTCAGTTCTAGCGTTTACGTCTCCTCTATCTAAAAAAAACAATAATATATAAAGGACACTTCACTATCAAAAAGCACTGGGGTAGCTTGACTCGCACACACCTTTTCTGTGGGTAATTATTGCCGTTGTCGTAAAGAAATGTAGATTTGTATTTTCTACATGTTATAAAAGGTTTTAACTTCCTTCTCTGTTTGCGCCGGGTGTCCCATAAGTCAGGGCCTCTTATTTGCCACGCTTCCATACCAACTCGCCCATACTTTTTCTCCTCTGAGCATTTGCGACGTTTTGTTTTGGCCACCAAGTTATCGGCGAGATCGCTCCGTCACCCGAAGGACACGAGCAGGCGCCGGCCCAGCCGAATTTATCCACGCTTCCGTATGCAGGTGCGAGTATAAGCAAGACGTGATTACTCGTGCGGCTTTCGTGTTGCGCGCGTATAAGATTTCGCAATCTTGTACACAGAGGACGAACGCATATCCACGAATAATGACGCTTGGGCTGTAATTACGTGAGCGGTCGAAACGACTCAACAAGCTCGTCAGCTTATAACGGGCTGACCGAAATAACTAACTGTGCCTCGGAGGGACTTGACACTCAAGCAAAAACTCATTAGGCTCATTAATCTGCGAACGCCAGTCCCAAAAGAATAGGCACGGCATTTTTTTTTTACTCATTGTCTTTATCATGCAAGTGAAAAAAAACCGAAGGCTATTTCTAAATATGAGATTCAAAAATTCGGTACGTTTGAAAGAACGGCAGTCAACTTTTGTTTATAGGAACATTATATCGTCAAGCAGAAATTAGGCGATTTTTTTTTTCACCGAAAAGAAACGGAACTGAGTCACGAAGAATGGCGAGAACCCCGTTTCCACGACTGTTTGTTTATTACGTCTGACTCATGATTCATGTAGTCGGCAAGCACTATAGCGAGCCACGGTTTAATTTTCAACGTATAATGACATTTTCCATAGTTTTTCCTTCTTTCTTCTGTTTTTATTTTCCTAACAACAAACGGGCTCATGCACATACGGTGCCTTATTTCAATCAGCAGGAACATCATTTGAAAATACAGCTCGACGAAAGCAAAAGGGAAAGGTATACTCGCAAATCACCGACGACGACTGTGAACGTAAGCGAATAGCCGATGGATTCAGGCGAACAAAGAAAATGATTTATTCCCTTTACTACCGAACTGTCCCCTCGTCGGCGAGTATCCGTCGCATAGTTAAAACAGCTAAATATAGTTGAGCAGCATTCCCAAGCTGGATGACATATCCACGCAGCACGAGTGGCTCAAGAAAACAGTCGGGCGAGAGAACAATAGAACAGACCGAGAGACACGTTTCCATTGGCAACTGTTAAGGAGCCAGTTTTCCCTACGAAGTCGACAGACAATGAAGCCAAAGAAGGGGATAATATAGTAGAAGTGTAGTGACTATGGGATAAATAAAAATGGAAGTGGACGGAAAACAAACAGGTTCCCACCTTTGTTTTACGGGACCCCGCACCCCAGTCATTCCAAGTTTTAGCGCTAAATCTCTGGCCTTCGAAGATGTACGCATGAACGCGCCCTCATCTACATAAGAGCACTGTGCAGAGAGTGTAGCAACGGACCAATTGCTGAACACCAGAGAAGACCGTAAATGCGTAACGAAGCGACCACACTGCAGATTAAAGAACAGCAGTTTTCTTGCACATACACAGAAACTATATATAAGTACGCTGAAAATACCTGACATCAAGCTGTCACCTATAATATTTCTATAATAACACAAGTGAATGACACTATTCTCTTTTATCAGATATTATCTCCCCCCCCCTCTCCTTTTTTTTTTCGCAAGTCCTCGAAATAACCGGCGGCAAAAGCGAGCTCCTGACTGTATTTGATGGTCCTCACCAACTGCCGCTACGGACAACCTTAAAAGCACGCGAGCTGACGCGGTCGATGAAACGTGAACCCCTCCAACGTGCTCATAATTCGACGCAAAGAGCGCATGACCCCTTTCTTTCAGCTCTCTTTCTTTTTTTCTCGGTAAAATAAATTACTACATGCAGAACACCGCAAACGATATGAACGCACCCTTTTTATTGAGGGGGGGGGGGAGGGGAGGCTCCCACGGAATACGTTTGCTTGCTTTTCGCCTTTCGTTTCTATAATATTTCACCACACCAACCCACCAATACGAAACTATTTTGGACTTCAGCAGGTGCAGGAAGCTCAGACTGCATCAACCTCGTCGCGCCACTGACACACTGCAGACGTGTTTCGTTCCACGGCGTCATGAACTCACAACAGCAGCCGATTTGGTGGCGATGTCGTCCGAGAGAATAAAGAACAAATAAAAACGGTGTTCGAGCCGTAGGGGAACACGACATTCTGTGCGGCAGTCACGCATGCATACCACTGTAGCTGCTGCAGTGCTTGAGACTACTTCGGAAAAATACACAATGCAGGCGTTACGCCGGGAGAGGAATCACGTAATACACAAAATATAGAGCAGTGCTGAATCGTAACAGGCGCCATACTACGTGAAATGTATAACGAGTAGTTGATTTAAACTTTCCATCCACAAGGGGCTCAGCCATAACGCTCACTAATGCGTCTTCATCATCAGCCACAGCAGTACGCAAGTGCGGAGCTACACATGCGCGCCCGTTGCCTTACAAGCGCGCAGTTGAAAAAAAAAATGAACAAGAAGTAACGATATATTACCTGGGGTTTTACGTCACAAAACCACAAGATGATTATGCGGGACCCCGTACTGGAGGCCTCCGCAAATTTCGATCACCTGGTGTTCTTTGACGAGCACAGACATCGAAAATAGTACACATATACACATATCTCTAGCATTTCTCCACCATCCAAATGTGACCGCCGCGGCCGTGGTCGATCGAACCTGCGACCTTTGGATTAGCGGCCGACTATCATAACCACTACAGCACTGCGGTGAATAAGATTTAATGAGTACACTGCGCAAGTGTATGATGTATAGTCGTCCAGCGAAACCTGAACGCGTAGCGGCAAGTATTCGCAACGGTATAGTGCGCACCGTCCAGTCCTCACTATGGAGAGGCGCGCGCATCCGGTCTGCAGCAGCACCGCGCATATATGCGAGCCTGCCCGCGGTTATCATGATAACTGGACGGCGCGCACTATAGCGTTGCGGATACCTGCCGCTGTTCGGGTTTCGTTTGACGCCGATACACTTACAGCATGTAGTACACTGTCGTCCTTCACGAAATGGGAACTCGCGAGCGCGTGGACGGCGCTCTGCGGCGGCTGCCTAAAGCAGCGCCATCAATCGACCGCTAAACAAAGCACGTCCGCTTTTGGCTACACCGCCGGTTGCGAGACCAAAGCGGAAGGGTAATCTAGGCATCGCTTGTATACAACGGCCATGACTCGTATTTTGCTCCCCAATATACGATATGACGCCAAAAGTGGATATGCTTTCTTCAGTTGGCGGCTGACGGAGCTATAGCTTATGGGCAGCCGCCGCAGAGCGCAGGCGACGACGCGCTCGCGTGTTCCCTTTCATAAAGGACGACAGTGTACATGTGCGCGCCTGCTAATGCGATTGCGTGCAATTTACAATGGGCTGAGAGGCGGCTCTTCTACTTTTCCGTCGAGACAGTGTTGCGTGTTCGACGCAGGCCAGGCGAATTTCTTTTTTCTTCTTGCGTGCCATCGTTTCTATCACTTTTGCGTTCTGCCGACGACGGGTCCCAAACTTGCCCTGTTCTTTCTTTTTCACCGTTGCGTCGTGTCATACACGCAACCATACGCCGCAGGTGAGCCACAATAACATGTGCGGTTACCTAAAAAAAAGGCCGCAAACCACATGCAATGACGAGCTATATAGAACGGCACAGCTGCAGCAGCCAACACAATGGAGTCAGCCGGCTTAACGTTCGGTACGCCGTTACTGGAAATGCATCAGCTGCCGCAAAGCTTCCAAACATAAACGTGGACTAGCCATATAAGCCACGTTACAGGTGCAATCGTGTAAGAGCAGCGCGGCGGTTTTAGTGTACGTGCAAACCTGGTAGACGGCCCCAACGGTATATCAACTCTTAACGACTCTTCGCTTTATAGCAGAGAGATTCTACCAAGTCATATTCTTTGCAATACAAAACGGTTCGCCACCTAGCATAACCGTATTTTACCAAGCGCCCGTAATATGAATATGATCCGTTCCCCTTGTTTTGTTCACTATCAGTCTGAAACATTTTCCCACGGTCCAGTTAAGACATCATACATCAATGAACCGCAGAGGCAATCGAAAAAAAAAAAGCTGGTACCCGGTCGAAAGGTTAAATAAATGACCTCTTTTATATTTTGTTTTACACGAGGTTTTGGTATATCACATATCTCAGCGGCAGCATAATACGCGAAAAAAAAGGCAGCATATCCACGGAGTGAACAATGGAGAGTGGGGCGAAGCATTCGTCTATCCATACGTCCGTCTGTGTGACCGTCAATGCGTCCATCCACCCGTCCGTGCGTACGTCTTTTCGTGCGTCCGTTCCCTGCGTTCGTCCACACATCCGACCCTGCGTCCGTTCATGCGTCCATCCATGCACCTCTCTGTGTGTCCGTTGGTCCATCCATTCAACACTCCAAGTACCACCATCTCGCATCTTTTCATCATATATTCCCCATGTAGAAGCACCGCCATCCAGCGGACATTCCAAGGACTAAACGAGAGGTGGCACACGCACACTTTCTTACGACTCGCACTCCGGGTCTACTTCCCACCTTTAACCACCTCGAGTTCATGGTATATACTAGTTTACTGTAGTCATGGCACTGCGGCCCAACACTCGCTAAACCTTTCTAAAACCAAGGAGGTTATGCCCAGCGAGTATAGCGTAGCAACCTTTTCCTGTCAGATAGTGCTGAATGTACATGCCAATGGCTGCTAATGGGAAATGAGAAACAGGAGAATCAGGGGCAGCGAAGTTTTTAGGACGTTAAACCCTACCAATTATTATTATTATTATTACAAACGTTCGTCGCAGCTAGAGTTACTGCAGCGCCTCCCCCCCCCCCCCTCCCCTAATCCACGAAAATCGGCGAATACGACCGGAAGTCGCAAGCACTCCGCGCTTTGGAACGGTGCCAACTGTGGGCGCGCCAACGGACGCCACCGGTCGCGCCGGTTACGTCTCACGATAGCCTCGTTGGCCCAGCTTCTCATGAAAGAACGGAGACTTGCGCATTGCGTTCCATTCTGACCCGGTCATTTGCTCCAGAGAGACCATGGCTATTACGGCGGGATGGATGGACAAAGCTAGAGCATAAGGAGCAAGCTCCTAAAACACTCGGCACCTCGCCTCTGTCTATGGTGCTCAGCTAAAGCCACACTGTACCACGTCACGTAGGACATCGCAGCCTTAACACCAATGCAAATCCAACAGCGGAGAGCGATGCGATCAGCTACTGGCCAGCGAGATCCTGGAAGATCAGCTGAGTCTGATCGACCAGACCCGCAGAGCGGCTGCTGCAAGCGGAGCCCTGAGCTAAGCAGCTAAGCCCCCCCCCCCCCCCCCCCCCCCCGCTCTCCTCCCCCTCCGCACACACCATAAGCCAAACACCTCCGACTACTCGGAGCTTCTCCGCAGAAAACATCCTGTACACAAATAAATAAATAAGTTTTTCACCACCATCCCCTGCCAGAGTGTCCAAAGTGTGACCTTATTTCGCAGGTGCGCCGGTCGCATTGTATTAGTGTCATGCCTCCTCAATCGTCGGCTTGTCAAAGCTCGGCCGTTTCCGAGATATGGCAACGTGATCTTTTATGGAGGTGACTGGTCACTACGCGTTGCCACGTTTCACCCTTCCCGGTATAACGAACGCATTACCACCGTTGCAGCCTGTAGCAACAGACAAAGTGTTGCACCGGTATAGGCGCATGTATGAAGGTCCAAATGCCGCCATGAAGTATTGTTGTATTTGTCGTTGGGGTTTATAACGCCCGAAAAACTACCATGCGATTATGAGAGACGCCGTAGTGGATGGCTCCAGACCACAAGGGATTCACTAACGTGCGCCGGGCCTCAAGAACTTATCGCCTCCATCTAAAATGCAGCCGCCGCGGCCGGGATTTGATCCCGCGACCTGCGGGTCAGCAGTCGAGTGCCTTAGCTACTAGACCACCATGGCGCCTGGCATGGAGGAAGAAATCAGTAAAGAGTGTTGCGCAATGCGAAGGAAAGAGGCTAGTTAGTATACATCAAGGCACGACAAGCTTCGCTTGACCCTTACGTTACCGATAAGGCCAGTGCCTCCACATTTTTTTTTTATTAAAAGGCTCTACTTGCCCGACACCTCTAATACAGCCCAGAGAGGTTGTCGCAAATCGCCCATATTACTTACGCGGTGCAGTTTCTGGAACTCTTTAAAATTAATGCCAAAATATCATCCCAATGTGATGACGGCACCATACGACGTCACAGGTCGCCAAAACCTGTGACGTACGAAATGTAACGTCACGCCACATGAAGCCGTCGTAGCGCCCTCCTATAGGCGGCAAACAAAACCGAAGAGCGCGCGACCGACTTCCAGAGCAAAAAATGAAGACGGTGCTTTGCAATGTCCCCTAAAGCCGTGTTACTGGCTCACCCGTACACATCGGTGGAGAGGAAAAAAACTTCAAAAACCATGACGGCACAGTGACAACAAGGTGCTGAAACCTGAGCGCGAAATTGAAAAAAAAAAAAGAAACTTTCGCGTTCATTTTTCACTCTGATAATGAATATACGACGACGAAATTAACGACAGTGGACTTGACGAAGCAAACTTATATCAGTCTAAACCGAGCTCATGCGCAATCAACGTGAGCCCGAAAAAGTATGGCCAATGCACGGTCGATCCAACCGTGAAACTAGAGTCCGTGCACCTGTGTGACCTTCATTTGAACAGGAACATAATTTATTTCAGAGCCTTGACTAGCGGAAGCGGCCATAGAATGACGGTACCCCGTAACCACAATGAAACACACTTTGCCGCGCTAATACCAATGGCAGGTATAACGCCACAACATAACTATACTTTTCGACGTCATGCACAACCGTTATTAAAACGAAATACCATTCTTCAGGTGCATGCTATGAGAGAAATAAAGAGAAAATGAACCGCACACAGATTGCAACGTTCAATTCTATTCACCGAAATTAGGAGTCCCGCAGGCGCACGCAGGTTAACACAATTAAAAGATCACCTGCTGCCGGCGGATATATATAGGCTGTGATGCCACTCTGAACTCGACTTTCAGGAGTGATAGCTATTATTTTTTTCACTATGTAGGGTTAACAAAAAACGGCCATATGCTGTCTTTTGCAGAAAAGCATGCGTGTAACATTTTGTCGAGCCCCGATTAATATTCAGGCGCGCGATCAAAGATTTCCATTGCGCCGCCTACAGCTGCTTAGTTACTCGAGTTAGTACTTTTAACGTGGCCTTATGCAATACCCGTCTTCCACGTAATTTTTTTTAAGGCGAGAGCTGTTATAAGATCAAAACTCGGGTCACGCACGGCGCCGTAGTTGTCCGCCGTTGCCGGTGTACGTAACCATGTGTACTGCCGCACGAAAAAAAAAGAAGAAAACCTAGTTCCAAGCACACATAGGGGCTCAAACCCGGGTCTGCTGTGAGCCAGCCCAGTATTCCACCACGGAGGCACGCCGATGCTTGGGACTTGTTCGCAAACTTGTCGGCTTGATGTCGGAAAAAAGAATCGCGTTAATACGAGTAATAAAGCGTTTTATAACAGCAAAAGAACAACTAAGCGTCACAAAATGCGAATAGCTTAACGAGTGGATCGTGCAAGGCTCCAACCCGTTACAAAAGCTTGTTCGTGATCACCTGTTAACTGTGGCGCATAACCACTTCAGGCATGATTCCTCGCTGTCGTGAGCCATTGCATGAACAATTGGCACGAAATTCCTTGCAAGCGTTATGCGTATACACCGCGCTTCTCAGGAGAATGACGAAGGATAGCATAGCGAATGCCGGTCTACTAACCGGAAATTATTATTACTGTTGCCGCAGTGGGTACCCAGCACGTGTGCTTGCAGCAGTTATCCAATGAGTGTTTAGATAAGGCTCTGAAAGGCCGCTCTTCTAGCTTTCGCTGCGACTGTGCTGCGCTTTCCGCGCAGGCCTGGCGTTTTTTTTTTGTTTTTTTCATAAGGTACAAAACCTCCGCTTTATTAACACTTGCCCACATTATTCGGCATTCCACAGCAATTAAATAGGCTAATAACGCTTACCTAAACAAATAGGGTAGATGTAAAAGCCGCTAAAGCGTTATGAAAGTAAGGGCAGGTTGGATGCCTTGCGACGGCGGGTGCGTTACGTTACGACCGTGGCGAAATGCAACAGCAGATGTGTGCACTTATAAATTAAGGTGCGCGGCAAAGAACAGTCCGGAGTCGCCAACGTATATACGACAGACCCAACGCCGTGGTTTTGGCGCGCAAGAATCCCCTAACCACAATTAAGTCGAAAGCCCCCGACGACTCGTCCCGGGGAGTCGCGGACGAGTGATGCAAGAAATCACCATCATGAGCACATGATATGTCACGACATGACGTCACAGGTCACCAAAGTCTGACGTCACGATGACGTCGTCTCAACGCGTCAAACAACTCGGACAGAGGTGGTCCGATTACAGAGTCAATGCAGTGCAAAAGCAGTTGCAGAAGGCTTGTTTGGAGGGCGGCGAGACAGCATCAATACGTCGGCTATGAGAAAAAAAGACGATGCCTCTTGTCTTCGAGTCGTTTTAACTGAATGCATAAAGAGACCCTGCCAGCTTTTCTAGAACAAAGGCTTCAGACGCCGGCTGTGGTCCCAAGGACGTTTCAACTCGGTTCAGAGAAAGAGGCAAGCGATGTATGCTGTTGACAGCTTGTAAGGGCGTATTAAAGCGGCGCAGCAACTATCTATATATTAATCATCAACGAGTATTGGCTATTTGCCCGGCCGCAACCATGACGTAACTGAGACTTGGAGGAAGCTCTCATAACACCCGGTTATCGTTCTGACGCACTTATGACGCACATAAATTCATCGCTCAGTATGTAAAGTGGCATCGTTAATCTCGGCAGCCTATAAGCGACCAGACCAAGCCAACCAGTAACCTTGCTCTATTCTAGCGCCACCTCAACGACTAAATCCAGGAAGCACCTCAAGTTATAAGCGTCAATTGGCTCAGATCGCGCATGCATACTAAAAAGGATCCGCGATATAATCGATCGCACGATGTGCGAGTATATTCCGTCATGCCCCGCCGGGCAAGCTCACACCGAATAGGGCAAGCGAGGTCTTTTTTTTTTTTTATTCAATAGTCCGCAGATGCGCATTGTAACCATTCTTGCTGCACGGTAGCGGACGAGGGCGATTATCTATTTCTTCCGTGGAATACACCGAAGCTTTTATCATACTTTCCACGTGCGAATTCCCACCAAGCCCCTGGCCGAATTTTGAAAAAAACCTAGTCCCTTCCCCCTACCCCCCAATCCTCAGAGAAAAGCCACGCCTCACAACGCTGTCTGTCCACCGAGGTAGAATCGCGGTGCCCGGAGAGGTGTGGAAGCTTGGGCTAGTTGGTATGGCATGACGATAGTTATAGCGCGAGAACAAAACGACGACACAGAGACAAGAAGGACATTGAGCGTCTCTTCCGTGTCTCTGTGTCGTCGTTTTGTTCTCGCGCTATAACTATCGTCATGCCCGGAGAGGGCCACGAGTGCGGCGGGAAAGTGAGCGGCGACGAGGGACACGACGAAGAGGGCGACTCGGAACTGGCTTCTTCCGAGGTGAACTCGCAGCCCTGGTCCGAGCCCGCACAGGAGTAGAATGGTGGTTATGGCATTCGGCTGCTGAGTCGAAGGTAGCGGGTTCGATTCCTGTCGCGGCAGTCGCATTTCGATGAAGGAGAAATGCCAAAGTCCCGTGTGCTGTCAGTGCACTATAAAGATAACATTGGATGGTCGAAATTCGCCGAGCCCTCCACTACGGCGTCGTCCCAGAGAATTACATTGTTGTTTTGATACGTCAAGCCCTAGACATTATTATCATTCCAACGCAGTCCAACATAAACTATGAAAAGTGGTTGAACGGAGGAGCCAAAGCGGGAAATGGGGTCACGCTGGCCTGACGGCCTCACATCATCAACCAGAAAAAACAAAACCTCACAATATTGAACTGCGACATTTAAACTGTCGAGTTACTTTCATTCAACACATGGGACACTTGCGTTTCTGCGAACAGATAGACAAAGTACTTTATTGTTTCTTCCAACGGTGAGATACACAACAAAGGCGCAAGTACAACGAACGTAGAACTGAAAGCATCGGTGGGACCGCTGACGATCGCATGTATATGACCGAGGCGACGTGCTTTAGGTTTAGGGTTTTTTTTTTTTTTTTGCGAACCAGGTTTCGTCAATATTATGCCACTGTTCAATTTTAGACAAGAATAGTAGTTTAGGAACATGTATAAAAACAAACCGCTCCTTGCGTAATTTAGTGTCCCAGCCAATTAGACAATTCTTAACATTCATTCATTGTTGAATACTTCGCAACAGACATGTTAGCGTTGACACGTTCCTGTAGACGTGGGACCCTGGCTCGTCGGGTTAACACGTATTCATTCTGTGACTAACCACACCACGACACCGAATACTCCGAGCCGCAGGCTACGGGGTTTACAGAAAAAAATGAACACGGCGCGTCCGTGTCCTATGTCATAGAGGAGGCTAAGCCTATGTACAGACGAGTCCGCTGTTATATGGAACACCGAACCACGTGTCGTCTGCTCGACGCCACAGCTGGATGGCGGCGGAAACTAATTTCGCGCCGGCACTATACCGGGCTTGACTAGACTGCACCTGCGCGCTCCCTTCGCAGGTGCAGTCTAGTCCGGCCGTGGCGCAGTGATTTAGGAGGCGTTGGCACGAAGCGCTGTTGGCGGCGCTCGTTTGTCGTCTGCTAGACGCCAAATCAGGGAGTACAAGGTGATATGGGATGGACATTGTTATGTTTTGCCGAAAAACTTAACTGACATCATTTGAGGGCAGGGAAGCTAGCAGCAAGATAAAATTTGAGAAGCAATTGAGAGAAATGAAGGAGGAGCGTTGGGCTAGGAAGGTTTTCAGCTACTTGTACATGAAGAATGTCGATACAAAATGGAGGAAGCGAACCAGGAAGTTGACTGGTAAATACTTAGAAAACAGCAGGTGGCCAAACCAAAAAGAACTATCGGTTAAGAAGAAAGTGAAGGAAGCGGAGACCGATATGTGAAAAATGGGCATGATTAAGAAGTCTGCACTAGAGATCTATCGAACTTTTAAGCAGGAAATCGCCAAGGAAAGGATCTATGATAATACTCGGGGTAGTTCTCTACTGTTTGAGGCAAGGACGGGAGTACTGCGAACCAAGACATATCGGGCCAAATACGAAGGGGTAGACACAGTATGCAGTGCGTGTGGAGAGGAAGAAGAAACTGCCGAACACTTGATAATGTTCTGTAAAGAGCTTCACCCTATAGTTCAGGATGATGGCGCACAGTTTTTCAAAGCACTGGGGTTTAGGGACAGGGAGGGCAAGGTAGACTTTAAGCAAGTAGACTTAACTAGAAGGAGATTATCTGATTGGTGGTAAAGTCAAGGCACGAGTGAAACTCTTCACTGCAAAGTACGAATCATCAAACTCACTTTTTAAGGAAAAAATAAATAAATATAGTTTTGGGTTCATTAAGTATTACGGCTTGGTGGCGCTAGCCACCGCCCGATCTAAAGGGTACATCCATATCCATCGATCCATCCATCCTAGAGTTGCGGCCGCGCTCCGGATCGCCGCGAAGCCAGCCATCCCCGCGCTTTGAAATTTCTCCGCGAGAATGCATGGCCACGCTCACATGGAGAAGCTGTGGAAAAGCTGAAAGGAAATTACATTACGTAAAACACTACCTCATTGATATTTCTGTAGTTTAAAAAGGCATGAGTTATTCTTCACGGACGTCTTTTTAACATAGGCATATAAAGGAATATATTTTTTTTTTCTTGTGGAGCGCGTATTCAATGTGCACCAATACAAAATCAACCTGCTGCGGTCCGTAAGCTGAACAAAGGATTCACGAGCGCCTTTAACCGGCGCGACCAGAAAGTTTTCTCGAAGCGGGCAATTCTTCATCTCACGAGAAGGCGAACGAAAGACGGCAATCCAGCTGATGTGTGAGGTGACCTTTATCTGGTTATAGATCATTCCCGTCGTTTTCCTTCTAGCTTGAGAGAAAGCGACTATATATTTTTTTTCTTCAAGATTTTGCGACTCCAGTTGCGGTTCACGACGAGCTGAGGCGCGGCCGCGGTTGTAGCAGACGACAAACGAGTTCCGCCCAGAGCACCCACTGCTCTTGCGCGTGGCCGCAGAGAGCCTGTTGTGGCGCCGAGAAGAGTTCCGGTGTTCCTTTTAACAGTGGACCCCTCTGTACGGTAGTTCGTGCCGCGTTAGATCAGGCAATTACAGTCTTTTCTAGCGACGAATGTCTAGCTCCAACTACAGAAACAACGTACGTCAGTGCGAAGTAAATTTTCAATGAACCGAAAGCTTGCGGGCAATCCTCAGTCGTTTGCACCAGGGAACGTTATGGGCCGGTCCGACATAACACCGCAGGCGAACGAATGCATGCAGGTACAACACGTACAGTATAGGCAGACTCGAAAGCAAACACTTTTTGGGCCTCCAAGCAATGATTACGGATGTGCGATATCAGAAAACGCTGGGAAATACCCGCGATTGCACTATCGAAAAATGATGGCTTCGATGCGAACAGGATAAGTCCAACTGGCGTTCGACTCCATTGCGTACGCAAATCATGCGGTTCAGGCCATTTTCGAGAAGCATATATGGTGGACTACATTAGGTCACAATTATGCGTCCAGCTCCCACAGTAGGCATCGAGTGTTTGTTTGCTCTCGTCAACGATAACCATCGACCAGAACTTAAATCAGTTTCGACACGCTATACCCGTCTTGAATGGACACAGAAGCGCAAGGTCGCTCGCGAACGACTTCACGGTGCTCAAACAAACAGCGCCATCATGGGCATCTGTCCATCGACTGATCCTATCATTGGCCTTCTCGGCTCGTCATTGGGCTAGAGAAGAAGAATGAGGCACCGAGTGAGAGAACCGGGATGTATTAGCACTGCGCGCCCTCGCCACCGCGCGGACAGAATAAACGATCGTTCCAGCATCCAAACTTCCTTCATCAGCCAAGCCTAATAAAAAACAATGAAACCAGCAAAGCGCTACAGAGACGGCCAACAGACATTCATCTATGCGTACAGGGGATCAGTTACGCAATACCAAAGTGCGCACCAGAACCCCTAATGGCCCCAAAGCACACGCGTAGAGGTAGCGCATACGTATGGAGAACAATCTGCTTTAAAAAGACGCGCGGCACAGCTGTGTCTTCAGCTAACTTTCGCGAAAGTTTCAAGACGACAGTCAATCCGTCTTTTTTTTTTCTTCACGAGAAAGCCCGCACAAAGCGCGTGTACACGTTACTCAGACATGTGGCGCATGTCATTGATTTGTTACTGCTGACACAACGGGCGAAGCCGTCGCTCTCGTGCATGAACGCATTGGTCGCGCGTGGACAGAATCGCCGGTGGTGCGCACAGGTTTCACGGGACGCCGATGGCCTTGACGAGATCTCGTCTTGAGAAAACGACACGTGCTGCATACCTCGGCACACCACTCGAGGATAGCGTTGCTTGCACAGCAGTCATCATACGGAAATATGCATAACAGCCGCATAATGTGTTATTATATGCGTGACATATTTATAAGCGCACTTTCTCTGGAATTTTTCCGCATTTTTACGGAAAGTAGACATAAGATCAGTAACGCGGAGGCCATAACACCAATAAGTTTAAACTTTCGGGCACCCCACCTGGGCACCCCCACCGGTTCCCAGGTGGGGTGCCCTAGCCCCTTCCCCACCTCCCGGAATTCGGATGGAGGGCGGTGTTTTACCGATAATAAATCACCAAAACAGGTGCTTTTCAAGCCCTTCAATCAGTTCCCACCTCTCCCTCCCCTCCTTCTCCAAAAATATTCCTGGCAACGGGCCTACCTCAAAAAAAAAAAAGTATTATAGCGACGTATGCACTGCAGCTGAGTTTATCATAATAAACAGGGATTTATTGATTGATTGCTTCATTGACACAAGCCAGGAACTTCAACTGTGTAAAATATCCAAACATTCAATCACTCTGTGATGATTCTTTTTGCACGTGTTCCAATTCTGGCACGATTTGAGGCCCAAACAGACGCATTGAGGCGATGAATTTCAGAGCGATTATTCGTGCACGCTCTGAAAAGAGAAAATTCTTTAGTTTTTTTTTTTTTACATCACAACCCCGATTTCGATGATGCTTTTGGGTGCTCGACATTCACCAGCAGTCCGATGCGGTGTACCATGGCTTCCCCACATTTCCTGTCACAAAAAAATCAGTCCAAAGGGATAACGGCCCCATCCCCTACATTTAATTTATTTCTGTGTAGCATCCTCGTTAGAATACCTCCACGGGGAATTGAACTCACAGTGCCATATTTGGCAGCAGAGCCCCATTCATTGAGCCAACTCTTATCATAATAGTCTTTAAGGGGAGATGCGGGTTGAAAAACCGCGATCTTTTCCGAAAAAGTTGATTTTGTGTTTTTTTTTTGTTTTATATTCCTCCAAGTCTTCTCCTTAATATAAGAAAAAAAAATTAAAGCTGAGAATCAACTAGAAGTTATCGAAAAATACAATTGAAGCACTCGCGGTGGCTCGTGAAAGTGCGAAATCACCCAATTTTCGCGCACGTGGCACTTCGCTCTACGGCATCGCCGGCTCATGAAATTTCGCGGGCACGTAGGCCTAACCCTCTTCTCCCAGAGCCCACTATGGCAGAGCGGCAATCACGCTAAAAATACAACAAAAAAATCGTTTCGCCGCAGCATTCTAGCGTGGCGAGTGGGCCTTCGAATTCACGTGGTATGATCGGAGCCCTGCCATTGGTTGCGAGCATTCCGCCACGCAGTCGGCTGCGAGCGCTTTTAAGTGTGAATACACCTTATAAGCGACCCCAAACCATCTACCGCCGTCGGCGGCGTCCGCAGTCCTCTCTATCTTTAAAAGAAAGAGGACTTGGCGGGCCGCAGCGTGACGCTCTACCGAATAAGCCACGGACGCGACGCTGATATCGGTGTCAATAACGCGCCTTATACCCCCTCCCCCTTCGCTCGCTCCTCCGCTCTCCTCTCTCGCTGCAGCTGCGCGCGCACCCCTCTCTCGCGCGCGCCCGCCTTCTCTCTCAGTCTGCCGTCGAGAGCGGGTCGTGAGGGGGAGTAAAGTTAAAATCCGTTGGCATTCGCCAGTGAGTTAACGTAAACTCCCTCGTGTGATCAAATTGCAATTCCCAGGAACCATTAAAGGCACCATAGTGTGATTAATAAATATAATAGTGCGAATTAATAAATACCCCTCATAGCATCACCCCGTGTATTCGCACTTAACGATGTTCACCCTCGGGGAAATGCTTGGGAGTTTTTTTTCGTTCTCCTGCTTTTGACGAGACATCGACGAACACAACCGCCAGAGTTACTATTTCCGCGCCACGGTTACCAGTGAGAAACGCTACTTTTGTTCACGGGTGTTCATTACGCGGCACCAGTAGGAGGGAAGGCGCCCCAAAGGCACGCAGCGAGCGCCGGCGAGAAGTTCGTCTGCTGCTAGGCCTAGCCGCGGCAGCAGCGACGCACCCGATTTGGATAAGCAGCAAATACAAAGCTAAGGTGCAGTGTGCGCACATGGAGATCAGGTGGCACCAGGCATTTCTGCTTTGTTAGCTTTTTTGTACACACGCTGTCTCTTTGCCCCATGACTCTTCTCATGAGACATATATGAAAATAAAAAAAAATTGGCTGCATATCAACAGAGTGAATGATGGAGAGTGGGGCGATGCATTCGTCCGTCCATTCGTTCTTGCTTCCGTCCATCCATGCATTCGTCTTTGCGACCGTCCATGCGTTCACCCGACCGTCCATGCGTCCACCCGCCCGTCCGTGCGTGCGTCTGTTTGTGCGTCCGTTCCTGCGTTCGTCCATGCATCCGCCCCAGCGTCCGTTCATGGGTCCATCCATGCATCTGTCTGTGTGTCCGTTCGTCCATCTATTCAACACCCCAAGTACCACCATCTCGCATCTTTTCATCATATATTCCCCATATAGAAGCACTGCCATCCAGCTAACACTCTAAGGACTAAACAAGAGGTGGCACACGCACACTTTTTTACGGCTTGCGCTTCGGGTCTACTTCCCACCTTTAACCACCTCGAGTTCATGGTATATACTAGTTCACTGTATTTATGGCACTGCGGCCCAACATTCGCTACACCTTTCTAAAACCAAGGAGGTTACGCCCAGCGAGTATAACGTAGCAACCCTTTCTTGTCAAATAGGGCTCAATGTACATGCCAATGGCTGATAATGGGGATCGCAGCGTGCGCGTTAACTAAAAGCGGAATGCTTTTGTCTCTCATTCCCCATTAGCAGCCATTGGCATGTACAATGAGCACTATCTTTTATTGCTCAACAACGCAGAGAAGAAATATCTCACCAGCACCACCTTGGAGGTCAAAATGTTATACTTGTTCCGCACTACAACAATGGCTACGAGGGACGAACGGGTGCCTCTATAAAGAGCTTCGCTCCTAAAAAGCCGTGCCACAATGGTCATTCCTTCGCTGGCCTCTGCAAATTTATTTAATGGCATTTAGCCAACATCGCCTATCTTGATTGCCAAGATCTTAGCTGTAAACATGTCTCAGCCAGCTTAATAATGTATAGAGATACTTCATGAAAATTTTTTTCGCTACCTTTACTGAATTGTGCAAGATTGCATACACAATTCGTCATACAAGTATGTCTCAGATGTCATAGGTCATGCTACACTTTGCAAGTATCATTCGTAGCGCACCTGTCATGACACTCATATCACACATGTAATTCAAGCTGTATGTTGTGCATGTATGTCATTCATGTTCGATCATGATACCAGCATGCTGTCACTCATGTCACGCAGCTGATACGGAGCATGTGATTCGTTTCGTACAATGCTATGTATCATGTATTCATCGCGCATGCTTGTAGTTCATATCACATCTCACTGAACCCGCACAAAATATAAGCTGCCTTTAATGCATCTAATCTGATTGCAGGATAGTAGACCTTTGCACAACTGTGTCTAACCATGAAAAGCCTGCAGTGAGTGTGGCAACAACTTGTATCGGTGCCACTCACACCCCTGCCAATGCGCAAACAGGCAAAACAGAGTAATAGCATCATCACATTATCCCAGCTCTGCTCTGGCAGAATCCCAGGGGTCTTACGAGTAGTTCCGCATGAAAAAAAAACTTGAAGAATGTCTCCAATGACTTTCATAGAGTGTAGTTATCCTACCTGCTGGAAGGTCTCAACGGCTGGCGAGTGGGCTCGCAGGGACAGCGACAGCTTCAGCAATGCGAGCTTGGCTGGCGACAGGTGCTTGGTGGCCACGTCAAGCACAGTCTCATACTGCACCTTGGGCGTGCCTGCACAATAACAAGGCGAACAGACACGCAACTCTGAGGATGCTTTCTGCTCAAATATGAAGTGCATACATAGTCAGTGAAAAGAAATAACTCAAACATCGATATAACGAACCTGAATATAATGAAATATCGGTAAATGAAAAAGTAAATGAAAAATAGTCTTGCAATAGTGTTGAGAATATATCTATATAACAATTTTCGGATATAACAAACTTCATTTTGTATAAGATGCAACTTTGAGTGTATGCACAATTATATTCATTGACAGGCGTGCAGCACGACATGTGAGCATGCCCAAAAGATAAGGTATTCCCTCTTACTATTCATGCCTACTTAGAGATGCCATAACATGAAGCTTTTTTCTTTTGTCACCCTTTCCTGCATTGCACTTCAAAAAGAGAGTGATGTGAAGAGCATTTTTGAGAGGGGCCAGCATATAGAGTAACTGTTGTAGCTCACTTGCCCAAGGCTGAAAAAAGAGACTAAACAGAAGCGAAAGATTGACTTTTTGTAAATATTTGCCGAGAAAGGTTTTGGCAGAGCTTGCACTGATCCTTTTCTTGTCGTCCACGGTGCTGTGAGATGACAGGTTGCAGTTTCTCAGTGGCCGCATGGGCTTCTGGCCATCATGACCTCAGCCCCCCCTCCTCTTTTAACATCATTGAGCAAGCAACAGTGTATGAAACGCAGTAAAAGAGTCAAAATCCTAGCAAGTGAGGCGAGTGGAAAAATGGCCATCACTCACGAACCCACTTAAACCATAGCATAGTTATTGTGGTTTGTTTTTTTCTTCTTGTTGTTCCTGTTGCAGATCTTTCATTTCAGCTCACAGTGCAAGACTCGTTCAACTAAAGGGCCAATGTGCTACCCCTTCAACAACATCTTCCGTGATATCCCTGTACTATAGGTAACTTAAACGGTTTAGCAGTGTACAAACTAAAGGAGCCACAGCCCGGAGCATATTTTTTTCAATAAGGCATATTTTGTGTTTGTCAGGACCACCTTGTCAAGGAAGAAACTTTTTCCTAAAAAGCTCATTCCCAGTTGAACCTTTCCTTACTCCAGCTGCGATGGCCTAGTTCAGCTCTCCATCTTCCTGTGACCTTTTCAGCTTGCTTTGAAGAGAGCAAATTGAAGCACAGAGACGTGCTATGCATTGCCAACAAAGACATCCAGAACAAATAAATGTGGTGAAGCCCTTTGCATCGCAGACAAAGAACAATATTATCTACGTGTCACTTCACATGAGGAGTAGCGCCTTTTATAATATAGCATTACGGAGCTGCGCACAAGCATAAAGATGTGTGGGCATACAACAAAACAAGCAATACCTGGCACCAATGCAGAGATTGGCAACGCAAACACTCCTAAAGTCCTGCGCAACCCACTTATAGATATGCGTGCTGAGAACAGGCTCACGAGAAGGAGGCCAGAAGTAGCAGTGGTCCCTATAAACAGTGATACCTTGTGGACTTTTTGTTTGGACTCTCTAAGAGTCCGCACACCTTTGATGCGACCAAGAAAACAGTGTGCTTTAGAACATTGTGAAAAACAAAAAGAACAAAAAGGTGCGACAATCCAACCAAAAGCCAGCAAGCACTCCACTTTTTCAGGGAAAGAAGTGTTGACGCTGACAATAGGGATGGCACTGTGTATGTATATGCTGGAAACATAACAAAAAAAGCACAGAACTGAGAAACTGTACAGCAATAAGTGAATAATTAAAAAGCAGGATGTGCTGGGCCATTGATATTATTGCCCAAGCAAGACAAGCAGGCAACTGCTGTAAAAAGGACACAGAAGTGGTGCTTGGAAAGCCACTGCCCCTATTCGTAAACAGATTTGCACGTGAGTGGTGCTTGTAAAGCCACTGCAGCTAATTATGATGTCATGTGCAGAGCACGAACAATAAAAAAAAAAGGGGGGCCAAGTGGAAAGCCTTGGGGTGTAAATGCATCTGTCAAGCTCACCTGCTTTTACAATGCTTCTTCTGTTTGGCTCTTTTCAAACAAACAAAAACAATGCTGACTTAAAGCAATAAGATGACAGAGTTCTTAAACTTTCGCAGGAATAAAAATGATGTGAAGGGTACTTAAGATGTACAACAGCCTCAATATGGAAACATGGTAAAACACAACAAAAAATAACACCATCTCCGGCTAACACTTCTGCTGGCGTTGACGGTGGCACTAATCGTATTGTTGCGCGGGAGAGAAACTTCGGGTGGCAGAAAGCACGCAGTGATGAACCGATGTTTCCTACAAGAGCATGCCCATCACTGCTAATGGGCTATGAGAGACAGAAGACCCTAATTGGACATAGACCTGCAGTCCGCTTTTAGTTAACCTGCAAACTGAGTTTTTAGTGTTCAACAATGCACAGGAGAAATCTCCCACCGGCACTAGCTTGCATAAGACACAGTGCTTATATACCGTAAAACCTGCTTATAACGAGCCTCCATATAACGAACTCCTCGATATAACAAAGTTTTTCTATTCCCCACCATTGCTCCATAGAAGCACATGTATTTGGGACCTCTATGTAACAAAGTAACAGTGGGAGACAATCTCAATAAGGCTTGTGCGCGTGCGCTTATCCTTCGATAGGGAGAATCACGCACCTTCGACTTTGACCGGAACCATTGTGTTTAGTTGCCGAGCGCGCAAAGATCACTTCACTCGCTGGTGATACAAAGCAGTAACGAAGTCCTTGGGCCAGCTGCCCCCAAGCGTGACTTCCCACCATCTCGAACATTCTTTTATTGGGTACGGATTGTCACCTGCACCGGCTGTCTTTGTCTCGGCTGTGCGCTTCGCCTGCAGGGCAGTGGCTACGAGCGGGCCCGTCTGGAATGTGCGGAAGGCCGGTTGTGTGCTACAGGAGCGACTGCCATGAATTACTCCTGTGTGGTCGCCTCCTAGTCCCCGTGCGTGTGCCACGTGCTTCTGCCACGTGCGTGAAGGGACACTTGTCTTGTGTTGTGCTCTCCATGAGTGGTTGGTTCCCCGAAGTGACATTCCGCCCCTATCTTCAGAACTGCACAGCGAAGCAGCGGGAGCAACCCGCCAGAAGGAAACAGGAGCGAGTCGCGAGAAGAGCCGTCGTTCGGGCGTTACTCTCCGACGGCACTGTCCGGCATGTTGCAAATAAACATCTTGTTAAGTTTTCCTCTACGCCGGTCCCTCTCCCTCAGCTTTCTGGTGTTCTGAACATCCCCGTGGCCTGCGGAATGACGACCACCACCCAGCTCCACGCTACCTACTGGGTCCGCTGCGGCCACTGACGTGGCTCGTAACACTGGACAGGCGTCGTTTGCGAAAAGTGCGCTTTTCCAACACTGCGAAGTAACAGTTGGAGCACTTGTTAGTTAGCACTCATATCTGGACATGTGATTACGTTTCGTGCCTCGTTTTTGTTTAAACAGCGCATCAAGTGTCGAGCGGTAAACGTTGTTGGTTCTCTCTTGTCCCGAGTATGTTGTATTCGTGCGTCATTTTGTGCGTGAGCAGCACACTGCACGTTTAGATCTGCTTGCTGTTCTGAGCGTTACATTCCAAGTTGTTGCTATCACTTTCATTGCTTGGCCCTTGCGACGAAACTGTGACTTTTCTTTCCTTAATTTTGGACATTCATGTTGTCACAACCGAGGGGATGTCAAATTAGCCGCTGATGAAAACTATCCGAGACCACGGTGATGACGGATCTTCGGAGGTCGACTCATCACGCGCTTTTGTCTCGCGGCGTGCCGCGAGTTTGCAGGCTGGTAGCTTTCGCTATTAGCTTATTAGTTCTGGCAACATGGCGGCACGTTGAATACAATGCAATGAACGCAACAGCAAAAAAATTAATGTTATAAGAAGTAAGGCTAGCAGCCAACTCTTTTGGATCCGATATCGCGGAACTCTTACAAAACGCTGGTGTTAGCGAATACGGCCGCTCCAGGGAGAAGTGCTCTTTTCACACAGTCTCTTCGCGTTGAAAGCGCACTGATTTACTCGCCGAGATAGTAAGTGCGCCAGCAATCGTGATGGCTCTGCTTAAAATGCAAGTTCATTATTGCTACTTTGCTAGTTGTTTTCTGTTTAACACGAAAGTAATGTCGGGTAGTGTGCTACAATTGCTTTCCACAGCAATAAGTAATGTGCTACCAAAAAGAGAGCTGATAATGTCATTGATTACGCCAAAGTCAACCCTAACGCCAAATGGAACCCTATGTGAAAGCAGCCCGTCTAATGAAAAGTATGGTTATGCAATAGCTGGGTACATTGAAACGCTAAAACATAACTTATGATGCTTACTAATCAAGTTACAAAGGCAGAGCAGATTCCAAAGCTTTGTATCCAAGTATCCAGAGCTAATGGACCTCATACACAGGGCCTTGTGCAACATTTGAGATGTTCAATTTCATGCAAAATGGTGAATGCTTTGCAAAAACCTGAATGTCTACAGACGTTACAAAAAAGTATCACAACAATAAATTGTCCGTTGAGATACAGCTAAATTAAAGAGGGCCAACTCTGAAAGTATCTTGAAGCATACCAGTTGTCAGGTGCAATGAGAAACCAAACGTATGCAGCACCTACATACAAATGTTATATTGGTGCTGATCACTAGAAAGAGAGCAACAAGGCTCCTCTGACTTGTTTAGCAGTTCAAGTAGGATGACTCTCAATAAACCAGAATTTGTTGTCCTTATTAACTCATCAGAAGCCCCGACACCAAACAATCATTGATGCCCTTTGTGTCTGCTCAAAAGCAAGCGTGTCCACAGGAAGCCTTCCACAACATGCGATGCAACAAACACCCCAGCAGGGCACAAAAACAAATGTCGCGGCTACAATGCATCATCCCACGAAGTGACGATCACACCTGTCACAAGTGTTAAAAAGTAAACAATGGGGTATCGCTGTTACGTGACCACCCTCCTAAGCCCCTTGGAAAACTAGGTCACAGGACTGCCGGGGCACAAACAAGAGTTTGATTCAGCACAACCTGTAGTGGCACGGCATAACTAAACCCGGCTAACGTCACCACTGATGACAAGACAGCGTCAAAACAAGCACGAGAACTGACAACTAAAGAAAACAAAACTTTCCACGTGCTAGTCAAGCTCTTCCTTTCATTAACAGTTTTTTAGTTTTACTAGAATAAATGGCATGCATGAAAAAATGACAAGGTCAGGCAGTCATGCTATTTAATCGGCAGGAAGGATACCCACATTTTGCTCATTTTCACAGCTGCTTGTTAATGCAGTACCAATGTGCCATTATGAAGTAAACATCATTTAGTCAGATCAATTCACATGTTTGGAGTGACTGCCATGCTAGGCAGACTAATTGGCAAAACATGCTACAAAGATAATAGCAAAAATGTTCTCTTTCTTTACTTTATTCATGACATTGAGCACGGTACAAGCCCTGTTCACTTAAACTAAGCAAAGTACTTGGTAGCACAGACTTTTGTAAGCCTCACGTACACATGACAGCATGCATACACACACATAAAATGATATAAGTTGAAAAAATAGATCCGCATGAACGCTCGGTTTCAATAACCCTTCGTTTCTAAGATAACCTCTCAGCAGAGAGAAAATGAGACTTAAGATAAACACGCAACCACGCGCAGGAAGTTGCCACAAATGAGCACCAAACAGGCATTTCCCACCAGTGGCAAAGGAAGTTGAGAGTGGGCGTGAAGAAGAAGCATTGACCTTGCCCTTGCAAGGCTGGCAATCTGTGACAACTTCCATTCTCCTTTTGATACAGCCCATTGCTTATGAGGTCCTCACTGTGCAGCAGCAGTGAGGGAATGCTTGGTTATCTGGTTCAACAGTAGCAGCAATACGCATTCGAAGAACTCCTTCTAGGGGCGAATTTCTGGCAACATAGCTCAACTCGAAAAGCTGACATTCTTTAGCGGCTCAACTCAGAACAGGGATGAAAGTTAGGGGGACCTCTAGGGAGTCCAGCACACCAATGTGTCATGATCATTACTACATATGCATGTACACATACAGCCTATTCTTTTACACTTAAATGCATGTAAGCAGCCCATACAAGCTCTACTGCCCTTAGACAAGGTTTACATAAATTAGTGTGTCTTTATGTTAACAACAACAAAAGCATATTATGAGAGCATGAACAGGGCTGAAGTCATGCTGAAGCACCTGCTCTTAGCATAACATGACACAGTACAGAATTTGAACATAACTCTGTCACTTGCCCATTAACATGCACTAGCTATTTGCCAAGCTACACATCACACAGACTACTGAACAACTGTCCTAAAAAGCATAACAATGTAAACATAACTGTGAAATCACAGAGATTCTAAAGCAGCGTACCCGACATAAACAAGGTGTGGGGAGAGTAAAAATTCATCCAACTGATACCCGATCAGTGTGATATAAAAACTACACTAACAGGTTTCTGGACTAAAGAGAATGAGCGTGCAAACAGAGGTGCCCTAACACCAAAACATTTGCACTGCAGACAAACAAGAAATGATTGGCATGTGTGGTGCAAGACAAAAGAATATGACTTACTGTTGGAGAACGCAGCAAGGTCCAGTTGTTGAAAGTCGTTAACATAGCGCCAGAAGTAGTCGCTGCTTTCCTCCGCGAAGAATTCACTAAACAATAGAATAAAAAACAAGACAAATATACTTGTTCTTATTTTTTGTATTCTGATACAAAGCGTTAATCAATGATATATGAGAGAACAAAAGAAATGTACAGGATTTATGTTTTTCACTCTTATAGTGATGTATACCACTCTGAGCTTGCAAAATATATTCTGCTTCATAAAGTGTAACACCCGTAATTAGGCGTGCCTTGGTGTAAACAAGACAAATCAAGCGACAAAATGGTTGACACAGTGTTACCAATTAACGATCGACTGTTTGCCACAGATGGAACGATATCCACTCTAACCACCCTTTCCTAATGATGCCTGTATTTTCTATCTTCTGTATCAAACAGTCAAACACATGGTTACACTAAAATTCCATTCACAGAAAGTTTAAAGATGGCATTACAACCGCATAAGCGCTCCGTGAGAATCTTCACGTCCGATTTCGTTTTATTGACAATGGCAACAATGATGCACATATTCAGGAGCACTTCGTATCCCAACTTATGTTCTTCTTTGTAAAAACTGTAGCTACTGTTCTAACCCATAACCCTTTTTCCTTAAGCCAGAGTATTTAACATTTCATATTGCATGAGAGCTTTGTGATTTATAACACACAAGATATGACACTATCAAAACTGGTCTAGGCCTATCTATGTTTCTGATGGGTAACATTGGGAAACATTAGAATTAATAAACACTCTTTAATAATGCATTCCACCTCCCTCTCCGTGTCAGCAGTTACAACAAAAACTAATTGTGAAGAAAACAATATACAAGGAAGATAACAAATTACATTTTAAATGGCAAAAATACATTAAACAGGGTGGTGGCGAGTCCTATCATCAGATTTCATTAGGATATTCTGACTTTCTCATGAAAATTACTACACTTCCAAAGAAAAAGAAAACATTAATCCAGCCCACGTGCTTCTGACATGAAAACTTGACCATTTTTTTTCCTGCATTTCACATTATGTTTATTACGTACAACAGCAAACTCGTTGAGTTCACGCGTTGACTATTCCACTCGACTCAGTTTCAAGGAGATAAGGTGAGAGGCCGACTGACCAAGAGAAGACAACACTGCATGACTAGCAGTAACACAGAACCGCTCAGCTAGGAACTTGAGTGAAAAACAATGTCGAGACCACTCACCTGGCTTCTAGGTGAAGAGGTGTGTTGCTCCATTTAGAGTCCAACGTGACGGATATTGCTTTCTGCGGAGCGCAGTGAACAACAACGACGAGTGCACTAGAGACACCTAGTAGTAAGACGGGCAGGTTCCACATGGTCTGCACAGAAAAAAATAAGCAATAAAACATGTACCTATTTTTTTTACATTGAAAATCCCCTTCATTTATGACAAACAAAGAAGCACTTCCTGCACTTTGTTTCATGCAGTTTTAGATTGCTGCCACTTATTTATAGTTGGATTACTGGGGATTTTTTTTTTTATGTGTACCAAGATCAAATTTTGGAAAAATTTCTGTATTTATCAGATGAGCAGCAAACAAAAGTGGCCCTTTTCAAATCAGTGTTGAATTACTTTATTTATTGTACCAAATAAAGTGCTCCTAAAGCTCTCACATATGAGAACTGTGCACATGTTGATTACAAACAGAGGAAAGGTTGCAGTTCACACATGCAAATAAGAGTACATTTTGTGGAGTAATTCAGATGCTACGCATGAAAGATAATCATTACTGCCTCCCAAAGGAGTTTCTTGCTTCCTGCAAGCGCACATTCTTGTACAAAAAAGAAATAACACTGCCTTCATCATCAATTAAGGTAATCTGCTAAAAGTTTGTTGACTTTGAGACCTCTAAAACCATTGGGCATTTCACAGCCTCATGCTTGGATTTCCAACATTTTCTAGCATTTAAATGTTAAGAAGATGGCAAACTGTTCTGTTGGCTATGTTGACAAGCTGCTTGCATTTGTGAAACAACCGTGGGTCCCACAGTGTAACACTTTTAAGCTGACTTTCGATTGATGTGCCCCTGAATGTACAGTACTCATGAATTCAAATGCGGCGTGAAATATCTTAGTGCCAACGACTGATATTCACAATTTCTCGAAGTAAGCACATCCTATCGCGACAAACTTGGTCTAAATATTGTCATGGGGTCGTAACGTGGATAAATGGGGCAGATTGCGGGCCGAATAATGAACTGTTTTTCTGGACCGAACTTGTGGCCCCGTAAAAGGATAGTCAGATTACCGCAAGACACTGGCACTGAAAGCCGCGAGCAAAGCGTCGGCCGTTGATCAACCCAAAAGCATGATGGCATTTATACACTAGCCATCCAACATTCTAGTATTATCGCAAGCCGCGACGTAGATTCCAGAATAATCTGAAATGTTAATGAAGTGGGCTTAATCTTTACCAAATAATCTACTGCAGTCCTGAAGCTTCTCGAACACTGTAGGCGCAGTTTGCGCTGAGAATTGCATACAGCGTAACGGGGTGATAAGAAAACTTGCGGAAGGAATGTGGCAATTTAATGTTGGCGCTGATCTACGTAGTCAGAGTTAAAATTAGGTGAACATAACCCCAACTGAGGACAGTGGAAATGAAACCATACGTGTGGCTTAGCTCTCAATTATCCTGTTTCTATCCATGAGTAGTGCACATGCACGACTCCTGCACCGCGACATTATTAGCTTTAAACAAAGAAAAGGTCCAGTTTACGCTAAAAATGGCGGTGAATAAATAAACACTAGCAGAAGTTTCAAGCTGCACAGCAGTCATGTTTTTACTTTTTTTTCCCTTCATTTACAACTGATTGTGAAATATCCGCATTTATATACCTACTGGATAAGCAACATGTACTAAATAAAAAATGGTAATAAGTTGAGCTGCTTGGTGAGTTGGTGGCAGTACTTGTAAAAAAGAAAGAAAGGGAAAGTGTGCAAACATAGATGCAAGAGAAGACAGGAAGCCCACAATAGTAATCTTTGCACAGAGGAGTGTAAGAGGTGCAGCAAAAAAGAAATAAGCACTTGACACGCACAAATTCCACTCATCCATCACGGATGTCCCGCTCATCACATCGCCTGATCGACAAACGTAGCGCGACAGAGATAAGCTCCTGCAGTGTGGACACAGGGCACCATGCGAGATTCGCTTGCTGTGAACAAACACGACACTCCACGTAGGAGCAGCTAGTAGATGTAAAGAAAACAGGAAGGTGGAACGACAAAGAATAGAGTGAGTGCTTCCCTGCTCTCGTTTCCATGACTAAAGTATGTCATCACTTCTTATCATAACATGGCAATGCAAGCGCTCAGCAGCATATCCTGATGTAGGTTTCCACGACATAATGCATGGCATGACAGGAATTGCAGCCTTCAGAAGCAAGCTCAATGACTAGAGATTGGCAACTGTTGCCAGGCCACGGCGTCGCTCATTAACAATCTAAACTAAAGACTGCATAAAGGTGTTTAAAAGCCGAAGCATGTAGTAACAATGAAAGCTTAATTGTGCCAGGCAGATACGTTGAATTTATTATGCCATTCGTATGAGTGAGATATTCATCACCACGTGCTGCAACAACTATCGAGCTTTTATGATGAACCATTATCGCAGCTCATCCTAAGATAAAGGTGTGGTTTATTGCTCCACGCCTTAAGTGGCACCACTCTCCCATTATAGTGTGTAAAGGCCAAAGATGGGGACTATTAAACTCTCCGTAGACACGCATAACAACTACAAAAGCTAGCAAATAGAAAATAGGAGCATGTTTTTTTTTACAGCACAACACACAGAGAAGTGATTACAGATTACAAAAACAAGCCAAGGCTTTTGCACTA
The DNA here is from genome assembly GCF_013339725.1 of Rhipicephalus microplus. Classification (NCBI taxonomy): domain Eukaryota; kingdom Metazoa; phylum Arthropoda; class Arachnida; order Ixodida; family Ixodidae; genus Rhipicephalus; species Rhipicephalus microplus. Next base: position 30,281,643 of record NC_051173.1, on the reverse strand, counting down.
AGTATCATAAGTATAACAAGAAAACAGCAAAGTGATAGGAGCTGAAGTCAATTTTCTGAAGTAATGTGTGAAAAAAGAGAGCACGGCCTACGGAATCACAAATGCAAAGATCTTTAATAGAGGAATCACATAACCTAATTAATACACATTTCATAAAAAAGTTGGCACAACCTAGCAAGCATTCTTCAAATGTGCCAAGCTTCAAAAGGAGAAGAAGAGCTCAATCTATGAGAACAACCGAATGCCGTTTCTAGCTAGTTGATCGCTAATAAGTCGAAGTGTATTACAAAACCTAGAGCATTAGCAATTTTTCAGCATTTTACAAACTAAACTGTTTAACATAAATATCAAGAAGCGTACATCTTAAAATTCCCCTTTATGGAAGAAAATGTGGTTACTTTATTTCCATAGCTTAATGAACATGATACATAATAGTCTAAAAATTTTTTCTGTATTAGTTTAGTTTCTGTATGTGTTATTCTTTCTGAAACAACTATAGATATGTATACTTCCTTCATCATCTGCTCCTGTTAGAAGGGCCCTGAAACACTTTTTCAAGTGACCATGGAATGAATTCACTAAAAGAGCTTATTGCCTTACGAATTCAATGCCACAAAAATTTCAAGAATTCGTCCAGTACGAGTGGAGTTACAAAGGTTTGTCGCATGCTGCAATTGCATTCTCTCTTCTCTCGTCCCGACGAAAGCGTTGAAAGCTAAGCAGGGAGGGATGGAAGGGCCACAGAAAAACGTTATGCGCAGCTCATGACATTGAGCACTTTTTTTTCTTTTTTTTTTCTTCGGATGAGGGGCTTTTTTAGTGTGATCGTCCACGCATGCGTGGAGAAGTAGCGGCCTCCCGCGGCGATCTCTATAACATGCGAGCACGCCATGTTCAAATCAGCTAACGGCTGATAGATGGGCCGTTGACGTGTGATTTTCGGGCATAAAACGTGATTTGTCGAGAGAAGAGAAAGCAATTTTCAGCTGACCTTGATAATTTACTGTGAATTACAGGCCGCATGCTGCGCTATAATATTTGGCTCGCGTGTTGTCGGGAGCCTCTACTACTGATCGGCAGCATTTTCTGACCAACATCAAAAAGTGTTGCAGGGCTCCTTTAAAAATCTGTTAAGGATGTCAAATCAGTTTACACTAATAAAGTATTCTTTAAAAACTCTGCTACGATTCATTGCCTCATGATAAGTTAATAAAAAGAGGCAGAAAGAATGGCTAAGTTGAAAATAAGGTTAAGTACAAAATCATAAAGTGGCAAAGCCCAAGGCTGAACTTCATGTCAAGTACATCAGCAGCGGTACTTCAGCTTGAAAACACAAGCAAAAAAAAAAAGCATTTCTTCATATTGGGACTGTTTCAGTGCAATAGAAGCTGTCAGTGCAATTGCTGATGTTTTATCAGCAACTTCTTTAAATTGAAGTGTAGACCACTTTTATCAACTATCAATTAGGTCCCTGATATCCACGAAATTCCTGATAAACCCCTTTAGATGGTTACAGGAGACACTTATGCGCACGTCATTCTTTCATCGCATCTTCTTCAGAAATCTGAACCTCGTTTCATAGACACATGGAGGTTTCATGGAGGTTTTGAATTGGTAGAAGAGAAATTCCCTAATATGTACACATCAATATTAAGCACCATGTTAAAATGCACTGAATTGTCATTTTCTTTAACAACCTCTGGTGTAACTATGACACTTTTTGATTCCCTCATTACTTCCATGTCAGCTAAATTTCAGTCAAAGCCAATGCTTTTTACATTTCGAACTGTCCCTCATACTGTGTCCTTTATTTAATGTGTCCAGTCGGTAATAATAGTAAACATAATGTTAACGATACAATAAGAGAGTATTGACAAACTTCTGAAGGCAAAATAACTTGTGGGATATATTTGCATGGACACACATGCATTATTTCAAAACATCAATAGAAGACATTTAAAGCCAGTTTTGAAATGCCTGTCATGCCACTGCACATAAAACCCGCCTTTGCTTTCTTATGTATATCAACTGCCATCTGCATCACAAGTTCGTGTTGACTGTACTGATCCTCGCTAGAGCTCTCTCTAAGCAGAGCTTATCAGCAAGAGGCGGCGGCGGACCTGCACGGGAGTACAAAGGTTGATGCCCTTGTTTCTGCAGTGCATATAGGGGGGGGGGGGGGGGGGGTGGAGTCACGCATATTTACAGCCCCTTAAAAGAGAGCCTTCATTGAAAAGAGTTGTCAATGCAGTGCTCATGTGAACATGGCTGGTGTGCTTACATAGCTATGTTCACATGAGAAACACTCAGGGTCCCTCGCACTTAGCGCTCTCTGCACCCGAAACAGCGATTGAGAGCTAGAAAACAGTCTTCAAGTAATTAACCGTCACATGCTCTAACAAGTGAACTTTCCAGCTGCGATAAATGGATCACTAGCTATTTTTTGTGACACAAAACACAAGATGAAAAATTTTTGTGTCAGAGCTTCTTTGACTAAATCACTAATCGGGCACTGTACGACTATATTTTTTAGTGCTGAAGCTAAATAATGCTCACTGAATTTCAGTGTTCATGCCTGTGATAAATAAAACATTGAGTGAAGGTCAATAGGCATAAGCATATTAGCAATAGGCTAGAACACGTTTTTCATTGCAGCGTATGTGTACACTCCTACAGACCTAATATTAAGTTGATCCCATACAAAGAGTATGGGCAGCTGTTTCTACATCAAAAAGCTTCCAACGATTCCAAAGTCACGAAGAGCCAATGATCTGCACACAATGTCTGCTGTGCGAAATTGCATATGAGCGTAGTACACGTCAATCTACACATGAAGGACGATATTTTCTGCGATACAGAACCGACATGTCCATATGAAGCTCGTTGTGACTAGCTGCAAAGAGCAGAAAGGGGGCTACTGAAAAAGCAGAAAAGATAAGGACACAGGCAAAGGCACTATAAAAATAATAATTAGTGCAAAGGCATGCGCAACTGGTTTAATACTGTAGCAGATATACAAAAACAAAAGTGCCACAATAAAGACCTGACTTGTCAACTGTGTTTCTCAACTCTACAATTAATTTACAATGGCTTGAGCAATGTTCCTGGTATATATATATATATATATATATATATATATATTGCTTTTGCAAGCACGCATCCCTTTATAAGTAGAGGAGAGAAATATCAAAGCTGACCTTTACAGAAGCACTAAGGTATAATTTTTGAAGTTAGTGTAATGAAGCTATTGTGTTTAAGCTAGTGCTTGGAAATGTTTGTGATATCGTTCAACGCTAGGGCTCTGTTGAAAATGTCAGTCAATCTATAGGACTTGCCACCGTGAATGTGATATTACATTATTACAAGCAGGATGGGTTGATTTTTAACACAAGCTCTACAATTTGGCTCTGTCCAAGATTTTTGCAAAGTGTATACAACCAGGATTTTTTTCCTGTCTTTTCATTTATTTGTTTTAAGGAGGAGGAGAGGTCCTTCACCCCAATCTCAGTCTTCAGTTAGGTACTTCTAGCTCTGCACTAAGTTATTTTGCTGTGTTGTCACTAGATGCCTCCTGAAAACTACCGTGATGCGATGTTTTCTTGCACACGGTAGGTTGCAGGTAGTATTATTGTTCTTTTGAAAAATCAATTTTGTTAGTCATCTACATGCACATGATGATAATTTTTTGAAATTTATGCATATTTATGATGCTTTTTTATATTTATATGAAATAAAACATAATTTAGGAATTTTCATTAATAACTGAATTCAGTTACAACATTATCTTTCTATGTTTTGAAGTAGTGCCTCATTTCACGACCCCACGCACTGTAAGATCCAGTATTGGCAGTGAAGCTTGCCATGAGGCAAGCTTCACTGTGGGATATATTTGGGGATACATTTGCGGAACAATGGCAAGCTTCACTGACAGCGCTCACAACACACTGAACTACATTTTAAACTTTCGCACACCAATAATGCGATAAACATGAATATTCACTTTCAACCCCCTGCTAGGGATCGAATCTCTACGACAAATAAAATCTAATATGCGATCTTGTGTTCAGTGTTAAATGTTTTGCGTTGCTCATCATCGTAGTATAGTGCAGTGTACTTTTTGTGTGTGCTTGAATAATTGAAAACAAAAATTGAACCATGGCTGTAGTAGCTTAAAGAACCCTCACCAGTCTCCATGGAAAATTTTCTTAAAAGGATCTACAAATTATTTTTATGGTAGTTATTTTCTTTAGTGCAACAGATGGCTTACCAGTCAGAGTGTCTAACCACAGAGTGGTAGCATGAAATATGCTGTGAAACAATTGTAATCAGATTTTTATATCTGCAGCAAATATGAGATCACATGCACATGCGACAAGACATGCTTCTAACAATGTGTGTGAGAGCGGTTCACGCTCGAGGGCGAAGGTGTTCGCAAGCATGCACTCAGCGCGTTTGCATTACAGCTTGACAAGGTCCACAGGCTGCTGCGAAGGAAGCCCCGATTTTCACCATACAACTCATTTAACCTCGTAATCAGTACAGAATACAGCAGAGATAGATAACGATAGCCATACTCTAACTTTGAGGTAATTATGGCCCACATGACAGCCCCAGAATACTTGACTTCGTGCAGAAAAATGATCAGACTCCATAATCCAGCTTCAAGGCTACACCACTGAATTGTGCAACCTATTGGTTTTTTATTAATTAAACACAACTTAAAAATATAAATCAATCAGAAATATAATACTGCGATCTGTCACGATATTAAGCAGTATTTTAAATTCTATCAGGATCTAATCCCACATTCTGACCAGTTGTTGGTCTTTTTAACCCCTGGAACTTATAAGCTGGCACATGGAAAGAATTTAGATGAAATAATTTTGAAATCTACATTATGGACAAATTGAATTGTCCATCAAACAGAATCTAGGAGGCAAGCTTCACTGACACGCCCTCACTTTGGCTTGGCTTGTGTTTGTAAGCAGCCTAGTCCCCTTGGCTTCTCTGAAGTGAACACACTAAAAATATTTAGCAAGCGAGGTTGTCATCTTAATGTGACATACCCCATCTCCTTTTTGTGTTCTTTCCAGTTGGTTTCTGGGCTCACTCAAAGATTCTAGACATTCTAAAATCATACCATGATTTTAGGATGCTATACCCCACAAGTTATATATCAAAGTAGATGAAAAGATGACATGCCACCTACAGAGACCAAACCTACAATATTCGTATAATGCATCCAATGCTCTACCAACTCAGCTACATCGTCGGTCATCCTCCTGTCCACATTATCCGGTACATCTGTGCATGTAAATCTGGCAGTGTTACTAAGTGCCGCAACCGAAATATGAAAGCATCGCATCGCATTTCCTGCACATCAGATGTCTTATTGCGCCAGTCACATTGATCCCTGAAAAGCATGCGTCCGCTTTCATAACAGCTGTTAAAAGGGGAAAGTTGACCTTGTTTTAACCACAGTTCCAATTTCATGTCACGTACTGGCTCGCAAACCATCACAGGCTTGCCGCTAGTTCATTCAACTATAGCGTGCTGGCATGCAATACATTGCGTCATGTCTGCTCTGCAGTGAATGCTGAGCCAATGCAAAAAACAAAATACTACGTTTGTTTGTGTTTCTTCATCACAAGCTGAACCCTGTTAGTAGGATTAGTCTGCTTTTCACAGAATAAAATCATACCCCCTGTTGGTAAAAAAATATCAGAAAGAATAGTCCTAGTAATTTACTGAAAATTCATGATAACTAAGTTCCATAGCTAAGACAGATTCCTTTTCTTATATATTCTCCAAATATATTAAATTTGCAGAATTGTCTTTTCTGTCTTTCTCTCTCTATCTTTTTTTTTTTTTTTTTTCAGAGTGTGAAGTTTAGGTGCCTGCTCATTTTACCTTGTAGGCAACGACGTGAAAGCAGTGAAAGAAGAAAGGATGAGAAGGAAATCAGTGTTTAGCATGAGGCTATAGATGGTGCCATAGACGACGAATATCGAGCAAAATTATAACACACATACTCCTGAGCTCGAGTGTCACATTAGGAGGTATTGCGATATTGTAATCATTTTTTTTTTTTCAGTAAAATATGAAAGTTCTTTTGAACGTTTTTAAATAGCTACATCCCAGTTATGTCTCACGGTCTTAAATCAGGTTGCTCAATTTCACTAAAGTACTTGTTGTAGAAGGGCAAAAAATTTCGTTTTACCAAAGTGAAATACAACTGTAGGTGATAATTTTTCAAAAAAATAGGTATCATTGCTATTTTTGTCAAATATAGTAGTCAGTGATTAGATCTTTACAGCCAATAAAATGCTGCTGTTACAAAGAGAAAATGCTCTCAACATGCTCATAGCTGATCACCAGCTAACAAAGCTAGTAGAAGGGACTGGCAACTAACCAGACATGTGATCAAATCCTGTGAAAATGAAAGGACCGCGAATCATGATTCAACATCTTCAATGTAATCACGTTTAAATGTTAAAAAATAAAGCCTACTGCCACAAAGTCTAAAGAAGGAACCAATAAAGCTGGATTATGGAGCCAGCTGCTTAGCTGCAAGCAGTCCAATGCTTTCATTAAACATTACAGTATATATATTATCAGCCATCTCTGCTCTATTCGGTGATGCAGATGTGGTGAAGGGAGGTGCAAACCGAAAAGCAGAACACCGTTTGGTGCAGCTCGTAGAGCATATCGAGCCGTGACGCATGAGCTAGGGGAGTGCACGCATGCTCAGCTGATTGCTTCGCAAAAACAAGAACCACTCTCACGCTCACCTCACCTTGTGTTGTGTTTATCATAGTCACCACAGTTAAAAATTTTTCAATTATAGATGTTTCACGGTGTTTTCCATGATAGAATTCTGTGAGTACGAGACTCTGACCGATACGATTTTCATTTCATTGAAGAAAACAGGCATAGTGAAAAGTGGTTGTCAGTCCCTTTCAGGCACAAGGGCTGTCCACCTCTATCTACTTTTGCTATTCTGAACAATGGCTCCCTTTGTGCAACAATGCACCAGTAGTGTGTTACAGTGATCAACTTTAAGAAATTGTGCAGCTATTTGCTTACATCCACAATCGCCACCAATATTTCCATTTTAAATGCTTTTGAATAATACTAAACATAAAAAAAAGATAATTAGGACAGCTTTGGTACTAATCCTGATAGAAGTATGAAGCTGGGCAGCTCTCCAGTTATCTGTTTCTTTCCTCCTTTCTTTCTGTCGTTTCATAATTTCCAGTTTTCCAGACTTTTGTTACATTTTTCTTGTTTATATATATTTACTTTTCTTCTCATTTTTTCCTTTTCTTTATATTCTCGCGTTCTTCCTTTCTATTTCAAATTTTTTTCTGTGGTTATTTAAAGGCTCCACATATAAAATCATCATCAAGGCACTCGATCAACAAGCGAAAGCAGACTTCTCTTTGGCACGAGTGTTGCTTTCAATATGCTGCAGTGAGCTATGCTTATGTGAATTTACCAGCAGTAATATCATCATCAAGGCGCTTGAACAACAAGAGAAAGGAGACTTCTCTTTGGCCCGAGCATGCATTACAGCTGGCTTCGCTTTATGTGGTTTCACTTGCATTAGGCCAAGCGGCGACGACAGCATACAAGAGCCTGGACCCGAAAAGTGCGGAGTGCAGTCCAATTCTTCCAATACAGTTATTCTAAGCTACCATGATAGTTTATCAGTTAAGATGTTACACTGCCGAGCTTAAGCACATGGATTCTCTTCATGGCAATGGCAAATTTTGATTGGGGTGAAATGCAAGTTACTAGTGTACTCAGATATACTTTTATATATGCATGCCATCTCAACATGGTTAAAATTAGTGAGGATATCTCAACTATGTTCTCCCTTTGAGCCTTGCAATCTCATCGTAATTTTAGCATGCAAAACACTACAATTCTCTCATTTCTGATAACTTTTTTATTTCCGAATACTTACAAATGTACCACTGGCTTATTCTTGTGAATCGTTATGGAAGTGGCAACACTGCTGCCTCAAATTACAGAATGACTTGTCATAGTGAAATTCTTCAGGGGTAGGATAAATTCACCCCAGCTAGGTAGTTTTTGAACCCCACTCGTGGTTATTTAGAATGCTCCACAGATAATATCATCATCAAGGCGCTCAAAGAACAAGAGGACCTATATGACAACTATACGACACCTATATAAACACCTATATGAGTATTGCAGAAAAGTGAAATGTGAATGAAGTTAACTAAACCGACCAACACACACATATATATTTTTTCACACTGCAGTGAGTAAGTTCCAGCATTCAGATTTTTGAGAGAGTAAAATGTTTATTGATACAGAAAAGCTGAGACGTCGGCCTGAATCCATGTTCAAGCCTGCCACTCAGCATTAGGAAAGGGGAGTAACTGTGCTTTGCACAGTTACTTACCTAATGCTTTACCTAATGCTTTCCTAATGCTAATGCTGATTAGCCCTTTGAGTCTCGCATTAAATGACAATAATGCGATTTCGAAACGAAAAGCGACGGAAGCCGACTGAATTACCTGGAGAGATTTCCATGGCGGTTCCAATAAACTGTACAACAAAAGAACACAATCCCAATACTATTCAGTCCACATTATACATAAATTAATCTTAATGTCAAGGTGAGGCAAAGCCCCAAGCCTGTATAAATGATTTCAGTTAGCCTCCCCTCTGTGTGGACTAAGCCATGTATAGATTGATTTTTCCACTGCAGCCTTTCGAATGGTGCGTTCAACCCGAATTTATCAACACAGCCTTAGAACAAGTCTATTTTCCAGAGCGGCTGACTAAGCAGAGAGACTGTGGTATTACCAATGCCGCAGCCAGGTCAGAGCCCAAACTGGATTTGTGGAGAGTGTAATTAGAGTGCCAACTGGATATGAGCATGGGTTGCAATATTGTGGACCAGTTCAGCCATGATACTTGCACAACCCAGGCTACTGTGCTACAATGTGTGCCTGCAGAATGGCCCGACCAACTCGTAATCTAAACGTACTGTACCGGAGCATAGCGGCGCCAGTTCTGTGCCAGCGTGAAAGAAGACGTTGACGAACATGTGGCTCGTGCTTGCCGGGTTTTTGCCTGAACCAGCTTGTTGCGGCTAATGCTTTTTCAATAATATGAAGTGTTTATACATGAACTTGCTCGTTGCATTTGGTGAAAACGTGCTGGGTAACGTCCTGGAGTTCCGCAGCCGTAAGCTACCATCTGATTCGGCAATGACCGAGCGTGTCGATCCCCCACAAGCCTCTTCCACGCCGCCACCTGTCATGTGCCCTCGTGTACTTCGTCTGCGTGACCCACCAGTCTACAACGGCACTGAAGATCATGATGTCCAGGATTGGCTGGCAGAGTATGAGTATGCCAGCGCGATTAACAAGTGGGATGACCCTGCGAAGCTGACTCATGTCATCTTCTACCCGACAAATTTGGCCAACCTATGGTTCAGCAACCACCAAGCGGACATCCCCACCTGGTCGGTTTTCAAAGAGACCGTGACCTCATTTTTCGGTCGTCCAGCGGCGCGCAAGCTTCGCGCTGAACTTGGCCTGCGGGGCCGATTTCAGCGAAATAGTGAGAGCTTCACGAGCTACCTAGAGGATGTGATCGGCCTCTGTAGGCGAGTGGATGCGAGGATGACGGAGGCTGACAGAATAAAACATATATTGAAAGGCTTTGATGACGACGCTTTTCATATGCTTGTGGCCAAAGACCCAGAAACCGTCACGGCCGTGATTCAGCTCTGTCAAGGTTTTGATCAGCGGATATTTTGGCTTTGGAGTGCAAAAGCAGTGGCCCCGACTACACCTTATTGATGCCTCAAATTCAATAGTACATCCGGGAGGAAGTTGCTCGATAGCTTTCACTTGTGGCCACCATCAACGAGACTCCCACAGCACTGGACCACTCACTTCGCTGTGCTATTCAGACGCAAGTTGCCGAGGCTCTCCCTTTGCCCGTGTCCCCAATATCAGTTACTGCACCGCTGACTTATGCAGAAGCCGTCCGCCGACCTCCTGCCCAACCGCCACTCCTTTCATACAGTCCAACTGCCAACTACTACAGGTCACCAGTTTCAGTTTAACCGGTAAATCGACCCTTTTCGCCACCTCAAGCACCTGTAAACTCTTGGCGTACTCCGGATAACCGGCCTAACTGTTACAACTGCGGTATTCCAGGGCATGTTGAGCGCTACTGTTGTCGCCGTAGATTTTTTTTAATGATGCTCAGCATTCCAGCAACATCCTTCTGCAATCAGAATCGCACGTTACACCTGATGCACCTGACCCCCCCTCACGTCAACCAGACTTCAGTCCACGTCGATCTCCTTCACCCCGTCTTCGGTCACCTTCTCCCGTGCTTCGCCGTTCCAACCACGCACAGGAGGAAAACTAACAGTCGCAGTTCCTGAGGCAAGAACTGCGCCACCGACAAAATTTCCAAGGCCTCACCTTTCGCCCCCTAACGAGATTGCCATGTTTGTGAACAGTTTCGCCACAACTGCTCTTGTCGACACAGGTGCCACTATTTGTGCAATCAGTGAAGTGTTATGCTGCAAACTGCACAAAGTGACGACTCCACTGGATGACATTTCTTTACGCACAGCAAGTTCGCAGCACGTCCAGCCTTCTGCCACATGCACTGCTCGTGTTGTGATTCAAGAAGTGCTTTACATCCTTGAACTTGTCGTCCTTCCGCATGCGTCTCATGAAATCATCCAGGGATGGAACTTTCTTTCCACTAACCATGCAGTTGTCGACTGCGCTCTACACTGCTCGTTTTGTTTCCGTTCAGCCTGACATTCATAGACCTCCCTTGCTCACCCAAAAAGGTGATCGTCGCCGCTGACATCACCATGTCTGCTTTTTCGGTCGCCATGGTGTCTATTTTGTGCAACTCCTTTCTTGCTTCAACTGCCCTCTTTTTTCCGTCGCAACTGCGCCCGTCGCCGGAACCTTGTTGTCCCATTTGCCGTCGTAACGCTTGCCAATGATTCCAGTACTGTGTATGTGTGCAATCTATTCGCTTGTTCCGCTACCTTACTGCATGGCGAATGTATTGGGCGTCTTGACGCTTATGATCCCATCTTTCCTTTCTATGCCCCTTACAATACTACGCCGATGGCCGTGGCTTCTGTCACGGCTCCCACCACACCCTCACTACCTGACGAAGATGTTCTGTTGCGCAGCCTGTACACCGGGCTTACGCAAAACCAGCGCAATCAGCTCGTTCAACTACTTGACCCTTTCCGCGCCTCCTTCGACCTCAAACAACCTCCCTTGAGACGCACGTCAGTTGTTGCTCATCATATCGACACTGGTCATCACAATTCGCTTCGTCAGCATCCCAACTGTGTCTCGCAGGCTGAGCATGACGTCATCACTCAATACATTGATGAGATGGTGCAATGTGGTGTCATTCAACACTCACACAGTCCTTGGGCTTCCCCAGCGGTCCTCGTGCGAAAAAAGGATGGCTCCATCAGGTTTTGCGTGGATTATCGGCGACTAAACAAGATCACACGCAAGGATGTTTATCACTTGCCACGCATTGATCACGCCTTGGATTGCGTTCTATGTGCAGAGTTTTTCTCTTCACTGGATCTGCGCTCTGGATATTGGCAAGTGCCAATGGCCGAACCAGACCATCCAAAAATGGTGTTTGTGGCCCCTGATGGCTTATACGAATTTAATGTAATGCCATTCGGTGTTTGCAATGTGCCTGTGGCTTTTGAAAGGATGATGGACAGTGTCCTTGGGGGACTTAAATCGCACATCTGCCTTTGCTATTCGTATGACATCATTGTATTCTCTGCCAATTTCGAAACTCATCTTTCCCATCAGGAACAAGTTCTCCAGTGCCTTACAGCAGCCGGGTTGTAACTGAACTTCAAGAAATGTAATTTTGGTGCCCGCAAACTCGCTATTCTTGGCCACGTCGTCTCAAAAGAAGGAATATCGCCAGACCCTGCCAAACTGCGTGCTGTTGCCGAGTACCCGAGCCTACTACCTTAAAAGAGCTTTGTAGCGTCGTAGGCTTGTGCTCGTATTTTCGGCGTTTCATCCACAATTTTGCCTCTATAATCGCCCCCTTGACTACGCTTCTTTCCATTAGTGCGGACCTCTCGGGCTGGAATTCCCATTGCGATGACGCATTCACGACGCTGCGCCGGCTACTTACGTCTCTGCCAGTTCTCCGCCACTTCGATCCCAATGCACCTACTGAAATTCACACGGATAATAGCGGTGTTGGCCTCGGTGCCTTTCTCGCTCAACACAAGGATGGCTGCAACGAGTACGTTGTCGCCTATGCCAGCCGTACCCTAAGGAAGACAGAGTCCTACTATTCCATCACAGAAAAGAAGTGCTTGGCAATCATTTAGGCTATAGGAAAATTTCGCACTCACCGTTACAAACCCCAGTTTGATGTGACAGATCACCATGCCTCATGCTGGCTAGCGTCGATGAAAGACCTTACTGGCCGCCTCGCTCGTTGGGTTTTACGCCTTCAGGAATACAACATCCGTGTTATTTATCGCTCAGGACGCAGACACTGAGACGCCGATGCCCTATCCCGTTCTCCGCTGCCTCCTGACCTTGCCTGCTTACAAACTGCCATCTGTGATTCGTCATCATTGAGCATCACTGACATGCCAGCTGAGCAGCGCAAGGATCCCTGGATCAATTCTCTGCTCAACGTCCTCTCTCACAGTTCGTCAGAATCGACTTTACGCTCCCTCTCTCATCAAGCAAGACACTTTGCTATTCGTGAAAGCTTGTTGCATCGCCGCAATTACCTGACGGATGGCCGTAGGTGGCTCCTTGTCATCCTCTATCATTTGCGCTCGGACATCTGCGCTGCCTTTCACGATTAACCCCAGTGTGGCCACGGTGGTATTCAAGACTTAGTCTCACCTCCGTCTAAGATACTACTGGCGCGGCATGTATCGGCACGTTTGCCAGTACGTTCGATCACGTGCCACGTGTCAACGCCGCAAGACGCCTTCTCACATCACTTCTGGCCCTTTGCGATTCTTAACTTGCCCAGCGAGACCATTCCACCACGTCAGAATTCATATTTATGGTCTTCTACCCAACACTCTTCGTGGCAAACAGTGGATTACCATCGCAATCGATCATATGACATGCTACGCTGAAACATCTGCGCTGCCTGCTACCACTGCAAAAGACGTTGCTTCCTTTCTTCTTCACCATCTGATTTTGCGACAAGGTGCACCTCGTGAATTACTGAGTGACCACGAATGCGTGTTTCTTTCGAACGCAGTCGACGAGCTGCTCAAGGAATGTCGTGTTGTCTATCGAAAAACCTCGACATACCATCCTCAAACCAATGGCATGACAGAACGCTTTAATTGTACCCTTAGAAATATGCTTGCCATGTATGCGTCGGACGACGACGCTAATTGGGACCAAGTGCTCCCTTTTGTCACATATGCGTACAACTCTGCACCACAAACAACCACGAGCTTCTCTACTTTCTTCCTCCTGTACGGACGCGAACCATCATGCTTCAAGGACATCATTTTCCCTTACAGACCCGATGTTCCCGAAGCGACGCCTGTTTCCGAAGCAGCTGCTTATGCCGAATAGTGTCGTGAACTTGCTCGCTCGTTTACCGCGCAAGATTAACGGCGCCAGAAAACTGACCACGATGCTTCTGCATCTAGTGCCCACTATAACCCAGGAATGTTGGTTTGACTCTGGGTCCCCTGTACCCCTCCCAGTCTTTCCCCAAGGCTTTCGTCTAAATACCATTGTCCCTATCGTGTGGTGCGAGAAACATCCCCGGCCAACTATGAAGTTAAGCCCATTGATCCACCTTCAGACCAACGTTGCCATGGGCTTGAAACAGTTCACGTATCACACCCCAAACCGTGCTATGACACCCCCCCCCCCCCCCTCTTTCTGCACGGATAGTAATTGTACCGCAGCATAGTGGCACCAGCTCTGTGCCAGCGTGAAAGAAGGCGTTGACGTCCGTGTGGCTCGTGATTACCGGGCTCCTGCCTGAACCAGCTAGTTGCGGCTAATGCTTCTTCAATAATAACAAGTGTTTATACATGAACTCCCTCGTTGCAGTACCTTTTCCTAACTTTGCAATACCAAACCACCAATCAACAGAGAATAATAAATATGCTGTAGCAAGACAGCGAGACAGGTAAATTGGTTTTGATTCATCCTAGTTTGGGTAACGACGGAACTCCACAAAACAGACACTTATTATGCTGTAAAGTTGCAATGTTACCCAAAGTGCAGCCCATCAAATTATACTAAGCCGCAATAAGAGGCTATCTGTGCTTGTTAACAAGAGAATTAGAAGGCCAGAGGGCCACAATGCTAGTTATCTTGTTAATCTGAAGCTTGACTTTAGCAAACAGAAAGCAAGCAGTAATTCTGAGTCGACCACCCATGCCAGCTTAGGCACGATTAAATGTTCGTCATATTGCCAGAGGTTATAATCATTCTAGTGCTGACACATCATTTAGAAGGGCACTGGCCGATAAACCAAACACCTAGCGCCAGGTTAGGTGGAATGTTCGCATATGTAAAGGTGCACCTGAGACACTTTTGTGCAAGATAATCATCAGTGCTGGTTCACTGAAATAATCTAGTGATTACAGAGCCATTGAATGGCAAGATGTAGTTGCGCAAATAGTGGACATAGGAAGCGATAGAAAACACTGATGTAGCCAGCAATATGCTGAATACAAAACCTGCCCCCAAACATGCAAGCATACAAACTGGCTTAATATATGATCACATAACTTCACAGGGACAAGCATTTCAAATATGATGAATCATCAACTCGTCAAATCAGCCATTCTGACCAACTGGCTTTAAGAAACAATGTTGATAATGCCTTCAGAAAGTGAAAGCTACAGCAGCATGCTTAATATGCATGAATTATGTCCCTTAGGTTGCTCATACTCCAAATCACAAGAGTCCAATAGTGGTGGCGGTGGTTTCGGTATCACCTTTGTACGGGGTCACGGTGAGAGTAATGTGGACATAATAAACAGTGGTAGGCGTATCGACCTGAGGGCAAGGTAGGTGCAGGCCCCACCTTTGAAAAAAGACATTGCCCCCCCCTCCCCCTCTCACTTTTTACAGCAGTCATATTCGTCTTCACACTGAGAAACCATCAAATGAGGCATAGTTTCACTTCTGCACAGCCAATCAGTTAATTATCCCATAAAACTTGTCCTGTACTTCTGCTATAAAGATTGTTTTCCATTCCTTTGGTCTCGCACTTTATGCTACAGCAATGCAGAAAAGGCTATCCTAAGTAAGGGCTCTATAACATAAGAGCACTCAGTCATGACATTATTATGCTCTGCCTGGCCTCAAAATTACCTATTCAATGACACAAATATGGGCAGGAACCAGTAAACATTTTATAGGCCAATCAAATGCTCTTCGAGTTCCAGGAAGTTCATTTTTCTTCTATCTGAAAGGAATAGCATTACCACTGCTCTAATGAGCCAATGGGTGTTTCAGTTGGGCCGTACAGGAGGAGCTAAAGAGGGTGCTCGCTCTCGTTGCTTATTAACCTGCTTAGCCTTGTTTATCATATAGTAGCTTGCAGCACTCATGGTGGCTTGGACCAAGGCGAGGAATAAGGCAGAGGACTCTAGTACATTGGGCAGTCTCGCTTTCAAGCTTGTCGTGAAATTTGATCTACCGGTCCAGGAAAAACGATCAAGATGCAAGGGTTTCCAGACTAAGTAGACTGACTTGACAACTAGGCTAGCAGAACTCGGAAGGTAAAGAAACGCAGACGTGCAGGGCTGTGTATTTTATCGCTCCCTCACTAAGCAAGAATGAGCTCATAGAGTTGTAAGCACACACAAACAGCTCAACATCATTATGCCATAGCTGAGAGTATTTGTTATATTCGTATGAGTCGATCATCCCAGCAGCTATGACTGCCTGCTGTGAATGCGATGGGCGGGCACCCTTGAATTACACTCAGAATGTTTATGAACTGTTCAGTATAGTGATGCGCTGTTTCCTGTGCAAACATCATTCTAACAACAGGAGGTTTCACAGACATCACGTAAAAAGCACACCATTTTATGACCACCAAAATGTTTGACGACTTGTGGGCAACCCAATGCCAAAAATATGCCGAAGGGAAAATAATGTTTTCTATAACTATTTATGTGGTGGTCAGTAAGTAATAGAACATTTTTGGGTAATTTGTTCTTGGTATTACATGCAGGTGCTGTTTTCATGAATAATAAAATTTTGACTAGACAGTTTCCAAAAGTTAACTAGAGTGTACTATGGCACTGCAGTCGTTTAGCAACCATGAAAATAACGGGTAGTACACAGATTCACCGAGTCTTCGTGCCACATGGGCTTCGAATGCACCCATTGATTAGCTTAGTGTTGTTTTGAATAAAAGAAAAGACCACTGGGAACTTTGTGAGTCCATTTGAAATGGTGAGCATCAAAAGTCGGAATGGTGAAGCGCAACTGCTTAACATTTGCTAAACTCTGTCTTGTGGCAAAGTGGATTCAGGCCACACGGAGACAAAAGAGTGGAGTTTAGACAAATCCGTGTACTACCCATCATTTTTATGCTGGCTGCAACAGTGCGTTGCAATGCGGTGCATTGCAGACACTAGCACCAGCGTTCTCTCTAGTGTATTTATAGGGACCTCTATGTCTCACTCATCAACAAGTTAGTACGCCACTGTTAGTAGGACGAGGGTGTGACTAAATTATCGTATCTGCCTTACTTAGCGGCCCTCCAAACTGCACGTTACATGCAAAAGAGGCACATGACAGTGACGAAGCATTTCTAACTATCCTGTATGCACTTCAACAGTATGTATTCCCTCCTAGAGCTACCAAGCAAATGAATAACCTTGTTTTTCTTTACTATTCATGGTCCTGTTTGCACCATGTAACCATCCACAACAGCAGTGTGCAGAAAAGGTGACAGTATAGTGCTCCTGGTTAGGTCTGGTGTTGAACACCTCAGAAAAGTCCAGCTACGCCCACTGCAGGTATTGCACATGCGCTACTGCACAATCTAGTTTCCTACACACTGCTTGGCTGTGAGAACTGAAGGAATGTAAAGTTGAGTATTGGTACACGACCTCCATGCACGATAGAACCATACCATCCCCCAAGAAAGACCAAAAATATGTCTTTAGACGTAGATTTATCGCCGCGTACTAAGACACGTTCTTGTTCATCCTTGACTACATAACAAATTAGCAAATGACGCTAGTTTGATGCCGAATTATTTTGGAGTGTCAATTAAAACCGTTAAATATATTGAGAGAAAAAAATGTGATCAGAAAGAAACATCGAGGTCGGATTTGATGAGGAACCATCCTAAAACAATTGAATGAAACCTGGAAGCACATGAGCATGGTAATGAGGTCATTGCCAAGGCGGATGAACACCATATGCGTACTCAAACACGTCACGAAATGAGTAAAAGATGAGTTATCGAGGCATCACCGAATAGATGTGAATTCCAAAGAGTGACGTGGGCTTACCATCAGCAATCGCAGGAAATCGCCGCGTTGACGCGTCGCTTATCAGTTTATGCATTGCATTCGTATTAAAAGTCATTTCTCCACCTTGCAGACGCTTCGAACAGTCATTTCGATCAAAAAACCAGAATACTTAAACACAAAGAAGGCTCTATTCGTGGAAAAAAGTATACCGTACTGCAGATGTTTCAAATGTTACTTCATAACCAGTTGACAAAGTGTGCTTACCGATTAAATAGACCAGCCCCCAGGAATTAGGGCTGCAAACAGGGTGGTCAGGGACGCAATAGATAATACTTCTTTTTAACTAACTATTATCACAATTACGTAAACCTAATTAAAACCAATTAGATAAAACATTGACGACGATCCCCCGATGCGCCGGCACCACAACGAAACTTGCATGCGTGTCGCCATGACACGATGCACAACAAAGAAAAAACGTTCCCCCAAAATGTACAAAAGTACCAGATAAATATTTCGTACTAAATAAGAACGTTTAATTTGAAGTAAACAGTTGATTTGCAGCAGTGAATTGGAAGATAGTCAATATTAAGCGCGTGCGGCCAATCGCGTTGTGACAAGACGCTTCACGTGACCTTAAGGACAGACGGCACGCGCTGCGGACGAGAGTAAGCGGATCACGCCACCTCAAAAACGCGCGTTCAAGGGTGGCCGGTGTGCGGTTGTTGATTGTCAGTGATTCGCAGTGTGCTCTTTCGTGCGGGTGCATCAGTGAACGGCTTGCCTGGCTACTTCGTACACTGGAACATTGTCAGCGGACGTCAACGCATCGCAGAGCCGGAAACGGTAGGCGACTCCTCCCTGTATCCGTCTGACTCGACCCGTGTGCGTGTGCGAGACTGTGCTTTGATTGCTCATTCATTCTCATTCATTTTTGTCGCGCCTTCGTTGCGGCCTCGTTTAGATTTTGAGACGTTCATACGCCCTAAGCGAAACCTGAAAGCACCACTCCAAGGGGTGACCGGCGAGACTGTTAAAAGTGGTTTCGTTGCGACGCTTTTCTAATTTCCTGCGGGGACGCATCGCGTCCTGTAAGAAAGGCCACTTTCGTGAACTTTTGCCGCAAGCGCGTCTTCGCGTGCGGATCGCGACGATACATCGGACCGGTGAGTTTATACGATTGTTGTTCCACACTTTTCGCGAATAAGTGCGTCGCAGATGGGTGGTCTCTTTTCGTTTTTTTTTTTCGAGGACCCGTGCGCACGAGCCATGCTCTCGGTTGCGCCCCTCTTCGATCGGTTTTCTTTTCGGCAGTGAGGGGGGGGGGGGCGCGGCCAAAACAGATGACGTCACACTGTGGGGTGATCCGACCGAAAGTTTGCGTCATCAAAACGGTTCTGCAGCGTGGCGGCGACGCTGTGTGCAAATTTCGGCATCTGTGTGGGCTGGTCCGCGCGCCCGTAGAGTTTGTTAAGCATTGTAGCAAACTGTGCCTGTGCTGCCGACGTTGTGTAGCAGGACGCGGGTGGCATCATTCTAAAACGCCAGCCGTAGGTAGCTGCAGTATATTATGTTCGCGTGCCTTGTGATTCTCGCCGCCTTTGCTGCTGTAGGGATGGTGTTTTGATCTTTCCAAGTGCAAATGGTTGGAGACGCGTGCAGCGCGAGGCACGGTGCCAATTTCTCGAAACGAACCCAGTAGCGGGCGACGTCTGTGTTGTGCCGCTGGCAGGATTTCGACTTGGTGGCGGGCGAGATGATATTGTCCTTGCCCTTCGTTTCCGCGTGCCTATTGCGGGACGCTGTGTGGCTGCGCCGATTTCCATTGGTGGCTGCCCCATTGATCGCGAATGAGCACTTGGCAAAGGATTCGTTGGTGGAGATCACATTCAAACGAGGAGTAAAGACGCTGCACGGATTCGATGCTTCCTGCGTGCGTTTTTCCGGCCTTGTTCGGAAGCAGCGTTCATATTCGAACGTACGCGGTCGCTAACACGTTGAACTTCCCGATTTGTTGCGATCGTTAGCGTACTCCCCGCTGTTTCCGCGTCGCCACGTGTTCCGTTCGCGGCGTTGTTTGAAAAGCCGGCATCTACGGCGTCGCGTTATCTGCACACGTGGTGCGTCTCCCGTATCGCCGCGCGTCGTTGGAGGTGTCGTCTTTTGTGGTTTTTGACGCAGTGACGTTGACTTGTGTCGGTTGCGCTAAGCTCACCGACCAACGTTTTGCGACCGTTATAACAAACGCCGTTTTATCGTCACTCGTAACGGAAAACGGCCAACACGAAACCCGAGCGTGCCACTCCCGACGACGCTGATTGCCTTGACACGGCTGGCTCACTGTGGACCCCTCCCGGCCGGTTACTCGCGTGGTTTTCCTTTATTATACCCTCGAGATCTCGGCAATGCGCGTTTTAAAAAAAATTTTGGCCCGTGCCGGCGGAAGTGCTCGTAGAAAACAAACCGCGTGGTTCCGTTCAGATGGCGGCGCTCTTCTCCTCCTCTTTCACCCGCCGAAGTTTGTCCGCGTACTTGGGGAGGTCAATGCGCCTTTCCGTGCTCTCTCTCCATCTCGTCTACCGGCTTCGTGGCTGTAGTAGTAGTAGGTCGTCCCTCGGAGGGCGCACGCTTGCGACAGGCTGCATAGAGACGACGCCCGCAGCGAATTTTGCCGAGCCTGACCTGGCTGCATCGTGTGGTGCGAGCATTCCAGCTTTGAAAGGAGAGAAAAAAAAGCCTCGCTTCGTCTGTCGTCGCGGCGCGGCTTTTAACGCTATTTTTCTGCTCACCTGTCGCGGTTTAGCCCCCGCGATCCTACGCGCTCGAAATGTAACTTTCAGTCACTCCCGCGTGCAAAATTTGGAGCGGTGGGTTAAAATCGTTTCGAAGGTGCATTCGGCGGTGTCTTGGAAGCGCGTGTCAACTCGGCCCCGCGCATCACAAGTGCATGTACTATACTTCATTCATCTACGGCCATCACGTCTCGTTTGCGAAACGGGGTCGCTTTATTTCTGGCGCTGTCGAAATCCTAGTCACTCTGCAAAGTGTGTCCATAAATACATCCAAATGTGTACACATTCTGCCCTAGGGACGTTTTTTTTTTTTTCTTCTTAGTATTGATGGCGGACAATCCAGCCGCGTAGCTTGTCGAGCAATCGCTCTTTTCTTGGCAGTCTTTCAGGTTTTCGCCGTTATATTTCGGGTGTAAAAGTGGTGGCATCGCTGCTTTTATTAATTGTTGCGCAAGTTCTCTGCGTGTCCAACGCGCCACCTCGGGTGATTCCTCGTGCTGGTCCTAGAGCCAGCCACGCTGGCCATGTGCTTCAAGGCCGTCCGCGGTGTTCCTGACGTCGTAGCTGACGTCTGCGTGCTGCGTTTGTGGATTAACCGGCGCACTTGCGCTGCGCCCCTTTTTACATGTGCGCTGCCAGCCTAGTCTACCTTACCTGCTCCGTGCGGCCGATAAGTGCCAGTTGTGTGCGCTGGGTTTTTTATCCAGGGTGCTTTTAAAGTTGAGCCGGGGCGTGTTGCTCATCACTCTCTCGTAGCCCAGTGAATGGGTAAACTATTTCTGCTCATACGTGTAACAAGAAAATGAGGAATAGTGGTCCGTTGAAGTACACAAGCGAAGGAGAAAGAGAAACAACTTCACGCTATCTTAAAGAAAAGAGGCGTCGAGAAAGCTTAGGCTCTGGAAAGACGACGAGTCTTGGGATGAAAGCCCTGCAAGCCTGACAAAACCAAATCACTCATTGGTTCGCGTCACGTCGGTTTAGCTTTCTGCCTTCTTAGGCAATGGACCCGTGTGTATGGGCGCCGAGCCGTGCCTCCACGACGGGAGGCAGAGCAGTCTCTTGATCTCCTTTTCTGAATTACTTTGTATAATTTCCATCATACAGCTCGCGGCCTATGTCGTCGTCATTTGTTTTTTTATTAATTGCTCGTCAGGTTCTGCTGAATCGGAGTACCTTTACAAAGTGAAGTAACATCATTGTCATGGAGATTTCTCATCGGAGTATTACATAACAGGGGAGGAGGCGTGATGGACAAGGCATTGATTGATTTGATTGATTGATTTGTGGGGTTTAACGTCCCAAAACCACCATATGATTATGAGGGACGCCGTAGTGGAGGGCTCGGGAAATTTCGACTACCTTGGGTTCCTTAACGTGCACCCAAATCTGAGTATACGGGCCTACAACATTTCCGCCTCCATCGGAAATGCAGCCGTTACAGCCGGGATTCGATCCCGCGACCCGCGGGTCAGCAGCCGAGTACCTTAGCCACTAGACCACCGTGGCGGGGCGTGATGGACAAGGCATCAATAGTCACTATGGTCAATCCTATACGCTGATACAGAAAAAAATATCAAACTGGGGATCAAGTTTGTATTTGTACAGTGATTTTGAAGCGCGGCATCGACGTCTGCCACCGTGCTCTCCGGTCATTTCGCATTGTGTGCGATTGTAGAGGAGCCACGGTAGTCGGTTGTCGTCGCATTTCGACGGAGGCGAGATGCCGGTGTATACTGTCGCTGCATGCTAAAACAATCAAAACGCACACTCGCGCCAGATGGTCGAAAATTCCCGCATTCTCCGCTACGGGGTGCCTCATAATCGTATCGTCGTTTTGGCCCCTAAGATCCCGTTTGCTAATTTTGCTTTGTCACCCGGTCCTCCGCCTGTACAGGGCGGCGAGTGTTCGCACTTGGAGCATATCGCCGTTTCAGAACGCATTCTTCTCGCAGGGCACGGCACGCGAACGCCACTTGCCTGTCGTCTGCTTCCTTTTTAGCCACGACTTGACAATGCGTGCGGCGGCATTCGTTATTGCTTCTCGTCGTCGATCGACGCCCATTCCTAGCACGTTCGCCGCTTCGGCAAACGAGTCGCGTCTGTAGCTAAAGGGAGAAAAATCGTGCTTGTTGAGCCCGATGGGACCATGTAATACACGTTCCATTGCAACTGCACAGGTGCTTGATATGTACCGTAGGCAGCGTAGAGAAAAAAACAAAAATGGGTGACGCGTTGCACCATCGCCGATATAACCGCTGCACGGCCGTTCGTGTGTATGTACCGTCCGAGGCTCTTTTCTACATCGACCTTGGTGTCTTTTGAGAGAGATTTCCTGTCGCGCGGCCGCTTGACGTCCGTCGCCGCCCGTGTTCGCCATCCACGTGGCTGCCACATGTGGCCGAGTGTTGGTGTCCTGATCTGTCCACGTCTGTGTTCAATTATTGTGCAGCACATGACAGGGTCACAGTTTCTTATGCTGTGGCCAAATATTGTCTTATTTTGACCCAGTATATGTAGCGCATTATTTTTTTATCCTAATAGCGGTACCTCCCCACGTTGCGGCGCAGAGACCGTGCTTACGAAGCAAATTCAAGCGAAACTCTGCACATGTACGCGACGCGCCTAAAAATGCGCCGGATATTGCTAACGGAAACGCGGAGCTTCTGCTCAAGGAGGCATGTGAGGACGTTCTGTTCGTCCTCCATTCGCATTTTATTTTAAAACTCGCGCTTGCCTTAAAACATATAGTTCCCTCCATACGCGCACCGTCAGAAGAGCGTGTCATTTGCCGTCAGAGTTATCTGCCAACACTCTCGCGCAGCGTATAATTATGCAGGCGTGCAAACTTGGCGTGTCGTGGTGGGGTCATTCCACTTCGCATATAACATTGTCGTTAATTAGCATAGTGATAGGAGGGCACCACTACTATTTAGCAGACATGCAGTATGTCATGTCACCGAGTATATCGCTGTAAAATGTCCGTAAGACACGGGGGCGTGAGGAAGTCGCCCTTCCTTCCTTCTCGATACACGGCGGTGGTTCTGTCGTCGTGTAGCGCGGGAACGCACCGTTTTAGGGGCGAAGCTCCTTATAGCGGCACCCGTTGGTCCCTCGTAGTAGTAGTAGTGTGTAACCAGTCTTACATTTTTGACCTCCAGGGTGGTGCCAGTGGGACATTTCTCCTGTGCTTTGTAGAACAATAAAAAGTTCGCGGCGTGCGCGTTAACTAAAAGCCGAATGCTCCTGTCTCTCATTCCCCATTAGCAGCCATTGGCCTGTACATTGAGTACCATCTGACAAGAAAGGGTTGCTACGTTATACTTGCTGGGTGTAACCTCCTTAGTTTTAGAAAGGTTTAGCGAGCGTTGGACCGCAGTGCCATGAATACAGTGAACTAGTATATACCATGACCTCGAGGTGGTTGAAGGTGGGAAGTAGACCCGAAGCGCTAGCTGTTAGAAAGTGTGCTTGTGCCACCTCTCGTTTAGTCCTTGGAATGTCCGCTGGATGGCGGTGCATATGCGGAATATATAATGAAAAGATGCGAGATGGTGGTACTTGGAGTGTTGAATAGGTGGACGAACGGACACACAGACAGATGCATGGACGGACTCACGGATGGCTGCACCGACGGATGGACGTGCGGACGCATGAACAGACGCACGCACAGACGGGTGAATGGACGCACGGACGATCACACAGACGGACGAAAGCAAGAATGAATGGACGGACGGATGCTTCGCTCCACTCTTCATCATTCACTCCGTGGATATGCTGCCATTTTTTTTTTTTTTTTTTTTGCTATCGCGCGCCACAGTGCTCAAGTCTCTCCGCGAATGATGGAGCCGTTGACTGCGGAACACTATATAGCTTTCCGTCCTGCACGATTTGCTCGATCGCTCGATCATTGTGCAGAAATCGACCACGGAGATTCACTGCGCGTCGTGATCGTGAGCCTGACTACATACACGCCCACGGCAGGGCAAAGGCATGTTTCGCAAGTTAACCGCGTCCCGCGCTTGCTACGGTCGCATTACACCTCCAAACGTCTTTAATCTAACCTGATACCTCAGCTTGTTGCTCAGCTCGGGCGCAAATAACTTGCCTGCCTCCTCGCGGGCTTGCCTTTTCGTGCGATTCAGTCTCTTACTTTGATTAAAGAACACCTGTTTTCTAGCCTTCGCCCTATACACTGCAGACTTGTTCAATGCACGCAGCGAATCCAAATTAAATTGTTAAGTTTCATCCGAAGCCCACGAGCAGTTAAGCGAGCGATAACGTGCTAATACGAAGGGTCCTTGAAATAAGCCTGCCTCTGAGCTCGTTTAAGCTTGTATAAATGGTTACATTTCGTTTGACTTTGTGACGAGTTGTCTAGAGACGCACCTCGCAGACTACATTAACGTTTCTTTCGAATGCTATGTCTTCTAGTGTCAGGCTGTAATTCCAACCCGTGGCTGTATATGCGATCCCTTTAAGGTTAGTCCGGCAATTGAAGCGCAGTGGATTAGCTGGTCACGCTCCTCCCTCTTCCATCCGCACGAATCATTTTCCGCAATACCACGACCCCCCCTCCCCTTGTCCTCCTTGAAACGGTTCTGCCGGAACGCTTCTTACACCTTGTGCTGGATAAATTCCTGATTAAACGCAGTTGCCCCATGCACATGGCTGTGCCGCCATTGTTGCGACGACGAAGTGTTACGCGCGTCAACGCCGGTTCTACGCTTCGTATGATTGCCGCCAGTCAGTGAAAAAAAAAACATAACAAAAAAAGTTGCGCTTATAGCGGCTTCTCTGTCTGGCCTTCGCTGGGCAGTGCTTTCCGTGCAAGGCAGCAGCTGTTGGAGGTTCTCCATATGGGGCTCGTAGCTAGGGGCACAACAAACCAACGTTGGTTTGGGCTAGGAGGACCGGGAATCGAGGCACTCTTGTTTCGCGCAGTTCCGGAGGTGGCCCGAGTTCATTTAACCCTTTAGTCGTGCATCGACCGCTCCCTCGCGAAAACCTGTTCTCCGCCGACAGCGAAAGATTAAACTCGGGGCACAGCGAACGGGGTGATACTGCATCCATTAACTATTCCTTACTCTTTGCTCTTCTGATTCTTCGCCCTACAAGACTTGTTTCGGAAGCGACTTGCCTCTTATTGCGTTTTCGGCGCCGTTTAATTCGCGGCACGTTCGGCCCTGCTCGAAGGTGAAGCCGCCTTTACAGGCCCCGCCGCAGTGGTCTAGTGGTCAAGGTACTCGTCTGCTGACCCGCAGGTCGCGGGTTCGAATCCCGGCTGCGGTGGCTGCATTTCAGATGGAGGCGGAAATGTTGTAGGCCCGTGTGCTCAGGTTTGGGTGCACTTAAAGAACCCCAGGTGGTGGAAATTTCCGGAGCCCTCCACTATGGGGTCTCTCATAATCATACGGTGGTTTTGGGGCGTTAAACCCCACATATCAATCAGTCGACTTTACAGGGTGCGGAATAGTCGCCGCAGTAGCTTTTTATCGCGGTTCTCGCAATGTTACGCACTGATTGCGTCACGGTGGCGGTCCGAAAAAGCCGTTGTCTTGCGAACGCGACCGATTCGCCTTGAGCTGATTGCATGCGTTCTTATCGCCCTGCCTTAAGTGCGAGGTACAGTTTCGCGCTTGCATTGCGAAAACGAAAGCCTATGCATCGCGTGATCTAGTGGCGGCGCTTTGTATGTAGGTGAACCTGGCCTTGTAATACCCGATTGCATACAACCAATGGCAAAAGCTTTCGGGACGCGAAACGTTCGGCTAAGCTAAATTCTCGCATCCCCCCCCGGAACAGTCTTCAACTATATTATAAGCGATCAGCACAGTACAGCAGAAATTTCATTTTGTTGTTTAGCCGACGTCTCGCAAACGCTTACAATGGAATGCCCTCGCTTGCTTAGCATGGTTTCTCTCTCCCCGTTTTTTTTTTCTTTTCTTTTTCACAGTGGTAGCTGCACAGATGAGACATCTAGCTCTATCTCTGCGTGCGATGCTCTGCGCAGCTGTTCGCTCGACATAGGGCGCCTCGGCGTCGTCCCGGCGCTATTGTTGCTTCACATTCCTCGCACCTGAGCGCGCGAACGATGGCGATCATTAACGATTTCTCTCTCGCTCGATGTGCCAACATTCGCTACGCCATTCTTAATGCTGCCACGTCGCGTGACACGGCCCACCTGTGTGTGTGGTGACTTTCTCTCTCTTCTATGCGTGCCACGCACCTCGACCAAACTCGTCGAGGTCTTAACTTATGCCGGAATTGATTGCCACTGCGCGCCTCTCCTCGCGTATCATATCAGCGCGTGCCATCGTACGTTACTCCATTCGCGACGGTGTCGTAACACGAGTGGCCTGACCAACGAGGCGCGGTCGTAACATCTGACGCAACAGTTTTGTCTCGCCACTCTCGTTTATTTATTTTTTTTATGCGCCGGGGGACCGTGTCATCAGGCGAGCATGATGTCGCCGATACGCACGGCTTGAGTCGCGTGGCTGATTAAAAAAAAAAAGAAAAACGGCGACTCGTCTCCTGGCTGCTCCGGGCCGAGCTCGTATTTCCTCGTCGCCGCTGCCTCGCCTCCCTATATTGTGTCCCTGATTGGTCGTCCTCTGCGCCCTTCCTCCAATATCGGCTCCGCGCTTTTTTTTTTTCCTCGTTGCGTAGCGTTGCACACTTCTGGTGGTGACGCCAGATTGTTTGCTTGGTATTTATTTTTCCTCCTCTAAACGATCGCGTGTCGCTCTTTGAGAGGCCCACTTTCTCTGCCGGGGTTTCCCTCCCGTCTTCTTTTCCACCCGATGTGGCCGGTTGCCGCTTTGTTTTATTCCGTCCCCTTTCGCCGCGCCTCGGCCGTAAACGGGCAGCCGCATAATTTGTTTGTCTCGGCTCCGGATCTGGCGCATCACGTAACAGGTCCGACCTTGGACGCAGCCTTGAACCACCGATGCCATAAACATTTTTCCTTGTTGGCAACAGTTGTACTCTTCGGTCCGCACAGTACCAATTGACTGCGCTAAGTGGACGCAATTAGTTAGGCCCACGTGAAAGCGTTTGCGTTCGTTATGATTCGTGACCATTGCTTAGCCTTTAAACATGCTGGCTGGAAGAGAGAGTGTGTGCGGCTGCCGCCGTTCTTCGCTATAAATTTAACGACTCACCACTTCCATTATTACGCTTTTCTCATTCGTCTGTGACCGGGATTTTCATTTCCTTAATGCGGAGTCTCGAAACTCTGTACACACGCCGACCGTCAATTGATCTTGGATTTTCGATTACTGCGTTGGCCGCGTCCACATTTTTTTTTTCGCTTTCCCGCGGGCTCGTATGGAAAACTCGCACATGTCGACGATATGAGCGCCGGTCGCAATGATCGTTTCCATCGGAAATCGATCAGCGTTTCGCTTACTTATAGCTCATTAATGACCGCTCGCCCCGACGCTGGTGCAGCTTTGAAGTGCAACTTCTGTGGTTCCTTCGCCTCACTTTGTGTACGTAAGCGAGTACAGCGGTGATTTCGCTACCGTGTATACGTACGCGTAAACCTCCACAGTCTTCTTTCTTTCATCCTCTTTACCTTACCGCGTGCAATTTAGCAAATGTGCACGAAGGCGGCCGTCGCGTGTGGGCTGCTTATTTTGCTCTTGCACGTTATGCCGTAGACTGCAATGCCTTCCCTTTCCTCCGTGTTTTCATCGGTGTACGTGCGTCTATGCTTCCATGGCACCTTATGAGAGACCCTATTTGTGATGCTTGCTAATCATGCTTTATTGCTTCAAAGAGTGTCGAGAGTGCAGTAGATATCTGAAGTTTAGTGCTGTTCATTGGCGTGAGTGTAAGGAATTGTGGAATTAGTTGGTGATTTTAAAGCCTCCCAGCTCTGGTCGCCGGATAAAGTTTTGCCGTGCCCGCTGCTGAAATCTCATCTCCACGACTGCCCACCTTTTAGAACAGCTACTCATTGTACTTCCTGCGGCATACTTTCCGATATTACAGCTCTTCGCTTTACTGCGCCCTTGCTCGGCAAAACTCGCAGGGTCCCCTGCGCATCTACCCGAGACGACTGGAAGGCTTTTTTTTGTATTTTTTGTCCCTCAATCGATGTTCTATGGAGCAGGGAACACGACCTGTGGTTTCACGTGCCCCTGCCCAGCGCAGTCTTCAATTTGTTTTCTCTCTCTCTTTCTTGAGGTCGCGTTCTCTACGGTATTTGTTCGCCGGCTACAGGGGGTTGCTTTAACGGCATCGTGTAACGTTATACGTCATGTGACATCATGGCTGAATTTGTGACGCCGTGATATCATAAGGTGACGCCATGCATGTGGGCGGGATTATTTGCACAACTCGTCGCTGACGCCGTGGGGCTGCTGACCGTCAAATTTACCGTTTGGTGATGAATGTAAGGCTTTTTCTTTAATACTGGTACCTGCGTCAGTCGTGTTATTTTTTTTTTTTCATTTGAAGGACGTACGTTGTGAATGTGAACTCAACGCTGTCGATACAGGTGTAGGTGCGGTCTGAGTCGAGTAGAATTTAAATCTTCGTTCTCTGTGGGGCACTCTCTTTGCATAAAGTTTTTTTATGTTATATTCTCGCTCCGGAGACGTCCAGCCGGGCACGTTTTTATAATGAAGGTGACACCATTCGCATAAACGCTTCAGTTGGTTACCGTATTTTCTTTCGTGAGGCTATAAAACTAATACTGTGCCATTTTACGTGACATAGCTTCTAAAAACGCCGCACCGCTTTGTTAGAGGCTGTGTCGACCGTTACAGGGTATGCTATACAGGCATACGTGCGTTTTCCTTTGGGGCCAACTTTCTTTCAGGAGCTTTCTTTATAAAACGCGCTCCATTTCGACCTGTTGCGCCCATGCCCCGTCTCATTGAAAGGTTCGTTAACGCTCTTTTCTCGTTGTCGCACTGTATGGCCGTGGCATGGAGCGTTCGGCGAACGATTCTGAAAAAGTCGCAACCGATGTCTGCATCAATTCTCTCTGGTGCGCACGTACGAGCAATGCGGCTAGATAAAAATAAATACGGTGTAGACTGCGGTCATAAAGAAAAAAAGAGAAAACGCGTGCATAGACGTACAGGTACACGCTATATCTGCATGTGACCTTCACCATTCGAGTTTTTTTTCCCTTTTTTAGATGACCCAACCGTGCGCATGCGGTCTTTCCTCCGCGCCCTTACACTGTTGCGGCTGCTAGTGCATGCCGCCAGCGACCTATAAGTCCCGGATTACCGCCGGCACGCGCTGTCGCAATGCCGATCGAGACGCGTGGCGCGGTTGCCTCTCGTTGCATGACCGCTTTCATTTCTAGTTTCTTCTTTTTTTTCTTAGAAACTGCGAATCTCCTGTCGGTATTGAGCTCTCGGCGCGGTTTCCCCCGGGGCTGCGAAAACTTTCCTCTTCTCGTTTCGCGCGCTCCTGTGTGTATGGTTCAATTCCCGGGCCACCGCGTTTGCAATGACGAGGGTGTTTAGATGCGTGAACAGCCGTCTTAGATGAAACGGCAGATCCCCTGGCCTGCCACGTGTTTCACATTGTGTCTTTTGGCACGCAAGAACCCGGTTTGGTTTAGCCTATATAGTTATCTCGGACTGAAGCTGATATACGTTGTACTGAGCGTCGTGGTGTCGCATGCCTGACAATTTGTGTGTTTGTGTGTTGTCTGTGACAGGCAACGTCGTAAGAGCGCAGATTACACAGCACTGCAGCACTACTCGTTTATTATTATTGTTATCATTAATATTTAGTTGTTGTTGTTGGTTATTATTCTGGTATTTTTTTTTTTTACTCGCTGTTGATATACGGCTGACCGGCTTTCTTATAAAGAACAGAATATAGCGCCGGCTTGTTGCGCCGTATGTGCATACGTGCCCTGCGCGCAGTGCGATGCCCTCCCGCCTGAGGAGGCCACGCAAAGTTTACACAACACTACTGATAAGGCGTCTCATGTAACGGCGTATACGCGGAGGCAGTGCGGTGTAATCTCCTCCTGAGGCTCTCGTTAACGGCGCGTGCCGCAATTAGAACTGGCGTTGCCGTCTCCCACTACGCAAATTATCTCTTGTTATCTCGACTCGCTTTCGGGCTCAAGTTTTTAGGGTTCGTATTTGTGAGCGAGTAATGTCGGTGCGTCGAGCACTTCTCCGATTGCGTGTCGGAGTAACGAAAGCGCGCGCACCGGATGGCAAGCTCCGTGACCCAGTGCCCACGAAGCTCATGCAAACGTTCGATACATACATACATACATACGTACGTACGTACACACATACACACACATACATACATACATACACACACATAATATATACATACACACACATAATATATACATACACACACATATATATATACATACATACACACACACATATACATACATACATACATACATACATACATACATACATACATACATACATACATAAAGTATATTCATACACACCTTGCCCTTGGTGCAACAGTACAAACTGCAGACCAGCCAGATGGAACTGACTTGAAAAGTTGCGCCTTGTAGACAGTTAAGCAAATCTAGGTTTAATACCGATAACGCAAATATATCATGCAACATGCATTACGTCCAACAGTAATAATGCGCTGACGTACATATAAATGGTTTAACTGCAATTTCTATTAAGGCAAAAAAATGGCAGCATATCCACGCAGTGAATGATGGAGAGTGTGGTGAAGCATCCGTCCGTCCATGCGTGCGTCTGTTCGTGCGTCCGCACGTCCATCTGTGCGTCCGTCCATGCGTCCATCTGTGCGTCCGTCCATGCGTCCATCCGTGCGTCCGTCCATGCATCTGTCTGTGTGTCCGTTCGTCCACTTATTCCAAGTAGGTGGACGCTCCAACACTCCAAGTACCAGCATCTCGCATCTTTTCATCATGTATTCCTCATATACAAGCACTGCCATCCAGCGGACATTCCAAGGACGGAACGAGAGGAGACACACGCACACTTTCCTACGGCTTGCGCTTCGTGTCTACTACCCACCTTTAACCACCTCGAGTTCATGGTATACACTAGTTCATTGTATTCATGGCACTGCGGCTCAACGCTCGCTAAACCTTTCTAAAACTAAGAAGGTTACATTCATCGAGTGTAACATAGTAAGCCTTTCTTGTCAGATAGTGCTCAATGTACATGCCAATGGCTGCAAAGGAGGAATGAGAGACAGGAGAATTCGGCTTTTAGTCAACGCGCTCGCTGCGAATTTATTGTTCAACAAAGCACAGAATATATCTCCCACCGGTACCACCTTGGAGGTCAAAATGTAAGACTGGCTTCTCACTACGACTACGAGGTACGAATGGGTGCCGCTGTAAGGAGCTTCGCCCCTTAAAAAACTCGGTGGTGGTGCACATCAGAGCGCTGTTCGTGTCGCTGCCTTTTTTTTTTGTCATCGTGGCATCTGGTTGCCGCTCTGCGAATACTACTTTACTGCCTGGCAGCTGCGCACTGCGGGTCGGCCATCGTGCAGGGGCGCTATCTATGTCAACGTGTTCAGTGTGATTCGTTTATATGGAGCACTGCTCCGGCTGCAGCAGGAAACGCGTGATGCTGCAGAGCGCGGAAGCTGGTCAATACGCCGCCGCCGCCGGTCGCGCGACCTCGCTCGCGGGCAACTGTGCGTGTGACCCCGCGGCTGTCGAAGCACGCACGCCGGGTGGCGCAACGGAGGGAGCCTAAGTTCGCAGTTTCGGTTATCGCCCCTTCTTGCGAGTCAGTGCAAAAGACGGTCGCTTTCATCGTAACATACATAGCTTGCGTGGCGTAAAACGCCGCTCCGTTCGAATGAAGGGGCCCGCGGCATTTGGTTTGCCGTATGTTGTCCTTCGAGCAAACGTCCCAGCTTGTTTACGAGCAAACGCCCCAGCTTGTTTAAAAGCCTCGGATGATATTGCCTCATGAAACAGCAAAATTTGCCGTTGGCGTCAACACGAGTAATGCAGACGAAAACAGGGTGTTTGCGTCGCTGTGGCGTTACATAACGTGGCGTCGCATGACGTCAACGTGCGACTTCGTCCAACGTAAGCCCGATCACGGAGGTCGGGCGAAATCGGGTGAGGCGCAGGAGGATTGCTAAACCCCCCATCTATTTGGCAGTACATAACCACGTTAGATGCAGAACGCTTTGGGGTGGGGCGGGGGAGAGTATATCGACTGGGAAGAAAAACATTGCTGTTCCCTTCGAGTCATCTTAGTTGAGAGCCTGAAGGACCCTTTGCGCCGTTTTTTTTTTTCTACGACACAGGCGAGAGCGCATATACGCGTAATGCTGAACGAATATCTGAGACCGACAGGATAAATGCCAGAGAAATGACGCATGAATGCCGACACTTCGGCTGATGGCAGGGCGTGAACATAACGATGCTTAATCGAACTTTCTCTATCGTCGGACGGTCAGTCGCGCATGGCGTATGCTGGTGTGTCGCGTCGGAACAGTTGGGAGTGTTGTGCTTGTTTGGACAGTGAGGAGCAAACGCGGGGAAGTAAACCAGACTCGCGTCCTGTTTTCTATCCTATCTATGAAATGAAAAATTGAAAAAAAATGTTAGTGTGCCACTGCCAGCGCGAGCGGTTGTCCATCGCGTCTGAGTTATGTCGGACAATCAGCTATAAGGTTTGAGTTGCAGTCGCAAGAAGTGTCGTTACTGCGCCTTGGTATGACGCATCAGCCCTTTGTCAAGAACTTTCAAAATACTTCTTTCGTGCGGGTTAAAAAGAAAAAAAAATGAAGCAGCGCCAAAAAGACAGGGCGCAGAAAGGACGCAGACCACGGCGCTGTTTTTCCACTCGCAATCGCAGACCAACCAACCCGAATGCGTACGCTACTGGTTAGTAGTGGTGTTCATTGAGGCTGTTCTACAGTCTATTTTGCCTAAGACAAATGGGCACCACGATTTTGGGCTGAAACACTGTCAAGCATGCGTAGCGCGTCCACCGTAACACTGCTCCGTTAGTTGTTAGATGCAAAACACAATATGGCATCCAATATGCCCAGTATGGCGCCACTGAAAGCCATCTGTGAAATGTCTATACCGGCGATATGCGAAGCAGATAAATGCGTATACGTCCTTCGCGTTCGTGTTGGGGCATCGTGTATAAGCGCGTACTGTGCTGTATGTTATGTATATTACGTGCTCAACATATAGCGTGCCGTTATCAGTTCCCCTCCCCCTCCTCGTAATTTGCGCAGAAAGTAGTCCAGATAACGCGATGATTGCGCCGGTTTTGCCTTCACCTCCTTGCTGTCTTGCGAAAGAGGCGGGCTTATTCGTGCCCTCTTTGTGCGAGATTGAAGTGGAACAACGAGAGACTGGTTTTATCAGCATCTATAGATGCTTTCCGAAGGCGTCTGTCTCGATGCAGCAGACACGGCTCGTCTTTTCGGAATTTAGTGTTGTGCACATAAGGTCTTATTGGCGACCGCGTGCCTTCTTTTTACTTGGTTGCGCGTACTACGTTTGCTTCGTTCACGTACTGCTGGCCGATGTGATTGTGGCAGAGTAGAAATTAAAATACCGATGGTGCAGTAATAAATTGCAATGCTTCCGCGACAAGTAGTACAATTCGACTAACCTGAATATTTAACACAACTCGAAATAAAGGCTTCGTTTAAAGTGAGCAGAAGCACACATGACTGCCGTTTGTCAACCACGTCACATTGAAATCGCCCCCCTCATCTCGCACTAACGCTGGCGTGTGGACCCTTCGGTTTAGTTGAAACATCGGGCATCAATCACTCGTTCAATCGAGTGACATATTGCGTCAGCTAGCCTGAAAAAAAAAAAAGAAAAAAACAAGGCAGGTGTCCTACTGAACCATTGAAGTGAGGCAGCCTGTCATGCAGGCTCTCCGAGGAAATACCGTCTGTATTCTCACGTCCCTCTCATCGTCAGCTTTTGACGCGCTTATCGCGGCAGTGCCTCCGCGTCGAGCGTCTCCTTTTTTCGGAAGGGTTTAGCATTTCGGCTGCGCGAGCGTGGAGGTCACATGTCGTCGCGCTTCCTCATTCTCGCGTGCTCGGTTTGCCGACGCTGTGTTTACTATGCACTTCTACCTGCCCGCTTCCTCTCCTCCACTTCTCCGTCCTGCTGTCTTTTGGATGTCGTTTTGGCCGACCGATTTGGTGGCGGTTTCTTTTGGCAGCGCCTGTGGCGCCGTGTTGGTCGATAGTGCGAGTGACGACGATGAGCTGCAGTGGAGGAGGGTGTTCTCTCTCCGTCGTCTGTCGCGTGACGAGTGGCCTGACTCGGTCGCGCCTTTTCACGGTGAAGGCTATTTCTGTGCTCAGTAGCTTTCTCGTCCGCTCGCGCGTTCTTGTCTGATTTGTGGACACTAGTGCTCTCGCTATCTCTCGCGTGTGTTTATGTGGAGTGTGCGCATGCTTTTCTCCCCTCGTATCGGCGTCGTTGACGCGTGCTGCCGCTTTCGCTTGCCGGTGGCGTGATGGGTGTTCCGTTTCGATTTTTGTTTTTGTGTGTGTGCGTTTCTGCCTATGTAGGCCGCGAGCACGTCGTCGCGTGTTGTTCGGCGAGGGTGGTCGTAGCGGGGGGAGGGGGGGGGGGGGCAGGACTTTTTACGCGAGTCGTCGGTGTCGCGTGCTTGGCACCCCCCTAACTGCGCCGAAACGGTTCCGTAAATGGGTTGATACACCCGTGTCGCATTTTACCCATCGATGCTCATTCCTAGACGGCGAACTGGCAATCGCCTGCTTGGTGGCACATGTTTATTCTTGGCCTTTGCGTCATTAAGGCTCGTAAATAATTGTCGTTTGACATGGCGGCATGCTTCCCGAACAGTAAGCCGACTGGCCCATAGACGAATCGCGCCATTTGTATTCGCAGTGCGATAGCTATGGATTGTCGCTTGTCAAGCCTGAAGGTTGTTTATGGGTTCGAGGACGGCGCACAGAACAATCAGATTGTGTCACAGGTGCGTTGGTATATTGAAAATATGGCTGCTGTCGTTCGCCGAAACAGTATTCATTGCATCTATACGCAGTCGATGAAACGTTTAAAGTACATGCAACATCATTAAAAAATAAGTATCGTATTTTGCTGCAGCTATCGAACATGGAGGTAGACTATGTCCTTGAAACTTGAGCTTTCGATACATCAACCAGACCACCCTAAAAGTCGCCACTCTTGCCCCATCCCTCGGTATCCTTTATTATTAGGCCTCCCTCCCCGAGGTGGAGCGCTGAGTCAATGAGCTTTCCGTACACAGTGCGTCACAGTCCAGCACTTGTCAGGAACGCATATAGGGACCCGTCTTGTTGGTGTGCCTGCTGATCCGCAGGTCGCGAGGTCGAATCCCTGCCGCGTCGGCCGCATTTTCGATGCAAGTGAAAATGCTTCGGGCCCGTATACTTAAATTTTTAGACGCAGGTTAAACAACCCGATGGTCCAAATTTCCGGAGTCCTTCACTATGACGTCATAATCGTAGCGTGTTTTTAGGACGTTAAACCCGAACAATTATTTTTTTTGTTTTATCACACCCATTTGTTCCCATTAATTCGACTGTTCGGTAGACGTTTTCTCTGCATGTTTGCGTGTGAAGGAGCATGGTTGACCGGAAAATGAGAGACGGATTGATGGGTCAGTTGATTGTTTTGAGCAACGATATGCAACCCAGGAAAGCGTTTGACGCGTTAACGTTTCTTTAACTGAAGTGAACGGCGAAAAACTAAAATAACCAGCACTTACAAACTAATCGTCTGTCTTTCTTAAATTAATTTTTTATTACCTTTCACTTTGCTGAAGGTACACTTCAGGTCCACAAGTAACGTCCCTTTTGCTTCCCTTGGCTTCACATGGATGCAATTACAAAAAGACGTGCAGATTTTCCCTCTCTCTCTTTCCCTGCGTATCTTTGGGTGTCGCGATGTCTCACGCGTTTCTTGGAGTGCCGCCTTTCCAAGAGCCGCAGCAACCTTTGGACGTAAAGCACGCAAGTTTCCTCTCGACGGTACGTTTTTTTTTTTTTTTTTTCTTCCTCCTACTTCTCGAAGTCCTCTTCTCGCTATCGTGATTGGGCGACAGCAGTCTCGCGAGAGCGGCCCTCCTTCAACAAACCCTTGGCCGGACGGTGGACTTTGTCCCGCGGCCCTTCTTCCGACAATCGGGCGCGCTGGCTGCTTTTCACTGCACACGTGGAATGCACGGCGGTGTGCGGCTGCACTTGAAGGCGGCGCGCCATGCACTCGCGTGGTATGCGCCGTCTTGTCGCGTGCTGCACGACTCACCCTAATCTCCGTCCTGCCTCTTCGTGCTTTTCGCTGTGTCAAGTGGCTGCTGCTTCATATTCTGCGGTGGTAGCACTATTAGGTGGACGTGCTTATGGAATGGCGACCATAGCATAGCCGCCTTCTAAGGCGGCTTCCATAGCCGCGATCGTTGTAATCATTGAGGCATTTGGACAACCCCGTAATGACCAATCTAAAAAAAAACTGTTTATACAGATATCTGGGATTTTTGCGTCTCAAAACCTACTAATATCTGGGTTCTTACGTGTCAAAACTACGATATGATCACGCATCACGGCGTATAGTGGGGGGACTCTTCATTACTCCGACCATTGATTGATATGTGAGGTGTTACGTCCCAAAACCACCATACGATTATGAGAGACGCCGTAGTGGATGGTTCCGGAAATTTCGACCGCCTGGTGTTCTTTAACGTGCACCCAAATCTGAGCACACGGGCCTACAACATTTCCGCCTCCATCGGAAAAGCAGCCGCCGCAGCCGGGACTCGAACCCGCGACCTGCGGGTCAGCAGCCGAGCACCTTAGCCACTAGACCACCGCGGCGGGGCCATAATTCCGACCACCTGGGGTGGCAGTGAGCGCGTCTTTATAGCATCTCGCCTCCATCGAAACAAGTCTTCCGCGGCTGGAGTCAAACCCGCGACTGTATAGGTTTAGCAGTTCGACACCACTGCACCACCGTTCTCTATATACCATGCGAGGTCGTGCGCCTGTTATCGTGTGAACCCAACACAGCCTACGGTCCACTGGACTTCTGCGTTACTCGTAAGCCGACGATACCGGCATTCATAGAGCTCGTTTAAACGCCCGTATACGTTATCCTAAACAGTTAAGCGCAAGAAATAACTTTTAGTATGCAAGCACTCAAGTTGTATACCTGCGGAGAAGGTGTGTAACCAACTCAGACTTAATTTTTGCGCTGGCAGTCAATTGTACGTGGAGACAACGCTTACCTTTTCATACAGCACATTTGATGGTGCCGCGTGTGAATTGAGAGCGTGCAGTCTATTTATAATTGATAAAGCAATGACGAGAACTCTCCCTGCGTGCTGTAAAGTGATCGTTGTGCGAAGTCTATGGCGTGTGGTTTGTGTTGGCTACATAAACGCGATTGGCTGCTGGCCCGCAGGTCGCGGGATTGAATCCCGGCTTCGGCTGCTGCATTTTCCATGGAGGCGAAAGTGCCGTTGGCCCGTGTGCTCAGATTTGGGTGCACGTTAAAAAAAAAAAACCAGGTGGTCCAAACTTCCGGAGCCCTCCACTACTGCGTCTCTCATAATCATATGGTGGTTTTGAGACGTTAAACCTCGCATATCAATCAATACATAAACACGATTGGTTGTAAGGCGCTGAGCCGCGCCACCGCGCAGTTTGCACAACGTAGTGCCTTCTGTCTTTCGCGCCGTTACGATTGCTTCCTTGATGCGGCATGACATGGCCGCTTGAGTGCCAAGGTCGTCATGGTGCTCCAAACCTAGACAGTAAACTTACCTAAAATGGTCTGGAACAGGCGGGGCGAACTAACGATTTGGATCTTCTTGCGTACACATCTGGCATACTGCGGACGTTGGAGGCAGCAGCGCTTTATTTTTGGATTGGCCAAGTCTATGTCGGCCTCTCTATTGGTGTACGTGGACCTGGGATTAAGATGGTATATCGCGCGTTGCCCAATCCCTTTGCGTCTAAGTGCGCGGTAAAGAAACGGGAGCGCTGACGCTACAGAAGGTGCCGAAAAAACAAAAACAAAAACGAAGCTATATATTGGCTTAGATGGTCTGACCGCTTGCTCCGTAATCATTTTCGTTCATTCGAAGTTTTTATCTTCAAACTAATTTGCCAGCTTGGTTTTAGTTTCACAGTCCATTACCTTGAGCATCCTGCCGCCCGGTTTTTACCCATCCCCATTTGTTGGTGGGCGCCATTCGAGGTCATAATCATTATCAACCTGCTATTATGTTGGTGATGATGATCATGATGGCACTGGTTCGTGGCCCCCGCCGACGCGTTGTCTGTGTCCAACAGCGGCGCGGCCGAGCAGGGCCGTGGAGCTGCTGCCGACGGCGGGTTGGTGGTGTGTGCTGGGTCAGCGACATGGACCCATCTGTCCGGTGGATCCGGGCAGCGCTGGCCTGGCTAGTGCTTCGGTGTCTGCCCATGGTTCCGTCGCTTTCCAGAGGGTTCGTACTTTGCTTCCCTTCTGCGCGCCCGTCTTGCCAACGCTCGCTGACGCGCTTCGAGTGCTCATGCCGGTCCACGGCACGGTGCGGGTGTTTGTTTGTTCCATCGATTGGGTCCATAGCCTGCGATTCTGCCTGCATGCAGGCGCGTCTTCTGAGACGTTTGCGGGGATAACGTGGCCGCTGACGGAACGAGACCGATTTGTGCTAGTCTTGCTGATGTTTACCTAACTTTTTGAGGACGAAAACCTGATTCATAGTCGCTCATAATACCCTACCTAAAGCGAACGCGTCTTTATGACGAGTGATTTGTCTGGTTTCTTTCCTCTTTTCTATAGTCATCAGCACGTTCGACCATACTGTGATGCATCACGCGCGTTTCGATCTGGTTATGGCGTCCTTGTGCACCAATAAGCTTGTTTTCCATTTCGTTTACTTTAGAGCGTCTGTGTGTGCAAGTTCGGCCTGTATGTGTAGCTACGCGAGCCAGGCGCGACGCAGTCGCGACCATTGAGGCGATAGTGGCCGCAGTTTCGCCGTTTAA
Organism: Rhipicephalus microplus; assembly: GCF_013339725.1. NCBI lineage: Eukaryota > Metazoa > Arthropoda > Arachnida > Ixodida > Ixodidae > Rhipicephalus > Rhipicephalus microplus. The sequence continues at coordinate 30,242,307 of NC_051173.1, read as the reverse complement.
AGTAGGACTCCGTGTTTTCAAAGTTTATTTATTAATTTATTTATTTATTTATTATTTCGGAGTTTATTTTCTTTTTAGTTTTAAGAAATCCGCCGTTTAATGCACTTATTTCTCGTTTGCGAAATTTTGTTTAATTTTGCATTAGAAGTTCTTGCGATATGTTATATTTGTTTCCATCGAATATGGTGTGTATTGTTTATGATAATTCCGTTTCTCTGTCCTTTCATTACTTCTGACTTACTGTTCAATGACCTTGTTAGTAAAGCTGTTGATTTGCGCTGCTGTAAGCACTCTGAATCTTTATTTTGGGGGTGTGGCAGGAGCTATAGTCAATATACTTCTCAGCGTTTTCTGCCCGATACCCTCATCTTGTTGACGAGGAAAAAATGATTCATCACAATTTTCCATACCGTGAACGCTTAGGTAAAGTATCTGAACACGGATGCGAATACGCCGAGTGTGTTTTGCCGTGGATGTCTCCAAGCTTTCCACGCACAAGCACATGCATGCAAGCGGCGCAAACGCTTCTATACAAGACGCCTACGTTTGTTCGTATTACAACATTAAAGCTTCGTGTAATAGACGCAAGCATATATCTATAGTTTACGAGGATGTTGTCGCTCGTGGAGGTGTCCTCGTTTCGATGGATGATTGTCAGCTTTGAAAACGCCCCTTTTAAAATTGAGTCGGAATGTTAATGGGATAAATTCGAATTGTCAAAAATATTACTGGTGAATGCTGGTGATCTGTGCGGATTTATCCGGAAAACACTTGAGTCCTATACAGTCGTAGCCTTGCATGGTGAACGGGATGCCTCGCAGAGCGTATCGTCGCCCTGCTTTACGAGGGTTTGTCGCGCCGAGCATGTGCACGACCTCGCCCATGTGAGGGTCGCGCTCTCGGCCGGCTGTGTCGGTGGCGTGATTTTGTTGAGAGAGAGAGTGGGTGCGCGTGTGTCTTTAGGTTTGTGTAAGCGAATGCCTTACCTGCGTTTTTGTAACAAGATGTGTGGCGCCGTCTGTTGCTCGACGCGTCGTTCGTCGCGAAAAGCAGTCGGGAGTTTCCTGGACAGCGAGCGCCCCCGCATTGCGGCGTTATCTGAAATCGCCCGCGTTTTAGATGAAGGAATGGCTCTAGTATTTTTTTTTTCCAGGCATAACCATCGAAAAAGCCATCTAAGGAGAAAGATTCTAGGAAGCAAATCTGAGTTACCGAACTTTGTTTTTCCCTCGATTGAACCTCGTTAAAGGTTCACATGAACTCTTTCGTCGTATCGCGCCTTCCATGACACTCCGAAGTGAGTATGATGATCTGCTGAAGAGTGAACGTGTCTATTTAAATGCTTACATGTGTGACAAGTGTGTGTGCTCAAAAACAAGTTAAATAACTCAATTTTCTCTTTATTTTCTCTCTCTCTCTTTCTAGAATCTATGGTTATGAGAGCTGTACGTTGTTCGGTCCTCTTATTCCTTTAGAACTCCTTTTATTAGGACAAAACATAAATTTAGCCACCGTTCGCCCAAGCATCCGTTTATGCATATCCCGCGAAGTCGAACATCTTTGTGGGCGGATGAAGTAAAAACCGTATGTTACCTATAGTTTACATGTGAAGCAATGTGAACTTCTTTTCACGCTTCAAGACGGATGATTGAACCCCTTTCAGATTTTTTTTTTCAGTGCAATGAACAACACCTATAGCCCTGTAACGCTTTTAAGCGTGCACATCATTGCGCCCGGGCTCACGCGAGTCTTATTCCAACTGAGCGTCATCATCAGCCTGACCGTGCCTAGTGCAGGACAAAGGCCTTTCCCACGTTCCGCCAATCAACTCGGTCCTGTGCTTGCTGCGGCCCGGTTTTACCCCTAAACTTTCCAATCTCGTCCTCCCACCTAACTTTGTCTCTCCCTCACCCGCTTGCCTTCTCTCGGAATTCAGTCACCCTTATCGACCAGTGGTTATCTTGCCTTCGTGCTACGTGCTCAAGGCCATATCTTATTCTTGATTTCGATTGTGATGCCCTTAACACCCGTTTGCTCCCTGATACGCACCGCTCTCTTTTTTTTTTTTTGTACGTTAGGGGAGGTGCTGGTTAGGGTTACGCCTATCATTTTCCCAAGGGACCGTAGCGAGCTTCAATTCAAAGCCGACTTTTGGTGGGTAGGCCGCTTATACATAGGCTATGCATATCGCAAATGGCGTCCTTTTAGAAAATGGGACCTGAGCTATACAACGAATCGGTGGCATGGCGAACGAGTTTTCCGTGTGAGAGATAGAGAGCACACTTTATTCGCATTCGTCGGAGCATATCGGAGATAGCGCTCATGTTCTGCTCTTCTGTGTTGTCTTCTCAAGCGTTTGACAGGAGAGCATGCAAAACGTTTGCGGTTAGCAGGAGAGGCCGTGGCGCGCTCAAGTCCACCGCGGAACTGCAGGACTGTCTTGTCCTTGAAGGAAGGGGTGCTCATAACGTGTCCTTGACGCGTGCCGTTCTCTCCTTATGTCCGCAGTTAACGGGGGCGAAAATGCTATAGGCCTGTGAGCTCAGATTTGGGTGCACATTAAAGAAACATCCAGAGCCCTAATTATGTGGTGGTTTTTGAGACGTTAAACCCCACATATCAATCAATTGGTCCGCCGTCTAAGCAGATATTGTACGCAGGCGTCGGGGAACTCCGTACCGTGGTCCCCGTTTTTTATACGTGTCTACGTCGAATATGCCATAGTGTTTCGGCACTTCAAATGTGCACCTCAACAAAGTTTTCTCCTTTCACGTCGGAGAAAGTTTATATAGCATGCAGCATGGATGTAACACATCAATGAATTTGCGGCGTGTCCTCGCCCACCCAACAGCACATTTAGTATTTTAAACTTCTGTATTATATTTCAAAGATATCTAATAGTCGTTGGTCTGACCCCTTGGTCAGCTTATATTGCGATGCGTTCCTCTCGCTGGCCGCTTTGTGCACGCAGCAGATGAAAGGGGCAATTGGAATTTGTAGTGGTTGGGGAAAGACTTTCCGGATAGCGCTGGTTGAGCACAGAATATGTAGGACAATCCTCCTCGTCGGTGCTTTCGTTGGAGAACTTTCATGGTGTGCGCAGCCATCGAGCTCAGGCCTCCTGTCATGTAGTCGAAGTTAAATGGCTATACATAGTGCGATCGAACGAAAAATAATGGGCATCGATTGCGAGACTTATAGCAGAAGTCGGAGAACAGTACTGCTGGACTATAGCGTATGACCGGCGGCCAGTTAGCACGGTGGAATGGACACCGAGGAATGGGAAATGCAACCGAGGAAGACAGGTTAGCTGCACGGAGGGATGAAAATTAGCGTGCTAAAAGGGGGGTAGGGGGAGCTGACGCAAGAAGTAGTTAATTTGGGATCATTGGTCGATCATTCGGGATCGTTGCCTTCGTCATACAGTGGACATTAGATAGCTTAAAGATGCATTGACGATTATTTAATACTGTCCCGGTTGCCCAGCGTATACGCAGTATGCCATGTTGAGAGATTGCAAGTATGTACCTTGGACAGTCGTGTTCTAATCCGGAATGGAATGTCGTGCGCGTAAACTAAATAGTCGTTCAGCCACCGAGCTTCAGTCGTGTGTAATCTGTCGCACCGCGGCGTTATCTGAGGCACTCGAGCTGTTGTTTTTATGAGACGCCGCGTTCGCGTAACATGCATGCGCGCCGACAGCGTTCCGAGCACTATATACTCACGTTGGCGACAGTTGCGTAGAAGCAATGGATCTGTATGTTTGATGAATTACGTGAATAGGTTAAAAGTCGATGCGTGTGCTTTGTCGATGTGACGATTTCATCGGCACATGTGCCCGAAGGGCCTGGTTCCGCTAAGCGGAACGCATCTGTCGGAAAAGCAGTAAAATCTATACGTACACTATACTATTCTGCATGTTTTAGCCTTGGTTTTCTTTTTTTTTTCTTCTTGGGCAACGCTATGCACACGCTGGGTTCACGTTGCGCACTACCATGTGTCTTCCCAGTGGCACACATACAGCAGCATGTGCCAAGCTATAGACTGTTGAATGCTAGCGTTCCAGATGTATTATACTTGGTATGCGATTTATTATTTTAAGTACGAATACACTTTATAAGCGACCCCAAACCATCCACTGCCGTCGGCGGCGTCCGCAGTCTTCTCTCTATCTTTAAAAGAAAGAGGACTTGGCGGGCCGCAGCGCGACGCTCTACCGAATAAGCCACGGACGCGACGCTGATATCGGTGTCAGTAACATGCCTTATACCCCCTCCCCCTTCGCTCGCTCCTCCGCTCTCCTCGCTCGCTGCAGCTGCGCGCGCACCCCTCTCTCTCGCGCACCCGCCTTCTCTCTCAGTCTCCCGTCGAGAGCGGGTCGTGAGGGGGAGTAAAGTTAAAATCCGTTGGCATTCGCCAGTGAGTTAACGTAAACTCCCCCGTGTGATCAGATTGCGATTCCCAGGAACCATTACACCATAAAGGCACCATAGTGTGATTACTAAATATAATAGTGCGAATTAATAAATACCTCTCATAGCATCACCCCGTGTATTCGCACTTAACCATGTTCACCCTCGGGGAAATGCTTGGGAGTTTTTTTTAATGACGCGTCACTTTGATGAAAGTGCATGAAACTTAGTCCGTGGTTGGGAGCCTGATGTACGGAATAGAAGTGTTTTACTGTGCAAGTTTCAATCAAAGCGAATGGCTAGATATGCAAATTGAGTTGCAACTCGAATACCGTCTCACTGTATTAGTTATGTGGGAATGTACATGTACAGTAACAAGGTAAGATTAGCTCCAGCTCCACTGCGTGTGAAACGATATAATTTGGCATCAGAGAGTTTAAGTAAAAACAACCGCGCGAAAATATATTTGTGTATATCTCTTCGTTTACACCTCCGAGAAGCGGCTGACCTTCAGGGAGAGGGATCCGCAGGCTGTGTATGTGGAGCTGGTGGCGTTATCCTTTCCTCGAGGGTGTGATCTGGCGCGGCAGTATGGGTCGATCCGGGCCGCGCTGCGAATCGCCGTCGTTTCGTCGATTGATCGCGTTTCCTTTTTCGCTTTACACCGAGAGCCCTTCGTGCCCGCCGTTATTGATTGATAACCATGAGCGCGTTCGCTCGCTGCAATCATCAATAGCGGCAGACGGTCGGGTGGCACCATCCGGGACGGTAGGGAAACGTACCGCGCCTGCTGTTTACTATAAATGGAGTGACCAGACCGGACGCTTCTTCAATCGTACTTTTCGCGCTTGTGTCGTGCACTTTATTGTGTTTTTTGTGCTCTGATCGTGACGAGTACTTTTCCACCTTTTCCTTCCAAAGTCCTCCCCCGCCCCCATTCTCCGCTGATTTCCCGGCCACTCGCAGGCGATTGATGTCGATGCGTGTTGCTCTCTTTTCTTCCCACCCTTCATTGTAGGCTGTCGCGCTGCCGAACTCCAGGATGCGGGTTTCATGCCCGGTCACGGGACCACATTTCGGTGGGGACGAAATGCAAGCACACTTGCGTGTACTCAGAATCACGCGCATACTTATCTGGGTTTCCCCTGCTATACCATGCATGTGCATTAGTCTAGTCTAGTTTCGCCACATAAAGCCCGGAGGTTGTTGGTTCAATCTCTATTGGAGGCAGTCTTCTTTCCATTTCATTTGTCTACTTATATTGATTGATTGATTTGTGGGGTTTAACGTCCCAAAACCACTATATGATTATGAGAGACGCCGTAGCGGAGGGCTCCGGAAATTTTGACCACCTGGGGTTCTTTAACGTGCGCCCAAATCTGAGCACACGGGCCTACAACATTTCCGCCTCCATCGGAAATGCAGCCGCCGCAGCCGGGATTCGAACCCGCGCCCTGCGGGTCAGCAGCCGAGTACCTTAGCCACTAGACCACCGCGGCGGGGCTTGTCTACTTATATATGATTAATTATTGAACAAGAGCCAGACTTCAATAATGACCCCCTTTGTTTTTCTTGGCTTCATTTTCTGTTGTTTCCAGGTTACATATAACATATAAAACGGGCCACTGATCAACTCCCTTTCGTTCGTTGGTAATTACTGCTCGCGACACACCCAGTGTGAGGACCAGTGCCTGAAGCATTTTCGCCGGCTCACTGCCTGTTGACCCACACTTTGCTATAACGGGAACACTCGTTGAAATATGACTGCCCTGGGTGCATTGTTAAGCCGCGCTCCATCAGCGTGCCAAGTATTGGTTAGCGCTGTGCGGCTCCGTATTAGTGTGGCGTGCTTTCCCGGAACGACAGACTTCACAATGCACACCGGTGACGCGTTTCCTTTTTTAACCAGCACATCATATCGCGCTCGGGGAGTCTTATCAAAACGGAAGGAACATGTGGCAAGCGCAACTCTGTTCCTGCATACGCGCGGATGCTTCGTGCGTAGTTCGACGTAAATGGTGCGCGCGTATTGATGTCCGTCGCATTGTTGCGGTGACGTCCGTTAGCTTCCGGCAATAAAGAGAAACGCGTAGTAAGTCGTAGAAGTCGAGTCGCTTCAGTCTGTGCTGGGAGCAACGGGCTTCATTTATAGGTATACGTAGAGAACTAGTTGCGTTTACTGGTACACTTTCTCTCTCCTTCAGCTACTGCGTGCTCAATCGAGCGTGGTGCTTTGCTTAAACGGAATTTCTTCGCGCACAGCGCCGCCATTTCATCGTGCAGCTGTCGCTTTCCAACGGCACCTTTTAGGGTTTTAAGCTCCTTATGCTGTGGGCGTATTCTCCTCTCTAGTAGTATGTGACCACGTCAATATATCCACGGAGTGAATAGTTATGAGTGAGGCGAAGCGTCTAACCGTCTGTGCCTCTGTCCGGACGCACGGACGGACGCTTCGCCCCACTCATCATTCGCTCCGTGAAGGTGCTTTTTTTTTTTCGTTGTAAAAACACGTAAATCGGTGTGAAACTGACCCCAGCTTCCGACTGGACGATTCGGCCTAAAACACCTTATGCGTGCTTTCAAGGCCAGCACTTTTTCGTAAGTTTTTCTCTGTCCCCTGAACCACGTGTTCTGATCGAGGTGACCGTGTATCGAAGCAAAGCCTCGATTATCCTGCGCGCCGTCCTTCCCAGAATCGGGTCGTGCATTCCGCGTAGGAATGCGTACCTAGTATACCAACTGCTCTCGCGAATGGTCTTGACAGGCGGCATTGGACTTCTTTCTCGGCAACTGTAGTTGCAGCAGGCACGCCGTGGTCTTAATTCGATAGATATTGAAGGGGGGAAGGGTACCCTTTCTCTCTTTCTGTGTGTTTGTTCCTTTCATATGATTGAAGTTGTGGCGATTGTGGGCTAGAGTGTGTGGTTGTCGCTTCAAACACTTGTCCCGCTTTCGCTTGTCTCTTTTGACGATCATTCTTGTAGCTGAATTCACCTGAATACACGTGCCGAACATCGCGCGAAAACGAAACGCAGTCGCTTGTCAGCGTTGCGACACAAGTGCACACTTTTTTCGGTTCAGTTCTGAAACCTGTGCGCACCCCATTCGCTAATGAGCTGCGGATGTTTGAGTTGGGAGTGTTTTTTTTTTTCTCAGTGTCCTGGCAGTTGCAGAGCTTGCGTCTGGTCCTGAAGTCTAATCAAGGGCTATACGTTAGGACCTCGATGACTAAACAGGACAATAATGAGATCCTCGACGGGGAAAGCTCTTAGAACTGTCTTGCACGTGGCGTGGTTCTCGTCTTCTCTTTTTTTTTTTTCTCAGTTACCGAAATTGTTCGAGAAATTCCGGATGTTAGGACTATCGATTATCTAGCCGTCATTGTTATGTAGGGCCTTTTGTACGTCGGTAACATCTGTACATGCATGCATACACATATACAGTCTCGAATCGCTTGCGCACGCGTGGTATAGAGTTCGACTTGAGCGTCGCTTTCTGCGTACATGGTACGTCTATTTCGCGTTGCGCAGGTGCTCTCTTATCGTGGTGGTATGCAGGTCGCAGAGGTACTCCTCTCTTCGCAGTTGTCGCACCATGTACCAGGTTCCGAGCAGCTGTGGAAAAGTGGATATGGAAAAGCAGATGTGGTAACCAGTCGCTCGCTTTCCTGGTCGCGTTTCGCTGCTGGGTTTGAACGTTGTTACGAGGTTTTTTTTTTCTTTTCCCTGAAGCGCGCGTCTGGGCCCTTCGTCCTTCTGACCGGCGTCCTCTTCATTGTAGGCGACGACCTTGGAAGTCTTCCGCGACACTGCCGGCGTGCGCGGTATTTACCATGGGCACGAGGCCCTATTTTTAACCCGAGTGTGCAGCCGGACAGCGCGAGTGATCATTCGGAACGTGATGGCCTCTGCAATCGTGCAGCCTGAAAGGGTACCCACAACGCGACTGTTTGGGTCGACAATTTCATTCCTGCTTGTGCTCTCCTCACACATATCCCAAATTTTTTCGCATTTTTTTCTTTGTCGCCTGTGTTTCGCAACCGCATAGGACGTTTCGACGAAAAATTCCGCTCGTCTCCGCTTTAAACTTTCATCTTGAGGGAAAAAAAAAAAAAGCTATCGTGGGGCAGAACTCGTCTGTGGAGGTGACTGTTGCCAAAACGTGCACTTGTGGCATTCCGAAAATTGAAACTCTGTGAAGTCTAAACGAAGCGAGCAAGCAGCGAGGTTGAGTGTTTTTCCGAAGGATATGCAACACTTGTCGCGTAAAAACAGCGCTAAAAAACAAATGGACGAAGAACACTACACTGGCGTGATCGCCCTTATTCCCCGTCTGCTTTCTTTTTTTTGTGTGTGCCGTTTTTACAACACAAGTATATGAATCGCCCAACTTTCTTTTCTGGCGAAGAATGCCAGTTTGGCGCTAAGCTTGAAAAAGACGGAACATCGGTAACGCAGGAACTGTGCAAAATAACTATAGTCCCTGTCGAGTGCTACGTTCATCGGCTTTATTCTCTTCGTTCCCCCACTGCCAACACTCCGTGGATGTACCTCGTTATAGTTCCGATCGTCTCTCGTGTGTTTGTAACTGGCCGCTTGAAACGCGGTGTCCGACTTCACTGACATTTTTCCTCCCTTGCTCCGACCTTGATGTATCCTACAGATGGCTACGTCGATCATGGCCGATCTCTCGCTTGTTTACAACCCTGAAAGCCTTCCTCGCGCAAGGCCAGCAGCCGTTTTCCTTATAACCTCTAATGAACCACCGTGCTCGCACGTGGAGTAAGGTGCGTTTAGCTGGCGTATTAACAGTAGCCAGCGATTGATTTCTGCTAGCTGAATCTGGTCTCCTTACGTGCCCAGTGCTTTCGCTTCGCGGTACCACTCAACCTGTTGGCCACTTTAGCAGCCGCCGCCGCCGGTCGCGTCGTGTCGAGTGTTTTCGCAGTCGCGGCACGTCTCCTGGTGCGTCGTGCGCGGCCACGCTGCGATTATCGCGCTTTCGTCACTGCTTGGCTCATTTGACGTCACGGCCGCTACTCTGCCCGCTCTTCGCTTTCGCTCTCTCTCCTCTAATTCTAACCTGTCGTCTGCTCCCCGAAATCAAAAATGAAGAAAACTTGGCTTCTGTTCGCCTCCTCGTGCCTCAGTGTTTGCTGCACACGATTGTATAGTAAACACGCACATCGTCGCATGAATCACTGGTTTTTTATTTGTTCCCCCGTCACGGGTATTTGGCGGCGTTGTAACACATTTGTCCCCCCTTCTTTCCACTTATCAACCTGTGACTGTCCACTCAATCCCTGCGTTCGGCTTCAACGTGCCGGCCGTGCTCGGGCTTTCCCCGTGGGAATATCCAAGCGCACGCTTTCGCGGCTATTTTCACGGCCCGTCGTCGCTGTCGCGAATCACGCCAGGGAAACTTTTAAAAAACTGTTCCGAGTTTCCAGCTGATTGCATTTACGGACGGGCTCTTCGCGCAGGTCAGTGTTTTCTTGTTTTGTGTCCGTCTATTTACTTGTAATTAGCGCACGTGTATTCACTGTGCCGTTGTATGATCCAAGGATCGCCCCGCCGCGGTGGTCTAGTGGCTAAGGTACTCGGCTGCTGACCCGCAGGGCGCGGGATCGAATCCCGGCTGCGGCGGCTGCATTTTTGGTGGAGGCGGAAATGTTGTAGGCCCGTGTGCTCAGATTTGGGTGCACGTTAAAGAACCCCAGGTGGTCGAAATTTACGGAGCCCTCCACTACGGCGTCTCTCATAGTCATATGGTGGTTTTGGGACGTTAAACCCCCCATATCAATCAATATGATTCAAGGATTCGTGTGATTGGTTTGTATCCGAGCGATGTTTAAGCAGGCTGCGCTGATCGCCTGGATAACTACCAGTGTTATCGCTGTGTCTCGTTCACTCGTCGACGTGCACTCGTCAACGCCGTGCGAGCAGCGATGTACGTACATGTCGGCCACATTTTCCTGCAGTGTGCATCGGGCGATGAAGGACAATGGTGCTATATATGGCTGTAGTGTTGTCCTTCAGAATTCTTACAACTCGCGCACGTCTTGACAGGCCGGCGTGCGTTGCGCGTGCCACGGCCGCTGCATCAGTCAAAAAAAGTGAATGGGTCCAACTGGTCATACCAGTTCCCATGAATTGGTCCCAAATGGCATTAATTGGAAGCCAACTGGAATGCTGAACTTCAATAGGAAAGACCAATTGGACCTTATAGTTCCAATTGGCCAGTCCAATTGGTTCACCGCTGACCATTTGATCTCCAATTGGAATGCTTGTTAGTCCAATTGGCTGCCCACATTCCAATTGGAAAACCATTGGAACAGTGCATTCCAATTGGCCTCCCAATTGGCATCCCAAATGGTGTGCTTGTTGGTCCAATTGGTTGTACAACTACAATTTGGGAGAGTGTTGGAACATTGTTCTTTCAATTAAAATTTGTTTCATATACATAAAAGTTGATATTTGTTATTTACATGGCAACTTAATTTGCTATAGGCCAGGGCAGAATTCCAGGCTCAAGTAATTGTCATGATTCTTATATATTGGAGTCAATTGAGCCATGTATACATATTTTGAATTGAAAACTTCATTGTAGTGTGCATTAGGTTATGTTCTTCAGTCATTTATGTTCCTTATAAGCAACTTTTTTTTCTAGAGCTGTGGCGTTTACTCTTTTGTAGTAGTCGTCCTTTTTCTTCTTATCCGGCGTATTCACCATGCAGCGCCTTTACAGTGTTTGCCAGTTTATCTAAACACCTTCTAGTTTGGATTTTAAAAAAAATACCGTGGTGTGGGCAGTAACGTTACATTGACGGCAAAAGACCATCGCCGTGCAGGAAGAAATACAAGTTCTTGGGGTGAGGTGCTGACGCTGATTGAGGCGAATGTCTCCGTTTTTTTTTTGCTTGTTTTCTTTGTAATGTGTAGCGCTGGTTAAGGTGGGCACGCTGCTCTCGTTTAGTTGGGCCATATAACCGTGCATGAGATCGTTATTTATAGTTGTATATCGGATTCCATCAGCGAGGGCTTTAGCTGACCTCCTCCAAGAGGGAGCGTGTACTATATGCAGATGCCTATCGAATCGATACGTCCTCTGTGTGATGCTGATGTCCGGGGTTTCTGAGACTCGTCGTTTGCCGAGGGCACCTGCCTTAAATAAACCAAGGTCGTCAGTACCAAAGCGCAACTTGCATATCCTCCGGGGTAACTCGAAGCTACATTTCTCGGTGCTTCTGCCTATGCTACGTGCGAGTGATCTTACACGCGTGTTGTGTGTGCTTGTTAAGCTGGACAGTCTTAGCAAGAGATAGCGAGGTTGCGGTATTTCCTCAGTATTAGAATTTAGAAGGGACCTCCGAAGACTGCTGATAACAGTTGCTGAACCTTGGACCTAGCTACTCTGTGACGTGATGTAACCTTGCTGCGGATTTAGTCGAAAACGTGTCGTCCTTGGCCGTGTGCCACGCAAGTATTTGACCATCGTGGAGTATTCATATCTGTGACCCTGGTCACCACCCATATAATTCACGTATACTTGCTTCTTTTAATGATGCCACGAAGTCTACAATGTAACTGCTCTTACGTAAGCTAGGCTATCTCCACACCTTTTCACATTTCGTCACCATAGCTTCGTTGATATTCATTGATGTGTAAAACGCTTGTAGTAAATATTTGTTGCTTGCATTTCTCACTAGCTTATCTGTGTATTACCCTTAATGTCTTCCCTCTGACCCGCTGAATGTTGGGATCATTGAATTTGCTTTTACTTGGTGGTTGGATGGCCGCGCGTTCAGACACCTTTATCGAAACTGTGTATTGTTTGGCGCATGGTTAATGTGAACGTTTTTTTTTTTCCGTATGCTGTTCATGTTCGAATAGCGAAGTCTATAGTCAAGCAGCACATGTGCTTGAATTTGTGGAAGTACAGTCTGTTTCACACTTTGCAGAAGTATCGTAGCGCGTGGCTTCGCGATGCAGCCATGATGCGGTGCGCTAGCAGAAAATAGCGCGTGCGCTTGAGGGGTATTGGTTAAACCGTGCCGTCGGCTAAGGCGGTGTTTGCTGGCCGCATTGTCAGGCAGTGGGCGAAATTCATCGTTGCTGTGGGAACTCGCCCAATATTTCTCATCGTTTCACAGTGCGCCTCACTGCCGTCCAAAATTAGCGCCTTCATCGCTTCCGCTGCGCACCTGACGGGGTATTAAGTGAAGTTGGAAGCTTCACGCGTTCATGTCGGCGCCGGCGAGTGGGTGCTGCCTCAATTATGATATTCCCTCGAGAAGCACGTGCAGATCATTATCACCCGCTACAACACTCCCCAACTCGTTCTCGTTTGTTTTTTCGTGTTGAAACCACATAGCTGCAGGGCAGCTGTCGCTGAAGGGTGCTTCGTTTTTCTTTTAGCGTGACATAATTTTGACGTGTGGCAAGGGCATGGTATTATTCCCTGTCGAAGCGCATTGCGGTTCGCAACCAAGAGAAACAAAAACAGCACATGTGAACGCACTCAGCACCACGGCGTTTCGAAAGAGCAAACTCTGCTGTTAAACTCTGATTCTAGAACCCCATTATCGCCAATGAAGTCTGAGAGGTTGTCATCGCACAAAGTTTAGTACAGAATATCGGCCTAGTTTCCGCAGCAACGATGAAATCGGCAGGCTGCCCAACGATGTGGCCAGCGCTCACCGCCGTCGCATGCAGGCGATGCGGTTCAACATCATGTTCCTCAAGCGTCTGTGCACGCGCGAGCTGCTGCCGGCGCGCGACGGCAGCGCTGGCCGAATCGCGGTGCCATGCACTCCGGGATTTCCTCTGTGTGTGAAATGTACTGTACAAAATATCTGCCTTTATACGAGTGATGTGTGCGCGTTACTTCAAAAATTCAGATTGATCGAAAACCGGTGCTACTATCTAATAAACTCTTGCAGGTGTGTTCTGTGAGGTCTTCTGTGCATGCGTTCTGCGGGGAAGGAAATGTTACCACTACTGTCCCGCGTGACCTATGCTTTCAGTCGTCGCAGTTTTCCCCTGCACTGTCGCGGTGTCTTTGGTTGAGAGCGGAAAATCGGCGTTGGCCGTAAGCGAAAATTCAAGGCAAACGAAGATGGCATTAGCAGTTCGGCTTGCCTTGCCCCACAGTTTCTCCACCGAGACAGAAGCCATATTAGGCGTGGAAAGCTTTAATTCACAGAAATTTTCCGGCGATGGTGGAGCCCTCCGTCCAGTGCCCCTGTGACGTTTGCCATCTTTCCAGCTCTAGTGATGAGCTTAAGCTGTTCTTAAGGCTTCGAACGGGACAGCGCAGTGTCCTACTGTTCCGGTGTTGGTCTGCAGGCAAAACTTAAGGTCCTCCTCCCCCCCCCCCCTTCTTTTTGTGTGCAAGACACCCTATCACCGTTCAACATCTGCTTCGTGTTCATACCTCTCATTAGAGCTGTCACTCCTTCTGAAGAGGAAGTGTTGACCAATCTTTGTTGTATACTATGCTTGCCACTTGAGCTTCAGTCACTGATAACAAAATCCTGTGCGTGGCTGCTTCCATTTATGGAACTCTCCCCTATAGGAGCGCTATTCTTATCTTGCTTGTTCGAGTCATGTAAGCACAGTGACTGCACTAGCTTTTATTTTAATCTGACCTCGTTTTTTACTCGGGAGACACTTGAAGGCCCTCATAATCTTGCTTCTCGAGCCGCGGCGGGAATCTAGAGTGTGGCTCGCAACCAAGTCTGTCACCCAAACCTACGAGGGGGTCCTGATAACTGACCTTTTCTCCTTGCGGATATTTCTTAAGGAGGCTGGAACAACTTGGGCCGGATGGTGTGATACTGTTTCATTTTTTTACGTGTATGCGTGCTGTTTCCTACAATTATCTCCGTCAAGCGATAAAGTGTTGGGGGGCGGGGAGGGCTTTTTAACCTACAGTCTGCATCTCTTGGGCCTTATTTCGGGACACGGCGATGTTCTCCACTGAGTAGTGTGCTCTGGTTCTCTTGCAGCTTCATCATGTCTAACCTGGGACTGGACATCGCCCTGGGCCTCATCAAGGTTCTGGTGTCAGCGTGCGACGTCATCACACTACCGATCCACTTCGTGTGCCAGAGGCCGTGGGACTACTGGAGGAAAAAGCACCTGGCGTTTGTGAGTTCTCGCCTATGCAAGTTATTAATGTATCTCGGAGCTACCAGCCCTTAGGTGTCCACATCGTAAGACATGTATGGGGCTGGGTCGCGGTGTGGAGTAAAAAGCGGGTACAACGAAGGGTATCCCGATGTACACCAGTGGTCTAGGTGCAACTATTTCGTCTCTATACAGACATGCTAGGCTCACATTTTTTGTTGTTCATTGATAATAATAATAAATGTTTATATTTTTGCCCATACAAAAGGGGAAAATCCATCCTTCGAAACACCTCATTGTGCGAAATACATGGGGGGAAAAGAAACGACGGGACAGAGCACAGTCAATCTAATTTTGCCGTCCATTTATCATCATCATTATTATTATTATTATTGTAGTAGTAGTAATAGTAGTATTGCACTACAGTAATTCTTCACCATCAGCAATCTAGTCCACAACAAAGTGCTTCTTTTCCCCTCCCCCCTTCTGTGGTTTCCGTACTGTGCGTTGCAATTTGAATTATTAATTATATCGAATGTAGGTGGATTTTCGCCGTAGCCTTCATGTTTCTTATATAGTCCGAATTGATAACATTGTCCTGCGCATCTTATGTCATGTGTGCGAGGGAAAAGGGGTGAGGGCTGCCGCCTACACGCATCACCCTTCCCCGTCCTAGGAAGGAGCATGGAGGGGAACGAAGGGGAGGAGGGCAGCGTAAAGAAGTTAGCTGCTGGCACAACATGCGATTTGTTCCAATTCACATTCAGATTTGTTGCTGTTGCATTCATTGCTTTGCCATTACGGCAGAACAGACTTTTTGAATGTGTACAGATGTTCCAAACAGAATAATTGTATTTCTTAGAATACCCTTCTGCGACTTGATTTGGGAACCAATACCAACAAACGACTGGACATGCTTTTCACTTGTTAGTGGTCGGAGATGTAGGTCCTAGAAAGCTAGCATCCAGTTTTTATGTCCAGTTTCATTTTCAGTAACAAAAGGTTGACAAGCAGTTGTAAATTTTAGTTTGTCATATACATATTTTGGGCATTTATAAGACGCCTCATCATTGCCTGTATATAACCATCATCAATATTGACAATTTCATTGCACTAGACGCGAGTTGCAGTTTCATTTTTTGCGTTGTTCTTGTTAAGTCTACAAAAAGCGCCTGTGACTAAGTTGATAGTGGTTTGACCTCCTCTGCTTAGGCCAAATGTGCAATTGAAGGAGACCCCAGTGCACCCTATGTGCGGACCTACAGCAATGGGCTGGACAGTCTCAGTGGTGTACGAACCATGGACGAGCTGACGCGAAAGGCGATCCACACGTTTGGCGACCGTCCTTGCTTCGGCTACCGCCCGGTCCTGGGAGAGAGTGAAGAGAAGCAGGAAGATGGGAAAGTCTTCAAAAAGGTTCGTCCAAAGAATGTAAAATATTGCAGTTTTTAATGCGAGCAGCTTTAGCCAGGTGGAGCCCAATCGACTTTGTGAAAACTTCAAAAACCCGTGGCACTTTGGTTTACATGAAAGCACACCACATTTCGGAGCTTGGTTTCATTTTTTAGAAATTCTATTTAAATAGAACAAATTGTCTGGCTCAAATGCTGGCTTTCGGACTTTCGGTATCGTTAAAAATTTGGGCTGGTTGAAGTTCACATATGCTGACAATATCGGTTCTCTTTCCTCATTAGTGACCCAGTTTAGACGACTGAGTTAACTCTTTCCCTCTTTGATGCTATCCCCACGGCACAACCAATTCCTGATTCATGCAGTGTCATTTTGAATGACTATATTAAAATCTTGCCAGCTGCTTACTGTACAGGTTACTTCAACATAACCAGCTACATTAAAAAAAAAACCTATGCTTAAGCTGGCAACATTCTTTCAACACCAATTCACACTACTTTAGGTTATACTAGTTGGTGTAAGCCCACATTCTGTTGAATAAATGATTCAAAAGAGGCCAACCAGTAAATACCAGCATACTTCAAATACGTTGTGGCACAATTGTAGCAGATTTGTGGGAGCAGTAATGAAGCTGGACTTTGCTTTCCGAAGGTGAATTTCTCGGCTAATGATGCTGGTATTTACTAAATTACTTTTTTTGCATATGAGGTCACTTGTTCTTCACTACACTACGAAACTAGAAATAGGGCACGGATGCGTGTACTGTTTGCAAATCTTGTTCGTATGTGTTATGCGGTTAATGTAGTAGTAATGTTCCACTGTGCTTTGCCTGTATACGTGCAGCTTGTCCTGGGTGACTACAAGTGGGTGTCTTACAATGAAGCGGACGAGAAGATTGACTTGATTGGACGTGGCCTGATGGCTCTTGGTGTACGTCCCCGCCAGAATGTCGTCATCTTGGCCGAGACGCGCATTGAGTGGATGCTGGCAGCCCAGGCCTGTCTGCGCATCAACATCCCAGGTTGGTACTGCTTCCTTCCGGGTCCTCGGACAGTTCCATTCTAACAAAAGTTGGAAGAACACTGCTACCGAATCAGCACCATGCCCATAGAAGCAATTTTTAATTCCTTTGCTGATTTCGATTCAGCACCTGTGGGCACATGGGGCTAGAATGAAGGTTTACCCCTGATAGGCTGTTTTGTGTAGCTTTTCGTCTTCAGTTCAACTTGAATGATAGCATGCATGTTCTTTCACAGTCGTCACCCTTTATGCAACACTTGGCGAAGACGGCATCATCCATGGCATCAATGAAACTGAGGCCACCCACCTCATCACCTCTTACGATCTCATGCCAAGGATTGCGGTAAGTCTTTCCCAGCCCTCTGGCAGCCCAGTTGCTAGCAGGATGCGGCACTGACTCGATTGCCTGCACAGCCACCACAGATAAAGATTATCAGAAGTGAGAATTTGGCTGGAAGCCTCGCTCCTGCTAATTTTTGTGTGCGGGGACTATGCATTCATTGCCAGTATTCATGGCGGCAACCTCTACTTTTGCAATCGCTGATGAGAATGGGTTTGTGTCTAAACACTGTCTTATCTTCGTGGGCGTTGGCGCGGGGGGTGCAAAAGGGGCATCCCTCATAATCGTATAGTGGTTTGGGGATGTTTACCGCCAACAATTATTATTTCCAGTGTTAAAGGTAGCCGAGGAGCTGATTCAGGCTAGTGCAGCATTCTAATTTGCCCTTTTACGGCTTCTGCTCCTGCAGAAAATCATCGACAAGATTCCATCCCTGACGCACATTATCTACATGGAGAATCCTGTGGCCAAGTCTCCCCCTGTGGCCCCGACCGGGCTCCACCTCGTTCCTTTCGCCAGGCTGGAGGAGAGTGGCCGCACTGCCGATACCGAGTTGAGAGGAGAGACGCCCACGGCTGACGACGTTGCCATCATCATGTACACGAGCGGCTCCACGGGTGTGCCTAAGGGCGTAATGATCACCCATGGAAACATAGTGACCACTGCCCGCGGATTCAGCGTGATCTGCAAGGACGTCGGGTAAGTTTTATCTTTCCGACGCTGTTACTTCAGCCTGACCTCTTAGGTTGACTTCGAAATATTTCTGCATGTGCTGCAGCTCTGTATTCACTTCCAGTAATATGCTTAATGACACCAAGTTAAAAGAATACTGAATGAACATTTGAAAGACCTAACGAAAACTTGAAAAATCTACTCGGAAGATGCACCTGTTCTGATAAACGGAGTTAATTTTCTGCATTTTTAAACAGTTGGCTGTATTTTTTACTGATTGTCAGCGCGTGGCAGCTGCACGCGAGTGGGAGCCAGAGAATTCACCATCACCGAGGCGTCCCTGTCTTCTCTTTCTCCATCTCTCTTTTCATCCTACTCTCCTGCTTCCACAAAAGCACTGATGCTTTGCCCTAGCGGGGAGCATTGTTCACTGCCAGTACTGTTCATAGTGGTTCTGGGAACTGTAGGGGAGTTGAGCAGTTTGCGAGACTCTTTGGGCTTTTGTGCCCTTGCCGCTTTTAGCTAATGGCGGTGCCGCTGGACGCAGGAAAATATATAAAGTGCATTAAATTTATCATTTTTCTGCAGTTTCTACCTGAAATTAAGGTTGTGTCTATCGATTTCAGGACTTAGTCTTTCAATTTTCAGTATCCCTGTTGTATAGTGATGCGAGCCACTGAAGTAAGGAAATATGTAGCCTGTTCAAGCAACCAAATATATCTATATCAATGTAACACCAGTTATTCCTGTCTTGTGTTTCGTTTCCTGATGGCAAAAAAATGCATTGTCGATATTGCCTGGTGCCTACGCTGCCACCCAATTCTGATTCAACCTACGCTATAATGCTCGGTTACAGCTGTCAAGTTAAAAAAGGACTATTAACTATGCATGGTTACTGGCCCGGCCCTTCAATGTACTCTTTGTCTGTAATCTTATTTTTCTAAAGCAAGGTTATGAGGAAGGCATGTAATTCAAGCCAGCTAGTAAAATGGGAGCCTTATAGTACTCAAGCCTATTGTCGGTAGGAGAATTCCTTATGTGGAGCATTCCTAACATACTCTTACGCTTGAGTTCTGGTCTACCTCATGCTATTGTTTGTTTCCTTTTGTACTTCTTGCGCCTTTGAACAGTCACATTTTCCACAGCAAGCTCGCTTTTAAAACTCCTTGGCTTTTTGGATCATTCATCGGTTTTCTTTTTGTCTTTTACTGCTTTCACATGGAACAGCGCAGGAGAGCTAACTAGGTATCGTTGAATGTTTCTACAATACTGCATTCATGTACACACTGTTTGACCACTGTGAATTTGTCAATCACATACACCTTACATCTATTGCCTTTAATGAGCTTATGCAGGCCTGCGTGCACTTGGCCTTCTTTAATCCCTCTTGAAGGTCGATGTTTTGTTTTCTCGGAAACATGCACCATGTTTTGTACGCCTCAGTATTTTTTTTTTTCGTTTGTCCTTGCCTTCTTGATTCTCTGCTTTCTTGCTTGAATCTTGCTTTCTCTCTCTTATACATGCTTTTTCTCACTTCCCTCCATTTCAGTATGCTGCCCAAGTAAGATGCTTGTGCCTTGAGTGCCATTACTTTTTTTTCTGTGTGTGCATGCACATGTTTGTGTGACGTTTAGTGTTTCCACTATTAAAGGGGCCCTGCAACATTGGGGCTACCATGGCTACCTGCCCTTTTCTTAGCTTGTCGTGCAACAAACACCCATAAAATGGTTGTTTTAGGCCCAAACAACGAAACGTTCCTTTCCTTTGACCGCGTCCTCTTCTTACGTGAGGCTTCCTTACAACCAAGTACCGACGGAGGAAGCAAGCGTACTCTGAAAGCTCCCTTAACCCGTCCTCGCGGGAGGAATGGTTGCCGCGCTCCTGCGTTCGAGATTATCGAACATAAGCTTTGCTCACAAGCGTTTATTCTGTAAAAAAAAAGTTGGGTCACCACATCACTTCCAAATTGAAGTGTTAATATAGAGACGCGTGTACGCTTTCTTCAAACTACGATTACTGAATGTGAAAAGCCACCGTAGTTGAGCACAAAACGTGGTGCATTCTAGCAACACTGAAACGCCCCACGGAGGAAGGAAAAAGGTTTCCTTTCCTTCCTCCGTGGTGCAGTGCACGCACGCTCGCCGCTCGCGTCTCCCCGCAGGGGTGGGGTGAGAGGGTTGCATCGAAAACGAAAACATCACGTGGGCTAGCTGTGAGGCGAACCGCTCGTTCAGGGCAAGGAGCGGACCTAAGGGTGCACGAAGGTAGCCCCAAAGCAACCTTAAGCTGAGGAAGCGCCAAGGAAGCCTTCACCGAGGGCTCCTTAGTGAGGAAGCTTTCAGAGTGACATAAAGCGGCCTCACAAAAATGAAGGCTTCCTTACTGAGGAAAGGAACGTTTCGTTGTTTGGCCCTTAATTACCACAGAGGAACTCAAAGAGTTGCAACAAGCTTCATAATAAAAGCTGGGTGGATTATTCTCCGCTGGAATGTTTGTGGCCTATATGCCCTATGTTGCTCTCCCACGATGTGGGACTGCGGTGCTCAGTAGCTTAATATTGTTGAAGTCCATCGACTCGATGTGTTATGGAGACTGTGGTTTGGTGGCACGCGTTTTGATCTTGGAGACTAGAGGGCAGAGCTTACTGTCGTAGCACCTTTCTCAAGGTCTTTGTATGTTCACATTGTTCCTGCAAATGCTTGATGTGCAACTTCCAGTGGATGAATTGTTTGCATAGCTGTGTGATAATTAGATGACAACCAAAATGTCTGCAATGCATAGGTGCATTTTTGATGGAGGTGAAAGTGCTTGAGGCCTACTTACTTGAATTTAGGGGCATGATAAACGAACATATTCACACATAGTTTTCTATATAACACATAGTTCTTTATATTGATGGCATTCGAAGTGCACATTTCACTAATGAGCTTAGCAGAAAGGTTCATCGCACTAATTATATGTCCGCCACTTATGACGATTCTGTTAGGAGTCGTCCTACAGTCTCGCCTTCGAAGCTTTGCAGGGCCCATCTAGGTTCGTGTAGAGGCATTGCATGTTGCTTTCCATAAGTACTGAGCTCCTATTGAATGAACGTTAACCACCCTAATGTGTGTGCATGCTTATGTAACTGTCACAACTACAGTTGTCATTCCCACACAATCATAAGGGGTGCTGCCCATTTCACGTCTGCATCTACATGCTTCAGCACTTTGAGTAGTCGTTCAGCTGCTGGAAAATGCAACCGAAGTGGCATGTCTTGAAGTCCAGTCAAGACTTTGATGTTTGACTGTTACAACGGAATTGTCTTTTACTGCTGGCTTAAGTTCCTTTTTCTTTTTTTCTCTTCTGTAGCGACACTGATGCCTACATTGCCTACCTACCTCTCGCTCACGTCTTGGAGCTTGCAGCTGGTGAGTTGATACTCGTTGCCGTGCCTGCAAAGTGGTTTGTTTTCGAGGCGCAGTGGTTTAGGCTCTGCTTTGTTCTAGTAGCCAGTACCTTTGAGTGAATGTGGTACCACAGCTTTTAAAAAGCAGAGCCCATTCATTCTTAGGAGTTACTACTCGTTCTGAAGTACCGATGGCAGACAAGAAATCCTTGTGAATTTAGTTAATCACACAAGGCAATACAATTTGGGTCTTCCAGAGAAATCTATTTTGCTGCCACCCACAACTA
The DNA here is from genome assembly GCF_013339725.1 of Rhipicephalus microplus. Classification (NCBI taxonomy): domain Eukaryota; kingdom Metazoa; phylum Arthropoda; class Arachnida; order Ixodida; family Ixodidae; genus Rhipicephalus; species Rhipicephalus microplus. The sequence continues at coordinate 30,220,648 of NC_051173.1, read as the reverse complement.
CCCTCTGCTGTATCTCGGCAGCTATGACATTGTGCTGCTGAGCACAAGGGTGTTGGTTTGATTCGTGCCCATGATGGCTGCATTTTGATGTGGCTGAAAAGCATAAACAGTGCTAGGCTTGTGCAGATATTCGGATGTATAATATTGTATTCGAATTTATTTTGATTCGAATTTTAATATCGGAAATTTCAAAGTATTGGAAATTAACAAGTTAGTGTGTATACTACAACATACATGTAACACCTTCTGTAAAGGTGGTTTGGCTGCCGGGGAGGTGTGCCATACTGTAAGTACACACTTAAAGGGTCAATCTGTACTGCCGCAAAGCCCCTTTTCAAGGCTCGATGAACATATTACCCGCGGATCAATTCAATATTTTTTAAGTTTAAAAGCTTATGCCGGCTTACATGGTCCAAATATAGCAAATTTAAAATGTTACATATTAGACAGGTTCTCACATGCATTGTACTGAAAGTCAAATCTTGCAGCTATTCGAAGTTGCTTCTACTTCCTTTCAATCAAAAAGGATGACATTTGCACATGTGTTGATTCAATGGGGAATGTTTACTAAGAAGTGAACATGGATGCAGAATACAAGCCCTAAACCAAGCATTGCAGAGGAAATAGTTCTGTTTGAGCAGTAGTTCCGCTTAACAGATTTCCGTTTACTGAGAGAGTCTACTATATTCAAACCAAATCACTATTCTCGTCAAACCTAACATTTACTATTTACATAAACCTAGTAAGCAACTATAATCTTAGATTTAGCAGCGCATCGGGAAACCCCTGACAATCTGTGCTCATTCAGTCTTTTACTACGGTGCACCTAATATTATTTTAGGTGTGTCACGTAAATCTTGAACAGCTTTTTTTCTCTGAAAGACTTTGGACTAACCTGTACGAATCAGATAGCTGCAGCAAGATGCTTTGCAGTATAGTCAAACCCCACTACATGTACAACGAAAAATTTTCTGTACCCCGCCGGCAATTTCTCAGCGATTTCCCCACCAGCAATCATTATTCTCGCCACAACGAACACTTTTTCTTCTACTGTTCCGCTTCAATGAAATTTGGCAATGCAATTTCAGGGTCAGATATTTCATTCTGCGCAGTAAACACAATCTTCACCATATAGATGCATTTTTAGAACATAAAAATATGTTTACGAAGTCTAAAATGTGCGTTGGCACCACAAGAAACCACCGTCGTTTACTAAGCATAGAGGCTGCCATTGCTCGATAGTGGTGGCAATGAGTCTACCCTGCTTTTACTACTGGCTTGCTTCTGAGCTGAAAATAATTAGAAGCTGAAGCTTAGTTTCCTACATGCTGCTGCTGGGCGCAATCGCCGAGTCGTGCCTAGTCGATGCCAGTGCTGTTAGTTATTTTTCTGCTTGTCCAGTGTGGTCACTGGTCCGAGTGGCTGTTCGTTCGCTTGACTGCTACTAGTAGACAAGTACAGCACATAATAAGGCATAAATCGCCGCTCCACATGCCATACCTGCACCTCGGTGTATTCGGATACTTTTTGACTGTGAACAGCTGCTGGTGTTAGCGCGTTCGTGCAACTGCTAGGTTCGTTCACGAAAGCTGTTGTGGCCATTGGGCCGACACCTTTAGAATTTCGGCAATGAAATATCGTTTTGCTAGCTCAGATCATCAATTTTTTATTTATTTTTTCTATTTCACTACAATGAAATTTTGCTTCCATGAAATTCCTCCATGAAATTGCTTCCATGAAATTTTTTTCCGCGACCTGTCAGTTTCATTGTAGTGGGGTTCAACTGTATAAACCTTACCTAGCCAAACCATTTGGTAACCAATCATTATTTCATTGACCCTTCTTTGTACTGCATATTCTTGTGCCGCATGTGTACTCCTTATCTCTTTCAGAATGCCTCTCGTTTGCCTTGGGAGCGAGGATTGGTTATGCATCTCCACTCACACTGACGGACAAGGTCAGTAAATAGGCCTTCATCTGCAACTGAGCATTTACTTGGAACGCAGCTATGCCTGCCTGCTTGTTAGGAATAACTTGTCTGAGCTTTTTTTTTTTTTTTTTTTTTTTTCCCACAGTCCACTGGAGTTCAGAAGGGCTGCAAGGGCGACGCATCTCTACTAAGGCCTACCATCATGGTGTCTGTGCCGGTGAGTTTAGTAAAACACAAGATGCATTGAAAAATAACTGATTTATTTATTTACCTATTTATTTATTTACAATACCGTGCTTACTCGAATCTAGGCCGACCCCAAAAGTCGAAAGCCCTTGCCTTGCCTTGAATTTAGGCTGACTGAAACAGCGATGACAGCGTTGGCAAAGAGGAAACATTTATTGAACATAAAGACCAAACAAGGCAGTTCGTTCGTGACGCAAAATGACTCGGGAAACATACAGCAGCTAGTCCTGTTGAGTTGCTTTGTCATCGTTTTTTTTTTCCGCACTGCTTCTGTACTCGGCGACAGCTTTTCTTGACATTGGAGCGAAGGCTACGGAGGCGGGGCCTCCGCACATTTGTGTTACTACGCAAGTAGTCCGGCAGCTTGCAGCCGATTTCGGTTCCAGTTTCGGTTTTCGCTTGCTCGCTGCGCTAGTGTGTTCAGCAAAATGTATGCATGCAAAACGGGAACGTCAGAGTTAAACTTTGATGAGAGTGCATACATGCAGCTAGTTACTGTGCTGTTTATATACTGGTACATATAAAATTTTCCGTTGTTCGGAACATTTTCCCAGCATTATTCAGCCTTCATAACAGAGAAGTTTAGGTTCCGTGTTCAGCCCAGTATATACGGGTACGCGCCACACGTGATCGAATGTTAACGTTTACGGTATTGAGCCCTTGTACAGGCGAAATGGAAGGCCGGTTGCGGCACGATCCGGCCACGGGCCTGTTTTGTTTCAGTTTTGCTGTATTCGGTTTACGCCCTCAAAGGCTGTCAGCAATGATCGGCGCAGACTGCGCCTCAGTGTTCGAGAAGCCTCACAATTGTTGTAGATCATTGTTAAGATTGCGCGCAAGACGCGAACAGTGAAGCTTATTTCAGAGCTTGCGCGGCCACCAGTGATAAGGCTGGAAAGTTCGATGCGTGATGTATAAAAGACGGCGCGTCCCAACGATGAGCAGCTTTTCCACGGCCGATGCTGTGCTCGCTGCTGCAAGAGCAAGCAGCAAACGCAGCCGGCGTGCGGAAAACGTGGTGCCGTCCACGAAATAAAAAAGGGAAAAAACTAGGGCGCACGATTACTTCATTTCCATGAACAGCGTCCCATACTTGTTCTATCCCTATAATGACGAAAGTTTTATTTATTCGGGCCAAGTAGCTATTAGAGTGAGTGAGTGAGTAAAAACTTTATTGAACATGTCCAAGTAGCTATTAGAATCAGAAAATAAAATAGGTACTATTTCCTGGCGCGCGCGCATGCAGGCGGTTCGGCTCTATAGCTTCCACAGTGCTGTCAAGAAAAGCTGTCGCCGAGTATAGTTATTTGCATCATAAAGAAGCCGCACTCATTCAGAGTTATCGACGCTGCTTCCCTCGTCACAGACTTCTTTGTCGCTGTCTTCAAACAGTGCGCAATCGTCACTATCATGAAGCATATTAGATATGCTGCATTTCCGAGCGCTCAATCGAAGTTCTCGGGTTGTCTCCCACTGCAGCCCCTCCAGCAATGCACATTTTTTTTCGTCCACTCTAAATTCTCATCCAGCTTGAACGTTGGACGACAACTCCACAACTAGGACAACTTTCCTTTTATATGCGGCTCTATAATGACACCACCTGTTTGGCGCCAATGAGCAATGCCACACACCGACCTCTCGAAGTGCGACTCGAAACGACAAACTGCATGCTTCAACACTCGCCACCGAGATCGAAATGGCGGCCTCACGTGTGTACTTAAGAAGCCAGGTGTTGGCTTGGCTACTAATGGCTATAATACCATGTATGTAGGGCTAGTTGTGCACCACTTTTCTAAATGAAAAATGGCACATTTTTTCAAAATCCTCGAATCTAAGCTGATGCTGGAGCTTGTTGCAAAAAAATTCGATAAAACTATCTGCCTAGATTTGAACAAATACGGTACTTATAGCGCCCGCATGGGGCATTAGTGTAAGGGGGGGGATAACACTTAAAATGCAGATTTATAATACGTATACAAAAAGTAATACATTTCAGAACAATTAAGAAAGCAAAAATGCAGAACGGCGACAAGCCATTAACACTGCGGTGTACATAAAATAAAGCTACGTAAAAAAGCATCCAACATAATATGTGTATTATAAACCCACACACGCACATATATACTGGCAGAGATAGCAAGAACAACACAAAGAAAAGGACTGGAGCGTAGATTGCTAGAAGGAACAAACGAAAGTATACTTGAGCTGTGACGAAATTACTTAGAAGCATAACGGGGAATTTTACACTGGACGCAGCTACAATTTCTTGAGGTAGTTTGTTGCACTGCTGTATTAATCGCTGAAAAAAAATGAATGTTTAAGACGGTTAATTCTGGCAGCCAACTCGTGCACTTTCAGTGGGTGGTCAGTACGAACAGATATATTTGTAGGCTTCAATATGTAGTTCTTTGTGAAGACCCGTTAAACCATCGAATAATTTGCGAGACAGAGATAAACATAGGTATTTGTGTCTGTCCTCAAAAAGGGGCCATCCTAAAGTATTACCGATTTCAACAGGTCAATTACAAAAGTCATAATCGCCTGTGAAGAAACTGCCTGCTCTCAGCTGCATACGGTCTAGTGTCAATGTTCACTTTAGGGGGGACGTGGCAAGTAAAACTAATTTTTTTATTAATGTACTGTTTGTGATGAAATTTGGTGTGTGTATGTGGATGATTGTGAGGATTCCAAATATGAAAACCGTTTTCAAATACCTCTTGTACTTTTTGAGTTACAAGCATAATTATACTAATTAATGCTCTTCGCACTTAAAGAGATAATTATTGCTAAATGAAATTATTTTTTCATATTATTATGTTCCCAAAGCATCAACTTGTGCAAAGAAGCTATTAGTTGATTTTTCTAGTTCTTGTAACCATAAATAAAATTTCCAAAACATGGATGTTGTTTTGCGCACACATCGCAGTAATTATAAAATGTGTTCTAAAAATTTTAAATGATGAGTAAGAAGAGAGATAAAGCTTTATTGCACTGCTAAAGGCCTCCTGAGCCTAGTGCAAAAAACGGAACGACTCTATCAGTCTTTGTTAAAAAATGACAGATGTTCTAGCGAAGGCACATAGGCGAAAATCAAGAGTTGAGAAAACTGACTTTGAAAGTTCACTCTTGTTTGGAAGTTCACAACATGCCTAAAACACTCAGAATCCTCCTGGGCAGTAATCCTGAGATGCTGTGGCCTTGGCCTCTGTAGAGCGCAACCCAGTTTTGCGCTTCTTTGTCGTGGAACAATGCGTCTTTTGAGCCCTCTTCACCCTTTTGGCATCCTTTTCGGCTGCTCGCCGCAAAGAGCAGTCTCCTGGATTGAAGCCCAGTTGAGCAGTGATCTCTTGCAGCGCACTCTTGCAGCCACCATTGAAACGGCAGACTGCATCTGCAACTGCACTTTCCACACTTCGAAGGGAGGCGAACTGGCTCTTGGACTGGAGTGACCAAATGAGGCTGTTCATACTCTCCACAGCGTTCTGGGTTTTTCCCTGCGCACACCTTTCAAGGAGCTCTTTGTTCGAGAGGCGCTTGTAGATTGGCAGCAGTGCCACTCGCACGTGAGGGGGCAGTTTATGTTTGTGAGGCGGCAGCGGCTCTCCCTTGGCCAATGCCTGATTGTGCGGGCACCAGGAGTCAGTCCCACTTGGGCACAGGTCGCGGTGTGGATCCTGGTCTGTGGATGTTACATGGTAATAAGTGGCCATGATGGCCCTCTCCATGCCAGGAACATCGTTGGGGTGGCTCTTAATGGCCCAGCCATAATAATTCGTCAACTTCTTTATAAGGCCCTGCGTCAGCCGGCCTTTGCCACCCATGCTCAGTCCTCGGCCTTTGGATTTGTGCTCATCAAGAAGGTTGCGCAAGGAAGTGCCCATTCTTTTTTTCACATGGTTCACACACTCCTGTTTCTTAATCAACATGTAGCCATACACCTTGTCTTGCGTGAGGGCAAGGTACGTACGGCTGTCACCGTCGCAGAGCACATTGATGTATCGAAGCTTGTACTTGGTAAACGATCTTTCAAACATGATCCTCGCTGCTTCTACTTCCATTTGGCCTGCATTAGCATCGGTGTTCTTTTGGCACTGTGGCTTGTGTTTCTCAAGCCACTCCTCATAGTTGTCGTCACCAGGCTTGGGACCAACAGCACAGCCTTGGCAGTAGTTGGACAGGACACAGTGGTCCAAGACCAAGCCTGTGTACAGCTCGATTACACAGCCCACGCCAATATGACTTCTGTGCCCCCTCGTCATCCACGTGCCGTCGTAAATGACGTCAATGTTGCCTGGCACTCCTCCTAGGTCCTTGTAAATGTCATGCACCTTCTGTGCACTTTCTGCTTCAATGCGGGTGGCAGCTGATGTGGTGGCAGGGTGGCTGTACTTCCTTTGCAGTCTCTGGTAGGACTTGTGGTGCAGTGCTCGATGCGAAATGTCCATCGCAGAAAAAATGTCATTTATGGCAGATTGTTTTCTGCCAACTGACTGCACAGCCCTCAAAGCACGCACGTTTACCTCAAAGGGGTTCGTTTTTTGTTGCCCGGAGCACCTCGGGGACGACCACGCACTGTTCACTATGCCACAATTGTCACAAAAAAGTTCCATCCTCGCCGCGAGTCCAAGGCAGTGCGTAGTCTCGAGGCGTATCGACCCTTCGTCGCACTTGTTGCACTTTACTGACGAAAGCAGACCGTTCAGCATCTTCTTATTTACAATGAAGAATGTGGAGTCCTTACCGCCGTCATTTTCGTCGCAGCCTTCGTTCAGAAGCTCGAGCTTCCGCTTTGAAGCGGATTTCGATGCTACGGCATCCAAAACATTCCGCCTTGTCTGCGCCCGCTGCGCGATTTCTTCACTGCTCGGAATCTGGGCCGAAACTCGCGATAGAATGTTCGACGCGCGCACGCCCGGAGTTGCAACGGCTGCCGACGCGGTGCCACCGCAATCGGGTTCGCGAGAGCGTCCATCACGGTCGACGGCATCCGGCGGTCTGACATACGACGATGTGGCACCTTCCACACTCTCGGCCTCACAACAATCAGCGAAGGGTCTGAGTAGAGGCTCCGTGACGCTTGAAGAGCATGCTCCGTCCGGAACTGCGACTGGGACGGCAGCCGCAGTCGTCTGCCCTTTGTTCCAAGCTTTCCGACGCTTGCCGTACTTGTGGACGCTCCGGAACTTTTTTTGCGACAACATAGCACCGCAGTATGAGCAAGCACTCAGAAGAGACCACCGATGTAAACAAAGCTTGGTAAAAAAAAGCACGCGAACTATCACAAAAACAGCCAACTGGCAAAAAACGAAGCGCACGCCGGATGATTCTCGACTCGGCGGCCGCAGATGCGCTCGCGCTTCCAAGGTTGCCAAGGTGCGCGGCGCAGCTTTGACCAGTAAGAGGTCGCGCCTGCTACCACGTGACCCGCGCAGCCAATTGCCGTTCTTCGTTTTCGTTTTTTTACTTGCTCCTCGCGCTTTTATTTTCACTCGGCGAAATACGAGACCGCGACCATCGGGAAGCCGGCTTTCTCCTCTTTCCAAAGCTACCAAAATGGCGGCCCACGGTCAACAACTTGGCGCGTTTGTGCGGCGTGAACAACACCGTTTCAGGGGCTTTTTTTTCGCACTTTTCGGCGACTAGCCTCGGCAAAAACACTATTTGCGGGATTTGTAGCGCACGTTTCGCTGTAATATTTTAGAACAAAGAAGTTGAAGGTCTGAAGATTACGAAAAAAAATAAATCAGAAAATCGCATATTTTGACCAAAATCGGCACTTTACTTGCCGCGCCCCCCCTTTAGTAAAAGTATGCCAAGTGCTACTGGTGTACTCCAAAAGGGGGCGTACATTCGAGGTATAGAGGATTTCTTTCAGGCTGGCCGGTGCTTGTTTGCAGTCAGGTCGCAAGAAGTTTAATGTGTTGCTGGCCTTTCTTACTATTTAATCAATGTGTGCATTGCAGGTCAGATTGCTGGAAAAAATGACTCCTAGGCGCAAGGGACAGCTGTGCTGTATTCATTACATAGCTTGCCGTCAGGGCGTGCTTTTTGTTTGTGAATCTTGGGAGGTTGCATTTGGACAGGTTGTACAACTTATAACATGCCAGACCACTTAGTAGTTATGTGCCTATGCCAGTATCAACACTCCAGTGCACTTCCAGACTCTATGGGCATTCTGGATTCTTAATTCCCTTCTCACTGCCACTAATCTGTTCAAGAAGGAAGCATTTAGTGTAGATGAATTTTTCGCATGGCACATCGCTTCTTGCTGTACTTCCAAACCACAAATTTCTGGCTGGAAGTGAAACCCAAGTTTGCAGACAATTGTAACTTCCTGAAAGAGCTCTGGAAACTTGTGTATATTGCTTCTGGGGTGGTACTTTTGTACGTGCTTACTATTTGGACATTTCAGGTTATGTTTTGTAGCTGTCCTAATCATTTATTTTTGTGCTTCCTTCTCCGACTTGCAGCTCATTTTGGACAGAATCCGCAAGAGCATCACAGAAGTAGCAGCTACGAAGGGCCCATTTTTTCGACGCATCTTTGAGTACCTCATCGCCTACAAATCCTTCTGGCTTCGACTTGGCTTCAACACGCCACTGCTGAACAGGTGAGGCAGCGTCAAACTTGAATGTTTATTTAAAGCCTCTGTTACCTTTCAACCTAGCTTAGTCTGACGATAGACAACTGCATGCTGCTTGTCCTCTGGCCATTTAACTCTTGCGTGACTCCTAATGTACTACATAATTTTTGTCGGGTGGTGGCATATGTATGTAGCTACATATCTAGCTAATTCCTCAAGCAGCAAGCCAAGTAACCAGTCTTGTAAGTTGAGCCATTGTAACTGTTCAACTGGCTGAAAGTGGACTACCAAGAATTTTTTCAGCTGTTATTAATTGCCTCTTAAAGCTTACAAGTTGCCTTACAATTTTCCTTTCATTACTGCCATTGCAAGACTCCTTGCAAGTTTAATATCTTGGAACTTGCAAAGTCGCTGTTTAGTGTCTTAAACATTTATTCAGTCTGGGTCATGTTGAGCTTAGCTTTGGGGACTGACACGAGCCAATGTTTGCTTAAGTCGAGTAGCCGGCCTTTGTACAAAGGCAGACTGCATGCAGGCAATTCCCCTGCACACTACTTGAATGATGCCATGAATGCTTGCAAAAAAAAAAAAAAAACCTCTAAAGAAACTGTAAACCTCCAGCTTTGTGTAGGCTGTGTTCATTCGATGTTCGCTTGTGTGACTCTGCATCTTTTTGTTTTCTTTTTTTTGCTCTCGTCTTGTAGGATGGTGTTCAACAAGATGCGGGCCCTGCTTGGCGGCAGGGTGAAGGTGATTGCCACAGGCTCTGCGCCTCTCTCGGCTGACACGCACGAATTCATCCAGGCCTGCCTCGACTGCTACGTTGTGCAGGGATACGGCCTCACTGAGACTGCTGCCGGTGCCACCATCATGGACTGTGAGTACTCAATTTTTTTTTTATAGCCAACAATAGGAGCAATGTGGGCTTGCAGGAAGAATATTTATTGAGGGTGCATGAATTTTTGTTCTTGGTCATTGTGTAGCTGCATCTGTAAGATGCTACTTTAGCAGTAGAAGTTTGGAGCCTTTCTTATTATTAGCATGACTTGTCTATCCAATGTATTGATGATATTTAAATCATGCCAAATCTGTATTCAAAACATATCAAGGATGTCAGGCTGGGCTTCAAAGTATATACTTGAGCCTCATTATAACAAACTGCAAGGGTAATCATATCATATTTACTCTCATAATCCTCGGGTGCGAGAATTGTGCAAGAAAAATTGTCCATGAAAACGTGCGGCGCAGATAAGCAAAACAAGACAAAAAAAAATCAGTGGCCAGGAATCGGTATTTGCACTCTAGCAACTAATTTCAATTTTTGATAAGTACTAGTCAGGACTTACCTTAACAATAAAACCACAGGTACAGCACAAAGCAAGACTTCAGGCACCAAAGCTGCGAATTTTTGAATACCGTACACAAAGCTTGCAGGCGCTGCGGGTTAAGCATTAGCGTTCCTCCCTCTACGGGAGCCCGCAAAAGGTTAGTGTACCACGTCAACCTTGGCCTGATGGCCATCTAACACTGAATTGTCTGCAGTTACCTTATGTCAAAATAGTTTGACCATCCATCCCAATCTTAGGCACACAGAAGGCCTAACGAGTCTTGGTGGCTTTCAGCTGCCTGTGCTGCCATCTCCAGTAGCAAACACAAAATTCGTCGACTCCAAAGTGCCTCCTGGCGGCCCTGCTGCCATTCTTTGGTGCATGATCAATCACTTTCGACTTGAAAGCAGGCTTTTAGCTTTCGTATTGTCCCAGAGCGCAACCACAGAATGGACACAACGTACACTAACACGCTGCATCGTGTACTTGCCACTTTGGATTGGGGGCTCTGTGTTTTAATAGTATGCAAAATGCTTTAGAGATGGCGCCAAGCTGTTTTGTGTTATCGTCAGTGGTTGCAAGGTTGATGCAATATTTGCTGCAATTTTCGGAGGGTGCGAGTGAATACAGTAATTACTGCATTACATGTAGTACTTCATTTAAGGGGGGACGTGGCAAGTAAAACTAATTTTTTTATTAATGTACTGTTTGTGATGAAATTTGGTGTGTGTATGTGGATGATTGTGAGGATTCCAAATATGAAAATCGTTTTCAAATACCTCTTGTACTTTTTGAGTTACAAGCATAATTATACTAATTAATGCTCTTCACACTTAAAGAGATAATTATTGCTAAATGAAATTATTTTTTCATATTATTATGTTCCCAAAGCATCAACTTGTGCAAAGAAGCTATTAGTTGATTTTTCTAGTTCTTGTAACCATAAATAAAATTTCCAAAACATGAATGTTGTTTTGCGCACACATCGCAGTAATTATAAAATGTGTTCTAAAAATTTTAAATGATGAGTAAGAAGAGAGATAAAGCTTTATTGCACTGCTAAAGGCCTCCTGAGCCTAGTGCAAAAAACGGAACGACTCTATCAGTCTTTGTTAGAAAATGACGGATGTTCTAGCGAAGGCACATAGGCGAAAATCAAGAGTTGAGAAAACTGACTTTGAAAGTTCACTCTTGTTTGGAAGTTCACAACATGCCTAAAACACTCAGAATCCTCCTGGGCAGTAATCCTGAGATGCTGTGGCCTTGGCCTCTGTAGAGCGCAACCCAGTTTTGCGCTTCTTTGTCGTGGAACAATGCGCCTTTTGAGCCCTCTTTACCCTTTTGGCATCCTTTTCGGCTGCTCGCCGCAAAGAGCAGTCTCCTGGATTGAAGCCCAGTTGAGCAGTGATCTCTTGCAGCGCACTCTTGCATCCACCATTGAAACGGCAGACTGCATCTGCAACTGCACTTTCCACACTTCGAAGGGAGGCGAACTGGCTCTTGGACTGGAGTGACCAAATGAGGCTGTTCATACTCTCCACAGCGTTCTGGGTTTTTCCCTGCGCACACCTTTCAAGGAGCTCTTTGTTCGAGAGGCGCTTGTAGATTGGCAGCAGTGCCACTCGCACGTGAGGGGGCAGTTTATGTTTGTTAGGCGGCAGCGGCTCTCCCTTGGCCAATGCCTGATTGTGCGGGCACCAGGAGTCAGTCCCACTTGGGCACAGGTTGTGGTGTGGATCCTGGTCTGTGGATGTTACATGGTAATAAGTGGCCATGATGGCCCTCTCCATGCCAGGAACATCGTTGGGGTGGCTCTTAATGGCCCAGCCATAATAATTCGTCAACTTCTTTATCAGGCCCTGCGTCAGCCGGCCTTTGCCACCCATGCTCAGTCCTCGGCCTTTGGATTTGTGCTCATCAAGAAGGTTGCGCAAGGAAGTGCCCATTCTTTTTTTCACATGGTTCACACACTCCTGTTTCTTAATCACCATGTAGCCATACACCTTGTCTTGCGTGAGGGCAAGGTACGTACGGCTGTCACCGTCGCAGAGCACATTGATGTATCGAAGCTTGTACTTGGTAAACGATCTTTCAAACATGATCCTAGCTGCTTCTACTTCCATTTGGCCTGCATTAGCATCGGTGTTCTTTTGGCACTGTGGCTTGTGTTTCTCAAGCCACTCCTCATAGTTGTCGTCACCAGGCTTGGGGCCAACAGCACAGCCTTGGCAGTAGTTGGACAGGACACAGTGGTCCAAGACCAAGCCTGTGTACAGCTCGATTACACAGCCCACGCCAATATGACTTGTGCCCCCTCGTCATCCACGTGCCGTCGTAAATGACGTCAATGTTGCCTGGCACTCCTCCTAGGTCCTTGTAAATGTCATGCACCTTCTGTGCACTTTCTGCTTCAATGCGGGTGGCAGCTGATGTGGTGGCAGGGTGGCTGTACTTCCTTTGCAGTCTCTGGTAGGACTTGTGGTGCAGTGCTCGATGCGAAATGTCCATCGCAGAAAAAATGTCATTTATGGCAGATTGTTTTCTGCCAACTGACTGCACAGCCCTCAAAACACGCACGTTTACCTCAAAGGGGTTCGTTTTTTGTTGCCCGGAGCACCTCGGGGACGACCACGCACTGTTCACTCTGCCACAATTGTCACAAAAAAGTTCCATCCTCGCCGCGAGTCCAAGGCAGTGCGTAGTCTCGAGGCGTATCGACCCTTCGTCGCACTTGTTGCACTTTACTGACGAAAGCAGACCGTTCAGCATCTTCTTATTTACAATGAAGAATGTGGAGTCCTTACCGCCGTCATTTTCGTCGCAGCCTTCGTTCAGAAGCTCGAGCTTCCGCTTTGAAGCGGACTTCGATGCTACGGCATCCAAAACATCCCGCCTTGTCTGCGCCCGCTGCGCGATTTCTTCACTGCTCGGAATCTGGGCCGAAACTCGCGATAGAATGTTCGACGCGCGCACGCCCGGAGTTGCAACGGCTGCCGACGCGGTGCCACCGCAATCGGGTTCGCGAGAGCGTCCATCACGGTCGACGGCATCCGGCGGTCTGACATACGACGATGTGGCACCTTCCATACTCTCGGCCTCACAACAATCAGCGAAAGGTCTGAGTAGAGGCTCCGTGACGCTTGAAGAGCATGCTCCGTCCGGAACTGCGACTGGGACGGCAGCCGCAGTCGTCTGCCCTTTGTTCCAAGCTTTCCGACGCTTGCCGTACTTGTGGACGCTCCGGAACTTTTTTTGCGGCAACATAGCACCGCAGTATGAGCAAGCACTCAGAAGAGACCACCGATGTAAACAAAGCTTGGTAAAAAAAGCACGCGAACTATCACAAAAACAGCAAACTGGCAAAAAACGAAGCGCACGCCGGATGATTCTCGACACGGCGGCCGCAGATGCGCTTGCGCTTCCAAGGTTGCCAAGGTGCGCGGCGCAGCTTTGACCAGTAAGAGGTCGCGCCTGCTACCACGTGACCCGCGCAGCCAATTGCCGTTCTTCGTTTTCGTTTTTTTACTTGCTCCTCGCGCTTTTATTTTCACTCGGCGAAATACGAGACCGCGACCATCGGGAAGCCGGCTTTCTCCTCTTTCCAAAGCTACCAAAATGGCGGCCCACGGTCAACAGCTTGGCGCGTTTGTGCGGCGTGAACAACACCGTTTCAGGGGCTTTTTTTTCGCACTTTTCGGCGACTAGCCTCGGCAAAAACACTATTTGCGGGATTTGTAGCGCACGTTTCGCTGTAATATTTTAGAACAAGGAAGTTGAAGGTCTGAAGATTACGAAAAAAAATAAATCAGAAAATCGCATATTTTGACCAAAATCGGCACTTTACTTGCCGCGCCCCCCCTTAAAAGCAGCACATAGCATTTAAGGTGCATGTGCTGATTGTCTCGGCAAAGGGTCCGTGCTAGAGCTCTTTATTGCATTGAAACAGCCAAGCCACACACCTTGCAAGACAGGGTACGTTGAGAACAGTATTGACAATTCATTCTGAAGCAAGCTTTTTGCGATTTCAACAAGTCATCGTAAACATGGCACAATTGTGCAACCTCATAGCAGAATGTGACAGGCATAATGCATGTAGTGCTCACAGTATACAAATGAAAGTTTAACTCTTCTATTTCAGTGGACGACATGAGCTTTGGTCGTGTGGGTGCACCCTTGGTGGGCTGCTACATCAAGCTCGTAGACTGGGATGAGGCAAACTACCATGTGACGGACAAGCCGTACCCACGTGGCGAGATCCTGGTTGGGGGACCGTGCATCACCAAGGGCTACTACAAAAACGAGGCACTCACAAACGAGTGCTACCGGGAAGAAGATGGCATCCGCTGGTTCTACACGGGCGACATAGGAGAGATGTACCCCGACGGGACGGTCAAAATTATCGGTGAGGAAGCATTTCTTTAAAATAACAGCCCTTGTGGATCATCTGCACTCGTTGGAGGGGCGAGAAGCTATGTCTGCACGCATTGTGTAACCCCTTTGCTTGCTCCCGGTGTGATACAGGCATGCGCAATTGAGCCAACTGTGCAATTTTAGGGCACAGTCTACCGTGGCACCTTCATATGGCGGCACCCACTGGCAACACGCCCATCCGATTAATGTTGGCAGTCAGTCCATTGCAGCAATGTTCCGTTAGATACCATATGGCAGTCTCCATCGGCTCTGATGAGCGCCAGCACAGGGCTGTGTATGAGGAGTAGGCACTGAAGGAAGTGGCAGCTCGGCACACTATTTGTATACTCTGTGTTGCACCCAGCTACAAAATTTGACTGAGCACTCCATAGCGGTGTTTGCTGTTTTGCAATGCTTTTCTTCACCAAGCTAGGGGGATGCTTCAGAACCCCTTTAAAATAGAAAGGGACATGGTGCATAGGCTTGGTACAGAGCACTTCAGAGGTCTGGCTCGTCATCTATTCATACATCTCACATGGCATGATAACGCTCACCACAAGGCACTCAATACGGGCTATAACAAGGCTAGAAATGCTCAAAACCGGTTTGAAATGAATGGACAAGGTCTAAAGTAGTCAACAGAAATAACAAAGAAGTTGTCGGTGTCTGTTCGTACTCTCTCGCGACAGCGTGTTGATGCATGCTTGGTATTGTGAGCCATGTAAAAATATACTGATTATTGTGCATTATTTTATTTCTTTTCAATCTTCCTAAAGATCGCAAGAAGGACCTGGTGAAGCTGCAGTTCGGAGAGTACATCTCGTTGGGCAAGGTGGAGACGGAGCTAAAGACTTGCCCTCTCATTGACAACCTCTGTGTGTATGGAAACTCGTTCCACACGTACCTGGTGGCGCTAGTAGCGCCCAACCCCAAGCAATTGCAGATTCTTGCTGACAAGCTTGGCCGTGGCCACCTGACCTTCGACCAGCTCTGCAATGACCCTGTGGTGGTGAATGCGGCTGCTGAGGCCATCATCTCTCATGCCCGCAAAGGTCAGTTTAGCAGTTGTTGTTTGTGGAATATGCGTGCCAATGTGTGCCTCGGAAAGTTTTTTTGCGAAGACGAATATGCGTGCCAATGTGTGCCTCAGAAAGTTCTTTTGCGAAGACAGTACCTTGCACATAAGGAAGCATAATTTTATGGCTATGTTTCTTATTGGACTTTGAAATTGGCATGCTATCAACATTTGCTAAATTTGGCTTAGTTTGTGTAGCCACGGAAGTTCTCTTATATTTGTGATGTGAGCGATGTCCCAAATGTGCTGCTGGTCATGCTTCAACTACGTTGAATTGTGGTATGTGCTGATTATGCAAATTTGATAAATTTGAAGTGAAATTGCCTGGCAAAGCAGTGAAGCGTAATGGCCAAGGCCTCCACAAAATAGACAATAAAATATTTGTTCTCTTTGTTCACCTTGCAGCCAACCTGCAGAAGATGGAGATTCCAACCAAGCTGAAGCTGTGCCGCGAGGACTGGCAGCCAGACACCGGGCTCGTCACTGCTGCCTACAAGATCCGCCGGAAGAAGATCCAGCAGTTCTACCAGAACGACATCGACGAGCTCTACGACACATCGATGCGGGCCTCTAAGTCCACGTGAAGCCGCTGCACTCACCGCCGGCAAAGAGCGAAGAGAAGCCGCCGCGCATCACCGCAACCCACTTCCATCGAGTGTCGTCGTTCGTCGTCGTCGTTTCCACTTGCACAAGAGCTGCGCGCGCACACCCCCGCGACCGTTTTGTCGGAACTCTGCCGCGACTGCGCGTGTTGTGTACATAGGACTGTGTTGTACAGAAGAGACACATCTCTCCTCCCCATCCCATGAGACCCCCTCCTCCTGCCTCATTCCGGTGTGCAAGTGAGGGAACTGTGATAGCTGCCATTTCGTGTGGCAATGTCGGGAACTGTGGTAGGGAGGATCTGCTTTAGGATAAGTAAGCGCGCAAGCTTTGTGCAATGAGCACAGTGTCACTGTAGTTAGACTTGCTGTAAAAATACCAGTGGGTTGACAACAGAATGTCGTGAACCCGTTTGTACCATTACAGTAGGTTGCGCAGAGTGACCCAGCAAACTACTGTCAATGTAAGTAGACTCTGTCTGAAGAATAAGCTGCTGGGACAGTTTTGCAAGTACACTTGAGCCTTGTTCTTTTACAACACTTCTTTTTTTTAACCTTCCAATCAAGTCTTCTGTGCGCACAATTTTTTTTTTAGTTCCCTCCGCATTCACTGTGTGCAGTTTTTTCTTTGTTGGGCAGTCATGTGTTCAGTTTTGGGAGGGCGAGCTCTTTGCATCCTGTGTTAATTTATTATGCATAAATAATAAAGATAACGAGGATGTTTTTTTGCATTTATTGCAAGCAGCAGTGTTCCCTGGTGTCTGTGACTATTGGAGGGGAGTGTTTTTAACTACCTACCTAATGGAGTAAAGGCCAATTTTTTGTTTGTTTGTTTGAAAGGACAGTTTTAGTGTTCCTTGTAAATAGTGAGAGAACTTTGTGCTGCTCTTCTTTATTTATGACATTCGCTTGTATGCCGTTGACTTGTTCAGAAAACGGGGGACCATGTTGCGTGTTCTTTCAACCTGCGTGTACCCTCTCTTCCTTCTCTCTCCTCCACATCTTGTCTGTCTCTTCAAATGTGTTCGACTCTTTATGAGCTTGCAAGTTGCTCCAACTAATATTATTGTGCCTTTCATTTCCAAGGCCCCCAAAGAGAAAACAATAAATCTACAAGCGTTGAACTCGTGCATTGGACCTCTTTATTTTTAAAGCACTTTGTGCAGGTGCTGTTTCAGCGTTAAGTTGGACCAAACTACCCTTCGAATGTCGCGGTGTAGTCAACGTACTTAAGGCAACATTGTTCGCACAACTGCTTAGTTTAAGCAAAAATGTTATTTGAGTCCTTGCCTAATGATTTGCTTGATATCCAGTTCCACAGAGCTAAGACAGACAAAGAACTTTATTGGGTCCTGAGAAACGCTGCTCCTTTAGAGCAACGTCGCGGGCCGCTCCCACGAAGTAACGGGGAGGCCTAGCCCCACCACCGCGTCGTGGGCTCTCTGGACAGCCCGTAGTTGTGGTAGCAACTCTGAACTTTTTAAGGCAGAGTCCCAATCTTCTTCTGTGAGCAGACTTGGGCCCCGTAACGAGGGGCACTGCCAGAGCATATGTGCTAAGTCGCTAACCTCGCCACAATCGGGACAGGTAGAGTCAAAAGCCTCTGAGGAGACTATGCTGAGGGAAAATAGACTTGGATAGGACCTGGTCTGGAGCATTCTAAACGGGATGGCTTGAGGTCTAGACAACTTGTGTGGTGGAGCAAATGACCGCCTACTCAACTAGTAGTGTTTAGCCACTTCACTGAATGTAAGTAAAGCACCCCTGAACATCTCGCTGCCAACCTGCGGACCTACGTCCTCCCCAGCGCAGAGGGTTAGTGCGCGCGCGCGGAAGTGAGCAGTGTCATTCAGGTTTACTTGAGAGTCCAGTAGGGGTTCGAGATGTGCAGGAAACCAGGTAATGGTACTATGTGGAGAAAGTGTCCTATTTTCAAGTAGTTTAAATACTTCAGCACAGACGGAACCACAGGCGAAAGCCTTGACCGCTGACCTTGAGTCGGTGAAGATTTGCAATCTACTGTCATCCAAAAGGGCAGAGGCTACAGCCAACTGTTTGGCTCTTGAGGGAGTAGAGTCCCTAACTGACGCATCATTGATAATAGAGCCCATATGATTGACTGAAATAACAGAAAACCTAGCTGAGCGACCGTACTGAGCGGCATCAACAAAACAAACTGAGGATCGTTCCTGATGTTCTTCAGAAGTGTGATGGCCCTAGCCCGGCGCCTTCTTACGTTGTGCTGAGGATGGACGTTTCGCGGAAACGGGGAGACCTGGATGGCAGTACGCTGTTCATCTGGTAGTTGAAGACGGTGATCCTCTACGAGCGTCGGACTGAGGCCTGGGACGGACAGAATCTTCCTACCAGCCGGCGTAGACAGGCGCATTAGCTGTGCAGTCTCTTGGGCTTCAATGATCTCATCTAGGGTGTTATGAACTCCTAGCTGCATAAGCCGTTCAGTGCTTGTTCGCACGAGGATGCCCAACACCCTCTTTACGCTTTTTCTGATCGGAGTTTCCAGCTTCTTCTTTTCGAATCCATACCAAGAGTGCGTGGCAGCAACGTATGTTATGTGGCTCATGAGGAATGCATGAAAGAGCCTTAGTAGATTGTCTTCTCTGAGTCCCCCCCCCCTTCTGTTCGAAACCCTAATAATCAACCTAATCATACTCTCGGTCTTGGTTGAAATCTTAGCGATGGTTTGTCCGTTGTACCCTTGCGACTCTATAATCATGCCCAGCACTCTAATAGCGTCCACTCTCAGAACGGGGGCGCCACTTTCGGTGTGAAGTACAATGTCTACCTCTGACAAAGGCTTCCAGTTTTTTTGGCCTGGCTCCTTTTCTATTAGGCCTGTATAGAAGCAGCTCCAATTTACTCGAGGAGCACCTCAGCCCTGTGCCAGCAAGGAAGAGCTCTGTCTGATCGATGGCTTCCTGGAGTGCAGTCTCGACTTCCACTTCGCTACCTCCGGGACACCAGATGGTAATATCATCAGCGTAAAGCGTTTGGCTGATGCCCTTCACGTTAGATAGCAGTGTAGACAACTTGCATATAGCGATGTTAAAGAGAAGCGGAGATATCACAGCTCCTTGCGGCCTGCCTTTAGGGCCCAGTGCTATGGGAGAAAACTTGATGTCTCCGATATTGAGCGTGGCCTTCCTGGATTCGAGAAAGGAGCTGACGTATCTGTGGAAGGCTTCGCCTAATCCAAGGTCTGAAATGGAGTTAAAGATGTGCGGGTGAGAGATGTTGTCAAACGCTTTTTCCAAGTAAAGACCCAGGATGCCTCTTACGTCCCTTGTGTTCACGTCTATGATTTGATGTTTGAGCTGCTTTATTGTGTCCTGTGCGGACAAAGACTGACGAAACCCAACCATGTTGTAAGGAAAAAGATCTTTCTTCTCGATGTACTTAGAGACACGGTTGTAAATGACGTGCTCTGCCACCTTGCCGACACAGGACGTTGGAGATATAGGCCTTAGATTGCCTAAACCTGGAGGTCGCCCCGGCTTGGGAATGAAGACAACCGATGCCATTTTCCAAAAGTCTGGGACAGAACGTTCTCTCCATATGCGATTTATCTCATCGGTAAGGAAATTGATGAATTCGTCTTCCAGGTTCATGAGGGCCTTGTTCGAGATGCCATCCGGCCCCGGAGCCGATCCTCCATTAAGGTTTTAAAGAACTTCCCAAACGTCGCTGGTGGTAAAGGGCTCTCCGAGCTCATTGCAAAGGAGTCCAGTGTAGGGTGGGTAGTCTGAACAGCTCGAGGAGCCAATGGGTAAATATCTGTGAGCCAAACCATCCAGTATAGCGTCTTCAGAATCAGACTGTCTTGCGGCATGTATCAGTTTAGCAATGGCTTGCCTTTGATTACTCTTGGAATTCGACTCGTGCAAAAGGTGCTTTCTCATTTGGCCATCAACCGAATTGCACACCTCGTCCCACTGCTGCCTAGAGAGGGTCTGGCAGTGGTCTTCGATGGTTCGGTTAAGTTCTGCAATTTTCTTGCGGAGCCGACGATCGAGCCTCTACCCCTTCCACCTATTCAGTAACGATTTATTGGCCTCTAGAAGGTGCGCAAGGCGGCTGTCCATCCTGTCCGTTACCAAACCTGTGTGTATCTTTTTTGTCGCCTCGCCAACGTCTTCCTTAGCTGCTTGGCCCATTGATCCAGGCTTGAGGTTGAGTCTTCAGCTTGCGTGCGTTCTTTTCTAATATGCTGGAAGTAATCCCAATCTGTGAAACTAAACTCTCTTATGGGTTTGCCCTTTATACTGATATGGGTAGCTAAGACATTATGGTAACTACCCAGATCCACGTGCAAGTTGTGCCAAGTAGAAGATTCAACATTTTTAACAAAGGTAAGATCCGGCGTGGTGTCCCTCGTGCAGGAGTTACCCATCCTGGTCGGAAATGCTGGGTCCGTGGCCAGGGTGAGGTTCAAGTTCGCCGCTGCTTGCCACAAATCCTCGCCTTTACGGAATGACCACAGATAACCCCAACCCTGATGAGGAGCATTGAAATCACCCGCCACCACAAGCGGGGAGATACCGGCCCTGGCGGCAGCCCTACTCAAGAGCGCTGCAAACCTTTGTTTCAAGTCATTTGGTGAACTATAAATATGCAGGATGAAAATGTTACTTTTTAAATGACCCCCCCCCCCCCCCGGAATAATTTCGACCAATGAGTGTTCCATTTTACTACTGTTCTTAGAAAGATCATGCGAGATATAGGTGTATCCCTTAGATACGAGCGTGCAAATGCCCCGTCGTCCGTCTCCATAAAGAGCGTGAGGTGTGTAACCCGGCAGAATGACAGAATCCGAAAGCGTCTCCTGAAGTAAAATGACGTGTGGCTTTTCAGAGTGAGAACGAATGAACTGCCGAAGAACTGCCTTCTTGCGGGTAAACCCCCAGCAGTTCCACTGCCAAATCCTGAACTCTTTAGGCGGACGCGCCATGGTTAGACTCGAAAGATAAGGGCCTGCGTTCAAGCGCGTTGACTTTAGCGTCCAACGCACAGAAGTTAGCGTCCAACGTATTGACCTTGGCATCCAGTGCGCTGAACTTGTCCGCCAAGGTATCGACCTTAACAAGAACCAATGCGACTGTTTGGCTAAGCGACTGGAACATGTCTCTGATCTCTGTTTTAAAACTAAGCAGTTCCTCATCAAACGCGGGCCTCGTCAAAGTCCTCTTTTGGCTGGACGAACAGTACACTGCACTTTCATGGGTGTTTCGACGGGCGTCTCCGCGGGTTTTTCTACGGGCGTTTCCATGGCCGTTTCCATATAGGTGTTTCCACGGGCGTTTCCATATGCGTTTCAACAGGAGTTTCGAGTCTAGTGACCTGAGGAGGTTGTGGAGCCTCACTCTTAACGTTATTAGCATTCTGAAGTGCCTGTTTCTGGGATCCTGTTTACCTGTTACCTGTTTCTGGGATCCTTTTACGCGGTCAGCCTCCTCGGTCACTGTGGCAGCAGGCACCTGAATGCTGACGGCCGGGCCCCGTGATCGGCAACAGCTCCTGGACTGGGAACGGCTTGTGGATCGGGGACCGCTCCTGTATCGGGAGCGCGTCCTTAAGCTCCTGGACTGGGATCTGGACTTGTTGGCTGGTTCGGACAGGTGATGTATCGGTGGGAAGTCCTTGTCAAAGTCGCGTCTCTCTCTTCTGCGCTGTCTGACGATGCAAGGTATCTCGAATCTTTGTGTACAGGTTCTGTCGGCCGTTGGATGAGGCTCTCCACAGAAGGCGCACTTCGGTGAGCAAACGTGCTGGTCGCCAGGGGAGGTCATTTCGCAACCTCGACAGATAACATTTCCTGGAGTGGGGCACACGTCGGCTCTGTGGCCGAGTCTACCACAGGTATAGCAGACATCCGTCTGCCGTCGGTAGAGGGTGCACTTGATTATGCTGGGACTACACATAAAATAATTTGGGACTCGAAGTCCTTCGAACAGGATAACGACTGTGGTAGAGTTCTTGATTTGCCGCACTTGGAGAACAGTGGGATTCCTCGGCTGAATAAGAAGTCTTCTGAGTTCTTCGTCGTCAATTTCCATATTGATGTTTCTGATGATGCCCTTGCATGTGTTGTTGGGCGCAGCAATGTAAGAGCAAACCTCGTATCTTGCGTTATTAACGGTGATGGCCTCTAGACTTGCATATGCCTTGGCGTTGGCTTGCAATGGCGTACTAATCAAAACAATGTTCTGCATAGCGTTAGGACAAATGATGTCTTCTGTAATATCCGCAGCGGAGAGATGCGCCGCTGTCGTGAGGGCTTGAGAAATCAGGACGTTACTGATATTCTTAACATTCAGGCCTCTCCGAGGCCTAACAATGATTCGAAAATGCTCCCTTGGTAGATGAGGCAGCCTTGACGCGTTAGCGAGGCATTTCTTCACGTTGGCGGGAGATTGGGTGCCAGCGTTCTTGCCGTATGGTGGGCCTTGAACTTCAGCGCCCGCCACGGGTGCTTTAGTTGACTTACGCTTAGAAAGCGCCGTTGTACATCCGTAACACTGGAATTCTTCAGGAGAAATGTCATCTCCTTGCACAGTGACTTGCATAGCCATCTTGATAGCTCAAACGCGCTAAGCCTAGCGTTAGACTTAGCTCAGCCTAACCTTAGGCCTACAACCCACGTCGTGGTCGAGCAAGAAAGTCCTTCAAAATTCGGTAAAAGATCCACCCACCGTGACAAAATTGTTTCCACGTGGTCCTCAAGACTTCAGGCATCGACTGGAGCAAAAGGCATCAAACACATAGCTAACACTCACAGAAAAAAAGGTGAACAAGCAGGAGCCGATGTTTAGACGGATGGATGGATGGATGGATGGATGTATATGGCTGTACCCTTCAGATCGCACGGTGGCTAGCGCCACCAAGCCGTAATACTTAATGAACCAAAAACTAGATTTATTTTTTTTCTTTAAAAAGTGAGGTTGAGGATTCGTACTTTTCAGTGAAACGTTTAATTTTCACTCGTGCCTTGACTTTAGCCACCAATCAGATAACCTCTTTCTAGTTAATTCTACCCGCTTAAAGTCTATTTTGCCCTCCTTGTCCCAAACCCCAGTGCTTTGAAAAACTCTGCGCCATTATCCTGAACTATAGGGTGAAGTCCATTACAGAACATTATCAAGTGTTCGGCACTTTCCTCTTCTTCTCCACACGCACTGCATACCGTGTCTACTCCTTCGTATTTGGCCCGATTTGTCTTGGTTCGTAATGCTCCCGTCCTGGCCTCAAACAGTAGAGAACTACCCCGAGTATTATCATAGATCCTTTCCTTGGCAATTTCCTGCTTAAAAGTTCGATATATCTCTAGTGCGGACTTCTTAATCATGCCAATTCTCCACATATCGATCTCAGCTTCCTTCACCTTCTTCTTAACCGATTTGGCCCCCTGCTGTTTTCGAAGTATTTACCAATCAATTTTCTAATTCGCTTCCCCCATTTTGTATTGGCATTCTTCATGTACAAGTAGCTGAACACCTTCCTAGCCCAGCGCTCCTCCCCCATTTTCTCAATCGCTTCTCAAAATTTATCTTGCTGCTAGCTTCCCTGCCCTCAAATGATGTCAATCCCATATCACCTTGTACTCCCTGATTTGGTGTATTTCCGTGATCTCCTAAGGCAAGCCTACCTATTCCACGTTGCTTATTTCTAATCTTGCTTGAACTTCTGATCTCATGCACAAGACCGCATTGCCGAACGTCAGACCAGGAACCATGACCCCATTTCATATTCCTCTCACAACATCCTACCAATTGTAATTCCACAGTGCCCTGTTTTTCATTGCCGCTGCATTCCTATTACTTTTAGTCGTCACGTATATTTCACGTTCCCTTAGGTACTCGGCCCCATTGATTATCCATACGCCCAGATATTTGCATTTATCTGTTATCTCTAGTGGGACCTCCTGTATTCTAAGCTCACTACCTTCATTGTAATTAAAGATCATTACTGCTGATTTTTCCTTACTGAATCTGGAATCTAACCAATCTCCCTCATTACCGCAGAAGTCCACCTATCTCTGCAAATCTTCCTTTTTGTCGGCCATTAGCACTATATCATCTGCGTACATCAATGCTGGTAGTGCCTGTTCAATGAGTTTTCTTTGTTTGACGAAAGAGAGGTTGAATCCCAGTCCACTTCCCTCTAATTTGGCCTCTAATCCTTGTAGGTACATCATGAATAACAAGGGTGACAGAGGACACCCCTGCCTAAGCCCCCGTTTTACCTCTGCAGGCTTGGATACCTGTTTTTCCCACTTTATAACTACCTTGTTACCTTTATATATACCCTTTAAAACATTAGTGACTACGTCTTCCACGCCCAGTGTGTCCAGCATTCCCCACAATTCCTCATGATCCACGCTATCGTATGCTCCCTTGATATCCAAAAATGCTAGCCACAGGAGCCTGTGTTTCTTTTCTGCTATTTCGATGCACTGCGTCAGTGAGAACAGATTCTCTTCCAACCTCCTGTGTTTCCGAAACCCATTCTGTAGTTCCGCCAGCACCCCTTCATCCTCTATCCATGCCTGAAGTCTTTCCTTTATAATCTGCATCGCCAGCCTGTAGACCACTGATGTCATTGTTATAGGATGGTAGTTGTTTATGTCAGCTTTGTCCGCCTTTCCTTTATAGATCATGCTCATCCTGCTAAGTTTCCATCCATCAGGAACTTCTCCATTGATTATTATTATTTTGCTCACTGCCTCTCTCAAAGCCTGCTTAGACTTCGGACCTAATGTTTTTATCAGCATAATTGGAATGCCATCTGGGCCTTTTGTTGTACTACTAGGAACCCTTTTCTCACCCCTTTCCCACTCTCGTTGTGAAAATGGAGCTACTGCTCCACTTGATTCATCCTTGTCTATCGTGGTACATAAAGCATTTCTTTGTTGAATTTTTTCTGTCACCCTTGTTCGTATATAGTCAATAGCTTCGTCGTCTTCTAGCCTAGCACCTTGAGCTGTAGTTATAAACCTCTGCTCTAGGCTCGTCTCATTTCTTAGGGAGTTTAGTTGATTCCGAAATTTCGCAGCTGCCTTTCTTTCTTTTTTATGTACTTCTGCCAGCCACTGAGCTCCCTTTCTTCTAATCTTTTCATTGATCAGAAGGGACGCATACCTTCTACAGCTTAGAAAGTTTCCCATTTTCTTTCAACATCAATGGTCGGTTCACCCCGCTGCTTAGCATGTCTGTGTTCCCTAGAGCCTTTCTGACGTTTTGCTATGGCTCTCTTAACTTCCTCATCCCACCAACTTTTGGGTTTGTGTCTTCTTTTTCGGGGTGACTTGTAACGTGCCCTAGCAAGCTCTAGCTCAAACAGTCTAATTAGATTCGTGTATGTCCACTGTCACACCGGTCCCGTTAATTAGGGAGGCAATCGCCGGGCTAATTCCAAGAGCCGAAGTATCGGCCCCCCGAACCGCACCACGAAAGCGTGGACAATTTAGAAGTGGTCCTTATTGGTGCGCCAGCAGACGCCGGCTGTGGCCCAAAGAACAAGTCAGAGCCGAGAGTTGATAAACAAACAAAATTATATTCTCAATAATGGCAGATCAGAAAAACAATACACCAATATGTTCACTCCACAATAGTTACATACAAAACGTCACCAATCAAACAACATACTACACAGTACAATCAACCACACTTGAAACAACGGACACAGACAACAATACGCACTACAATGCAGTCGCGTGCATTGAACAACCAAGACACTTAAAGACTAACGAGATAGAAAACCTATTCAGTCCAAAGTTCTTGGAACCAAAGTCTAGATGATACTCTTCCGAGAATCACTCACTCAAAGTCCAGCGTTGTTGTCGTTCCGCAGCCCTCGAAGTTTCTCTTCCAGGAAACCTCCCGTCTTCAATTGGCCACTCTTCAAACTTCAACTTCTTCACCGGAACCACGTCGGCTTCACACACGCAGCTGTTGCCACGCGTCCTCGCTCAATAGCGGTAAACACACGCTCTTGCCTGTAGCTCGAGCCTTCACCAGCAGGTGGAAATCCTCTTCATCTCCGGCTTCGTCCCTACGGACCAAAAACCTTCGCTGACTACACGGCGGAATCCCTACGCGCTCTGGCGCTCACTTCCGTCTCCTCCTGATCTCTCATCTCGGCTGCTCGGTTAAATACCTTGCGCGCGACATTCCAGACGGTTCTCCTCATTTCGTCGGCGCGATACGCAGCGAAAGCTGGGGAGAGGTGCGAGACGGTTCGACTGCCCTCCCCGGAGGATGATTCAACTCGGTATGACCCCGCCCCGTTCGTTCTAGAAAAATCGCGGGCTTGCTGGGCCGCCGATGCGGGGTGAGGAGGTTCGTCTGCGACGCCACGCTTCCGCGGGGAGAGCGCGCGCCCGGGGGAGCCTTGGACGTTTACTTTCTTTTTTTTTTCTTTTGACCTCGCGGCGTTTTTCCCGCCCGTTGTCGCAAGAATTTGGCGGCGCGCTCTTTTTTAGCGCTCGTTCTGTGACACTGCCCCCCACTTTAAGAATATTATCTCATAATATTCAAAACCACACAAACGAGCGCGAACAGTCACCACACATTCTCACAGACTGTAACACAATCCGTCGCTCATGACACTTCACATTCACAATATATCACTCAATACGATTGGACATTGTAATTCAATTACACAACACGTGAAAACACAACCACAAGCGCATGAGTACAACACTCCACCACACATTCCCAACAATACAAAGGTACAAAGTTCTCTCATTACAACAATGGTACAATACTATACATCACATCACAGCACAACCCTTCCGCACTTGTGACACAGGATAACAAGAACATTAACACAACATATGTCACTCAGCCCTGCCAGACAGATTCCGATTCCACCTCCACACCTATCCTGTGTATTTCGAGCTACGCTTGCGTCCTTTCTTGCGGTGCTCGCTCGATCTCTTGTTTTTCCTCGTTCTTTTTCGGCGAGCCCTTTCCAACGACGGTATCTGAGGCGGCGTCTCCGCCATCGTTGTCACTTCCAACACCGTTAACGCGTCATTACATTCGACGGGTCCTGTCTGTTTATTTACCCGCTTGATCATGCCTCTACATTTTGCCCGGCTGGCCAACTCCGTCTCCTTTACACTGTCGGTCGGTTGAGGTCGTGCCGACGTAAGTCCGGTTGCTCGGCCCGTGAACTTATTCGACACGATCGTCTTCTCCTTCGCGGTCTCTTGCGCCGCAGCTTCACCTTGTGCTCTAGTGAGATCCATCACGGGATGCTCCTCCACTGTATCTCGCGGCCGCTGTGTTGGCGAGGGCTCTATCTTCGGGTCTTCTCCCAAACATTCTGGATCACTTGGCCCTCGCGCCCCGTCGATGTTTCCGATGACCAGGTCATACAGGGGGGTCGTCATGCATAAAGCAGTAACCTTCCCGCTGAAGTACGGGGTTTCAACCTCAATTTCTGCTTCGGGAAGCATCCGAACCGTACGGTCAATTAGGCAAACCGGTTTCGTTCTGCCTGTCAACTCACTTTCCCGTACCAAATTTCTCCGCACGATAACAGTGGAACTGCCGGTATCTCTTAACACCGTAATCTTTTTGCCCGCAACTTTTCCAGGCAGCGTTGGCATTCCTTTCGTAACACCGGTTGGCTGTTTTGACATTACAGCACCCACAATAGGAAATTTCTCCCCATTTTTCAATTCTACGAATCCGTCGGTGACGGCATTATTATCGGATTTCGGTGCTGCTTGCACACAGGATACCTGGTGAGTTTGACTCACTCCGTTCCGACATGCATCTGCTTTGTGCCCAGTCTGACCACACTTAAAACATTTCACTACCGTAGGGCTCGTAAAGATCGTTCTACAGTTTTTCGCGCGATGACCCACTCGGTTGCACAGAAAACATCGCGGAATGTTCTCTGGTGCACGCTTCTTTTCTTCGGGAGCCAATTTCTTCGAATCATCGGGACAAGCCTTCTTGACCTTGGCCAAATTAATGCCACCTTGCGCTTCCAAGAATTGATCAGCCAATTCCAGCATGTCTTCAAATGAGTCAGCCTTCCTCTCTTTTAAGTACAGTGACAGGCTTGGGTGGCAACTAGTAAGAAATTGTTCTCTAATTAGCAGCTCTCTAAGCTCATCGTACTCCTGCGCTGTCCCTGAAAGTTCAATCCATCTGTCGAAATAATGACAAAGTCGGGCGGCATACTGCGTAGCCGTCTCACCATCAGCTGGCTTTCCTGTCCGAAATCTGTCCCGGAATCCTTCCACGGTAAATCTAAATCGCTTCAGCAAAGCAGCTTTCACCTTTGCGTAGTTGGCTGCATCGGTCGGCGTCAGCCTACCGTACACACAGAGCGCTTCACCACTCAAGCAAGTACTCAAAGCAGTTGCCCATTGCTGTTCTGGCCAATTCTGGCTCTTCGCAATCGTCTCAAATCTGTGGAGGTACGCGTCTAGGTCGTCCTTCCTTTCATCAAACGCTACGAGCAGCTTGCTTGGGTTCAAGCGGAAGCCGTGATCTTCCCGTTCGCTGCTCTCAACTCTAGCTTGGACGGGAGTTTCACTTCGCTGTTGCAAACGGAGCCGCTCGAGTTCCATCTCGTGCTGCCGCTGCCGTTCCCTTTCCTCTCTTTCTTCTTTAGCCCTCTCAGCTGCCAGTCTTTCTTTCTCCAGCTCCAACTTCAATTGCAGCTCTCTTTCTTCTTTCAGCTGTCGCTCCCTTGCCTCTCTTTCTTCTTTCAGCTGTCGCTCCTTTGCCTCTCTTTCTTCTCTCGCCCTTTCAGCTGCCAACCTCTCTCGCTCCAACTCAGCTTCCTTTTCTGCTTTGGCTCTTTCGACCGCCAACCTCTCTCGTTCCAACTCAGCTGCTTTTTCTTCCTTGGCTCTCTCAGCTGCCAACCTTTCTCTCTCCACCGCCTCTTTCTCCTTCTGGCTTACCCATTTCCGTAGTTCGGCGCCGGAAAGACCCATCTTCTCACCAAGCGCAACTAACTTTTCGAGATCCATTGTGTCTCGCAACTCGCAAATTAAACCTTGCCGCGTGCAAAAAGTATCTGCCTAAATCAGTCTATCGGAGCACTCTCCTGCACTCGTTAACGAGAACACTGAACAACACACAAAATCGTTCCGATAGCACTATCAACAACTCGAGGCTCTTTCTCACTACTTTGGACACACTGTGCACCAAAAGGTCCTGTCGCGGACGCCAGATTAATTGTCACACCGGTCCCGTTAATTAGGGAGGCAATCGCCGGGCTAATTCCAAGAGCCGAAGTATCGGCCCCCCGAACCGCACCAAGAAAGCGTGGACAATTTAGAAGTGGTCCTTATTGGTGCGCCAGCAGACGCCGGCTGTGGCCCAAAGAACAAGTCAGAGCCGAGAGTTGATAAACAAACAAAATTATATTCTCAATAATGGCAGATCAGAAAAACAATACACCAATATGTTCACTCCACAATAGTTACATACAAAACGTCACCAATCAAACAACGTACTACACAGTACAATCAACCACACTTGAAACAACGGACACAGACAACAATACGCACTACAATGCAGTCGCATGCATTGAACAACCAAGACACTTAAAGACTAACGAGATAGAAAACCTAGTCAGTCCAAAGTTCTTGGAACCAAAGTCTAGATGATACTCTTCCGAGAATCACTCACTCAAAGTCCAGCGTTGTTGTCGTTCCGCAGCCCTCGAAGTTTCTCTTCCAGGAAACCTCCCGTCTTCAATTGGCCACTCTTCAAACTTCAACTTCTTCGCCGGAACCACGTCGGCT
Source organism: Rhipicephalus microplus (assembly GCF_013339725.1). Classification (NCBI taxonomy): domain Eukaryota; kingdom Metazoa; phylum Arthropoda; class Arachnida; order Ixodida; family Ixodidae; genus Rhipicephalus; species Rhipicephalus microplus. The sequence goes on along the minus strand of NC_051173.1, from coordinate 30,190,679 downwards.
TCACACACGCAGCTGTTGCCACGCGTCCTCGCTCAATAGCGGTAAACACACGCTCTTGCCTGTAGCTCGAGCCTTCACCAGCAGGTGGAAATCCTCTTCATCTCCGGCTTCGTCCCTACGGACCAAAAACCTTCGCCGACTACACGGCGGAATCCCTACGCGCTCTGGCGCTCACTTCCGTCTCCTCCTGATCTCTCATCTCGGCTGCTCGGTTAAATACCTTGCGCGCGACATTCCAGACGGTTCTCCTCATTTCGTCGGCGCGATACGCAGCGAAAGCTGGGGAGAGGTGCGAGACGGTTCGACTGCCCTCCCCGGAGGATGATTCAACTCGGTATGACCCCGCCCCGTTCGTTCTAGAAAAATCGCGGGCTTGCTGGGCCGCCGATGCGGGGTGAGGAGGTTCGTCTGCGACGCCACGCTTCCGCGGGGAGAGCGCGCGCCCGGGGAGCCTTGGACGTTTACTTTCTTTTTTTTTCTTTTGACCTCGCGGCGTTTTTCCCGCCCGTTGTCGCAAGAATTTGGCGGCGCGCTCTTTTTTAGCGCTCGTTCTGTGACATCCACACTGTTTTATTATCCTCAGTGATTACTTTCTCAATTCGTTTAGTGGCTATTTCAATTTGCCTTTCTGCATAAAAATTTGCCGGTAGTTGCTCATCTTGTCTCCTTCCCACTTTCACTGCTCTTTCAAAACTTAGCTTGATACGTTTGTGATCACTACCCAAACTTCTGGAGCCTCCTTTATCTATGTGCAGTCCCCTGAGCTTATCATACGTCCTATGTGACAACAGTGCGTAATCTATCGTCGACTTCAGCCTTCCTACCTCCCATGTTTTTTGCCCTTCACACTTCTCGGTACTGTTGCAAATGATCAAATCGAGCCTTTCACACATATCCATGATCATTTTGCCTGTCGGGTCGGTATACCCTTCTATATCTTCTATGTGTGCATTCATATCTCCTAGTATAATTATCTCGCTCTCTCTTCCTAACTTCTGAATGTCCTTTGATATACACTCCACCATCGCCTGGTTTTCCTCTCTGGCCTTTGCTCCCGTCCACAAGTACACGAAACCGAGGAGTGTCATTTGCCCTGCCACTTTCCCTTTTAGCCATAAATGTTCCTTGCACTCCTGCTTGACCCTTCGCCAGTCTGTACTTTTATGAATGAATGCCCCAATACCACCCCCCTTTCTGCTGCCTTCTGTTTTATCACATTATTCCCACACGTAGTCCGGATTGTTCGGAGGTTGTTCCATGTCCATGAGATGTGTTTCTACAAAACTGTATACCATCATGCGGTAGACGACCGCATGAATCGGCGCTCCCTAGCGTCCACAGAGCTAAGATGTGCCAGTATATTTCACATACTCTTAAAATGCATATACAGTAAAACCTCGTTAATACGAAGTCACTGTAACCGTGAGAAATCTGAATTTAGCGGGTTTTCGAATTAACAGAACATACGAAATGTGGAATGCAAGGAACTTGAAATTATTCAAATTGATTGTGGCTGGTCATTTGCTGTGCCGGCTAGTTTCTGGTTCTAAGGGTCATGTTTTCTATCAATACCTGGTTGCAGTTTTGCCGCAAACAAGGGGGAATTCCGGGCCTAACTGCTGGCTCTGAAAAAAAAAAAAAACCCATGGCCAACTACAATTCGCACTTGTGAAAAACAAGACATCTTCACTGCAACGCAGTGGTGAAACGTGGGCAGCATGTCGCCTGCTCCTCGCTGCGTCAGCACGTCATGATGTAACCATTCGTCCATTTTTTCTTGTAAAATAAAGAATTTATCAATGAACAGTGTGACGAAATTCGCGATTTGTTTTCGCTGGAAAATATCACCATTAAAGCTTTCGACCCGAGTTTTCAAAGTAGGTGTTGCAGGCAAGAACTCCGCCAGCTGTGCAAGTGCGCGAATTGCTGGAGCAACCGGCACTCGGAGGCTCGCATACATCGCGGATTTCTCCAGACTGTCATTTATTAATTTCTTTAAATTCCCAAAAAGAGTGAATAAATTGTGCCGCGCTGACGTTGCGAGAAGCATGCGTATGCTGCCCGCACGTCAACTGGTGTATTGCAGTGAAGCACATCTTGTTTTTTTCATAGGTGCGTATTTTAATTGATCACGAGACCGTTTTTTGTATATTTTATTTTTCGTGCTGGAAGTAGCAGGGCTGCTTCAGCTACCGCTCATTTGTATCGGTAAAGTACATAACATAGTGGCTCTTAAGGTCCGTCGTTTCCGCGAATTTGCGGCGAAATTGGGAATGGGCACACTGCATCCAAAGTTTTCAGATTAAGCAGACTTGTTCTGACGGCTGCTTCAAGTTATGCACTCAAACTTACCTTGCAAAATACAGGACCGCAGGAAATACTTAGAATTAAGCGGGATTGCGAGATAACCGAGTTAAACTTAACGAGGTTTCACTGTACTTAGGTATCGTGACAAACATGTCCTGTTCTACATTCCACGTCAATTATTGGATTAGTACAACGTTTCCTGCACTGAAGGTGTTCTTGTTAAGCAAAAGCAGTTGTGGAGTTCAAGAATAATAAGAATTGCAGTTGCATATCGTATGGCTGCATAACACTAAAAAAAAACTCTGAACAAACAAAGGAATATTGCTGGAATGAGCCAAAGATGAGCAAGATAATGAAAATAAAAAAGGTGGCTTGTTGTTTGTTTAGTATTCCTTCTACGAAGTTTGAAATGTACCAGCAAGCTCAGTTCACACCTGATATGAATTGACCATTGCACTAAACTCACAATCCTTACAATTAATTACTAGGACAGGTGAAGGTGCACTTGCTGTAGAAGCTTGACATGGCATGAGATAATGGTAACAGTGAGTTCCGATAACCATTGTTCAAATGCATGTGCAGCGAACATTGTCATTCAGAAGAAAAAAGGGATGCGCCGCTATCTTAACTCAGCAGGAGAGTCATTTCTGTCTGCTGTATGAGGTGAGAAAATGCTGATTCCAGTACATTCACCTTCGGTGCGACACAGCACATTGATTGCTGGGCAGTACCGTTGTATGACGTGAAGACCTGTCAAACATATTTAATAACCATTTGTCGACATGTGGCAAGAAGTTAAACAATGCAACAAATGTTGACGCAAGTAGCTACTACATTGAGAAGAGCTGTCAAGATACTTGTTGCCCACTAGACCTTTTGAAATACTAACTAAAATAATTGAATCTTATTTCTATTAAGAAAAGTGAAACTGGTGCCGGTCTGATGAGATTGAGGTTGATCGGATAAAAGCAGTAGCATGAATAATTTTAGTTCCTCTAGCCCACGTTTGGAACAGTATCCTGAAAGATGGTCACTTCCCCGATGAATTAAAGTTGCATGCATAACTCCTATACACAAAAGAGAAAAAAAGTGATGATCTGGGAAGTTGTCATCCCGTCTCTGTTTTGAATGTATTCTTGAAAGTAATTGAACGCGTTATACCTTCTTAGACAAACACCAGCTGATAGCACCGATGCAGTTTGGATTTCAGAAAAGTAAGTCTGCTGAGTTAGCTATAATGCACTACTTGCTTCGCATCTGCGCTATTGCGACCTCATTTGGTCAAACAGCCCGAAACAATCATTAGATCATCTAGTCACTCCGCAGAAGCAAGCCTTACGGGCTATTGCTGATGTACCTTAGAATGAACATATGCGTGATCTATTTTTAAAGTTCAAGATTATCCGAGTTGACCACTTTTATGTGTATCAGCTTATGAGTTCTTTTAAACATGAAATGACTAAGAGCAGGACTCATATGAGGAACATCGCGAACTTGTCAATGAATCATCTCACTTAAACTGACACATCGAGCATTGGGCAGTTCCGGGACCACATACAAACTACGGTTTTCACTCTTCTACTGTCTTTCTTCAACACTAAACAAATATAACCTATGCGAAGACAACACACGCCATCTTTTTAAAAAGACAACGTGTCAACTAATTCTAGGAATGCGAACCTAGCTTCCGTGTTTTCTTTATTGTGGGTTTCTCACTGAATTTATTATCGCCTTGCTCTTGTAAGAAATGAGAATTATTGTTACTGTTGTTGCTGCTGGTATTGTTTGGTAGGTGAAACCAGTCAAGCTGCTTATATGCAGTTTTTATCTCACCATCCTTGCTGTTTAAATATGTTTCGTATCTATGTGGCAACTAAAGTTCACTTCAGTTCATATAGTTCGAGGAGCAAGGCTCACCTCTTAATAAAAAGCTATCTAGAAAATCGCAAATCGAACAGCAAACAGCTGTTCTTCAGACCACAATCTAATCACTATGGCAGTTCCACAGGGCTGGATACTGGGTACCCTTTTATTTCTTTTGTATGTGAACGACATCTGCAAAATACCTCACACAGGGGAAATAGTACTTTTCGCTGATGATACTAACATATTTTTTTCACAGTAGAAGTTTGGAAGATGCAGAAAAGCAAATATGTGGCTGACAGAACTTTCCCTCTGGTTAGAAGCAAATGAGTTACAGCTAAATAAAAAAAAACGAAGTAAATCGTTTTCAGAGCTCGAAACTCATGTATAAATGCTACTTTCAACCTAAATTTCCAAGACTCTGTGCTTGAAAAGGCGACCACTATTAAATTTTTTGGAATATTAAATTTCTTAGCGTAAGCATATAAGGATTTCTTAGCGTACTTCGGTAGCTTTAAGCGTATCTATCTATCTATCTATCTATCTATCTATCTATCTATCTATCTATCTATCTATCTATCTATCTATCTATCTATCTATCTATCTATCTATCTATCTATCTATCTATCTATCTATCTATCTATCTATCTATCTATCTATCTATCTATCTATCTATCTATCTATCTATCTATCTATCTATCTATCTATCTATCTATCTATCTATCTATCTATCTATCTATCTATCTATCTATCTATCTATCTATCTATCTATCTATCTATCTATCTATCTATCTATCTATCTATCTATCTATCTGCCCACCTACGATTTTTAGATCTCCTGGCCATTTCAATATAGATATCGATATCAAAATTGGTATGGCAAGGCATGACTATATGACGAGCTCAACTGACTAGTCATAACGTGAAAAATCGTTACATGTATGTCACGAATGTCATGATTTATGGCGAATTCCACTCGTTGAGCGGGAGCAAGTTTTGTTGCTCCACGGCTGAGAATCTGCATTCCACTAGTAGATTCGGAGCAAGTTTGCGTGTTCCACTGGTAGATTAGAAGCAACTCACTCCGTGACGGAGCGTTCCGCGTGCTCCGTCTTGCAGAGACGGATTTCGCTGGAACTCCGAGAATGCGTTGCCATCATTTCCGGCACAGCTGGGCTGTTGTCTGCAGCTGCCTTGAGCGTTTTTTCGAGGCGGTACCTTCTGAACGCGTTTACATTTCTAAAATGGCATTGTTTGATGCTGCTGGTTTGTTCTCGCTTTGGGCTGTGTTCCAATACTCGCAGTAGACGGCTAAATAGACAGCTAAATGGACGGCGGCCATCTTAAGTCCCATTCTAATTCTCACGTAGCCAGCAAGGGAGACAGTTGCGAGAAGACCACATTGCAGACAAATGCGATGCAGGCTTCTTTGCTGTCCAAACAAGATGGCGGCTCAGCAAATCGCTCAGATAGATCAAATCTCGCCAGAATGGCCATCTGCACACAAGCAGACGCTTTCCCAGACGCTCAATGTGAGTAAAGTTTATTTGTTTTTGACTTCAACCCGAAACAAGCCAGAAATTGCAACTGTTACGTTTGTTTCTTTTAGGTTTTTCTCCTCGACGCGAGGTGGCGCATGGTCGCGTAAAAGCTGTCTAAACATGTTCCAGCATAGGCTTGGTGCGGTCTTCTAAGTAGTCTGCGTAGACTGTCTACGTGCTGTCTAAGAATTGGAACACAGCCCAGAGCCACAGCGAGAGCACTAGTAGCAGCAGAGAGGATGAACTGAACGTGCTTTCCCGCCGCGCGCATGGCCGAAGTCTTTACCGAAGATAATCGGCTATGTCGAGGAAGTTTTCAGGACTGGTTTAGTGACGTATGTGTAAGCAACTTCCGGCTCGTCCGCAGGCAGGACATCCACGCGTTCCACTCGCAGATCTGGCTTGGCGCAATCCGAGTGCTCGTTTCAGGATTTCGGCGGCCGCTTCGGATCTACCAGTGGAATTCGCCATTACACTTCACGGTCTTGCTGCTCTTGCAGTGGTTTCGTTCTCGTAGCATATCGCAAAACCGGTACTGTATAACATGAATGCATAGCGAAAAACAGATATCCTAACGTGTAAATTATGACATGCATGTCGTGTAAGTCATGACTACACGTCTCACTCATGGTGCGCTCACCGTCGTTTCGCTAGCTTCACATATACCAAATTTGGTATGACAGGACGAGAATTGAGGACGAATGACTGGTACAAGCATGATAATCATGATATGTGTGTCATGTAAGAACATGTCCACATGTCATGCTCATGATGCGCTCGCGGCCGTTTCGCTAGCTCAGCATGTACCTAATTTGGTATTACGCAAATGGACGACGAAGACATCTGACTGGTGCAAACGTGATAATCACGAGATGCGTACAGTGTCCTGTAAGAACATGACTATAGATGCTTCATAGCACTGCTCGCGGCCATTTTGCTAGCTTCGCATATACCAAATTTGGTATCACGTGACGTGAATAGACGACGAAGGTAAGTGACATGGCCAAACATGATAATCATGATATGCGTCATGTAAAACATGACTACATGCTACGCTCATAGCGTGCTTGCGGCCGTTTCGCTAGCTTTACATATAGCGAATTTGGTATTACGTGACACGAGTGGAGGACCAAGGTAAATGACACGTCTAAACATAATAATCATGATAAGCGCGTCATGTAAAACATGAGTGTATGCTACGCTCAAGGCGCGTTCGCGGCCGTTTCGCTAGCTCCACATATACGAAATTGGGTATCGCGAGACGTGAGTAGACGGCAAAGATAAATGACACGTCCAAAAATTATAACCATGACATGGAAGTCATGTAACGGCATGATTTACGTCCGCCACCCTATGGTGAGGTGCAAAGAATTCAATTGTATTGCAACCTCGCAAAACTACAAGAGTCTACAGAGAACGCGCTCATCGGCTCGTCTGTCTACCTCTACAATTGCCCTTCCTTAGAGACCAAGGTGAAAGTGCAAAAATGCGAACATCAGCAAAGGAAGACGCGAACGCGAGCGTCTGTTTGTGGTTTACGAGCCCGGTGTTTCCCGCGACGAATACGGCGACGGCTTCGAAAACCGATGAAACACAGAAAGTGAATGCATGAAGGACCAGACGTTCGACCAAAGAGTTCCATACAATAATACCTAGAAAGGAATCATGGATCTGCAATCGTGTACATCCATGGGCATTATGGGAAGTACATGCTTCAGATTAGATAAAGTTAGCTAAAGAACTGCCTACGGACTTCTTTCTAGTTTCAGTTTCGTTCTTCGTGCAGCCTGGGTAGTGAGGTGAGGCAAAAAAGGCTGGAACAGTGCCATTGTTGTTCGAAGAGGCTGACGACCACTAGATCTCCTAGTGTGCTGCGACGTTGGAGCTTTGCGTGTCGTATTGGACAGTTTAAATTAAGCGTCGTCCATTCACCGTAGCGCATAGATGTAGTGTCTCATGCCAGTGCAGTAGTTTTGCCTCGAGTTCATCTTTTTCACAAGCACGTCTTGCCTAAACTCGTTTTAAATCGCGTGCGAAGCTTACCCCCGTATTCATAAATGCTCTTTGACTGGAAGTTGACTTGAAACCTTCTTCAATGCAGCGCGTTCCAAACGAGTCTGTGTGTTCGTGCTGCCTTGGCACCACCTAAAGACCACGCATTCGAAACGCGTTTGTGCTGCACTGAAGTCGGTGGCAAGTCAAGTGCAAGTCAAGCAGCGCTTCTGAATACGGGGGTAAGTAGACGCATGCACCGCCACGCTCTTTTGACTCGACTTGCATTTGAAATTTTTTTTCTCTCTGAATAAAGTTTCTTCCTCCTCCTTGACAACAAAACGAGAGTTGCGTTGGGGGCAGACCACTTGAACAGACGCACCTGGCTTCGCAGGAGATGAAACGCTAAGCGTTTCCCACTTAATGTGGTACTGTCATTTCCATAAAAAAACAATACATGCTTTTGAGAGAAAAACGAGCATGTTTGTTTTCAAGTATTGTAAAAAATTATTCATTAAATCTTGATGCCAAATCTGGAACGCAATGGCAGAACGATGCATACCCTGCATGATAAGTGAATTTGCCGAGGTTTCACTTTTGCCGCCCGGTCACAAAATGTTTTTGCAATGAATACCTGTGTCACACGGGTGCGCAAAAAATCTTTTAAGTAAGCGGTCTTTTACGCAGTTGAAAGACTTTTAACAAAGAGGTGTTTGCGGCGCAGACACACGGCAGCAACGATCTCCTTTTAGTGTTTTGGTTCGAAGACGCTAGCGAAAGCGTGGCGCTAGCAGTTAAAAGAGAAGCAATGAAAATTAAACGATGTATCACGATGTACAAATTAAAGACTTGTTGCACTGCTCGTTTCTTCAAATAAATTTAAGAATAAGAGATGAAGAAACACCAATGTGAAAGTTTGTTGCACTAGTTAAGGAAGCATTCCCATAACTAGCGACGTGCACAAGTCCGTCTAGCACTACTGGGCTTTTATTTACCGTATTTGTTTTTCGCTGCTCCCGACTGCTCTCGACACGTTATGGGCGACCGTACGGAAGAAAAAGCGAGGATCGCAAGCCTCATGGCCTGCCTTCTCGCTCTGGAAAGCGAGGCAGATGCTGCAAAAACCGCCAAGGAGAGGATCAAGCAGCAACTGCTGTTCAGCAATTCCTTGCTGTGCGCACTGAAGCTGTGGGAGAAGGCTTGCGATCGATCGATCTGGGCCTTCAGACGAAACGAGAGGTGGTTCGAGGGAACTGTACCTCACCTCGGTGAGCAGAACTTCAAGCAATCTTTTCGACTGTACCTGTCCACCTTTCGTTTCATTGTGGAGAGCTTGCGCAGTGAGCTCGAAAGACAGTGCACCAGCATGCACGAAACCATCATTCCTGAGAAGCGAGTCGGCATCGCCCTATATACAAGCTTGACCACTTGAATGACGGGTAAACACACGACTGCCACGCTTTCCTCGCTTGTGCGAAATGGCGCGGCGTGAGACCGAGCGTCGCCACGTGATATTGCCGACGCGTTGTAGCTGCTTATGAGAGTAGAAAAGGAAATAACCATTAAAAAAGTTCATTACATCTTCTGCGGGATATGAAATTTGTTTTTACAAAGAGTTTTGGTGACAGAAAAATAAGCATTCGCTCTTTTTTTCCCACCACTCGAAAATTGCTGGCGCCCACTGGTTTCGAGGCTACTCATTCGGAGCCGTAAAAGAGATCGACAAACTCCGTTTACGAAAAAGACCGCTTCTGAAAAGGAGTTCGCTCTGTGCCGTGTGTCTGCTGTCAGGAACTCCTTTTCGGAAAAAGACCGCTTACTTAAAAGACTTTTAAGTGCCCGTGTGACAGGGGTAAAAGTTTGCGTACCAATTATAAAAGCAAGCTTCAATTATATATAACTTATTATCGCTTTGTTTTACACTCGGAGAAGAAGCGTCGCGAATCTCAAGAACGTAATCCATCTGAAGAGGATCCGAAGCCTTGTGTTTTGTAGGGTTTAACGTCCCAAAACCACCATATGATTATGAGAGACGCCGTAGTGGAGGGCTCCGGAAATTTCGACCACCTGCGGTTCTTTAACGTGCACCCAAATCTGTGTACACGGGCCTACAACATTTCCGCCTCCATCGGAAATGCAGCCGCCACAGCCGGGATTTGATCCCGCGACCTGCGGATCAGCAGCCGAGTACCTCAGCCACTAGACCACCGTGGCGGGGCTAGGATCCGAAGCCTGTACTTCCCATAATTCCCATGGGGGTTACAATCATAGAGTTTCCTAAAATTAGCTAGAAGAGACTCTGGCGCTGCGATCGTTCAGCGACCATGGGAATGATGGTTAGTACACACATTTGCCTAGTCTTCCTACTTGCAGGTGGCGAATCGTGCTTGCGGCTTCGTTTATTGCTGGCTACAGTCTCGTTTTAAAGGAAAGAACGAACCCTTTTGTACTTCGTGGCCTGATTTGAAAAGGTGAGCTTTAAAAAAAATAAGGTGGAGAAGCACAACTACTGAAAATTTGCGGATTTTTTGTTTCGTGAGAAAACAGCTCCAAGCTTCGCGAACACACACGGAGCCAGAAGAAGGCCAGAAGTACGAAGATTAAACATATGTGTGTACTACCCATGATTCCCATGCTCGCTGAAGCACCATGCGTTGCAGCTCCCACAGGCACTAGCGCCAGAGTTCCCTCTAGTGTATAATAGGAAACTCTATGGGTACAAGCGCCGCTGAAAGAGCCCGCGTAGACACTAGCGCGAGATTCCACTCTAGGCATTATTGTATGAAACTCTATGCATTCAACTAATCATATAATTCGATTGGTAAACTGCGCTTCGACTACGAAGATGAACAAGCATACTCAAGTGAGCCAGCTCTCAATCGAATAACCCGCGTAGCTCAACGGAGCCCCATTCATTTTTTACTGTGCAAGTGGCCATGTTTACTCTGCTCAAACTGCTTTCCGTCGCATGGCTAAGCCAGTTTTAACAAAATATGTGGCGATTTAATCAATCCACTCGCAATACAAGGGGTACTCACCTCACAAACATGGGAAGAAGTTTTCGGCTCCAAGCAATATCGCTTCATTTGTGTAATCCAGCGTTTCCGTTGGTTAGAGCAAGTCGGAAAGTGGAAAAGTCTTCAGGTGGTTTTGCATTGCAGCACGCAGCACCCTGGCATTCACCCTACCAAATTCTTGTACGTTCGCTTAGCGGGAGGATGCTGTCGTAGAGAAAGATAGGTCTATTGTGTAGTCGAACGCAGCTCATACCGCAGCTTGCACACCCGTGCCTACATGCAGCTGGTGCAGTGCGACGGAGCAGGAACGCCTGGCCGCGAGAGCCAACATGGTGCTTGTTGCCATGGAAACCAGGACTGGCAACATTGTGTTTTAGCGGGTAGCGGCAAGTGGTAGGTCAAAGGTTGACACCACCCTAAAACACGAAGACGCGCGCACATGAAGACTTTCTAGTTATATCTGCGCTATAGCGCCTCTTTGACCTTGTCGTAAGCATCAGCGTCTCTTCTACTAAGCCTGGCTGTTACAGCATAAATGTCACAGGACAAAAGGGGTAGCAATTTGTCTGGACCACTTTCATAGGAGAATCCTGCGTTTTCGCACGCTCGCTCAAAATTACCAAGAAAAGTCCCGATGTCCTTGCGAACTTCGAATGACTGCAAAAGGGCTGATATCTTTACCGGCTTGCTCAAAGCAGAATAACGCCTTGCTGCCAATATTCTAAGGTCGAATTCTCTTAGTTTCAGCTGCTGTTTTCTTCTTTCCCTTTCTCCCTGACCCTTTTGCTCTTCTCCCACCATTTTCACCTCCCGCTCTCTTTCCTTTCTATCTCGAGTTTCCTCATGAGCTTCCTGGGATTCCTCTAAAGTCACTTTCTGCGTCTTCATAAACGCGATGATCTGCTGTTTCCGCTTAGCGGAGCCAACCGCAAGCGCCGACTCCTTGCAAATTTCACTTTGAACTTTTCCATATTGACACTTCACTCTGCCTTGTTACCTTCTACTGAAAGTATGTTGTCAAAACATGCAATTCTTGGCCGACCCACAAAGTCACCACACCAAAACCTACCAACAAAGAGCGCTAGCTAGGTCTAGCACTACAAGAGGTAAACTTCAAGCACTCACCGCATTAGTGTAGCTGACGCTGGCCGATCCCATCACTGCCACCACTGTTAGGAAAGAGGTGTCGGGACATGCCACCACGTGCGTGACTGTGGTGACCTTGTAAGCGTGGATTTGGCTGGAGCCATCCGAGTCTCGGGAGAAGACGAGTCTAGGAGCCAAGAGATGAGAACAAGGGTTTATGTACAGTATTGACATCTTTTGAGTAACGTGAACAATATGAAACAGATGAAGCACACCCGAGCGTCTCTGTGATCGCGTTTTGTACACTGCATATTCGCAAGATTCCCTGCGAGGGAACACAATGGAGTCCAGGTCCCTCCTATAGGATCGTCTTCCTTCACTCCGCCCCCAGCTCCTTATAGGAAAGTGCAAGGGCACGAACACCCTGTCGCACAGGGAGGAGCAATACGGCATCACTGGCTCAGTTCAATGACCTGGAACTCCTCGCGTCGAGGAGGCTCCTCCGGGTGGCAAGGTTTCAGGTTGACTCATCCGGCGCGCAGGCCCCCAAGAGGAGAATACACCAAGGCACGGCCACTGGCCCAAGATTGTGGGAAACGTTCTCGCTGATCAAGTCCAGATGGGAGGCCCATTGTCAGGTGTGACACGAGGATTTGAGCAACGCAGATGAGGCGGCAGCTCAAGCGGTGATCGCCCCTCCTGGTAGTCAGGTGTGTTTAAAGGGTTTTTGGTACGCGGGTCGATGGCCCAGCAGAACTCGCTGCTCTTCCACTGTGGTTGAAGCTGCCTTGGAATGTCGCTCCACACAGGACGACGATTTCCGGTAGAGACCGGTAAGGCCGCGGCACGACACCGTCTTCCCTCTCACGAGGTACGCTGAAACAGCTCCACTACTTTGTGCTGGTGCTCGTGACGTAGCCTATTTCGTGTTGCGACGCTTCGTACTGCGTCACGGGGCACCACGCGAACTACTGAGTGATTGATGGCGTGCTTTTTTTTAATCTGAAGCTGTTCAAGAACTCCTTTGCGCATGCCGCACCGTTCACCGCACCTCTACAGACTACCACCCGCAGATAAGTGGTCTAACTGAGCGCTTCAACCGAACATGCTCGCGATGTATGTCAATTCCGAGCAATCGAACTGGGATGTCGTTCTCCCGTTTGTGACGTATGCGCAGAACACTGTGACGCAGTCGACCGCAGGCTTCTCGCCTTTGTTTCTTCTATATGGGCGTGATCGAACCATGCTCCACCCTTGACACAATTTTGCCGCATCGTCCCGACGTCTCGGAGTTCCACCCTGTTTCTGAAATTGTGCACCACGCTGGAGAGTGTCGTAAGTTGGCCCAATCATTCACCTCGGACAAGCGAGCAATCGAAAAAGAGCACCACGACCACGACCAGCAAGTTGAGACTTTCGCCGTAGGCTCTCTCGTCTGGCTCCGACTTCGCTTCCACTCCACAGGTTTCTCCTCTAAGTTTCCCCCAAGTTTTATGGTCCTTATGGCTTCGTAGAGTGTCGATCTCATGTCACATACGTAATCTAGCTGGTTACGCCATCTACAGACAGGCGGCGCCGCCTTGGTCGTGAGACTGTCCACGTGAGTCGCCTCAAGCCCTATCACGACCCACTCCTACTCGCATCACCACGACTTGCCAGGATTGCTCGTCTTCCTCGCCAGGGTGTTGTAAAGAGGACGATTATGTGCCACAGTGGGTCATGGCCTTAGCGAGAGGAGCTGAGCGCAAGCTCTTGCCCTAGCACTGTGATTCATGTGTTTGTTGTTGCCGCCAGCTTTCAGTATCAATAGGCCTGCTTCACCAATAAACCCCGTTTCAACTTCTCTTTTGCCCTTCCAATAAACCCCGTTCCAACTTCTATTTTGCCCTTACTGCCATCAACTACGCCTGGTTTAGTCTCTGCGTTTTCTGCATGTTGATGTGTGCAACCATCCTCTGATGGGAAGCCTGTTATGTATCAAGTTATTACGACAATAAGAATGCCATTCTCATGGTGCGATACCAGAAATAAAACATAAGTCAAAAACAAAAATGTAATTTCCTTTCATTGCAGACGTAGAAACCCACCTCCAAAGGTGGTTTCACACACATCACTGTTTTTTATTACTTTCTTTTTTAACAACTTTTTGCGTATACCAGAGGTGAATAATTAGGAAGGAACAGCTAGCTATTCACAGGTTATATCTACGCGTTGTGCGTTTCATGTGTAGCGCATTGATAACAGCCGCCTTTTATTTATTTTTATTTTTTTTACAGTCAGGTCTGAAGTTTATTCCCTTCAGGCGCGGATCATGATGCGGTGTCAGAAAATTTTCAACTTTGACACAACATAGTTCTAAGGCACTCGTTGTTACATTAACATAAAAATTCAGATATATTTTGTTTTGGCGCGAGATTTGGTAATTAATCTTTGTTAGCATGTATTTGAACCCCCACTGGCGCCGCCCCTGCTTCTCAGTTTTCTTTTTTTTCGTTCCAAATCGATAATTTTTTGCATGGTTCAGATGGTTTCTTGACCGCGTTCATTGCAGTAATTCAGGTGCTAGTGCAATTGACGAGGTTCATGTCATGTACATGCCCATTTTTTATGAGTGTTCAGTAGTAAATATGCGTCAGAGGTCAGCTGAAAGGAAAAATAATCGAGGCTGAAATTGTTTCTAGGCTGGCAGATAACTGCATCTCTAAACTGTCGATCGCTCTCTCCTGCAAGTAGTTAGTCTATATGTGAAGATATATAGGCGAATTTTCAAAGCTGTGTAACCATGATGGTTGTAAAGCGAAGTTACCCACATTAGTGATTTTACCTGTTTCCGTAATAAACATTGTTGCAGGTTAGCGCCTGTTTGTGTCCATCTTCCCCCGGTCTATGTTTTTTTTTTCGTGCTCTATAAAACTACAGACGAATGGTACCTATGCAATTTACGTCAAAAAACTTGCGAACTCATACTGATCACCTGGGTCCTAAATGCATTCCACCTCTGCCCCTTGCGTTTGTTCTTGTTCACCTATTAACTGTGGTGTACAACCATGCACTGTGCGCGCTATGACTTCATTTGATTTGATTCCTCTGTATTAGGGCACATACCTGCTTCTGCTCATTTCTTCTTCTTTATTGCTCGCGCGATGCTTGAGAAGCAGACGTGTACAGCTGTCATGGCCATCTTCGTTCGACCATCACGGCAAGCTCTGCCTACTGGCATGGATGGTTCGACCTCTGTGAGTGGGGGCCCAATTACGCGAGGTCTTGGGGAGAAGCCGTAACGAATGCCTCGTAACACATGTCGGGAGAGTGAGCCGTCGCGAGATAGTAGCAGTATTTTTGAAGAATATTATTGGGTCGGAGGCGCGATACAACAAATATGCGCATTCCATGGGTGCTGAGAAGAGGGCGCGACGTTATCTTCGAAAACATTGGGCCAGCCTATATATTTGGATAGCGCTTGCACTACCAGCGGAACAGCAAAGTATGAAGATCCACGGAAACGCCGTAATTGAGGGTAGTAGCGAATTAGGCCCAGGAAGTAGACAGGCACGAATGAACACAGAATGAGAACTCCGGTTTCCCTTGTTGTTTCAGGCGCTCTAAATTTTAATGTGATAGCGTTAAAGAGCTCATTCTGCAGAAGCTCCGGTGTCGGCGTTACTGGTTGTGAGTGAAGGATCCTCTTGTCCGTGACCGAAATATCATGAAAGGTGCAAATAAGGTAATATAAGTGTTGGGCGAGAATAGAACCCCTGATGGTCTGCTGCGTTGCAAACAAGTATTCTACCACAGGGCCACGGCATTCCTAGAAGCTTCTTCGTAAAAAACGACACTACATGAATGTCGCATAGCGGAAGGAGACTCTTTAACGCATGTGAGATTGTCACGATGGCAGAAGTGTAGAATCGCGCAAGGTGTCAGAACACGCAACGAGTGAGTGTTTTAAAATCGCACCCATCACAATGCACTCACAGATATTTAATCCTGATCAGCTGCAAAAGCATCAACAAAGACGGAGCTGCGTAGGTTCGTGTGTTTCTTTAGGCGAGCGTTGTGGGCCCTTCGCTTATTTGCGAAAGGAAGGATTATGGCGTATAGGACTTGAACGTACTTCCAGTAGGCATTCTATGATAGTTCGAAACGACCTGTGCTACACCCGCAGTCAATCATTTCCTCACAGCACGTTTGAGGCACGCACTGCAGAGAACCGAAGTGACGCTAGCCGTTCAGAAGGCGATGCGCATAACTACTAATTACGCCATCGTTTTGTATACTCTTGATCGTGAAGCTCAAGCTTCTATAACGAGGCCAATCAGCTACACATATGCAGTTTGAAAAGTTTTGTCAAGGTTAGCGTTTCAGTGGACTGAAGAGTATCTTCGAAGCATTCTATAGAGAAAAATGAGTCGGGTGAAAAGAGATCTTCGAATGAGAGCTACGTTTAACGTAGTTAACTTCGACTTCACGAGAAGCATCTTTGCAAAAACGCTGCTTTGACCTTCACATAATCTGTGACCTCATGTTGCCCTATATTAATTATCGAGATCGCTGAACCATACTTAAAATCACCAGCGTGGTCGTTTGTTGTACATAAGACGTTTCTTCAGACTTAACGGAAATGTTTGCGAAGTTAGTGTACGTCATCGTTCTCCTGAACAATTTTAAGGCGTTTCCGCAGTGTTTTCCACACAGAAAAAAGTTATTACAAATTGCAAGGTTTGAAGAAAAACGTCACAGGTATGCCGCAAAGGCGATGTAATGAACGCGATAGCGACAAATTGGAAGGTCACGCGCAGAAGGGCAAGCAGATGGAAACATGCCCCGCGTTTCTCACGCACAATTAACGCACGAAACGCACTCACAGGTACAGAAGAACGTGAGTAAGCGTCTCAGCTGTTACTTCACTGTGTCTGAAAAGTGCGTCCCATTTCGAAAACTGAGGCTGTGCAACGATTGCAGTGACTTTTTTGCACCCGGTAACTACAACAGAATCGTTCCGACGAAACGAAAAGGCTAGCCAAGACGTACGATTCTCCCCACTGCAAGGTAAGGACACGCGATCGAGTGGATCACCCCCGTATTCTTTACGCGGGCCAAAGTACGCGTGAGAGATGAGAGCTGTGGTGCGCTCACTGCGCCATCTTGCTGATAATGGTGAAAACACAATAGTTCTCCTCCCCCTCACCAAGATGCCCGCCAGTAGCGGTAAGTGGTAGATGTGAATATGTTGCCGTTAGGACGTTGAACGAAGTATCTTTCGGTGGCTCAGTGCTTGACGCCTCGCATTCGCGATGCTGATGTCCTACGTTCAATTCCGCACGCCGGAGTCTTTTTTTTTTCAGTAATTATTTTCTTTATTGCATTTTCCAATACATAGATGCGTATACATATACGGTGCATGACATCGACACCGACGCCGACGCTAGCGGCGAAATCCAGCCGAGAGTGTCCATATAATTGCTATCGCAATAAAAGAGGTAAACGTAGCCAGGCAGAGATATTCACATCAATCACCTAAATTCCGTAATGGAGCTGCATTATAACGACAACATCGGGGTTGACATTATCGTAGGGGCTTGGGTTCCTCAAGAGTTATGGTGGTTTAGTTGCTAGGCGTTAACCTATTCAAGACAGCAAAATTAACGAGCAGCTGCTTCAACAAGCACCATTTAACGCGCTAGACTGCAAAAAAGCTATAGTTTATTTTTTCTAGTGAAAACTCTACTGCGTTGTCTTGCAAGGTCATTAATCGTGTCGCAATCACCTTGGGCCGCTGAAGCACTACTATGACAGGCGTGCGATAACACCACGCGATGTTCTGCAGAGAGGCGTCGCAGCTGCTGTATGCATAGCTTTTGCAAAACAAAGTCAAGCATAAATGTCGCTAGGGATATTTAGATGTATAAGAGCCAATATTTATTTGTCCTGTTGCGCAGGGACCTATATCCCAGTCCGAGCAGGAGATAAGCCGGTGGCTTGCGGCCGTCGCCATTGCCTTTTCGGTGTTCGTCATTGTGCTAGCCGTCGCACTGGTCCTCCAGTTCTACTACCCAGACATCGTGCCGGACTTCAGTCGCAAAAGGAGACTATCCGGCAGTGCCCGGGACATAGCAAGCAGAACGACCAATACAGGACCAAAGCCGCGTGCTTTCCTGAGATCATGCGGCACGACAGGGTGCGACCGCTACCCGCACCTTTTTGCGAGTCAGCTGAATCAGAGCGTGGACCCGTGCCAGGACCTTCGCGCCTTTTCGTGCTGTGGCCCGACCTAGGTGGAGGCACTCGCTCCGGGACTGAAGTGGTCGAAAACGCGTCACGTGCTGTGATGGTCAACTGTCGCACTGTCCAGCAGCAGTGGCTCGGCGGTGGCCAAGACGAGCAAGTTCTACAGGACAGTGCGTGGCGAGCAAAACGCCGCTGGATCCTGCAGTCCCTGAGGGCCTTTCTGGCGACCATGGCATCCGACACCAAGCCGACGATGCCCGAGAGCTCCAAGGCCTTTCAGGTTTGCCACCTACCGTCGTTTGCAGATGTCCGTACTTGTTTTTACAAGGTGCATTTTAGGAAACCAACTGTTGTTTTCCGGATGAGTTACAATCTTGACGGTCAGTGCTGAAATGTGAACTGTCTTAAAATATTTAGGGTCGAAACTTCTCTGCCACTCTCATCTTCAGACTGGCTGAGTGTGGTGTGAGTATTCGAAAATGAAGGTTCGCTAAATGTCGCGAGTGAGAAGGACTATAACCAGCTTAGGTGGTGCTACATGTTCATTTATTATGTCGATGTGGTATATACACTTACATTATAAGGTTCTAAAGGTGCTTTTCAATCTAGGACTGCGTGGGGTTAAAGTGCATGATGGCTCAAGGTTTGCTGCCTTCGACATATTTGTATTGCATTACGCAAAGGCGTAGCGGAATACCGGATAGCGTGTGCCTTATAGCGTAATACTCACAAAATAACTTTGCTGTGCGTATGCCTGAAATGCGCCAGCAACACCAACGTAACTGTTAGTCTCCGCACAAATGTGTGCACTATGTAGAAAATAATATCATCGCCACTGCGGCAAGATGAAACATTGCGGATAGCGGGCATGTTTGTTTAGCTAACTTAGATTTTGCTTGCTCCATTCACCTTGCGTTAGCTACTGAAACAATTGACCAACCAAACTCCAACGTCGAATGGCGCCAGCTGTGGTTGATAAAAATCAACTAAGAAACGCATAATATATGTTCGTCAAGATATGGAAAGCACCCAATGCCACTAAGCCTGCAGGATAAATTAATTCAGTATGGCTATCGAAAAGGTGCCGAATCGACACGGATACTTTGCTGTTGATGCTTCAGATCATGATTTCAAAGGAAATACGTACAAGTATCAGTTTGAAGCGGACCAGCTACATAGCGCACGACGACCACTTCAGATGTATGAAGATCAGGCACGTGCATTTCATACCCTGCCGTCCGCACATGCAAAATGGTTTGCGTGTGGTGGAATATCCGACAGGTTATAACATTCTGATAAATGAACCCTAAACGTACGAATTGGGCATTCATGGGCCTTTTGCTGCAGTTTTGACATTGTCACTTCGGGAAAATGTCAAACTCACAGTGGTATGCCAGCACAAGTCAAGAAATTGCGTAACAAAATACCGAGGAAGATGCTGACAACGATTTCAGGAGTGTTCAGTTGAAAACTTTCGAGGATTTTTCCCTGTAACACCCTACGCAGAAAATATCCTAACATTAGTTTTTTTCAGGGGTCTCATTCAATTATAATGGTGTTATGTCGCGAAGTGTTGTTGTTGGTGAAAGGGGCCATTTAAAAATATTGCTGCGCTTTTGATAAGTGATTGTTGGCTAAGATTTAGATTATTAAAGAGTTGGTTGAAGAGCTATGGTACTGGAAAAATCTTACAGAGAATAATTCGCAGAAAAAAAAAAACATGTGATCTTCATGAAAACATGCCGTATATAATCTAGGTGGTTCGTTCTAGACGAGAGGACTAAGGCTCTATGTCAGCCATTATCAAACGTGGAATGTACTGAACTGTGCGCCTCGGGTTCGCTTTGTATGCTGTTGAGGCTGAAGAAGTTTTGGTTCCACGTGAAGATTTTGAACAGTCATACCAGCTGATGCTTCTTCTCGTAATTCCATGGTTGCTTTTCATTCAGGTCATGTCCAAGATGGCGGCACGTTACGGTAACGGTATTCTCTTCTGCCTGGGCACAGGATTTGTGCCACAGAATGGCTCCAGGATAGCAAGGCCGGCACTTGTACTGGGTCTGCAATCCGACTTCAAGCGCTGGATGCAAAAAGCGATGCGAAAACAGCGAGGCCTATGCGCATCAAAGGACCGTCAATTTAGTCCTCAGCCTAAGTATGTCGCGAGACGACTTAGGTTGGCGCAATGCTTTGGACGACGTAATGACAGCGCTACGGACCGTCAAAGACGTCTGGAAAAGCCACAATGTTTCGAGGAGCCAACGTTCTCTTACAAATATGTCAGAGATGGGTGCAGGCCTTACACACGTCAAGCCAGCCGTACTTGTCGCTCAACTGTGGCAGTGGGGCGCCTCCTATTCCAAGGAATCATCCATGTAGTACTCGAGCAGAGTAGCGTCCTCCACTTCCTAGATGCTGTGCTGGAACGCGTCAACTGAGCGACACATCATTCAATATCTCGTTTGGGAGAGTGCGCGCCAACTGTCCACCTTCTTTCTGCACACCGATGCCGCACACATTCACCACGCGTGCTACAGCAAGACCGTTGAGCTGTTCGGGCCAGCGGCTGTGCTAGCACCCGTGATCTGGCACCAGGTCAGCGCCGAAGCCGTGGTGAGTGCCGAGACCACCTTCGCAAGCGTTCTCAGGGCGACCGAGGACGCTATCTACGAGGCAGGTGCGCGCAGCGTGGAAGAAGCGAAGCGCATGAAAGCTCTGGGTAATCGTCTCAGCCAAGGTTCGCCTCGCAGTGTCCTACCCGGAGGACGTGCGTGACTTGCCGGCGTTGAACGATAAGCTAGCGCATGTACCGGCTATGTCCGACGTCTTCTTCGCCAACATGCTGGCCGCTCAGGAGTCATCGTGGAGCCGCAAGAAGGAGAAACCATCTCTTCCGGTTCCACTACGGCCGAGTCCCCACTACGACTGAAGTGCGCAATGAGATCACGCTTCCCATTGACTTCCTGATACCCCCATGGTTCTCGCCAGACTCACCTCTGCCCCTGCGCTTGGCCACCATAGGTCTGTCGCTGTCCCTAGTGCTCTGGCGTGCCATTTGGAAGCAGAGGATATACGACGTGGGCGTATCAACGGAACTCATGCTGACTGAACAGCTCGACCCTAATCGCGCATGCTTGACGGACGCTGCAGTTCGCCACACCGATGATTCCGCCTTCCGTCGGCTTGCCATTACGACCAGTGGCCAGGGTGCTGAAACAGGCAGACACCCAGAGCGGCAACGGCGGTGCCACCGAACGCGCGGTGGAATCTGCGAATGATGACCTAGAACTGTTGCTGCTGACATGTTGCCTTTCGATGTGTGGACCTCACAACGGCAACATTTGCACAGCCGTGATGCAGACGCTGCTGTTCGAAACAGTTTTCCGGTGCACAGAGAAAGGCGATGTGTATCGCAAAAATTGTTCCGTGCATTGATTGATATTCGAGCTTTATTTTCATTACTAAGCAATCTTACAATACATAGTGCAACGCATTTGTTCATCTCGTACGCAAGTAGAACCTGTAATTTCGTCTCTTTAGTCGTTACGACATACTTAATTTCTTGATTGTATTGATAAAGCACTCCTTTGAACTTGTTAGTGCAACTTGATATACGAGTATATTGCAGAATGTTGCACCGCATGGGCGCCTCACGAGATTTACAGTTGATATTGCGCACACCTGTTCTGGTTGTGTTTGTTCTGCGCCTTCGTTAATAGGGAGTTTTCGAATAGGGGCTCCAAAGCCCTTTGCGTATGCACGCTTTGGGTCAAGCAGGAGTGAAGAATTTTCGAACAGGGTTGGCGGCAGTTTCGATACTCACCAAATTCTACGTTTTTCTGACCCAAATCCTGTGGGGCAGGCTTTGGGGATTCAACTGATTCGAGAAATAGCGTCCCCAACCCGAAAACGGAAACGTGGTTTGGGTTTTGTGCATGCACAGTGGCCTCGACGCTATTTCTCTGGAGCTTCTATTCGAAAACTCCCTAATATCCACCCGGTACGCCCATTCTACGCAATATCAAAAAAAAAAAAGACTCCCAAGCAGCCCAACCAGAGATTCGAACCAGCGATTCCTCCTGCCGCAGCACGTGGGGCTCCATCTGTGCAGGCTCCTGCGCCCGCAATACAAGGGGAGCTACTTATATGCACTATTTACGGCTAGCGGTATGCAGATCTCGGAGGAGCTTGAGCGCGTGCTTTGTCATGCAATTCTCCTACACTTCCATTTCAAAACTGCCCTCGATGCGCGCGGACGCACGCAAAAGTGGCACCTTTCGTTACCCATTCGCAATGTGGAATAGAAAAACAAATCCTGGTGCACCTAGAGTGGTACCCATTTCAGACGGGGCAAATCTAATGTCATTTTCAAATGATGACCATGACCTTACTCCTCCTGATCCGTAGATTTCAGGAGAAGTAAAAATATACCGAAACTTGCAGTTAACACGTGTGTATCCAGAAAAAATTTCAGATCCCACGTACAGTGGGAATCGATGATACGCGAAGCACGAATAAGAAAGGTTGATATGTCACTTTAAAATCAGCACAACGTTACTCGAGAATGAGCTAGAAGAGGCCGTACAGGACTTCAGTATCATGATTATCATGTTTGGATGTGTCGTTGGGCGCAGGAACCCTCAAGCCGTCATTACGGCTTTTCCCTCCACCTCCTGTTACAATGTACTGTAACGAATCAAATGAATCAAATACAATCAAACCTACGTAATGTATTCACGTCGTGTGATACCAATTTAGTATATGTAGAACTAGCGAAAGGGCCGTGAGAACGCTATTAGCGTCGTATGTTGTCATGTTCTTGCATGACACGTGTGTAAGGATTATCATGTTTGCACTAGTCATATATTTCGTCATCCATTGACGTCACGTAACACCAAATTTGGTATATGTGGAGCTAGGAAAATGGCCGCGAGGGAAACACGAAGAGCCCAATTATATACTTTAATGTAACGTTGACGCACGCGCACGCTGGGCACAGCGACGCTGCGTTAGCAAAACGCGAGCACTCTGTAGTCTGACGTTAGGCGCAACCGGCGCGACCATCGACCGTTGGTGCGGACCCAAGGCGAACGGCGCGAAATTCGCGCCGAAGCGTTACCCAGACAACACTGCGTCTCCCTCTTTTCGTGACGGAGGGATGCCGAACGCGCCGAAACGCTCAAGCGTAAAAGCAGCGCAACGCGGCGTGCGCCTGCGAGTATATGGCAGGGCTGGTGCCTGGCGTGGCAACGCCGGCGGGACGCGAAAAGATGAACGCCGGCTACCACGCGCTCCGCATCTTGCCGAAATGTATTGGCGCCTTAACTGTGGCATAAAGTCATGTTCTCACACGACACGCATCTCATGATCATGTTTGCACCAGTCACATACCTTCGTCACCCATTGACGCCACATAATACCAAATTTGGCATATGTGAAGATAGCAAAATAGCCGCGAGCGCATCATGAGTTCGGCATGTAGTCATGTTGATACATGACGCGCATGTCGTGATTATCATGTTTGGATGTGTCATTTACCTACGTCGTTCGTTCGCGTCACGTAATAGCGAGTTTGTTACATGTGAAGCTAGCGAAACGGCCGCGAGTGCATCATGAGCGTAGCATGCGGCCATGCTGTTACATGACACGCATCTCCTGTTTATCATGTTTGCACAAGTATCATACCTTCGTCATCCATTCACGTCTCGTAGTACAAAATTTAGTATAATTGAAGCTAGCGAAACGGCCGCCAGCACATCATGAGCGTGGCATGTAGTGATGTTGTTACATGACACGCATCCAATGATTATCATGTATGTTGCACCAGTCACATACCTTCGTCAACCATTCGCGTACCGTAATACCTAATTCGGTGTATATGACGCTAGCCAAACGGCCGCGAGCGAATCATGAGCGGGGCATGTAGTCATGTTGCTACATGGCTCGCATGTCACGATTTTCAGGTTAGGGTCTGTCGCTTGTGTTCGCCATGCAATAATGTCATACCATACCAGTTTTGCAACGTTCCATGTGAACAAAACAACCACAATAGCTGCAGGACCATTACACGTAAATCATGACATTCATGACATACATGTCATCATTTTAATGTCATGACTTGTCAAATATGTTCTTCATACAATCATGTTATGGCATACCAAGTTTCGTATCGATACCATTATCGAAACGGCCAGGAGTGATAAAATTCATAGGTGGATAGATAGATAGATAGATAGATAGATAGATAGATAGATAGATAGATTCACCAATGTTTGCTAAAAAATGCTTCGCATTAAAAAATCTGGAGATGAAATTAGGATATTTCTGCGAAAATCAAACAGCTCCGCCAGAGCGCCGGCCATTTGCCGTGTGACACAGCTACAAATACATCTCCGTCGAACTCTCGCCCAACGTCATCTTCTGACGCCGACCTCCGACGACAGTATAGCTCTGACCAACTGGACTTGCTCAACGCCATATCCTGACGCTGACAAGAGCTCTTGCAAGTCGTGCCCCGTCGTCGGACTCCCGTGACCGTGTTTCCATCTTTCCTATCTCTCCTATCCTCTCGATAAGTCGTCGCTCTCACGCTTTCACGCTTACTTCATCTTTCTCTCTCTCTCTCTCTCTCTCTCTCTCTACACCTTTATTCCTATCCTTTAAATACCTCCTCACCCCCATCCCTTGTGAGCTACTGTTGAGGTGTCGCTCCCTGAAGCAGACAGTTACGGGGCTCACTTTTCTTTTCCTTCTTACAACATAACCACTTCCCTCCCAAGGGTAGACTTACGTTGATGGAGTTTAACAGAGTTTGGTGGTGGCCGTGTGACAGGGTATAACAAAGCGTTATAGAAGAGCAAAGGAATAAGAAGATATCAGATAATGCGAACTGCGCAACGAGGGGGTCGTCGAAATCTCCAACTCTTCCCGCAAGTTTAATCTTGTTCACCAATCAACTATGGCGCATACCCACTGTGGGGAATTGTGGGGATACAAAAGCATCCGGCATAATTCATCGTCGTGAGCCACGCCACAAAATAAAATGCACAAATTTCCTCGCAAGTGTGCAGCAGGTACTACGCTTCTCCGACGAATTACGAAGGATGGCATAGTGAATGTCTGCCAACTACACAATGATTAATCGCGGAGTGGGTACCTTGCAAGTGTGCTTGCAGCAGCTACCTGAAAGATGTTAATAAAGGCTCTTGAAGGCCGCCCTTATAGCTTTCGCTGTGACAGTGCTGCCCGTACAGTGCAGGCCTAGTGCTTTATTTAACTTTCACGCATGCTACTATGTCATGAAACCGGTAATAGGTTGATCTAGTAAAGAATAACATATTTACATATGATAAAGGTTACGTATACATAAGTCAACAGTCATCATCCTAAAAATCTCTGACGTCGAGACTACTAATTCGGTCCGAAATCAAACGCTAATGTGTTTGGGGAGCTCATTCGACAGAAGATGACATTTTCATCAAATGGCATTAGTTTCCCGTGGGACAGCAAGCAAATGACATTATAAAATGAAAGAAATTACAAACAAATGACATTACAAATGATTGACATTATCTGTAAATGGCAGTGTATATTTGCAGTGTGACAGGGCCGGGTATTACTGTATAGCTTTTTTTTTAGGAACCGTATGCAGTAACTTTCGGCCCACCTTGCTTCAGACGTCACTGTGTTGCAGAAGACATACAGGGGTCACTACACGCGCCACAGTTAAAAAAAAAGAAATATCGAAGGACATAATGAAGTCTTTAGCAAGGCTTCAATCGTTTCATGGCCAATTCCCCATGGTAGGCTGCGCCAGAATAAAGGGACAATCAATCAATCAATCAATCAATCAATCAATCAATCAATCAATCAATCAATCAATTCTGCATAGTTAGCAGCTCCAGCGCACTGCTCAAACACAAAGGCATAACAACTGCGACAGTTGTTAGCACTTGTCCCAAGTTCAATTTCAATTCAAATTTATTAACCAGAAAAACAATACGGAGGGACAGCTGGGCAGAGAGCTGTCGCAGCAGCATGACGAAGGCCCAGGGCCCCTTACATGGCAATAGAACATATATGACACATGTCACCAAGTGCTTATTACATAGCATTCGCATAGAAAGCATTGGACACACAGGTCAGCATACATCACACGTACACATACAATGTAACCATGACACTTTGTACAAGGATGCAGGGCAATGACTTCATATAAAGATACAAAGTACTCACACAGATGTTTCTTATTTAATGTGGTTGTGTGTTATATACCGGTTGAGCATGGTTGGAAGTTTATATGTTAGTGATTGCAAGCTGTAGTTGTTCCGGGACCAAGGTACCTTCCATACTTCAGGGTTTCGTTTGCGTTTCGTGGTTGTGCGATTCTAGCTTGGCGAGTGACGTAAAGTAATTTTAAACATTTTCGAATGATAAATAATTTTTTCTAATAATCTATACATTCATATAGCCTGCCAACGCGGTGTAATTTTTCTTTGAGAAATATACCATGTGTGGCTGAAAGTCGATTAATGTTTTAATATAGCGGGTAATTTTCTTTTGAATCTTTACAAGCTTTTGCGTGTTGCCCAGGACAAAGTAACAGTATAGTGTACCTATGACAGGAATAGGCTATAATAAATTGCAGCTTTGCCCGCAGTGGGCAAGAATGCGCCGCAGCGCGCCATAGCACCGATAACCACTGATAGCTTACCACAAAGATAACTGATAAGGGTATGCCAACGTGAACCCGAAGAAAAATATACCCCAAAAGTTTTCATTTCTTCGACCAACACAATACGTTGATTCTGAAAGTAAATATCACTATGAATGACGAGGGTTCCGTTTATAGCGCGAAACAAAAAGAAACTTTTGTTTTCTTTGAATTTACCTCTAGCAATTTCGCCTTAGTCCAGTTGGACAAACTGACCATAATATGATTACATTTTCCGACAATTTTGTTGGCATCAACACCTGACACACGCAATGTGCAATCTTCCACATACATGATAAATTTCGCATCATTAGCTATATTTGCAATGTCGTTAATAAATACATTAAACAAAAGTGGTACAAGAATACTGCCTTGGAGCACACCGTATACAACAGGTAATAGGATGACTTGTGGTTATTAATAAAGACGCACTGATTTGGCACTTCAAGATACGACTGAAATAATTCTAACGGTCTCCCAGGAGATCCACATAGGGAAAGTTTGTGAATAAGAATGTCGTGATCAAGACTGTCGAAAGCTTTACTAAAATCTAATAATATGCCAGCTGTATAACAGTTATGTTCAAAGTTCTGTAAGACGTATTCCTTAAGTGTTAAGAGTGCGATTTCCATCGACCTGTTTTTTTTTTTAGTATCCGTACTGTGAGTCGGTAAGCATGTTCTTTTCTACTGAGAAGTCTGTCACTCGAGTAAATACGAGTTTTTCCATACCCTTCGCAAAAACTGCGAGTACAGCTATCGGTCGGTAGTTCGACGCAGAATTGCGATCACGGAAACCCCATGAATAACGGAAACCTTAGAGTATTTCATTTCCCTTGGGTAAATTGCAGTCTCAAAAAATGAAGTTGTAAATGTGCACCAGTGGAAGAAGAATTAATCCCAAAACATATTTGATGGGCTTAATTTGCAAGTTCTTCATATTTAGAGCTCTACTGTTCTTCAATCCCGTGTACACTTTGTGTACTTCACCCTCATCAGTAGGCGCAAAGAATGCAGTTTCGCGAATAACATTGCAACGGGCCATTTTCCTCACGCTGCCGTTGCCGCTAGGGGTATCACTTTGCGCAGTTGTGAAATGATGATTGAAATGATCGGGAAGGGCCATGCCAGCTATCTGACGCGAGTCCAGCTTTATCGATGTTAGGGGCGTAACCGCTTTAAGGCAACCTAGAGCAGATATAGTTGCGTGCCAAGCGATCTCTGGTCGTTGCCTGGAGAAATTTTCGAATAATTCTTGGTAATAAATTGCCTCTTTCTGCCTCAGATCACCATTCAGTCTGTTTCTAAACTTTTTAAATGCTTGTAATGTTAGGTCGAACCATGTAGGTAGGAGGGAATGGTAAAGATTAATTTTTGTTTTTATCATTTCGGCAGGCGCATGTGTAACCAAAGGCTTCCTAATTTTTTTCAAGTGTTTGGCTGCTCTCATTGGAAAATTTGTAGCATATATATTGATAAATGTTCCAATAAAATCGTTGTATGCACCCTTTGCATCTGTTTTTTTTTCTAAAAAAATGTGACCAGTTGTGGCTCATGACATTAGTCTTAAACTGGTCTAAGTGTTCTTGAGTGATGCATGCATAAGTTGCCTTTTGACATGCATAAACTATGTTTTTCGAGTCATCAGGGTATAATAAATATATAGATAGGGTAGTGGTCGCTTAGGTCACACACCACTGTGCCTGTACTGCATACAGTAGTAGTAATATCGACAATGAGAAGGTTCATTCTTTTCCTGTTCATTCTTTTGAGCATCCTCCTTTGTCCCTCAGCGGCACATAGAGTTTCTTACAAAATTACCCAGAGGGACAGAAGACGAAGAAGTGTGTTTTGAATAGGAGCTGCTTCTGCTAACTCCGGCGTATTTCAGTTGTAATTTAAGTCTGGATCAGTTTCCGCTGCTCCCTTGGAGGGGATGGAAGTAGACCACCCCGGGCGCCTGCCGGCACCAGCGGCGTCAGCGGCGACCACCTCCAGGAAGCGGATGGGACAAGCGAGCGACAGCGACAGTGAAGATACTCATGCTTACTATCTCAGCAGTGGGGACCTCTCAGATGACGGTTTCCAACCTGTGCTGAGCCGCAAGGCGAAGAGAAGGAACATGAGGACATCCTCATCCTCAACTATTCAAACTGTAAGTGAAGCGCCAAAATCGAACGCTTATACCATCCTGTTTCTGCCTGCACTTCCTACCGTCAGCATGAAACGCCTTAACAGACAGTCTGTGTCGAGGTCTCTGGAAACGCTCGTGCCAAATGAGATCACGGACATAAGAGTGAACGCCAGAAAGAATATACTGGCTGTGGACGTTTTGCACGCAAGTGCGTTGGGCGTTCTGCGCAGTGTAACTGACTTGGACGGCAACCAGGTGCGCTCTCATGTTTCCTTGGGATGTGATGTAGTAGCCGGCGTGATCTACGACATTGATGTCGCTATTTCCAATAAGGACTTACAACTTCTTGTCAAGTCAACAACTGATACTTTAATTGTTGATGTCACCCGGCTAGGCAAGTCTCGCTGTGTGAAGATTGCGTTTAAGAGCACATCACTCCCCTCTCATGTGAAGGTGGGGTACTTCAGACATGCTGTGCGGCCTTTCATTCCAAAGCCTCTCCAGTGCCGTAAATGCATGAAACTTGGACATGTGAGCAGCGTCTGCGAGAATTCGGTGGCATGCCACCGCTGCGCCGAGCACCATGAAGCGGATAAGTGCGTCGCAACTGTCAAGAAATGCTCTAATTGCAATGGATCCCATGAAGCCACATCGAAGGACTGCCCGCGGATTCAGAAGGAAATTGCCATCTTGAAGGAGATGGTGCGCGAGTCACTCATCTCATCGAGAAGCCGCAGCTAAAGTCAGAAGGCGTCGTTCACGTCGACGTCGGTCTTCGAGGACGCCCGCTACCTCCTCGACACGTTTGCGTGATCCCTCATCAGTACCACCTCCTTTGCCTCCCAGACCACATGCCGCGGGAAAGGCTGTAAAGGACAAAGCCAGTGAGAATACCCTAACTGCGACAGAGTGGCCTGCTCTTCAAAGGGAAGCAGCATCAAGCGAATTGAAGGAGCTTCATGACGGCCAGTCCGCGCTCCCGTTTCGAGATCTTTCCAACCAAGACAGGCAAGTGACTGCAATCGTCCCGGTTCGAGATCTTTCCAACCAAGACAGGCAAGTGGCCTGCAATCGTGCAATCATTAATTGCCACGATTCGCACGCTACTGAGCAGCATACAATCTCCGTCTGCTAAGAGTGCACTGCAAATACTGGATGCACTGAATCCAGTTCTTGCTAACTTCGTATAAGCACAATGGCTCAACAAAATCTCCACTTCCGCACTGAAGTTAAAAGTGCGTCGATTTTTCAGTGGAATGCCAGAGGCATGAAGTCCCATATCTCGGACTTGCGCCAATTTGTTCGGGCCAATCAATTCCCTATACTTGTCATATGTGAACCAAACGTGTCAACGCCTTATAGATTGTCCGGTTATGAAGCTTTTTGTTCAGCCGCTTGCGAAGAACGAAGCAAAGTAATTGTTTACATTCGCACAGACTTGACTTATCTTTCGCACCCAATAAGTTCAAATGACGACAATCAGTACGTGTGTCTTCGTGTGAAGAAGAATGCAGTTTCGTTCACGCTTATTGGTGGATATATATCTCCGTCATCGCGATTTGACTGCGACAGATTAAAAGACTTCCTAATGAGAACCGATGGGCCTTGGATCATCACCGGTGACTTCAACGCCCATCACATGCTTTGGGGGAGCACTAGGATGAATGCCAGGGGCCGGAACATTGTTACATTCGCTTCAGATTACGACCTTTCCATTATGAACGATGGTACCCCCACATATCTGCGGGGTCTCACGTATGGCAGTTGCCTTGACCTGACATTGGTGTCACGGTGCTTCTCTCACAAAGTTAAGTGGTTTTGCGATATTGAGACTCATGGGAGTGATCACATACCCACCTACGTGACGATCGATGGTACCATAAAAAATTTCTCTTCCGGTGTTGCCATTGACACTGACTGGTCGATGTTTGCATCGCGTGTTGAGAACGCTTGGCAAGAAGGCCTCGCCTGCAGCCTGGAAAATACCATAGTGGAAGCTATGCAAGCGTCCAAATGTAAATTACCATTTTCGTCTAAAGTAACACAGTTTGACATCGAACTGGAAAAATACGAGCTATACGAAGGCGTGCAGAACGATGATACAGATGCACAAGATCAATTTGCGATCTGAGGGAAGCAAGGCGGCTCCAGAAAAAGATTCAACGACGCATTTACAAACTGGAGAGCGAACGCTGGAAAGCATTCTGCGAATCTCTAGACCCTCATAAACCGCTGTCATATATCTGGAGAACAGTTCGTGGTCTTCGCTCCTCTCCACAACAACGGCACCCTTTTAAAGCTTTGGCACTCCATCAGGGAAAAACAGAACTCGAGGTGGCTGAAGAATATTGCACGAGAGTTGCCGGGAATATTGTGAACGAGAGCATCGACGCCGTCATCGTTCCTGAGACGCGATTGCCAGAAATGGGCATTCCATTCACCATTGAAGAACTGGAATGTGCGTTAGCCGCTTCTAAACGCATGTCATCGCCAGGTCCTGATGGTATTACTTACAGTGCGTTGGGACACCTTGGACAAAAAGCCAGAAAAGAACTTTTAACATGCTTCAACAACTCCTGGCTCAGCGGCAGTGTTCACCGAGATTGGAAAATAAGTCGATTAATACCACTTTTGAAATCGGGAAAATCGCCATTGGACTTGACAGGCGTATCGCCCTATTACCCTCGCAAGCTGCCTCGGAAAAGTGATGGAAAGAATGGTTCTATTTCGTCTCGAGTGGTACTTGGAACGATACACCAAATACCCTTCTTGCATGGCAGGCTTTCGTTGGGGCCGTTCCTCTATCGACTGTGTCCTTGACTTATCGACATTTGTACAGCAAGGAAAAAGTCGCAAGCGCATATAAGTGGCACTCTTTCTTGACGTGAAGGGTTCATATGATAATGTAGCTCACGATGCCATCCTCACTTCTCTCGCAGCAATGGACATTGGTTGACGAATGTTTGAATGGATAAGAGATTATATAACTGGCTGGGGTTTCTTTGTGCAAACATATGAGGGTACAACTGCTGAACATTACACCTACTGCGGAGTACCTCAGGGAGGTGTTTTAAGCCCCACATTGTTCAATGTGGCCCTCATTGGTCTGGTGAAGGTTCTGCCAAAGTCGGTGTGCCTATCCATATACGCCGATGATATTTGCCTCTGGAGTGCTGCAGTTACTCGCCCTCAGGTGCGTGCACGAATACAGCGGGCAGCAACCCTCACAACAGCCTGCCTTCAGAAACAAGGCCTAAATATATCAACTGTGAAGTGCGCGTTGATGGCGTTTACACGCAAACCAATGACGCCATACCCTGTTTACATCAATGGGCAGAGTGTCAAATATGCACGGACGCATCGTTTCCTGGGTAAATAATCGACAGAAGTCTTTCGTGGAGCCCGCATTGTGCGTACTTGAAAAAGAGACTGCTATCTATTGTGCGTATCATGAAATTTTTGTGCGGTAAAGCATGGGGAACTTCTGTGGCCTCCATGCTACAGCTGTACAGGGCCCTATTTCTGGGTCTATTGCGCTACAGCTTGCCGGTACTGACTAACACTTGCAAATCGAATACTCATTCATTGGAGAGTTTGCAGGGTCAGGCACTGCGTATCTGCCTAGGACTGCCCCGATGCGCTTCTACTTATGCCACAATCGTGCTTGCCAAAGACCATCCGGTCAGGACATATATAGCTGTCGATTGCCTCAGAGCGCACATTCGACATGCTAGCTAGCCGGGTCCCCGACCACCACTTGGCCCTTCTACCTTCCGGAAGACCACGTGCTACGTTTTCAGACGTCATAGCCAAGCACCTAAACAGCATTCCATCAGGATATACGCCAGCTGCGAGAACGGCATGCCCTTTGTGGTGCCTCGACCAGCCGCAAGTACGTCTAGAAATTCCGGGAATCAAAAAGAAAAGCAGTCACTCCAGAGTAGCATTGAAGCAAGCAACACTGCTATTATTACATGAGTTGTACTTAGACCGAACGCAGATATACACTGATGAGTCCGTCTCATCCAGCAGCTCGTCAGGTGCCGCTGTAATTCCGGGTCAGAAATGACAATCAAGTTTAAGTTGCCGCATATGACTACATCTACGGCATCAGAGCTTGCTGCTATAAGGGCTGCTTTACAATATCTCGTTCAAGAACGTCCAGGAAAATGGGTCATATTCTGTGATTCGAAGGCAGCGCTTCAGAGTTTGCAGTCTGCCATGCGTAGGAGGAGCCATGACCAACTGGTACAAGAAATAAGACATTGCCATGATGAAGCTCTAGCACGAGGGCATGATATTATATATCAATGGCTGCCTGGACATATCGGTATTACCGGAAATGAACTAGCCGATGATGCAGCCCGCTCAGCCCATGAAGAAACCCGTGTAGTTCCGATTCCTCTATCAAGGAATGATGCAGCAAGACAACTTTACCTGCTGGCTCGAGATCTCACACGCACGTTCTGGTCGTCTACCTGCTTCCAAAGGTGTCAATTTTATGAACTGGATCCTTCGCTCAAGCTAAAGCTACCATCACAACTTTCCCGCTCCGATGCGACACTGTTATGCCGCCTTTGGTTGGGTGTTGCATTCACAAAGGTGTACTCCTTTCGCATTGGTATGGCAGACACTCCTACATGCGACTACTGCGGAGATGAAGAGACCATCGAACACGTCCTGTGCAGCTGCGCTCGCTACGACACACAGCGATGCCAGCTACGGATGGTTTTGAATCGACTTGACCCCGGACCATTTTGTGTGCAGAAGATACTAGGACCTTGGGCATCTGCCTCAGTTGCGCAGAAAGCAACTAAAGCACTGCTTCTTTACCTTAAGTCAACAAACCTGAGCGACCGCCTGTGAACTGTGTGTGCTCCCCGAGTGTGCTCGTGATTATGTGTACCTTCTCATCTTTGTGCAACCTCTTTTCTCCCCTTTATACCTTCCCCAGTGCAGGGTAGCAAACCAGATGTGCGTCTGGTTAACCTCCCTGCCTTTCCTTGTATCTTTATCTCTCTATCTCTCTACCCAGAGGGAAATGTGGCTCTACTGAGCTGCTGGATGCAAGGGAATGCCGGGATATCTTAGCTTCGAACTTGACTCTGAATTATATACCTCGAAGACGCGTCTCACTTCAAGTTTAAATGGTTGATTTCTTACTAAAAGAGCACGTCATAAGCAATTTATTTTTTGTCATTGCACATAAACGTATTTTAATTAGCACCGGAACCTGCTGCGTCGATGTAAAGTTTTACGAAGAGTAAGATGTAACGAATGGCCGCTAATCTTGGCTGGCAGACGGCAAATCAGGCGTTCCCTCTGCCACTTTATGTCATCTGTTTCTGTCGCCATTCTGTTGTCCCGTCAAGGTAAGTTTGCTTTTATTTTAGAATATAAGAACGTGTAGAAGATTTGCTTACACATGTTTTGTTTTGCGGAAGCTTTATTTACGCAGTCGTATTCATTTTTGAGCCGAAGCCTGGCTCAACACCAGCTAACACAAGC
Organism: Rhipicephalus microplus; assembly: GCF_013339725.1. NCBI lineage: Eukaryota > Metazoa > Arthropoda > Arachnida > Ixodida > Ixodidae > Rhipicephalus > Rhipicephalus microplus. The sequence goes on along the minus strand of NC_051173.1, from coordinate 30,156,291 downwards.
CTCGCAGACACACATACTGTCATTCCCAGCGCTCCAACGGGGCCTCTTAAAAATTCGCAAAGACCATGGTGCCACATTTCCCTCTAGGTATTTTTGTGAGAAACTGTATGCTTTGTTTCTTTTCTTTCTCTCAATTATTGTAACTCTCCTCTATATTGTTCTTTTCTTTCTATTTCTCTCTTTCTCTATATTTGTTCTCCTTCCCTCTTTTTCCATCCTCCTCAGCCTCACTTACTTTTTCCAACCCCTTGGAATTCTGTACTATGCCTGTACCAAACACTTAAGACTATGCGCTGCCAACATGTTGCAGGAGAAAGCTAGCCAATAATTGCCCCCAACATTCTTTTTCATCGGGATGGTCACTCAGCAGAGACATCCATACGAGAAAATGGAAGGTCAGCCATGGTACTTGGAGTGGTGAGGTGCCTGTCCTTACTTTCATTCTGGTGTAAGAATGGGCGCTTGTGTTTCGTGTTTCACTTTTGTTTCGTCGGCATTCATTTTACCTTGTGGAGCCGTTTCAGTATACTATAACTGAAAAATACCGTTACGCGGCGTTTTCAGCGCAGAGATCAGTGCGAATTCTTCTGCGCTTCGCGTTAATCGTTAGATCGCGATACGAATGAAAGGAACATGTTAATTTTTGTCCGTATTTGGTTAAGGTTTCATGCCTACGCTGAATGAATACTGTGCACGACGCTCTTTTCGCATCGAGCATAGGCGCTTACGGATCTCGCTTCAGCGAAAATGTGTTCAAGAATTTCTCTCTCTTTTTCTACTTCACTCCCTGTACTCTTTCTATCACCCATCAGTCATTCCATTCCACGTCGGGCGAATAGGTGCACATGTTCCGAGAGCGAAGTCGAGTATGAAGAGGATGATGAAAAGGAGGACTCAAGAAATCTCACGTCGGTTCATGATGATAATTTTAAATGCGAAGCATTTATTAGCCAATTTCGGTGACTTTGAGCGCATCTATCTATCTATCTATCTATCTATCTATCTATCTATCTATCTATCTATCTATCTATCTATCTATCTATCTATCTATCTATCTATCTATCTATCTATCTATCTATCTATCTATCTATCTATCTATCTATCTATCTATCTATCTATCTATCTATCTATCTATCTATCTATCTATCTATCTATCTATCTATCTATCTATCTATCTATCTATCTATCTATCTATCTATCTATCTATCTATCTATCTATCTATCTATCTATCTATCTATCTATCTATCTATCTATCTATCTATCTATCTATCTATCTATCTATCTATCTATCTATCTATCTATCTATCTATCTATCTATCTATCTAGCCGCCTGCGACTTGTGGCTCTCCTGGGCGTTTGGATAATGGTATCGATACCAAACTTGGTATGGCATAACATGACTACATGATGAGCTTATTTCACTAGTCATAACATGAAAATCATGACTTGTATGTCATAAATGTCATGATTTACATTTCATTGTCTTGCTGTCCTTGCGGTGGTTTTTAACATGACACGTTGCAAAACTGGAATGGTATGACATCATTGCATGGCGAACAGAAGAGACAGACACTAACATGAAAATCATGACATGCGTGTCATGTAACAACATAAGTACATGCCGCGCTCATCATGCGCTTTCCTCCATTTCGTTATCTTCACATATAACAAATTTGGTACTATGGTACGTGAATAGATGACGAAGGTACGTGACTGGGCAAACATGATAATCATGAGATGCGTGTCATGTAACAACATGACTACATGCCACACTCGTGATGCGCTGGTGGCCATTTCGCTAGCTCCACATATACCAAATTTGGTGTTACGTGACGTCAATGAATGGCGAAGGTCAACATAATAATGGTGCAAACATAATAACTTTTGCAAACATAATAATCATCACACGGTAGTCGTGTACGGCATAATTTGTCTCCACATCTTAAAGTTGTGATTGTTTAAAAGTGCCATATCAACCTTCCTCATTCATGCTTCACATATCATCCATTTCCACTGTACGTAAGTTCTTACTTACAAGAACTCCTCCATGAACACAATCCTAGAGTGCTGTGTGTACAAGAGACACACTTAAAATGATCACACACGAACTTTTTACGTAACGGCGTAATCTTCTGAAAGGATAGATATGATGCCATGCCATCATCTGGTGGTGCAGCTGTTATAGTTAGTCAAGGGATAGCATGTACACAATTACCCCTTCAAACTTGCCTCGAGGCGGTGGCTATCCAAGCAGTTATTCTAAACAAACTCGTCACTCTTTGTACATACTCCGTCACTTTGTACTCGTCACTTTGTACATGCTCTTTGTACATACCTCTGCACCACCGCCTTGAAAAACGTGCATTCCAATCTTTGATAGACGAACTACCTGAACCTTATCAGGTCCTTGGAGACCTGAACGCACATAGTGGTCTGTGGGGGGATTCTCGCTGTGAGGCACGAGGTCGCCTCATTGAACATTTTCTCTTCTCTTCCGGCGCTTGTCTGTTAAATAGGAAGGAACCAACGTACTATAACATCGCCAACAAAACATACTCGTCTATAGACCTCAGTATCGTATCTCCTCCACTTCTACCCCTACCGAAACGAAAAGTCATAAATATTTCATATGGAAGTGACCTCTTTCCTTTTATTTTGAGTACACCAACTTTACATGAATGTCCTCCATATGTTCCCTAATAGCTGGTAAACAAAGCCGACTGGGAACAGCTTCATAACATTACTCACTTAAGTTGGACTGACATATGCGGGTTATGCATAGATGAAGCTGTGCAGTACTTCACAGTTTTTATTACTGACGCAGCAGTCAAGTGCATCCCGCAAACATCTGGACTGCACGGCAAACGACGCGTGCCATGGTGGAACATTGAATGTCGAAAGGCACGAAAGGAGCAGAACAGGTCATGGAGTTTGCTGCGGGACTCACCGACAGCGGAAAACCTTGACAGCTTTAAGAAAATAAAATCTCAAGGCAGGAAAACGCGTTGGCAGGCCAGAAGGGAAAGTTGGCACAAGTTTTTAACAGGTATCAACTCGTGTAAACATGAGGCTAAAATCTTGAACATGGTTAGTAGGGTAAAAGGAAGACAAGTACACTCACTCCCACTCGTAAACACACAGGGTGACAGCCTGAAAGATCAGGCGAACTTCCTCGGCGCACGCTTCGAACGGGTGTCCAGCTCGTCAAACTATACAGACGTTTTCCAAAAACATAAAACAAGAATGGAGAAGCAGAAACTAGAACACAAATGTACGAAACACAAATCATACAACCAGGCTTTCGGCTTGGCTGAGCTCCAGACGTTACTAAACCCTTGTAGTGTTTCCGTCCCAGGTTCTGATCGAATGGTGTACGATATGTTAAAAAAACCTCCGATTCGAAACGCGAAAAAACCTTACTTTGTCTGTACAATGCTATCTGGTTTTCTGGTTCTATCCCTACTTCCTGGAAAGAGGCTATTATTATTCCCACTTGGAAAAAGGGCAAGGACCCTTCTTCAGTTTCTTGTTATATGCCTACTGCACAAACAAGCTGCTTGTGCAAACTTTTCAAAACAAAAAAAAAAAAGATAAACTGCCGACTTGTACATTTCTTTGAAACAAACGATTTGCTTGAATCGTTTCAGTGCGGGTTTCAATAGGGTAGTCCCACCACCAACCACCTTGTTCGTATCGAGGCACAAATCAGAGATGCTTTAGTCCACAAGCAATACTTCTTTTCTGTGTTCCTCGACATCGAAAAGACATATGATACAACATGGCACTTTGGAATATTAAGACACCCGCCCACCTTGCCGTGCATGGCAGAATGTTTTCTATTTTGAAACTTACTTGTCAAACCAGACATTCCGCGTTCGAGTAAGCAGCGTTCTTTCCCAAACATTTGTCCAAAAAACAGGCACGCCGCAAGGTGGTGTACTTAGTTGCACACTTTTAGTTATCAAAATCAATTATTTGAGCTTGTCTATCCCTCGCAATATTTTTTATTGTACATATGTCGACGACGTCCAGCTTCGTTTCAAATCTTGCAGTCTGGCCATGTGTGAGCGGCAGGTTCAGCTTGGTTTGAACAAAGTATCCAATTGGGCAAACAAAAATGGGTTCCGACTGAATGCACAGAAAAGCACGTGTGTCTTGTTCTCCAGGAAGAGATGCATTCATTCCGAACCCGATATTCAACTGCATGGGCAACGTCCTACCGTTATTACCGAACACAAATTTTTAGGCCTAATCTTGGACATCGAGCTAACCTTCATACCATATATCAAATATTAAAAAAACACTATGAAAAAAGCTATGAACGTTCTAAAAGTGTTGTCATGGACTACGTGGGGAAGTGACAAGAAGGGTTTAATGAATTTGTAGAAAAGCCTCATACGTACCCGCCGACTATGGGGCTATAGCGTATCAGCCTGCGACACCTACGGCCCTTAAAATGCTTGACCCTGTTCATCATCTAGGCATCCAGAATCAGAAATCAGAATCAGAAATGCTTTTATTTTCCAACGAAATTGTTGGGGGTCCTTCAGGCGAAAAGCTGCATAGTACAACTTGAATGTGCCTGAAGGCTCTCACATGGCAGCAGTAACACTAAAACCAACATAAATACAGATGTTTAGCATATATCCAAATATAATACACCATTTCATTTGAAACTAGGAACTTGCAGCATTTTGAATAACACTAGTGATTTCGCACGAACACATGATACTTAAAAATAACATAGAAATGTAATACATATGTGAGAAGAGTTGTGACAGTACATTGTGATACATAAGAAACTATAGTATTTACAACACTAAGAAAAGCACTGCTATAAATATGACTATGATGCACAATATGATGATAATTTGTATATTGAAATACTAAGCGCGAGGTAGATAATATAACAGAAAATGCGAAAATGTAATAACGATGTCTTTTATATGTTCATTCCGATTCACAAAAGTATTGTCTAACTTGTTCGCGAGTCAAAGTATTCGGATTAAATGTTTCTCCTTGCACTTTATTTAACAACGAAGGTAGGCTTTGTCGTACTGACTGCATAAGATAATTTGTGCGTCTGAATGGTACTAACCACCTGTCTTGGCTACGAGCGCGCGAGTCACTTTTTTTTGTATTCGAGTCGTGACGTATGTTTTAGGAAGGATTTGATATTGTCGGAGCCGAAACAAAATGGATATAAAAAGTCGGTATTCGTGAAGATTTGTTGCACGTACTATATTATGTTTTTGAAAAAGTTGAGTGCTAGGATGAAAATAGGGTACATTGGCTATTTGTCGAAGCGCGCGTTTTTGAAGTTGAAGAAGTGTACGAATATTAGCTTTCGTGGTGGTGGCCCATACAAGCGCAAAATAGTGAAGATGCGATTCAAACAAGGCGTAACATATTTGCAACTTCACCTTCTCAGGAAAAAAATGCCGACAGCGAGACAGCACACCAGCGACAGATGACAACGATCTTGATATTAGTTCAACGTGATCGGTCCAATTCATGTGTTCTGAAAACGTAACGCCTAACACTTTGTATTTCCTCAAAATTTCATTGGGAGCACCGTCTAAGAATAATTCTTGATTAAAACAAGACTGGCTGCCTCTCGCCCTGAACAATATGGCTTTCGATTTTGAGCTGTTAATTGTTAGAGCATTATCACGAGACCACGCCGACAGATTGGACAGAATTTGCGAGATTTCTGCGACAGATCATCAAGTTCATGGCCAGAGACAAACAAACTTGTATCGTCAGCGTACAGCGCAGTGGATGCATCACTAACAATTTCAGCAATGTCGTTTACATAGACATTAAATCGTTAAATAAGGTCGGTTCCAATACGCTACCCTGCGGTACTCCCGATTTAATTTCGCGATATGAAGAGCAGAAATTTTTAATAGCAACGCACTGAGTCCGCCCGGAGAGATATGATCGAAACAACAAGTTTGTCACGCCCCGAATGCCGTAGCTGTCAAGCTTTCTTATTAAATTTCACGATTTAAGCGATCGATTGCCTTGCTATAGTCTATATATATACCTAAAGTTAGTTTTCTTGCATCAATGTCATCAATTATTAGCTCCTTTTGACATAACAATGCCGTCTCTGTCGACCTCCCTGGGCGGAATCCTGTTGACAGTCAGACAGAATGTTATTCTTTAAAAAAAAGTCATTGATTCTAGCTGAGATCACCTTCTCTAAACCCTTAGAAAAGTTGGACAGAATAGAAATAGGCCTATAGTTCCCTAAGTCATTTCGATTACCACCTTTAAAAACCACTGAGACCCTGGCTTTCTTCAGAGCACTTGGAAAATGGCCAGTTTCTAGAACAGGATTAAACACAAATGCAAGGTGAATTGCGATGACGTCAATTACAAATTTTATTCGTCTGATTTGAACGCCATCTGCATCAACAGAAATGCTGTTTTTAGGCCCAAAAAAGTACGAGAAATCTCAGTGTCATCAGTCGGCTCGAAAAAAATGCTATGCATACATCTGTTAACAGCTGTGCCAGTGGCAATGGCAGGCGATAGATTGCGACGTGTATTTCTTTGGGGTTACGAAGCATGCACCGATTGCACATATCCAGACACACTTCTTAGAAATACAACAGAAATACACATGTCCCGAGTTCTTTACGGATGCTTAAAATTTCGACAGTTCAGTCTCGTACGCAGCCATTGGTCCATCCTTTTGGAAGCCGGCGTTCTGCACTCTGGTTCAAGCATTTTATCCGGCGAAGCTTATGCGATGCTTGCGGCCGTCAAACACATTAAAGAAATTAAACTACAGAAGGCAATAATATATACAGATTCCCTCAGCGTAGTAAAAGCTCTGAAAACTCTCAAAAAGCACAAGAGACCAGTCCTTGTCTCGCTTCATTCGCTCTTATGCACAGTCTACCCATCTAAGCAGCACGTTGTAGTCTGCTGGGTGCCAGGACACCACGAAATTCAAGGCAACGTTCTGGTAAACCAGCTAGCTGGATCCTCTAACAGAACCGCTTTCAATACATCGATACCATTTCCTGCACTCGACTTGAAACCTTTTCTAAAACAAAGGCTTAGGGCCTATTGGCAGAGCACATGGGACACACACACAGGTAATAAATTGCATGTCATCAATGCGCAACTTGGTCTTTGGCCGCCAGTATCAAAATCATGTCACACAGAAGTAGACAGAACGCTTGTGCCCGTGTCTCAGTATTTTCAATTTGTTTTCCTGGAAATCCTGGGAGCTGCTGCTCCCTTTTTGCGGTGATGCTTAAGGACACACCTGAGAATGTTCCAGGCATGCAACCGTCGCGCCGGGCTTCGTCGTCCAGGAAGCGTAGCAACGCGTCGAGCGACACGGACAGCGAGGCAACCGATTTGTACTAGGACGGCTTTGAGTCATCAGATGATGACTTCACGGTCGTCATGAATCGAACTACAAAACGAAGACTGCTGCGGACGGCATCGTCGGCAAGTGTTTCCACCGTTAAGACTGCACCACAGCGGTGGCCGCACACCATGCTGTTCATGCCCGAAGACCCTGCATCTAACCTGCGACTCCTCAACAGGCAAGTTCTTTCTGTGTTTCTCGAGGAAACCACGCCAATTGAGATCAAAGACGTGAGGATCAATGCACGGAAGAATGTCCTTGCTGTAGACGTTATGCACCGTAGCGCACTGCAAAGCCTTCGGCACATAACAGAAATCGGCAACGTGAAAGTTCGGCCAATGGTCGCTACAGGTTGTAATGGCACTGTAGGCGTCATTTATGATGTTGATTTTTCCATCCCAGCTAATGACCTGCCAATACTGATAAAGCCAGTGACAGAAGGCACCCGTGTCACGCACATTACCAGACTCGGCAACTCATGCTGCTTGAGGCTTGTGTTCGAGGGAGACAGCCTTCCCTCGTATGTCAAAGTTGGCCATGTTCGCCACTCAGTGCGTCCATACGTACCGAAGCCACTGCAATGCTACACGTTCTTCAAGACGGGACACGTAAAAAGTGTCTGTGAGAACAAAGTTGTGTGTCCGCGGTGCGCTGAATCTCACTCAAAAGACGCCTGCGGTGCCACCGTGTTACGATGTCCAAACTGCCACGGCGCTCATGAGGCCTCATCCAAAGATTGCCCACGGGTGCGAAACGAGCACGCGGTACTCAAGCGTATGGTGCGGGACAATTCAACGCACAGGGAAGCTGCCGCTACACTACGCCGACGACGGCGTCGTGGGCGAAGACCATCACGGAAAAACTGCTCTACCGATAGAGAGATGTCATCCTCTATCAGAGAGGCTGACTCACAATCACCGAGCTCACTGAAGACGGATACTGCCAAACAGAAGAAAGGGACAGCAGTCGCACTTTCCGAACAGTGGCCCCCACTTCTACGAAGTCAACCTTCTTCGTAGCTGCATCAAATCCCACCGCCCTCGACGACCTCTCAAACCAGTGATGCGATGAATGAAGATCAAGTGATAAGCTTGCTGCAATCGCTGATGAATACCATGCCTGTCTTACTGAGTAATATGAGGACTTCGGCTACGCAGACCGCACTGCATGTGCTGGACACCCTGAGTCCGGTGCTTGCTGCTCTAAGGTAAAACCATGGCCAGCGAGGCACCGTCGTTTCGAGCGGAAGTCAAGAAGGCATCTGTCTTTCAGTGGAACGCCAGAGGACTGAAGTCGCGCATGTCTGATTTTAGACAGTTTGTATTTGTGAACCACTTCCCCATTATCGTGATTTGTGAACCCAACCTGTCTGCTTCAATCAAGCTGTCAGGATATGAGTGCTTTATGTCCTCCACTCACAGAGACTGCAGCAAAGTTATTGTATTCATCCACCATGACCTCACTTACGTTCACCACAGAGTCTCGCCTGATGAAGGGAATCAGTATGTGTGCCTTACTGTGAAGAAGGATAAGGTTGCTTTCACGATTATCGGATCTTACTTATCTCCATCAAGCCGCCTTGACTGCAAGCGCTTACGCGGTATTCTGACATCGTCTCCAAGGCCATGGGTGATCACTGGCGACTTCAATGCCCACCATTTCCTATGGGGAAGCTCCAGGGTTAACTCTAGAGGAAGAAAATTGGTGTCCTTAGCCTCGGAGTACGAACCCTGCGTTTGTAACAATGGAAGCCCTGCATATTTGCGCGGATCAGCCTATAGCATCTGCCTGCACCTTACATTGGTTTCATGCTCACTTACCAGAAAAGTGCACTGGTTTTCGGAACTGGAAACGCAGGGCAGCGACCATATACCAACTTACCAGTGTATAGAAGGTTTCACTAGCTCCAAGTCATCAAGATGCCTCAAATACACCGATTGGCCTGAAATTCAAAATGTTAATGGAAGACTGCTGTACTGACGGCTCATCATATAACCTAGAGGACTCGATAAAGGATGTCCTGCAGAATACCATGCATTCACTGTTGACTAGTCACAAGCGCGCCGATTTCGACATCGAGCTTGAGAAGCTTCGCGCAATACGCCATCGTGCAGAACGAAGGTACCGACGAACAAAGTGCATAAATGATTTGAGGCTGGCTAGACGCATTCAAAAGAAAATGCAGCGGCACATGGATAAACTGGCTAGGCGACGTTGGACATCCTTTTGCGAGTCGTTGATTCCACGAAATATGGCGAACTGTCCGGGGTCTTAGCACAACCTTGGGTCAGCGACACCCGTTTACATCTCTGGCACTTCACCTTCAATGCAGAGAGATTGACGTCGCAGAATGTTTCTGTAGAAGAAATCCGGTGATTCCAATTTCACAGTATCAAGAAGTCGAACATTTGACAATCCACCGCCCTCACGTGATCCCCGTATGGAATGCCAGTTTTCTATGGATGAGCTAGAGGCGGCACTGGCACTGTTCAGACGTTTTTCAGCACCCGGACCTGACGGCATTACCTATCGTGCCCTTTGTAATCTTGGAGACGAAGCTCGGAAGGCACTCTTACGCCTATACAACGACTCCTGGCAGACTCGTACGGTTCCCCAGGCATGTAAGTCAAGTCGCCTCATTCCACTTCTAGAGGCTGGTAAATCTCCTTTGGATATTGCCTCATACCGTCCAATCGTACTTGCCAGTTGTGTGGGAAAAACGATGGAACGAATGATTCTAACACGAATGGAGTGGTATTTAGAGCACTACGAAATCTATCCAGCATCCATGACCAGATTCAGGCGCGGCCACTCGTCAATCGACAACGTTGTTGATCTGGTGACATATGTTCAACACCAGAAAGCCTGTAAGAGACTGTGCCCATACCCTGTTTCTATACGTTAAGGGGGCTTACGACAACGTCACCCATGAAGCCATTCTTAGTGCTTTGGAAACAGTAGGTCTTAGTGGCAAGATATATATGTGGGTGTACAGCTAATTACAGTTGAGATCATTTTACGTGATAACAGCGAATGGCCCAACACCTGATTATTACAGCAGCCGAGGAGTTCCTTAGGGAGGGGTGCTAAGCCCTACACTTTTCAACCTAACTCTCATTGGTCTAGTCGAGCAGCTACCTAGCACTGTAGAACTTTCTGTCTACGCTTATGACATCTGCATTTGGACATCAGGTGTGACAAGGCCTCAGCTTTGCGCCCGCCTTCAGAAGGCTGCTACAACGACGTCATGCTACCTTCGTAAACAAGGCCACGAGGTGTCCTGGGGAAAATGTGCAGTGGTAGCGTTCACGCGGAAACCAATGTCTGCTTACAGCATATCGAATAATGAAGAATACATATCGTTCAGCAGAAGCCACAGGTTCTTAGGAGTCATAATAGACAGAAACCTGTCGTGGACTCCACACGTGAACTATGTGAAGAAGCGGCTGATCGCAACATGCCACATGTTCAAATTCCTTGCAGGAAAGAATTGGGGAGTGCCCATACCATTCATGTTACAACTGTACAGAGTGCTGTTTCTCGGATTCTTACGGTACAGCTTATCTGCAATATCTAACACCGGCAAGACACACCTGAGCTCAATTCAGAGCATTCAAGCCTAGGCACTTAAGATATGCCTTGGATTACCCCGCAGTGCTTCAACGGCTGAAACCATTGTCATCGCTCAAGATCACTCGATAAAGACGCATATTATTACATAGACAATGCGCATGCACCTCAGGCTTTATGCCAGGACCCCTTCTCACCACCTGGCGAGCCTAGCCGCTGAAAGGCCCCGCACGACATACGGCACTACTGTCTACAAGCATCGTTCATCGTTTACTGAGACGTACGCACCTGCATCAATGCCACTGCTTCCTCCTTGGAGCTTGAGCCAGCCGTGAGTTCCCTTAATGATTCCAGGAATGAGGAGAAAATCGGACTTACCGACACATGCCCTGAAACAACTGAGTCAATTCCTACTGGAACAAAACTACTGTAACCACGTGCACATCTACACGGATGGCTCTACTACGCCTCATAGTTCAGGCAGTGGTTATACCATCACAAGGGGTAATTCGGGGTTTTCAGACTTCACATGTGTCAACGACGGCAGAACTCGAGGCTCTGTGCAATGCACTGGAACTCATTGATTCGGAAGAAAGACCAGGTAAATGGGCTGTGTTTTCTGAATCAAAATCAGTGTTACAGTGCCTGCCATCAGTTCTCCGACGCGGATGCCACAACCAGTTGACCTACCAAACCGTGAAACTTCACCATCTTTTAATACAAAAAAGCCACGACATCGTCTTTCAGTGATTACATGGGCATTGTGGTATAGGCGGAAATGATTCAGCAGATCATGCTGCTCGCACGTCACATGAAGAAGCAAACAGCGTTCCAATTCCGCTTTCAAAAGCGGACGCGGCGAGGCAGATTCGTCAACTGGCCCACAGTCTCACACTGACTGTGTGGAACACACCAAGCATACGACGTACAAGACTGCACGAGCTTGACCCTTCACTACAACTGAGGCCTCCACCTGGCCTACATCGACGTGCAGCTTCGCTTCTCTATCGCCTTTGGCTGGGAGTTGCTTTCACGAAAGCTTATATCACGTTAATCGGAATTGCTGACAATGCGGCGTGCGATGTTTGCGGCACTGACGAAAATATCGAACACTTGCTCTGCCATTGTCCTCGATTTGCCTCAGATAGACAAGTACTTGCCAACGCAATGCGGCGTATGGATAATCGGCGTCTTTCTGTGCAGGTGCTATTACAGCAACGACCACATGCCTCGACAGCCCACAAGGCAGTGAAAGCCCTGCTGTGTTTCCTGAGAAAGACAGGCTTGTGTGAACGCCTCTGACATGCGGTAGAGTTCTACACGCTGCAGTGAAATGACTGTCAGTCTCTCCCCCACCTTTGTTTTTCTTTTCCCTCTCTTCCCTCTTTCTCGTCTTTCTTGTCCCCTTCCCTAATACTCCAGTGTAGGGTAGTCAAGCGGATGTCTTTCTAGTTAACCTCCCTGTCTTCTCCCTTTTGTTGCTTCCTCCTCCCCACACAGAAGTAATCCTTAGAAGGTTAAGAACAGGACATGCACACACAACACATTCATTTCTTTTGTCAGGGGCGATCCACCTTTGTGTGATAGATGTAGAGAAGCACTCACCGTTCTTCACATTCTAATCCAGTGTAAAAAATTAGACAAGCTGAGAAGACAACACTTTCCATTACCCTACCGACAACAGATACCACTTAATACTGCACGTTCGTTGGTAGGAAACCACTTTTTACGCATAAATCATTGTTAGATTTTTATAGAGAAGTTCATACTTTTCATATCATATACCCGGACATTCCGTAGCACAAACTCTCCAGAGAGGTCTCCGCTGCGGTGGCTACACTCAACAAAGTACTTGCCTCACGGCCCTTGGACGCAAGGGTGTGAACGAGTGAGGCACTCGTGCTAGTGCCATACATGTCCACCATCGTTTTTATTATCACAAACTTTTGTCATCAGTTAACACAATACACCTTTCATGGCATGGTCATGATTTTATCACTTCTATGTTTTACCCGACTTAGTGCGAGGAATTTTATGGCCCTTATACAGCCACTTAACACAATCACTTTCCATATCTCTAGTAGGACGAACTGGCGCTCGTTGGCCATGAAATGGCCCTTGCGCCACTAAACATGAAACATCATCATCATTTTTAAGAGATGTCCGCTTCTACCATGTAATATACCTAGGCATTGTGTAGTGCGACCTCTAAAGAAAGGTTTCTGCTGTGGTGGCTACATTGAAAAGCACTTGTCTCGCTGCCCTTGGACACAAGGGCGCTGATGAGACACTTGTGCTAGTGCCAAATATGTTTATACATGCTTTTATTTTCAAAACATTTTGTCACTCATTTTTAGTATACATATCCCGCCACTGTCGCGATTCTAATACTTATGTTTTTACGAGCGTTAGCGCGAGGAATTTTAGGGCACTTATACACCCACGCACCATTTCGTTGTCCACATCTCTAGTCACTGAAGTGGCGCTTTTTGGCCATCAATTGGCCCTTGCGCCATAAAGCACCACGCATGATCATCAAAGAGGTATTCTTTCCTGGTGGGGGAGGTGAGGGGGGACTTGAACCGCGGTATATTTATATGACCGGAAAACGAGCCTCCTAACGACTCGGCCCTACAGGCGCGCTCGCAGATCATATATTATAGCCTCGTATAGCATAAGGGGCGGGAAAGGCATTACCTGGAGGAGAGGTGCAAGGGGGAAGAGAAGAGGATGGGCACAGCAGAATGTGAAAAATAAAGAGAGAGAACACTAATGACAGAGAGATATAAATAAATGAATAAAAAGAAAGCAAGCACGCCACCCACACCAATCATGGCCGATCACCCATGGTTGGTTGCGCTAGGATAAAAGGGGCAATCAATGAACCATTCCGCGCAAACAGCGCTCAATAGGGCACACAGCCTGATGGCCTGGCTACGTCCGCTCGCGTTCGGAGTGATGAGGAGTCGTGAGAAAATGTGCATTTCGAAAAAGGAATCACGCATCTCGAAGCTAGACGAGTCAGTCGACGGTAAGTAAGCGCGCATCGATGGGCCGAGCGAATTTCGCAAACATAACTTTTTTATTTTCTCACCTCATCATCGAGTATTTGTTTTCCCTTGGCGCGCGTAATACTGACAACTGTGAAGGCCAAGAAATAAGTAAATCATTGTCGCAGAAATAGCTTAGTACTTCAATAGGCTTGCAAAGCAGACCTATTAACTATGTACGTTGGGCAATAAAGAAGTGTACGTTTTCTCCTTTAATTACAGCGACATTCGAGCGGGGTCCGCTTTGTCGTCGTTCGCTGGCAACGCACTCTGAAGGAACAAGATCGGCGGATTGAAGGCTCGTTGCTCAGACACGTTGACGACCGCAGTTTTTGCTGTCTTCATGGGAGGTTCCTTTCCATCCGACATCCGGTCGTGCCGAAGACGCCCTCTGATTTCCGGTGGAACCAACGCTGTGACAATGACTTCTTCAGAGTTCATTTCGTCCGACGTGCTCCCCAAAGGATGCCTCGACAGCGCCCACCACCAGCTCTTCTGACGGCGTGACTATGATCTCCTTGGAAGTCATCCGCTCCGACTGGGTCACACCATGCTCCAAGGCATTCAGCGCTGGCTCTTTTTGTGGTGTAACAATCACCTCCTTGGACGTCATCTCCTCCAGGTGGATCACGCCAGGTTCCGATTCATTCACCGGCGGCTCTGCTGACGATGTGACAGGAACCTCTGTGGAGTACATCTCTTCCGATTCAGTCACGTCAGGCTGCGACGTGCTCGCCGCAGGCTCTGTCGACGTTGAGGAAATCACCTCTTCGATGGTCATCGCCTCCAATTCAGTCACATTATGATCCGACGTGTTCGCCGCAGGCTCTGTCGACAATGTGGAAATCGCCTCTTCGGTGGTCATCGCCTCCGATTTACTCCCCGTCAGCCAGGATGGCTTCTCTGGTGGTAGCGTGTCCGGATAATCACTATAAGGCTCTTCGGTGTACGGCGTAATGGTATCCGGCTCGATGTCTGGACCAGGCCCTATGGGTATCCGAGGGGGCAAGTCAGAATCCCTGTGCGTCGGCCACGTCGGTCGCGTCCTGTGCTGGACGGTTTCTGGCACGACGATCACGGTGACGTTGGCATGACGGCCGACGATGGGGGAACCTGGTCCCGTAGAGCTGATGTACTCTCGGTTCAGGTACATGAGCAGCATGATCATACTCGTGCTCAGCACCGCCAAAATGCCCACGGTAGCTGTCTTGACCGCCGTGTTGAGCTCTCTGTCAGCCTTGAGGTCATTTTTTGTGCCCACCGGCACGTAGAAGCCCTTCTCTGCCTGCTGCGCTGCGACCGGTTTCTTTGCCTGCGACACAAGAAAAGCAGTAGTATAAGGTTATAAAAGATGCTTCATCTAAAACAGAATTGCACAGCTACGTGGATAGTGGTCGTAAAATGAAAGAAGAGAGCTATAACCAATATCTCTAACGTTTCAACATCACCAGGAAGAAGCGCGGCTTGCTCGGCTCGAGACGCTCACTGTGTGAGTGACCTCGGTCTAGCCGGGCTCCGTGTGGATGTGAAAAATCTAGGACGTTGCACAAATGTTCGACTAAGTCATGCGTTGTATAGCAGTGTTGACGAGGATGGGATCCTTTACTAACTGCTCATGTAAGCGCCTTTTCGAACCACAATTCTCAATCATCCTTCATAAAGTGATAGTGACTTAGGCTCTAAAAATACGCTTCCTGCAGAAACCGTTAAGAGTTGCAGAGATGCGACACTGTACCATAATATAGCCAGCGTCGTCGACATGATATCGAAGCCAACATTGCGCCTACACTGTGCCATGGCCAGGGAACACTGACGACAGCAAGTTCATGCTATGTTCGCGGTGTCGTGCCGACAAAACCAGTCTGGCCGGCCAGCGTGATTGCACTTCGAACTGCAAGTTCGACTGCTGCAACAGCCGCAGTTGCATGCATAATTATTCACACCCAAGCTTATTTAAACGTCTTTATGGAGGCAAAATGCGCTATTTTTCAGCCTTTGCTATCCGCACTGTCTTCATGCCATGGCCACCGCAAGCGAGCTCGGAGCGAACTCGGCTGCCCGAGAAGCTCGGGCCATCCTGATTGCACCCCAGATACATGACTTACGTGTCACGATTATCATGTTTGGATGCGTCGTTTACATTCGCAATCTATTGACGTGACGTGATACCAAATTTAGTATATGTGATGCTAGCAAAACGGCCGCAAGCACGCTATAGGCGTTGCATGTTGTCATGTTCTTACATGACATGCGTGTCAGGATTATCAAGTTTGCACCAGTCATATATGTCGTCATCTATTGACGTCACATAACACAAAATTTTGTATATGTATAACCAGCTAGATGGCCACGAGCGCATCATAAAGGGCCCAATATACTCCGATGTAGCGTTGACGCGCGTACGCTGGCCACGCTACGTTAGCAAAACGCGAGCACTCTTTAGTCTGACGCCAGGCGCTATCAGCATCCGTTGGTGCAGCCCGACGGCAACCAGCGCGAAATGCGACATGCTGCACTTTGCGCCGATGCGTTACCCAGACAACATTGCGTCTCATTTATCGTGACGGAGGGACACCGGACGCGCTGAAACGCGCATGCGTTAAAGCAACGCAGCGCCGCGCGCACCGGCGAGTATATGGCAGGACGGGCGCCCGCAGTGGAAACACCGGCGTGACGCGACGAAATGAACGCCGGCGAGCATGCGCACCGCGTCACGTCAAATGTGTTGGCGGCTTGACTGTGGCATGTAGTCATGTTCTCACATGACACACATCTCACGATTATCATGTTTACACCAGTCACATACCTTCGTCATCCATCGGCGTCACGTAATACCAAATTTGGCATATGTGAAGCTAGCGAAACGGTCGCGAGCACAACATTCTTGTGGCGTGTAGTCATATTGTTACATGACATGCATGTCGTGATTATCAGGTTTGGATGTGTGTTTTACCTATGTCGTCCGTTCGCGTCGCGTAATGCCGAGTTTGGTACATGTGAAGCTAGCGAAACGGCCGCGAGCGCATCATGAGCGTAGCATGTAGTCATGTTGTTACATGACTCAGATCTCATGTTTAGCATGTTTGCACCAATATCAAACCTTCATCCTTCATTCACGTCCCGTAATACCAAATTAGGTATAAGTGAAGCTATAGCGAAACGGCCCCCAGCTCATCACTAGCGTGGCATGTAGGCATGTTGTTACATGACACTATCTCATGATTATCATGTTTGCACCAGTCACACACCTTCGTCATCCATTCACGTACATTATTACCCAATTTGGTATACGTGACGCTAGCGAAACGCGAAACGACCGCGAGTGCATCATGAGCGTGGCATGTAATCATGTTGTTACATGACACGCATTTCATGATTATCATGTTTGCAGTAGTCACATACCTTCGTCATCCATTCGCGTACTGAAATATCATATTTGGTGTTTGTGGCGCTAGCAAAACGGCCGCGAGCGCATCATGAGTGTGGCATGTAGTCATGTTGTTACATAACACGCATGTCATGATTTTTTTGTTAGGGCCTGTCACTTGTGTTCGCCATGCAATTATGACATACTATACCAGTTCTGCAACATATCATGTGAACGAAACCACCGCAAGAATTGCAGAACCATGAAATGTAAATCACGACATTCGTGACATACATGTCATGATTTTCTTGTTATGACTAGCCAAATATGTTCTTCATACAGTCATGTTATGCCATACCAAGTTTGGTATCGATACCATTATCGAAACGGCCAGGACAGCTGAAAGTCGAAGACGGCAAGATAGATAGATAGATAGATAGATAGATAGATAGATAGATAGATATAGATAGATAGGTATATAGATAGATAGATAGATAGATAGATAGATAGATAGATAGATAGATAGATAGATAGATACGCTCAAAGTCGCCGAAGTTCGCTAAGAAATGCTTCGCATTTAATAGTACAAGCACTCACTTATCACTGCACATTAGGCACAACTGTGAAGACACGTTTCACTCTCGTGTTAAATCAATCCCTATAATGGAGGGGTTAAAAGATTTTTTGAAGCCAGCCGGTAGCACTGCCCAGAGTTGCTTAAGAAAAATCCAACTGCGCAGTTATTGTGCATGCTCTGTCACGCAAGCAAACTCTTTAGTTAGCGAGAAACGATCCTTGCCTTTCAGACAATAAAATAAAAGAAAAAAAAGAGCTCAAGGTTCATTGTGTGTTAACAAAAAACAACTGCACCCGCAAGTGACGTACGAGTGTGCAATCGGCTTTCGGAAACAAGCTACGCTTCCCCTACATGAGCACCTGTACATTATCAAACATAAAACTAGGCACAGTGAAGCTAAATGAAAGTGAATGAAGGTCCTTTATGAGTGTGAAATTGCATCCAGCTCTTCTAAAATGTAAACTTAAGAAGCCGAGCGCTTCAAAGTTACAGCGTTGCTCTTTTTGCCATTTCTACCACGTTTAAGAAAAAACAAGAACTATCGCATAGGCTAATAAAGGACGCAACTTAAGCCGAATGGAGATTACTACGCATGTTTTACAAATATCTTTACAGCCCAATTAGGCTGTTGTCGGCTGTAACTAGCACAGATCTGTATAGTTAATATTTATTTCATATAGAGTCGAACTGGTTGGAAGAGGGACGCAAGTTCGACAGCGAACTATAGGCTGGCCACATTTTCAGAGCTGAAATATCTGAAATGTCCATCAATTCAAAGCTTTAAGGAGAAACTGCAAAACCGAATCAATTCAGAACTTCGACTGAAGTATTCTGATAGACATACGCAAGTGTTGAAAAATTCCTGGATATGGTGTGTCGCTGAAGCCAACGTTTGGACAAGCCGTTTGGCATAGTTTGCAAAGTTACAATTTCGATTTCATATGTGGGTTTAACGTCCCAAAACCACCATGTGATTATGAGAGACGCCGTAGTGGAGGGCTCTGGAAAGTTCGATCACCTGGAGTTTTTTTAACGACCAAATCTGAGCACATGGGCCTACATCATTTTCGCCTCCATCGATATGCAGCCTCCGCTGCCGGGGTTCGATCTCGCCCCTGCGGGTCAGCAGCCGAGTACCTTAGTTACTATACCATTGCGGCGGGACAAATGTTCCATCAACGGGAGTCGAACCCACGACCTCTAAGTCGATGACTAGAGTTACCGGGCACGCTATCCTTTGCGCAGTGGTCACAAGGTTGAAATTTAGTACAACCTTGAAAAAGACAGGCCGTTCGTCGAAACATCGACTGCAAAGACGCCGTTCATCTCTTCAAGCCTACAGCTCCCTTGTACATCTATATT
This sequence comes from Rhipicephalus microplus, assembly GCF_013339725.1. Classification (NCBI taxonomy): domain Eukaryota; kingdom Metazoa; phylum Arthropoda; class Arachnida; order Ixodida; family Ixodidae; genus Rhipicephalus; species Rhipicephalus microplus. The sequence goes on along the minus strand of NC_051173.1, from coordinate 30,136,971 downwards.
TCTTGAATACCTTAGTTTTGATCAATCAAACCCTTAAATTTCTTGAACAATGATTCATTGTAACGCTACAACCTTCAATTTAACGCTTCCTCCTTTGTGGCACCACCTCGCGTCCAATAATGCTGCCGCACATTGTTTCTTGAATACCTTAGTTTTGATCAATCAAACCCTTAATTTTCTTAAATAATGATTGATTGTAACGCTACAACCTTCAATTTAACGCTTCCTTCTTTGTGGCACCACCTCGCGTCCAATAATGCTGCCGCACACTGGGTCCCAAAATCGCACAACAGTGCTTGCTGTCATCGGCCTCACCTGACTTTTACTTGCAGAACTTGGAGTGCTGGAGTGGACGCTGGACGACGCCCTGTGCTCCGCAGCGTTGACCGCGGACGTATAAGACTGTTCCACGGGGGCCTCGGTTTCAGTGGTTATCTTCGGCGTGTCCTCAACGATGACGGTGGTTATTTCAGTCTGCGTAGTCTTCCGAATCAAAGCCATGGTAGAGTAACTGATCGAGTGGTCTGTAGAGCTACCGCTGCTGGTGTTTCAAACGCGAGACTGTGACGGCCACGAGCACGAGGCGGTTGGTGCCCATCTTTCTCTTCGCTCGGCTGTGACGAGGCACTCAGAAGCCAACATTGCCATTCTACCCACGAAAATTTATAACTACTATTGGTCTTTCACGCATGAAAACTTCGATATTCTTACAAATCTACACGCCATAGTGCTCTTTCGATTGATTTAGACTACCCCAGGGTTTCCACCACGTGCCTAAATTTAAGTGCACCGACATCACAACATTTCGCCACCGTAGAAATGCGGCTGCCATGGTCGAGAATCAAACGCATGTCCTCGAAATTCGCACCGTGACATCATATATGTTAACTACGCCAAATCATGTGGTCACATAGATTGTAACACGAGGTTACAACTACCGGTCCTTTCGTTCTGTTCAATTTCGCTAACCGCTGTTCTGGCTAACTACAGGTCGCACACTTTTACGCTCTCCTACCTTCTCGATTTGGCACGCCGAACACCTGCTGTAGGTGCAGGTCAAACGGCTGCTCTTTGGGACGGGGTAGTAACAAACCCAGTGCGAATATTGCTCAGAGACAATGATCGTGTGTGCAATGTTACCAAAACGCATGCTTGGGTCGAGATTTAAAGCAGAAGTGCTCGCGTCTTTCCTTCCGAGAAAGTGGTCAACTGAAAGAAATAAATAAATCGTGATTGGCGGTATTGTATATTAAATCTTTCATTATGTCTCAAATATGCGAATGCCCCTTATGATGTGCTGTTATGGAGCATTATATAAGATATTTACATGTGAGAGACAAAAAATGTGTAACAATAAAATAATAATAATCATACTTATCAGTGAACAATCTAAAACAAGGACATTATTTACACTAGTCAGCGACTTCAACGTAGACGTTATGAACCTTAGGTCTTGCTTCACCCACTCATCATCATTCCCTTCGTGGAAACCCGGAATTTTTTTCTTTGACTACGTGCGTTAGTGAATCGCACTGCAAACGATGCCGTGAACGTAGACCAGCTTAACTTGTCCAGCAACGACTCTTAAGGCCTCAGCACACGTACCCGTCGCAGCGCGTCAACGCGTGCCTTTCTTGACAAGGCGTCGCGCGATCTCCCTATGGAGAGAGAGAGAGGGTGCGGAGACTCGCGCATAGCCCCGCGCCCTCTCCTTCTCTCTTTGCATAAGAAGGGGGCGCGACGCTGCGTCAAAAAGCATGGCCTCCGAAACGGCGGGCGTGCAGGGGCACGTCCGCAATCTCAGAGGCCATGAAAAACGCCACGCGCTGCAACGCGTACGTGTGGTCAGGCCTTTACTGAGCATAGACAAACTTGTGCACATTCCCAGTTTTATCTAACACTGCAGCCGAGGCAGGGGAAGGGTGTGTCCGCCTAGGCGGTAAAGCTAGCTTCTTCAAAGCTCGGCGACAGGACAGCTCATCAAAGCATAGCTCGTCATATATCGAGCATATCCTTTTCAATATTTCGCGATTTTTTTCCAGCAATGACGCATTTTGCGTGCCCTGCAAGTTTGAGGGTGCGACGTACAATTGTAGTGAATCCCACGTTGTCACGTCGACTGCATTGCTTACTGAACTGATGACCCCCGCTGGCAGAGGGCTGTGTCAATGCAGAGTATCGACGGTCTAAACTCGAATAGAACACTATCTAACCAACTGTGAAAACTTAGTTGAAGTATTTCGAGGGTGGTCGAGTAAGGTGCGATGGGAGGAGAGGACGACAGGAAGCGTCTTGTGTGTTTCTCAATTGTGCAGGTTGTGCACACTTAAGTGTACAGGTTGCTGTTGTACATAGCTGCACAACAGCAAAATAAAAGTGGCGAAGCTATGACCTAAGGTTCATAACGTCTACGTTGAAGTCGCTGACTAGTGTAAATAATGTTCTTGTTTTAGATTGTTCTGTCATAAGTATGACGATTATTATTTTATTGTTACACATTTCATGTATCTCACATGTAAATCGCCTTGCTTTGGTCTTTGATTGTACATCAGCTATTTCAGACATGCCAGACGACATAGCAGTATGGTTGTTTTCGCAGTTATTACGAATTAAACCCCTTAATGGCAAAGGGCGGGTTTGGCTACCGCAAGAAGCTTTGGCTTCCGTGTTGGCAGGCATGCAAGCGTGTGGCACCTCTCAATTGCCAAACATGGACGAATGAAAGAATGCGAAGCTTTATTGAACAATCATGTTTTCAGTCGCGAAGAGAAGACCTCCAAAGATTTTTGTTAAAACAAAACCAAATGAAGAGTTTCAATTACACACCAAAGATTAGGGCACCATCCGTATTGCCAAAGCATCCTAGTCCTTGGAATAATTATGCTATCCACCGGGGTGAATGGTGAAACAGTACACAAGCTCACTCATAAGGTCCCCAACGCCATCAGACTTATCAAGAGAGGTGGACGGAAAGAGGGACAGTCTCATTAGGATGATACACTGCTTTGTCATTTGTCACATCACATACCAAGCGTCTATGCACGACTTCTATACCAGCGAAAAAAATATAACGTTAATATTATCATCCGCAAGGCATACAAAGTCGCTCCACCATGGTGGTCTAGTGGCTAAGGTACTCGGCTGCTGACCCGCAGGTTGCGGGATCGAATACCGGCTGTGGCGGCTGCATTTCCGATGGAGACAGAAATGTTGTAGGGCCGTGTGCTAAGATTTGGGTGCACGTTAAAGAACTCAAATTTGGACGTTAAAAAAACTCCAGGTGGTCGAAATTTCCGGAGCCCTCCACTACGGCGTCTCTTATAATCATATGGTGGTTTTGGAACTTTAAACCCCACATATCTTCAAGGGATACAAAGTCACCCTCGGCCGACCAGAATCCACAAGCATTGAGAGGTTACTCTAACTGGGGTTTCATAACACGTTGGATGAAATATCGGAAGCATAGAGAATCTCCCACCTCGAAAAAAAAGAAAGAAAGAAAGAAAGAGAGAAAGGGAAATATGCAGTACGGCTCTGTTCTTGCGACGTTGTTTGTCATCGCTGAATGCAAGGTGCACAGAATACGCCAGTATGTGATGATGATGGTGATGATTACACAGACATGCTTCGTACCCACTCAGGGGGATCGGCCAAGAATCGATGACATAAGTAAGATTTTTTTTATATTGAATATCGAAACCACACCCACGCGAGACTTCTTCTTCTTCTTCTTCTTCTTCTTCTTCTTCTTCTTCTTCTTCTTCTTCTTCTTCTTCTTCTTCTTCTTCTTCTTCTTCTCTTCTTCTTCTTCTTCTTCTTCTTCTTCTTCTTCTTCTTCTTCTTCTCTTCACTATCATCAATCAAACCAACTTTTTAAATAGTACAGTCAGTAACAGATTGATCTAATTCAACCCACATCCTGATCGGCTTGTAACCATTATAGTAAACTGGAATATATTCCAGTGGTGGAACCGCTCGGGCTCTGGCAACCTCCCTTCACTCATATGCCATGAGATGGTGCCACTTCTAAGTTATCCAGCAGCTTTTGCTGCATTGTAGGACTGTCATGGACTCCTTGAAACGTTTAGCTGCGGTTAGTTTCAACTGGTGTGTTTGCTTTTTGGTTCATCCGAACATTATTCAACAGTCAACTTGCTTACTATCTAATTCGGAGGGTTCATTCTGGCCAGATATGCATATTTTTTTCATATTTACCGCACGTGCTCAAAACATTGTGAACACTAGTGGTGCATTTATTTACTTGTTTTATGGGAGCACCAGATTTTTTTTTTCACCACTGGAGGTCTGTTTCGAGTGCACAAAGCTTTCCAAGCAAACGTACTCGTTGTACATAGCTGCACAACAGCAAAATAAAAGTGGCGAAGCTATGACCTAAGGTTCATAACGTCTACGTTGAAGTCGCTGACTAGTGTAAATAATGTTCTTGTTTTAGATTGTTCTGTCATAAGTATGACGATTATTATTTTATTGTTACACATTTCATGTATCTCACATGTAAATCGCCTTGCTTTGGTCTTTGATTGTACATCAGCTATTTCAGACATGCCAGACGACATAGCAGTATGGTTGTTTTCGCAGTTATTACGAATTAAACCCCTTAATGGCAAAGGGCGGGTTTGGCTACCGCAAGAAGCTTTGGCTTCCGTGTTGGCAGGCATGCAAGCGTGTGGCACCTCTCAATTGCCAAACATGGACGAATGAAAGAATGCGAATCTTTTTTAACAATCATGTTTTCAGTCGCGAAGAGAAGACCTCCAAAGATTTTTGTTAAAACAAAACCAAATGAAGAGTTTCAATTACACACCAAAGATTAGGGCACCATCCGTATTGCCAAAGCATCCTAGTCCTTGGAATAATTATGCTATCCACCGGGGTGAATGGTGAAACAGTACACAAGCTCACTCACAAGGTCCCCAACGCCATCAGACTTATCAAGAGAGGTGGACGGAAAGAGGGACAGTCTCATTAGGATGATACACTGCTTTGTCATTTGTCACATCACATACCAAGCGTCTATGCACGACTTCTATACCAGCGAAAAAAATATAACGTTAATATTATCATCCGCAAGGCATACAAAGTCGCTCCACCATGGTGGTCTAGTGGCTAAGGTACTCGGCTGCTGACCCGCAGGTTGCGGGATCGAATACCGGCTGCGGCGGCTGCGTTTCCGATGGAGGCAGAAATGTTGTAGGGCCGTGTGCTAAGATTTGGGTGCACGTTAAAGAACTCAGATTTGGACGTTAAAAAAACTCCAGGTGTTCGAAATTTCCGGAGCCCTCCACTACGGCGTCTCTTATAATCATATGGTGGTTTTGGAACTTTAAACCCCACATATCATCAAGGGATACAAAGTCACCCTCGGCCGACCAGAATCCACAAGCATTGAGAGGTTACTCTAACTGGGGTTTCATAACACGTTGGATGAAATATCGGAAGCATAGAGAATCTCCCACCTCGAAAAAAAAGAAAGAAAGAAGAAAGAGAGAAAGGGAAATATGCAGTACGGCTCTGTTCTTGCGACGTTGTTTGTCATCGCTGAATGCAAGGTGCACAGAATACGCCAGTATGTGATGATGATGGTGATGATTACACAGACATGCTTCGTACCCACTCAGGGGGATCGGCCAAGAATCGATGACATAAGTAAGATTTTTTTTATATTGAATATCGAAACCACACCCACGCGAGACCTCCTCCTCCTCCTCCTCCTCCTCCTCCTTCTTCTTCTTCTTCTTCTTCTTCTTCTTCTTTTTCTTCTTCTTCTTCTTCTTCTTCTTCTTCTTCTTCTTCTTCTTCTTCTTCTTCTTCTTCTTCTTCTTCTTCTTCTTCTTCTTCTTCTTCTTCTTCTTCTTCTTCTTCTTCTTCTTCTTCACTATCAATCAATCAAACCAACTTTTTAAATAGTACAGTCAGTAACAGATTGATCTAATTCAACCCACATCCCGATCGGCTTGTAACCATTATAGTAAACTGGAATATATTCCAGTGGTGGAACCGCTCGGGCTCTGGCAACCTCCCTTCACTCATATGCCATGAGATGGTGCCACTTCTAAGTTATCCAGCAGCTTTTGCTGCATTGTAGGACTGTCATGGACTCCTTGAAACGTTTAGCTGCGGTTAGTTTCAACTGGTGTGTTTGCTTTTTGGTTCATCCGAACATTATTCAACAGTCAACTTGCTTACTATCTAATTCGGAGGGTTCATTCTGGCCAGATATGCATATTTTTTTCATATTTACCGCACGTGCTCAAAACATTGTGAACACTAGTGGTGCATTTATTTACTTGTTTTATGGGAGCACCAGATTTTTTTTTTCACCACTGGAGGGTCTGTTTCGAGTGCACAAAGCTTTCCAAGCAAACGTACTCGTCGTAAAATTTGCTTGCAGTCATCATGGCAAACATGGAAAAGTCAGCAAATTTCGAAGAAACAAACGGGTAGACACCCTGATAAGTCCCGCCACGTTGGTCTAGTTGCTAAGGTACTCGGATGCTGACCCGCAGGTCGCGGGTTCGAATCCTGGCTGCGGTGGCTGCATTTCCGATGAAGGCGGAAATGTGTTAGGCCCGTGTGCTCAGACGTTAAACCCCACATATCAATCAGAGACCCTGATAATAAAATAGTTGGACATTATATATCACAGGCAGCATGGTGACATGGTGGACATATCTAAGCAAATAATTGATTGATTTTATTGATTGATATGTGGGGTTTAAGATTCTAAAACCACCATATGATTATGAGAGACCTCGTAGTTGAAGGTTCCTTAAATTTCGACCTCCCGGGGTGCACCCAAATCTGAGCACACGGGCGGACAGCATTCTCGCCTCCATCGAAAATGCAGCCGCTGTGACCGGGATTCGATACCGTGACCTGCGGGTCAGCAGCCGAGTAGCTTAGTCACTAGACCACCGTGCCGGGGCGACCTAAGCAAAAGAAATGCAAAATACACGTTACCCCAATTCCATCACACATGAACCCGATTGACAACTCAGGTCACATTCCCCCCCACCGCCCCCCCCCCAAAAAAAAACGCAAGGCTTGCGCGGAATGCGCAGCACCGTCACAAATAAATCTAGAAAAGTGGCCTTGCAGAGGCTTTTCTAAATACTTTCTTGGTAACTGCTACTTGCACACTTCTTGGTACAAACTACGCCATAAATAATCATTTTTTGTGTAAATGTCCAGCATTCACTATGGTATGCTTCGTCATTCATTGGAGAAGCGTGGTATCTGCTACACAGCTGTTAGTAGTTTTGTGGAAATTTTATGCAGTGGCCGACAATTAAGAAGAATCATGCCTGTTGTGGGTAGACGCCATAGTTGACAGGTAATCTCTCTATTGGAACAAAAAAAATGAACAGTGGGCATGTTGTAAACCGCCACCCACCATTATAGTGGATCAATGTAGCGGGTAAATGCTGAAAAACGTCCACCAAGGTTTATGGTGGAAATGGTGGATGCTGCAGTGCCGGCAACGCTTGAGCATGAAACGGCGTCAAAATCACCGCGATGAGCTGCCACAAAAAAAAAATTGTATAAAACCAATGTAAAAAAGACCTGTAAAAGCAGGCGACCAGGGAGATTTCAACGTTCAACCTGCTGATTCTCACTCGAAGACACTAACCACTGTGCCATACCAACATGGTGAAACAAGCGTGTGAATTAGATAGTTCACATATGAACTGACAGTTCAACTTCAATTTTGTTTGCACGTACTCGACGTAGATGCGATTTGCACCAGCTACTAAAATTTGCACATTTATAAGACATAACTGCTGCTTGTAGCGATTGCTACTGCGATAATGGCACAAGCGCTATAATTTTGTTACAATTCACAACCGCAAGAAACAAAAAAAAAAAAACAACTAGACTGGGGAGCAGGTACAGTTTACCGGTGAGTTCGGACAAGTTTAACATCCGTTTCTCGATCGTTCCAAAGGACGGCATCTGCTCAGGGTTTATGACGCCTCTAGGCTCATTACTTAGACACGCCCACCTCATTGATTGAGTATTAGGGGGGGGGGGGGCCTTTCGCGTAACGTAGAGTGCAGTCGTACCAGCACACTGCTGTAGCTCTATCGTTAGCATTAACTACATAACGGCTTGGTCGAAGCGAACGCACTGCGCAGTAAACATTATGCGGTCATATTGGTTCCCCAGGCATACGAATTGAAACGTTTGTGTTCTCGCATAAGAGCCAGAGAAGTGCCGGCGAGTGCGATCGGTGGCTGTCGGTGAGGGGAGACGTACGTTCTCGGGAAGTGGTAGAATCGCGTCGCATTGATGTTTGTTGCTTCTTGCGTGGACACCGTATACAATAAGAACTGTTTCGTTTAGGTTAATTGATGCCATGGCTAGGCTGTATTGTCATTCTAACTCGTCGAATTCGTGTATTCCAAAACCCAGCAGCACGGATAACACAATTGTATGGGCTCAGTCAGTAGGCCTAACCTATGGTGAAAATGATGTTGGCAGAACATGTATACATATATATATATATATATATATATATATATATATATATATATATATATATATATATATATATATATATATATATATATATATATATATATATATATATATATATATATATATATATATATATATACACACTGTATGTATGTCCCAGTATATATCATAATTTTCACTACGTCCCACCATATCAACCATAGTTTTCACTATACCCACTATTATTTCCACTACACCCACCGTGTTTTCCAGTATCCACTATGGTAGTTTTTCCGATAGGGCAAGAACACGTTTTCTAATGGGCTGGAGCAATCAACAACCTACTCGTTACGCAATTCATATGGTGTGATGGCTGCCTGTTCCCTTGATGTTCTACTGTATTACTCATATTACCATGATCTTTTACCGACATCAAGCATACCTATGAGGCCAGTTAAGAAGCGAGTTACAAGCAAGAAGAAGAAGCCGCACTGAATGGCCATGTTCGAAAATGATCTCAGCTGGGAACAGCGTATCGTCCAACGGCCGAGGGTCATCGACTCTGTTTCATGATGAAGCCTCAGGCTCTAAAGCTGTATTGCCACGTCTACCAACCTGAAATGAAGTTTTGAATTGTTTTGAATTCCGTTTTTCTTCATGCCGACTGGAGTTGTAGGCCGCATCATGCCCCTATCATGCGCTGGTTGAAGTGGAGAGCACAGCGGACTTCGTAGGAAATAGCTCGGACTTCATGCCAAATAGCTCAAAGGAAAAAAAAAAGCTCAAAAACGCAATCTTTACGGTTTACTTCACAAGCTCCATTCTTTTGAAAGTCTACAGCCGGGATTGTACGTGGATGAAATAATTGTGGTTCGAGCACAGATACAAAAACAGGGTACAGATTTATACAGGGGAGCAATGATTTGTTACCACGTTACCCATTTCACTGTAAGAGAACCCACTTAGAAATCCCTCGGAGATGAAAAGAGATACGCAATTTCAAAACAGGTACAACAAATTGAGTCACGAGGTTCTCTTTGCACAGATCGAGACATGTGAAATAAGAGCCACATTTGAAGATTGTTACAGAACTTTGTTCGCTGCAGCTGAGCTTCAGGAGAATTTTGAGGAACAAGCTGACCCCTTAGATGCCCTTGTGCCTCATTTACAAGAAGTGACAGACTCACTGTTTAAGGGCCCATAACCAGGGAAGAAACTAGATTTATAATAACAACGTTGCAGAAGAACACTCGCTCCTGGCCCAGATGGCCTTATTGGGGAATTTTAAATAGCATTTCACGAATTTCTGATAGCATTCCTTGAGCAACTTTTTAAAGTAGCTTATGAACGTGGTGAACATCCTTCTTCTCTTCTGTCAGGGTCATACAACTATAATCCCCAAAAGTACTGATCCTGAAGCATTCAAGAGAGTTAACGGATATAGGCCTATATCATTACATAACGTCGACTACAAATATTGGCGAAACCGCCGAAAAATGGGCTACAGACAGTGATTAGTAAGTGTGTAGGTGACCACCAAACATGCGGAATTCGAGGTCGCTCTATACAGGCAAACATTCATGTGCACGGTCTGTCCTTGAGTGTATTGATGGTAGCATGGACCAAGTAGCTCTCCTTCAAATAGACCTTTCTAAGGAATTTGATAAGGTACAACATGCTTTTTTGTTCCGGCTCCTAAGACACCTACAGTTGGGTGATGGACTGTACAATGGTATTTCACTGTGTTATAAGAAGTACACAACCAGGCTAATTGTGAATCGCACACTTTCCAATATAATAAAGTTCAATTCATCTTTACGCCAGGGATGTCCGCTCTCGCCTTTGCTTTTTGCAATTAACTAGTACCATTATGTTCAAGTGTGTTTCTAAATTCTAGAATAAGAGGCTACTGATATGTTGCTGAGGAAGTCAAAGTTCTAGCTTATGCAGATAACATTGCCCTTTTTTTATTGCGTCAGAAACCCAGCGCTCCGGAAACCCTCAATACTACTTAACGTTTCTGTGAAGTTGCTGGCGCCAACATAAATTTTGATAAAAGTAGAGGATCCTGGCTAGGCGTGGAAGCCCAAACACCTTGGGTCTTCGCAAATATCCATTGGAATGGCCCACACTGGACCGCTGCGATAACTATGATCTTCCTAAAGGTGTCAACATGGAACGGACGAGAGCTTTCTATTTTTGCGAAATTTAAAGGCTGCAATATATTTTTTGCGTCAAAGCTTATTTGTGTACTACAGGAGTTGCACTGCTCTCGTGTGCCTTCCATAGGATCTTTGCCTGCTTTATTTGGAGCTCTTCCGGGGAACCCATCAGAAGAGACAATCTTTTTCTTCCACTTGAAAAGGGTGGCCTCGGCCTGGTGCATTTGTTTGCGCGACGATTGTTGTTGCGATATTTTACCTCCTGGATGTGTGCCACCCTTTTTTCTTAGTGGTTTTTCTAAACCGTGTATGTTACCACCTTCTTTTTATTCATGTCACGACAGGCCTTTCTAACGAATTGCCATGGGGGGGATTAAAAAAAAATTGTTGATATTGCAAATTTTTTGAAGGCCTCATTTAGTTTAGAATATTTGTATACTATTGACAGAACAAAGTTAACTGCTGCATACGAGTTATTGTTTTCCCTGAACCCGTTTATCGAATGCCATATTCGCTTTTGTCTGGTCACGATGTATTAGTTCGTGTGCGTAGAATGTGAACGTCTCCTTCAGTGAAAACATTTTTATTTGAACTGCACACTTCCATTTTGCCAGTGAAAACGTGGCCGAATGAAAAATCAATATATGTGCCCTACAATGTGACTTGTAGACTCTGCAACCAACGTTAGACGATAGAACATTCTTTAATTCATTGTCATGATGCATTTTATTTTTGAGACATTCTAAAAAGAACAATAGGAAAGAGATTCCAATCAAAGCTCATAATATTAGTTTCCCCTCATTCAAAAAGAGTCTGACTTGTAATACTTCATATGACCTATTTATGTTGTTGGGACTGTATTCACGTAGGAAAGTCACATGATCGATAGACACACTGAGCCACCACGGTCGGCGAGATCCGTCTTTCGAGGAGCAGCTGCTCAAGTACGCAGTGTTTTTGAGACTTTTGACACCGTTCCGGAGTGGCTTCCACTTCTGCATGCTTGTATGTGTTTGCCGGACTTCTGATGAAGCATGTGTTGCGTACTTCAAAATTACTGGTGATTGTTTCAGGCATCAATGAAAAAAAGGAGCTGGCGTGGTTCAGTGGTTCAATACCAGGCCGGCACGCAGTAAACCCGGGTTTGATTCGCATTGTGTCATGGGTGTTTTTTTATTTCTAAGTTTTTTTCTTTTGATGCTGGTTTCGGATGAACACCGGCGGCGGTGACGGCGACAGCGGCGGACAACTATGGCGCGCACGTGACCCGTGTTCTGATCTCATAACAGCTTTGACTGTAAAAGCCAGAGCTGCACTTTTACTGAAAGTGTATTGCAACCATAAAAACACGCGTTTCACTGACGCCGCGCGCTATCCGGATGGACAGGTGGTTCGCTATCATCGTTATTAACCAATACAAAACGACAACGCACGCCGCTATGGTGTCAAGACCGACACCCGGAGACAGCTGAAGAAGTGGCCACTGCTTTGGCCGTAACCTATCCCGAAAGTCAAGCTGTGCTCAGTGACTCACGCTCAGCAGTACGGAAGGAGGATTATGACTGAAGCGCAGGCTAAGGTAGAATTCAGAATGTAGCTTTTCGAGTATGCGTTCCGGCCAGATTTCCTAGGCTTCCTTGATCTGGATATCCGCCCATATGAGCGAAGTCTGCCCGCACTTTCCCAACCTGAACGCGGTAAAGCATACTCCGCCGCATGCGACGTAACAAACCGTGCAGGAGGCCTTGTTGAAGAGTATCTATAGTCGGATCAGGATCGACTTCCGGGATACTATAAACTGATCGAGGCGTTCTCCTTGGTGCGGCTATGCCATCCTCTGCCTAGTGGCAATTTATGTAGAGGCCTCGCACTCGCCTGGTGACAGCTGCAAACGAACAGTTATCCTAATCCACTTCTGTATCACAGAATATACCCTGAGGTCGATAGCACCAACATCTGTAAGGTGTGCCAGACAGACAAAGCTACACTAATACACATTCTCTGGGAATTCGAGGCTAAAGCGAAGCGTTTTAGTCACGAGGTTCTTTCTGAGAAGTTGGAAGCAGGCCCGTGAAGCGCGGAGAGGAAAGGTCTTGACGTCCCCGCATGGGAGACCTGAGCCCGGGCCATTAATGTGCCAGACAATTCATAAAGTTTTTCCATCGATTAATTCATTGCATGATCTAACTTTTAATATCTGTGGGAACGACTACATCATTGCAAAGGCTTTTTTATAAATGCTATATTGCTTTCTGCTTTTCATAACGAACTATATAGTGTGACATAAAATATCTGTCACGTATATAATTGCCGAGTCTGCGGTATTGCTACATCGCACTGCATCATTAGGTGCCATTTTTAAATGAGGCGACATTGAAGCAAGAGTTTTTGCCATCGAACTATTTCTTTGAAAGAGAATAAATGCAAGCGTCCTGCACGTGCTCGCGTCTTAGAATAACACCGCAAATAAAAAACAAACTCAATAAATCGCAGAAAGACACGGGGCGCTGTACAACGAAAAGGTGGATAGCAAAATCTAGATTCACGCTAAGGATTGTGGGCTACGGCGCCCGTCTGCATCGACTTCCGGTTCGAGATGCCGTGCCGCTGTACGAGCACTTCTGCCAGTGCCGTCGCTTTCTGCGTGTTCCACCGAGTACTCACGGCACCATTTCCTCACAAATTGCTGCATAATACTTTGGATAGAGATCCAGTTTGCTTGAATAACAAATGCAGTCACTACGAGATGGTTATAATTGTGCGAGCTGTCATTTCTTCATTCAAGTGGCCTGCACCTCAAGACACGTGTTTGTGGCTTTTCTACGAAGGGCGTTATCACGCATTTTTTGTCACATGCAATAATTTTCTGCACATCATATCATTACGGAATATTCGTCCTTTTATATTCGTGCTGCTTACTCGTAAAATTATTCATTTATTTTGTGTTGAAAAGACACCATCCTGGTATCAATATAGTGAATGGCAATAGTAAACTGTTTCTTACTCTCAAAATAAAATGCGTGCGTAATCTGCTGGCCTTTTTACGCCTTTCTATCTTCATCTATACGTGAGGTCTCACTCCGTCACGCATTCGGACATTGTGTTTTAAATATATGCGAAATGCACCGCACACACATACATAACACAATCTATCAGCACTTTACGCTTGCAAGTCTCACACAATAAGTACGCCATACCATGCCACCCATAGCTTCAAAAGTTACTTCAATCAATTTACGTCCCGCGATACCTTTAATAGAGCGGCCGTTTTTTCCCTGGGCCCTTTACGAGCTCAGTGGTTTCCATTAATATGGCGGAGTATTTACGCGTGCTTCTGTTGTAATTGTCTGTTGACATTCAGCAGCATGTGCCCATAAGTGTGAGTAATTTCGAAGTGGTCTCCGTTTGTGCTCGAAAATGCTACAGGTTTTCTCGCTCAATTTAATCCAAGCGCCACCAAATTAATTTAGGCGCCAGTCAATTTAATCCAGCCGCCACTGAAATCAATCCAGGTGCCATTCATTTTAATCCAAGTGCCACTGAAATTAATCCAACCGCCAGCCGATTCAATCCGGACGCCAGTGAATTTATACTTGATGACATTGTGACTTCAAAACGACCCAAAATTTCCGGGAATGCGTGGAGTGAATAGCTTTGGAGTGCACTTAACAGGGAAAAACCATGAATATGTCACTAGTGACACAATGTGACTCACGCGGCTTTATCACGCCTATCACCCGCGTAAGCACTATTCACACTTTCGACATGCATATCAAAGGAAATGCCGTCTACACAGTAATAACTTGATACTTATTAACCAGTCCAATGATCTCATCACGAGTGACTTAGGTGACGTCCTCACGCATATCACCCACGCACACACTGTCTTAACCTTCCGTAATGCATATCAAATGAAACGTCTACGAAAGGGCAGGAGCTTGATACCTACAACTCGGCCAAGCCACCGGATCACCAGTGACTCAGACGTCATCACCCATATCACCCGCGCGCGTTATTTACTCACCTGCCGGCATGCATACCCAACGAAACGTCTTTGAGAGAGCAACAACGTATTACCTATGACTCAGCCAACTGACTTGATCACTTGTGACTCTGGTGACGTCATCACACCTATCACCCACGCAAGCAATGTCTAACCTGCCATAATGTATATCAAACGAAACGTCTTCGAGAAGCTAATGAATTGAACGCTGTCAATCGGCCTAGTGACGTGATCACTAGTGACTCGTGTGACGTCATCGTGCCTGACACCCACGCACGCAGTGTCTTACCTGATTTCATATATATCAAACGAAACGTCTTTGAGAGAGTAATAACTTGAACGCTGTCACAAGGTCCAGTGACGTCATCACTAGTGACTTGCGTGAAGTCATCTCACCTAAGACTCACGCACGCTGTGTTCTAACCTGTCTTCATGCATATCAAACGAAACGTCTTTGAGAGAGTAATAACTTGAACGCTGTCACTAGGCCCAGTGACGTCATCCCTAGTGACTAGCGTGACGTCCTCATGCCTAACACACACGCACGCAGTGTCCCAACCTGTCTTCATGCATATGAAACGAAACGTCTTTGAGAGAGTAATATTGTGAACGCTGTCACAAGGTCCAGTGACGTCATCACTAGTGAATAGCGTGACATCATCTCGCCTAAGACTCACGCAAGCACTCTCTATTGTGCCTTCATGCATATCAAACAAAACGTCTTTGAAAGGGTAATAACTTGAACGATGTTACTAGGCCTAGTGACTACATCACTAGTGACTCTTGTGACGTCATTGCGCCTATCACACACGCACGTGGTGTCCTAATTTGTGTTCATGCATATCAAACGAAACGTCTTTGAAAGAGTAATCACTTAAACGCTGTCACAAGGTCCAGTGACGTAATCACTAGTGACAAGCGTGACGTCATGATACCTAAGACTCGCGCAAGCACTCTCTAATGTGCCTTCATGCATATCAAACAAAACGTCTTTGAAAGGGTCATAACTTGAACGCTGTCACTAGGCCTATTGACGTCATCACTAGTGGCTCACGTGACGCCATCACGCCTACAACACACGCACGCGGTGTCCTAACCTGTCTTCATGCATATCAATCGAAACGTCATTGAGAGAGTAATAAATTGAACGCTGTCACTAGGCCCAGTGACGCCATCACTAGTGACTAGCGTGACGTCATCTCGCCTAAGACTCACGCAAGCACTCTCTAATGTGCCTTCATGCATATCGAACAAAACGTCTTTGAAAGGGTAATAATATGAACGCTGTCACTAGGCCTAGTGACGTCTTCACTATTGACTCACATGACGTCCTCATGCCTATCACACACGCAAGCGGTGTCCTAACCTGTCTTCATGCATATCAAACGAAACGTTTTTGAGAGAGTAATATTGTGAACGCTGTCACAAGGTCCAGTGACGTGTTCACTAGTGACTCGCGTGATGTCATCTCGCCTAAGACTCATGCAAACACTTTCTAATGTGCCTTCATGTATATCAAACAAAAAGTCTTTGAGAAGGTAATAAATCGAAAGATGTCACTAGGCCTAGTCACCTCATCACTAGTGACTCACGTGACGTCATTCTGCCTACCACACACGCACGCGGAGTCCTAACCTGTCTTCAGGCATGTCAAACGAAACGTCTTTGAGAGTGTAATAACTTGAACGCTGTCACTCGGCCTAGTGAAGTGATCACTAGTGACTCGCATGACGCCATCACGCCTGACTCCCACGCAAGCACTGTGTAACCTTCCGTCATGTATATTTACTCCAGCTCGTAGTGTGGGAAGATGTAGGCGGCTTTTTTGTTGCTTCTCGTGTTTCGAAGTGTGCCTTGAAAATGCGGACAGCCAGGCCGCACTACTGTGAACAGACAGGCGTTCTACACTAAACAGGCTCGCTTATTCCAAGCACACTAACCTATAAGAAACGGCGTGGCGTAGAATGTACAAAGGAAGGCATGAGTCAGACACAGCATTCAATGGCGCATCAGCAAATGGTAACTTGCAAATAGAAATAGTATGTATCTCAAGTATGGGGAATGTCCTCTATTACAACGGATTTGTTTTACAGGATAACCAGATGAAATATTAGTTGGGCCGAAGGAGTGGTAGACAAATCTTTTTTAGCATGTTTTGGAGCAGGCAGACCATGCGTATTATGCCTGATTACGGATATACAGTGTTATGACTGGAGGCCGTTTTATATGCAAATGTCCGTTTCGTTTCTTGCGTTCCTATCGTATCGTTTTGACACATGAGCACAAATTAGAGGGCAATGAGAGCTTTTATAGTGCTTTTATAGAGTCTATATATGCCTATTTCGGACGTTGTAGCCTCAATTCGTATAGGTGCCTGTAAATGTCTGTTTTTAAAATCGATGCCTATATAAAAGCTATTTACCCTAAATTTTGCTTTCAAGTTTTTTTCTTTTTTTTGAGGTACGGTGGATGGTTTAACCGGGCATCATCTTTGCTTCGGCATTGCGAAAACATGACAGGTAGGTCGTAACTATAGAGACTAGCTCTATTGGCACTAAAAAACCGGGATTTAGGCACCGAAAATAGGCGGCCAAAACACTGTTTTAGGCTTCAAAAATTGTGATTATAGGCACAATAAAGTCTGACAAAACTCAAATTTTCCAATAAACAGGTGAGGGATCTGTCTCTACGATATGAAAGCAAGCAAAAATGCTTTAGTTTATAGTGGTACAATCGCGTAATGATTTAGCATTACACATGCGTTTTTCCCCTGGGTTCGTAGAATACGGTCTCTCTATTTCTAGTTCAGCATAGTCAGTTAAGTGTGCACCGTCGAATAAACATGCTTCTACGCTTCTACGCTTCTAAACAAGGTACGTTAGAGCTTCTAAACAAGGTACGTTAGACATGCTTCTAAACAAGGTACGTTAGAGAGTGCTTGCATGAGTGTTAGTCGTGATGACGTCACGTAAGTCACTATTGATCAAGTCGGTCGGCCGAGTCATAAGTATGACATTATTGCTCTCTCACATACGTTTCGTTTGATATGCATGGTATGCACGTTTGATATGCGTGCGTGTGTGATAGACGTGATGACGTCACTTGAGTCACTAGTAATCACGTCGCTAGGCCTAGTGAGTGAATTCGAGTTATTACCCTCTCAAAAACGTTTCGTTGGATATACATGAAGGCAGGTCACACAGTGCTTGCGTGGGTGTCAGGCGTGATGGCGTCACGCGAGTCACTAGTGATCACTTCACTAGGCCGAGTGACAGCGTTCAAATTATTACACTCTCAAAGACGTTTCTTTTGACATGCCTGAAGACAGGTTAGGACACCGCGTGCGTGCGTTGTAGGCATAATGACGTCACGTGAGTCACTAGTGATGACGTGACTAGGCCTACTGACATCGTTCGATTTATTACCCTTCTCAAAGACGTTTTGTTTGATATACATGAAGGCACATTAGAGAGTGCTTGCGTGAGTCTTAGGCGAGATGACATCACGCGAGTCACTAGTGATGACGTCACTGCACCTTGTGACAGCGTTCACAATATTACTCTCTCAAAGACGTTTCGTTTGATATGCATGAAGACAGGTTAGGACACCGCGTGCGTGTGTGATAGGCATGATGACGTCACGTGAGTCACTAGTGATGACGTGACTAGGCCTAGTGACATCGTTCAATTTATTACCCTCTCGAAGACGTTTTGTTTGATATGCATGAAGGCACATTAGAGAGTGCTTGCGTGAGTCTTAGGCGAGATGACGTCACGCTAGTCACTAGTGATGACGTCACTGGACCTTGTGACAGCGTTCACAATATTACTCTCTCAAAGACGTTTCGTTTGATATGCATGAAGACAGGTTGGGACACCGCGTGCGTGTGTGATAGGCATGAGGACGTCACGTGAGTCACTAGTGATGACGTCACTAGGCGTAGTGACAGCGTTCAAATTATTACCCTTTCAAAGACGTTTTGTTTGATATGCATGAAGGCACATTAGAGAGTGCTTGCGCGCGTCTTAGGTAAGTTGACGTCACGCTTGTCACTAGTGATGACGTCACTGGACCTTGTGACAGCTTTCACAATATTACTCTCTCAAAGACGTTTCGTTTGATATGCATGAAGACAGGCTAGGACACCACGTGCGTGTGTGATAGGCGCAATGACGTCACGTGAGTCAGTAGTGATGTCGTCACTAGGCCTAGTAACATCGTTCAAGTTATTAGCTTCTCAAAGACGTTTCGTTTGGTATATATGATGGCAGGTTAGACATTGCTTGCGTGGATGATAGGTGTGATGACGTCACCTTAGTCACAAGTGATCAAGTCAGTTGGCCGAGTCATAGGTAATACGTTATTGCTCTCTCAAAGACGTTTCGTTTGGTATGCATGCCGGCAGGCGAGTAAATTACGTGCGCGGGTGATATGGGTGATGACGTCTGAGTCACTGGTGATCCGGTGGCTTGGCCGAGTTTTAGGTATCAAGCTCCTGCCCTTTCGTAGACGTTTCATTTAATATGCATGACGGAAGGTTAAGACAGTGCGTGCATGGGTGATGTGCGTGAGGACGTCATCTAAGTCACTCGTGATGAGATCATTGGCCTGGTTAATAAGTATCAAGTTATTACTGTGTAGACGGCGTTTCCTTTGATATGCATGTCGAAGGTGTGAATAGTGCTTACGCGGGTGATAGGCGTGATAAAGTCGCGCGAGTCAATTGTGTTACTAGTGACTCATTCATGGTTTTTCCCTGTTAAATTCACTCCAAAGCTATTCACTCCACGCATTCCCGAAAATTCTGGGTCGTTTTGAAGTCACAATGTCATCAGGATTAAATTCGCTGGCGTCCGGATTAAATCGGCTGGCGGTTGGATTAATTTCAGTGGCACTTGAAAATTTCTGCGTCGTTTGATCCAATGTCATCAGTTATAATTCCCTGGCCGTCCAGGATGAAATCGCTGGCGGTTGCATTATTTCAGTGGCACTTGGATTAAAATGAATGGCACCTGGATTAATTTGAGTGGCGGCCGGATTAAATTGACTGGCGCCTCGATTAATTTGGCTGGCGCTTCGATTACTTTGAGCATGAAAACCTGTAAATTGAGATGGTTCTGGGCAAGGTTTCTGCATGTATCAAAGCATAATCACATGCTGCGTTCGAAACCCGTCTCTTACTGTTCTTCGGGTTTGCCCATTTTCACTTCACGCTTTGTTCTCTGAAATGCGCGAAATATCGTGTGTTCATTCGTAAAAAAAAGACAGAAGATGAACATAATCACTGAACGAGCGGCAACAAACGCGTCATATGATTTTACGTTCTTCTTCCCCGATTACACTGCGCAGTATAGGCACCTTGAAGCAGCGAAAGGATAGACCTCAAACTGGAAGTACCGTAGCAGATGACGCGCAATTTTGCTATCCACCTATTAAAGGTTCATTCAGTTTGAGCTCAAAAGCGTAAAGTTTTTCGCAAAGTTACCTAGATAAAATGGTGGCGCTAGTGAGCTGCTGGATGCAAGGGAATCATCGGATATGTGAGTTTCGAATTTGACTCAGATTTGTATACCTAAAAAAAAAAAACGTCTGGCTTCACGTTGAAAAAGTTTATTAGTTACTAAAAGAGGAGGTAATAAGCGAATTTTTTTTTGGATATTGCACAGCAACTTATTTTATTTAGCACTGGAACCTTCTGCGTTGATGTAAAGTTTTACGAAGCGTAAGAAGTAACAGACGGCCGCTAAACTTGGCAGGCAGACGATTAACCGGGCATTGCATCATCCAATTTATCCCGTCTGAGCCTTTTTATCGCCGTTCGGTTGTGCCGTCAAGGTGAGTGGGCTTTTATTTTAGAATATAATAAGCGTGGAGAAGAGCCGCTTATAAACGTTTTGTTTTACACGTGCTTTATTTACGCACTCGTATTCACTTTTGAGCCTAAGCCTCGCTCAACACGAGCAAACACAAGCCTCGCAAAAACATGCACGGTCATTCCCAGCGCTTCAACGGGCCCCTTATGAAATTCGCACAGATGGTGGCGCCATATCTTTTTCTAGGTATTTTTGTGAGAAACTTCATTCTCAAAAGAGTGGTACGATGGGCTAATTGGTATGGATGCGTAAACTCTTGCCCTTGAAAGGGTACTTTCGCGGCAGGCCTGTATAGGCCGTCGTCCAGTCCAGAGAATGCTTCCACGTTTTGACGTTGTTCCGCTGACCACTCTGTTTTTCAGCTACTTCCGACAGCAAATCATTGACAAGGTCTTGCGCTGAGCTGAAAGAGCTCACCAAACAAAGCCAGGCGCAGCATAAAATGCCAGTGAATACCTGGCCATTGCAATATTCCTGGTAACACCAGTGCCGATGAAGCGGCACGATAAGTACATCGTAAAAATCTTACTGTTTCTTTGGCGATCCCGAAAAGTGAATCTTGTAGTGTTTAAAGGCTACAACTTTCCGAATGAGCATAAATACTTGGTTTCACCAAAGTACAAAGAGGTGTGATGTATGTCGTATTGATCCATTCACTGAATGCAAAATCATGCTATAGCAACACATAGTAGTTTGAAAACACTTATTCAACGGCTAAGGCTATAGGCAACGCATATTGGGCACCGCATTTTATGACACCGCATTATAGGGGCGAAGCTCCTCAGGGCATGGGTCTCTAGAGTCTCTGATGTATGTAGTATCTATACCCATCACTGGCTCATACGCGCTCGCCAGTGGCACATACTCGCCCCCGAGTATGTGCCACTGTTTTAGGGGCGAAGCTCCTTAGGGCGTGGGTCTGTACATACTCCGATGTATTTATTAGCTAGCCACCTCTAGTTTAGTTCCTGGGGTAAACACTAGATGGTGGTACTTGTAGTTGATTAAAGGACCCTATACCAGATGACGGTACTTCCGTGCCTCTGTCAATCTGCCCATGGTTCTGTCCATCCGTCCGTCCATCTGCCTGTCCCTTCATTATTCGTTCGTCTGTCCTTGAGTCCGTCCGTGCGTTTGTGCTTCTGTCCATCCGTCTGTACGTACGTCCGTCAGTCAGTCCGTGCTTCCCTCCGCCCGTCCGTCCGTGAGGCTGTCGTGCTTCCGTTCGTCTGTCAATCCTTACGTGCTTCCATCCGTGCACTCATGATCAGTTACTCCGTGGATATGCTGCGATGTTTTTTACAAAGAATTTGCTGAGCTGAAACTTCCCAATGCGAATGTGGATTTGTATAGATGAAGACGCATGTCAGCTTCTTATAGACTGTCCACATCATGATACGCCGAGACGCCGTCTTAAATGAAAACTGTTGGCATTAGACCACACGCAATTGAGTATCAAGAAACTTCGGGGCCAGTGGCCAACCAGTGCAATAGAGGCGTACGCTTTCAAATTTTTAAAACATTTTTTAAAAAACAGTTGAATCGCTGACAAGTACTAAAAATAACGAACTTTCATTTGTGTAACACATGTCATACTTAGTATGCGCAGCGTTATATGACACCCATCATACGTGTGTGCAGAAGTGCATGCCGTGTCCACTGTTATGTACATATGAGCGAAAACATCTCCATTAGGACCAAACGTGTTCACTGCTATTTTGTGCTGGTTGGATAGAATGTTAACTAGAGACTTTATCCGAGGCATTAATAATTGACTTTTGAACATTTCCTTATGTTTGTGTTGGTGTTGTTTGATATGCGCGTATGAGTGTGTTTTTGCATATTTGTGCTCAGGTGTTCTATTTTCAATGTACTGTTCTTTATTTCACCTTCAAAATATGTGTTGAACAATCACTCAAGGGCTAAGGAGTACCCGGCGCCTTACCAGTGCGCGAACATTTCCTTACATATCATATAAATTGAAAAAAAAAGCGTTCTTTTCAACAGGAGCGCGGGTAGCTTTTACGCAGAATAAGATGCAACGGCTGTCGGTCGCAGTACCCTGCACTCTGCCTTGAAGTCATCCTGCTAGACGTGAACAGCCTGTTTAAATGAGCGAAGTGAGTACATGACTTCCTCGCCGTTAGTGATTCGCACCGTGGAACGCAACAGGTTCTGAGCATAGCGGTTACCGTAAAATGTACTATAAAATGTATAAGGCACTCACTAACACAGCAAATACAACAACAACAAAAAACGCAGCTTTTTTATCTCGTAAGCAAGCGTGCGGCTATTTTGTTGAAGAACATTTGCTTCCGTTCGGTTGCTTGCGGCCGCGGTTTACTATCCGGCGTTAATGTGGGATATTTACCGATGTGCAACGACACTGCGATAGCATCTCACTATTAATGTCATGCGTTTTTGCCACTGACCTTCATTAAAAAGGCTAAGCGGTGCCTTCCCGCTCTCCCATGCGAGCGCTTGTGAAGCCCCTGGAAGGTCCCTCTGGTGCCCCGGAAGCTGGAGTCTATTATCTGGTGGTAGTTTTGTGATCGTAGATTTTGCGTTTTATTTTTATAATATAACGTTCTCACGGTCATCCAACGTTACACGAAAAATGAAACACGCCGTAACGACATCGTCAGAATGCGGTGGGCTGCTGTAATTTAAAAATAGTGTATGCAACAAACCCTACTGTTGAGCATTACTTGGAACACTGACTGGCGCTACACAAAAATTGACACACGATGCAGCAACGCCGTCCGAATACGACGCATTGCTGTTACGCACAACGTTTAGATTACTCATTAGTCAGGCGACAGAGAAGAAGTTTGTGATCGCATGTTTTTACAAAAAAAAAAAGGAATGAGTGCTATGGCGGCCAGGAGCGCTAAGGTTTGTGTTTTGTCAGTGATCCGGGAATGAAAAACCCTTCGGATGGCATCGATTGGAAGATAAGTTGTTGGAACCGAGTGGTCAGAAATGACCCAGCCAAACGGTCACTGCAATGTCTGCTTTCTGGAGACGGCGTTCCGTTGTCCCTCTTTAAGTTACTCACCCACTTCTTGTATATGGATGCCACGAGCGTAGGGAAACTTCAAAACCAAACATGGTGAACACAGCTCGGTAAAAAAAAAAGGCGGTCAACTACCACAATTACCTCGCAGAATGCGTAGAAGCAATGCAATATTGAGGTACGTATGCGTAAAATGTCTTCACGATGATATTTCCAGTCGATTCTTAAAATTCACTGCTGTATACAGCCCAACATTTCTTCAAAAATATGAGAAAAACCCTCGAGTCTGCAGCAGACGGTTCATGGTGGTGCTTTCTGCGACGCCAACGGCGTCTTCCGGTGGCTTCAACCGCGCGCGCTCAATGCACCATCCAGCTCCGCCTAGCAGAGATCAGTGGTTTTCTCATTGAAAACGCGTACATTTGACGGGTAACACAACACAGCTGAAAAGTGTCACATTGGCCGTCCTTGGAGGAAAAAAGTGCGTTAATCACCTCATTACAGCGTCCTGGGACAACGACCTAACAGGTGAATAATAGCAAACGCTAACGCATTGTTAGAAACAACCTTATCAAGAGGTTATGCATGGTCTCTTTCTTTTTGCGAAGTAGCATTTGTGCCCAGTGTGTCGTTCCTGCAGCCATAAAGTGATTTTAGGAAACTTATATATGGTTGCAGGGTCATAACGTAGCGGATGTCGTGGTCCATGAATTGCATGTATATTACAGCTAAGCTGTTTACCTATAAAACCGGGAAGTAGAACAGGTGTTTAGGCCTTACTGGCGATAAACGGTGGGGCCCCCACAGACGCCTGATTGGGCGCAAGTGTTGGTCATAAACTCTGGCACTGGTTTAGCTGTTTTGAGTGGCGGTGCGCCTCACTGTAAGCACCGTTTGTTTCTGCACTTCACGTTTCTCTTTTTACGATGCTGCCAAGGAAGTTGACCAATTTTATATTGAAACCCTCTTTGATTGCTGTGAACGATCTTTTTCTCAGAAGTTCTATTGAGCACCATGACAATTACAGGGTCCCTCAGCCAATAGCAAGGGTGGCTAACCCCTCCACATGTATTGATCTCGTTTATTTACTTTAACATAAAGTAAAACAGTGATACGTGTGATTAGACCACACCACTAACTTCACTTATTTTCGAAAATTTTGATTGCTCTGAGATTTAACGTTGCACAGACTCGCTCGATGACATTTGCGTGCTGTATACACTACACGTGTGTCAGATTGATGACGGGGTGGTAAATATTAACATGTGCCATTGTTTATATTTAGTAAAAACTGTCCAATAATCGAAACAACCCAGATGGTCACTGTTTCTCTCAGACGCTGTTCCTGGATCTCGTGTGACTGCTTCCCCGTCGGCGCGTCCCTTCGCGTCTCCCGCTTCACTGCTTCCTTTTGCTCTCTTTTTCGCATGGTGCTTTTGAGCGGCGAAGCTCCTTATAGCGGCACTTGTTCGTCCCTCGTAGCCGATGTAGTGTGTAACGAGTATAACATTTTCACCTCCGAGGTGATGCCAGTGAGAAATTTCTTCTGTGCGTTGTTAAACAATAAAAAATTGTGCTCAATGTACATGCCAATGGCTGTTAATGGGAAATGAGAGACAGGAGCATTCGGCTAGTAGTTAACGCACACGCTGCGATCCCCATTAGCAGCCATTGGCATGTACAGTGAGTACTATCTGACCAGAAAGGGTTGCTACGTTATACTCGCTGGCTGTAACCTCCTTAGTTTTAGAAAAGTTTAGCCAGCGTTGAGTCACAGTGCCATGGATACAACTCCTCCTCCTATATACCATGAACTCGACTTGGTTAAAGGTGGGAAGTAGACCCGAAGCGAGAGCCGTAAGAAAGTGTGCGTGTGCCACATCTCGTTTAGTCCTTGGAATGTACGCTGGATGGCGGTGCTTCTATATGGGGAATTTTTTTCTGCGGCACACGTATATGTGTTTCGAGGTGTTCCCGAATGAGTAGATAACCGCAGTTGTCGTTGCTGCGTCCACGCATTGCGAGTAGGAAGCCCACAAACGGACCGTGTCCGCGCGTTCGTACGGAAACGCGCTCTCTAGTCTGAGCTGTTGCCACGCCTTGCTTTCGTGTCAGCGTAACCTCAGTATTAGGTCGCCAGTGTTTGTGTGTGGGCTGCGAATTTCTCGTGCGCTCACTTTGAGAAACTGGGTCGCTTACACGACCCTGAGAACCGCCGCTGTCACTCGGTAGGCTCCATTTTGTTGCGCCGTACTTCGCGTAGCTGGAGGGAGCGGCGGCTGGCTCCAAAATGGCGGCGCACAGAAAACTATGCTGAATTCGGGGGGAAGCTGGCAACAGCGTGCCCCGTTGCCCGCTGGTTTAGGCTGAGTTTCTTGAAGGCACTTATTAAGATGTCTCCACCCTAAAAACGGCCGTTCATGTAGGCTCCCTATGGGGAATATATAATGAAAAGATGTGAGATGGTGGTACATGGAGTGTTGAATAGATGGACGAACGGACATACAGACAGATGCATGAATGGACGCATGAAAGGACGCAGGGGCGGATGCATGAGACGAACGCAGACGCACGACACGCACGACGGCGACTGGACGGGCGGATGGACGCATGGATGAACAGAAGCAAGAACGAATGGACAGACGAATGCTTCGCCCCACTCTCCATCATTGAATCCGTGGATATGCAGCCAATTTTTTTTGTTTTCAACGAAGGAGAATCCGACGTGCGTTGAACGCTGTGCGAGATTGCATGGAATCGCATATTTGGATGATGATTTGATTGGATACGTGGGGTTAGACACCCGAAAACAACGATATGATTATGAGAGACGCCGTAGTGAAGGGCTCCGGAGTATTCGACCACCTGGGGTTCTTTAACGTGCACTTAAATCTGAGCACACGGGCCTACAACATTTCCGCCTCCATCGGAAATGCAGCCACTGCAGCCGGGATTCGATCCCGCAACCTGTGGGTCAGCAGCCGAGTACCTTAGCCACTAGACTGCCACGGCGGGACTCCCATATTTGGAGATGCAGTATTTTAGGGATGAGGCTCCTCTCAGTATAACGTGTCCAGCATCAGGCGTAACCAGACAGAGAGACAGACAGACAGACAGACAGACAGACAGACAGACAGACAGACAGACAGACAGACAGAGGGGCAGACAGACAGACAAACAGACAGACAGACGGGCAGACAGACAGACAGACAGACAGACAGACGGGCAGACAGGCAGACAGACGGGCAGACGGGCAGACAGACGGGCAGACGGGCAGACAGTCGGGCAGTGAGACGGGCAGACAGACAGACAGACGGGCAGAGAGACGGACAGGCAGATAGACGGCCAGACGGGCTGAGAGACGGGCAAATGGGCAGACAGACGGGCAGTGAGACGGGGAGGGCAGACAGACAGACGCTTCACCCAACCATCATCATTCACTCCGTGGATATGCTGTGACCCTTTTAGGCTGGCGACGTAGCCCTACCATAGAGTTTCGAAACTGTGAAGACGACCGCTGCCTCGGTGCTTTAGCCTTTGCAGTTGTGACTGAGCAAGCAGCATATCTAGCTAATAACGACAAAACGTGCCTGATGTTTTTTCTTTGAGTAAGATGAAACAAATGGTTTGGTTATTTCACCAGTTATTTATTGCTGTCAGCGATGTGGACGCGTAGTCATAGCATGTTGAGATTGGAGTGGGCGGTCGCTTCTGCACGGGTGTTGCCATGTTGATGTGTAAAACTGGCGGTAACCGACAAAAATAATTAGTGAATGTGAAGTAAATGTGACGGAGAATAAATATATCACGTATCAATGCTGTGTGACATACAGCAAACAAACGTGATTTCAGCCTACCCGACTAATTTTGGCTTTGTGTCATACCTGAGAGGAGAGCGTACAGCGGCGACCTTGAGCGGCGAATGGGAAACAGTATACTGGCCACACTGGGGTACACGCTGGCAGCCGCTGTGGCAGTCGCTGGCAGCCGCTGCTTCTGTGTCTGGCGGCACCCGTGGCGTTTTCTGTGCACTCGTGCCGCGCCATACGTTCCTCTGGGCACCACGCGGGTGGTACCGCATGTTCGGCTGGGCCGGCCACGACACAAGGACAGGCCACGGCGGCACAGCGAGGTCCATGGTGAAGCGGAGTGCGTTGGGACACGCGCCACCCCTAAGAGATAACGTCACTATTAACCCTCTTAAAACCAACACGCCAAAATGACAAGGTACCTTGGACGAAGATAGGTCCTCCTATCGAAACGTCAGCAGCCTTTATGAGGCACTTCTACTCTTCAACCTGACTATTCCACTACGTGTTTCCATCTTTCGGCGCCCATATATATTTTAACATAACAAGTAGGCAGATCATAGAAACCAACGCGTTACAGGATGGAAGTACCACCCTCCACACCCCAACTTAAGCAGCCAGCAGGGACTTATATTTCCTAAGCCGATATTTCCTAAGCTATACACAACAGGAATATGCCCCTGGGGTAGAGACCATACAGCCACACTTTCACACATCACCTATCCATGTAAAGAGCTACCAGCCCAGGCAGTATTTAGGCCGGTGCGTTTATGCGAAACGCTCACAACATGGTCTTGGGAGGCACCGCTTTTCGAGCTGGCACTGGATAGCCAACTGGTGACACCAGACCAGGCCCAAAAAGATGCCGCGGCCAGTGGGGCTCTTCAAGAGGGCTCCACCTGAGAATAAACCACAGACTGCCACAACGAAATAAAGTTTATTATCGCTATCTTACGAATATGATCTGAAGCTAGCTGTGATATGACCAAGGAGGGTGTACATACAGGCTCTTGCGAGAGTTATCTCTGAGAAGAAAAGCCTGTTTTATTTACAAGAGTTAACCGACATAGCACAGAGACGTGCTTTCACATAAGATCGAGAGGGCCAGCGAAGGCCAGCGAGAGAATTGCCAAGATACAACCGACGCGCTCTTCATCCTTTTCGTACAGCGTTCTTGCACTACGTGGACCGCGAATAACTGGCACGCTGATGCGCGTTCCTTGCATCTCACTTGTACACCGATTGAGTTCCTGCGGGACGCGGACCGCGCTTGGGAGGTGTAGGCTGATGAGCATTTCTTGCAGGCAGCGTCCTTGAACTACGGGGTATAACAGGAGCTTATTATGTCGATTCCGATCTCACATAATACAACCAAACGCTGGTTCATTTTTCCTTTGGAAAGGAAAGAGGCAATGGGACCGAGATGAGGAGAGGTTGGTACGCTCGGTAGTCCTCCACAACCCTCTCTCCATGCGTCCGTCTGTGTGAACGTCCATGCGTCCATCCGCCCGTCCGTGCGTGCGTCTATTCATGCGTCCGTCCCCGCGTTCGTCCATGCATCCGCCCCTGCATCTGTTCATGCGTCCGTCCATGCATCTGTCTGTGTGTCCGTTCGTCCATCTATTCAACACTCCAAGTACCACCATTTCGCATCTAATCATCATATATTCCCCATACAGAAGCACCGCCATCCAGCGGATATTCCAAGGAATAAACGAGAAGGGGCACACGAACACTTTCTTACGGCTTGCGCTTCGGGTTTACTTCCCAACTTTAACCACCTCGAGTTCATGGTATGTACCAGTTCGCTGTATTCAAGGCACTGCGGCCCAACGCTCGCTAAACCTTTCTAAAACTAAGGAGGTTACACCCAGCGAGTATTACGTAGCAAACCTTTCTTGTCAGATAGTGCTCAATGTACATGCCAATAGCTGCTAATGAGGATTGCAGCTGCGCGTTAACTAAAAGCCGAATGCTCCGGTCTCTCTCTCTCCATAAGCAGCCATTGGCATGTACATTGAACACTATTTTTCATTGTTCAACAACACACAGAAAATTTCTCACCGGCACTACCTTGGAGGTCCAAATGGCATACGTGTTACACAAAACAACGGCTACGAGGGACGTACGGGTGCCGCTATAAAAAGCTTCGCCGCTAAAAGCATTTACTTGAACATATTTTGCAAAACATGGGAAAAAAGTGTAAAAAAAATTGACAGATCCCACGTACAGTGGGAATCAATGATATGCGAAGCACGAATGAAGTCTGTTGATAAGTCACTTTATATCAGCACGAAGTTTCGAGACAGCCCTAAATTATGCCGTACATGACTTCCATATCATTATTTTAATATTTGGACGTGTCATATACCTTCATCATCTATTCATGTCCCGTGATATCAAAGTTAGTATATGTGGAGCTAGTGAAACGGCCGCGATCACGCTATGAGCGTGGTATGTTGTCATGTTCTCACTTGAACGCTTGTCAGGATTATCATGTTTGCACCAGTCATATATTTCGTCAACCATTGACGTCACGTAACACCAAATTCGGCATATGTGGAGCTAGCGAAACGGCCGCGAGCGCATTATGAAGGGCCCAATATGCTCCAATGTAGCGTTGACGTGCGCGCATGCTGGGCACAGCGATGCTACGTTAGCAAAACGCGAGCGCTCTAATAGTCTGACGAGAAGCGCGACCAGCGTTCGTCGGCGCGGCCCGACTGCAACCAGCGCGAAATGCGACATGCTGCTTTTCACACCGATGCGTTACCCAGACAACACTACGTCTCCATTTTTTGTGACGGAGGAACACCGAACGCGCTAAAACGCGCATGCATCCAAGCAACGCAGCGTGCCGTGCGCCTGCGAGTATATGGCAGTACCGGAGCCTCGCGTGGCAACGCCGGCGTGACACGACGAAATGAACGCCGGCGAGCTCGCGCACAGAATCACGTCGAAATGTATTGACGCCTTATTTGTGGCATGTAGTCATGTTCTCACATGACACACGTTTCATCATTATCATGTTTTCACCATTCACATACCTTCGTCATTCTTTGGCGTCACATAATACCAAATTGGGCACATGTGAAGCTAGCGAAACGGCCGCACGTGCATCATCAGTGTGGCATGTAGTCACGTTGTTACATTACACGCATGTCGTGATTATCTTGTTTGGATGCGTCATTTATCTATGTCGTCCGTTCGCGTCACGTAATACCGAGTTTGGTATATGTGAAGCAAGTGAAACGGCTGCGAGCGCATCATGAGCGTAGCATGTAGTCATGTTGATACATGAGACGCATCTCATGTTTATCATGGTTGCACCAGTTTCATACCTTCGTCATCCATTCACGTCCCGTAATACCAAATTTTTATAAGTGATGCTAGCGAAACGGCCGCCAGCACATCATGAGCGTGGAATGTAGTCATGTTGTTGCATGACACGCACCTGATGGTTATCATGTTCGCACCAGTCACACACCTTCGTCATCCATTCACGTACTGTAAAACCAAACTTTGTATATTTGACGCTAGCGAAACGGCCCCGAGCGCATCATGACTGTGGAATGTAGTTATGTTGTTACATGACACGCATGTCATGATATTCATGTTAGGGTCTGTCGCTTGTATTCGCCATGCAATCATGCCATACCATACCTGTTTTGCAACATGCCATGTGAACGAAATCACCGTAAGAGCTGCAAGGCCATGAAATGTAAATAATGGCATTCATAACATACATGTTATGATTTTCATGTTGTGACTGGTCAAATATATTCTTCATACAGACATGTTATGCCATACCAAGTCAAGTGTGGAATCGATACCATAATCTAAATGGCCAGGAGAGCTAAAAGTCATAGGCAGGTAGATAGATAGATAGATAGATAGATAGATAGATAGATAGATAGATAGATAGATGATACGCTCAAAGTCACTGAAATTCGCTTGGAGTTGCTTCGCATTTGAAAGAACACCAGCGCGTAAAGCGTGCATACGCTAAACGTCTCTTGTTCTTTTGTTTTAATAACCAGCATATATAATGCATGCATCTATTCATCAAATTTTTATAACATCAACTTATTCCACGTTTACCACTCAGTTTTTAGGTGTCATTGTGTTGCTCTGAAATACCATGATAGTTTACCACAAGCGTGAGGGCACTTGGCATGTAACCAAGAGTCATCATTGTGATTACGCGCGTTTTGTAGAACAACCACCTCGAATGTCTATGCGCTCTTCTCGCCATACTCCAGCTCCCCAACGTGGGTAGTGTGTAGATGCATAGAGAAAAACGCAGAGTGCGACCTATTGTGTGATCTGCTGTCATTCGAAGCGGCAAAAGTATACGACAGCCACCACAGACGCAAGCGTACACGTTTGTGGCACGCAACTTTAACGCGTAGTAGACGATATTCAAAAAGAGGCCGATGAGTTTCGGCTCCCTCTTTCCAGCACCTTAGTGGCGACTGCTGACCCGCTTTTGATATATGAAGTCGCTTTCCGTGCAAAACACTTATCGAAGACAAATGTTGCGAAGCCGAATGCTTCCACTATCTAAACTCCTTCGTAAAGTATTGCATTTTCTCACGCACCCTTTTGACTTTCGGTTGACCCAGACAAGCGGCATGCTAAATTAGCTATCATCGCGTAGTTGTGTCGCCTGCACATGACATTGAGGCTCTTTACAACAGGTCAACGTGCGGGTGGACTATCAACGTGGAGAGAAGCATAGGTGCGTGAATGCCGGATTCGTTTTCGTCGCGGAGTTCCCACACCACGACGAATAATGAGCCCAGCCCAAAAGAAGACGTTCAGACGTGCTACCAACAGACGGACATCGGCTACGGCATTTGACAACAGAGGTAGACGCAATGGCCGCCTTCCGCGTCCTCCCCATGGCGCTATCTGGCCAAATGAAAGGGGGACACTGGTGCCATCGCGTCTTTTGCCGTCAAAACCAGGCAACATCACTGTCTACCGTGTAGCTGTTGCACAGGTATGTGCGCGT
The DNA here is from genome assembly GCF_013339725.1 of Rhipicephalus microplus. Lineage (NCBI taxonomy): Eukaryota > Metazoa > Arthropoda > Arachnida > Ixodida > Ixodidae > Rhipicephalus > Rhipicephalus microplus. The sequence goes on along the minus strand of NC_051173.1, from coordinate 30,104,613 downwards.
AATTAATTCATTCTTGTGCTGTTCATGGCATTGCGAAGATCACTGCAGTACCGTGCTGGGCTGCATGACACTCAAGCACACTTTTAAGTAGTGTACGTCAGCACTAATTCTACCGCAGAGCATGAACTGTCAGGGGCCCACACCCAATAGAAAAGGAGCTTCCCAGCTGTATGGTGTTCTACCGCAGTCGGGTGAAACTATGGTCCTCACCTCAGCTTGTCCGGAGGTGCATACTTCTACAATTTTTTTTCTTCTTGCGTAGTGCACGTCATCACCCTGCCACGGTTGTAGACATTTAGTCATTGAGGTTTAAAAACCTTCTTGGTTGTAGTGCCCTTTCATCAGGCTACACGAAGCAACACTTTCCTAAATGGTCTACAGCAGTAAAGAAGTGTCTGCTTCAGGATTGCAGCAGTGTGCCTGTCCTGCGGGAAAGTGGCGGAGGTGCGCGTACGCAGCATCAATTCAACTTGCGGTGGCAGCCACCAGGTGAAGGTTTTCCGCAGCTGGTGAACCAGACGAAACCAACCCCTTGTATTTCCCAATGTGTAGATGAGAGGCTGTTCGAGATGAGCAAGTGGACAGCCGACAACCTTGGAATATGGCATCATAAAAGCTTTCATCAAAACTGAGGGTCAAAAAAGAGAAATGAACTTATTTGGAAAGCTTCATTGTTAGAATGACGATAAACGAAGCAAAGCTGTTGTTTTGCCGTAAAGAGATTCTTAATGGCTGAATTTTTGTAGAAGTACGATGATAGAAAGGAATGTTCCTATTGTAGGCCTTCCAAAAGCCTTCCACATTACAGTTGTTCTTGTATGAAGTAGTCTAACTTAGAAACTTTTCAAAATGGAATGAATCATTTCAATGTACATATATGCATATGCAGACTTGGTAAGACTCATCACCTCTTTATACAACAAAGTTCTTACTACGTCTATTTCCAAAGAAGTTGCACACTACTGCGATGACAATACTTCCAAGCAGTGCTCTTCTTGTGCACACTACCACGAGTCAAACATCTGTGCACTAGTCTTTAAAAGGAGCAGTGATATCAACTTGACGTATGTCATGGTTTTTGCGTCAACGCGGAATCGTAGATGCTTTATTGACAATTCGGTACCAATAGTGCAAAAGAGGGATGAAAAACTTTCTTGGTTGTAGTGCCCTTTTACTAGGCGACACAAAGAAACACCTTCCTTAAGGGTCTACAGCATAAAGAAGTATCTCTTCGGATTGCAGCAGTGTGCCTGTCCTACGGAAAGTGGTGGAGGTGCGCGTGCGCAGCATCAATTCAACCTTGCGGTGCAGCCGCCAGGTGAAGGTTTTCCGCAGCTGGTGAATGCCGCTGCACCGCCGCTCCCAACAATTGCTTTGCCACACCCACCTTACGCTGTACTGCTGCAGCCATCTTACGCTGCTCCTCTGCAACCATACAGCGCCAAGCCACGATGTCCAGCTGTTCCAGAGGTAGGTTCGAAGCCGTTATCTACACATTCCCTTTGCATGATGGCAGATCAGTCGGTTTAGTGCTCCGATAGCAATCACGACACCTTCATGCAAAGAAGCACGCCACATGAATGCTTTCTCTGCACAGCGTGCCAGTTCATTCGCAGTTGGCCTCTTTTACACATCGTTATTGAAAGTCGTTCACTCTGTTTAAGACTTTATTTGAAGCGGCACTTCTCGAACATTGCCTTTCGAATGTTTATTTAACAAAAATTTCACAATGTCTCCAAGCCCCACACACAAAATAAATGATTTTCAGGAGCTAGGCTCCTTAGCTCAATGCAGGAACAGCGCAACCTGGAAGTAGTTACCTCGTAACTACGGAAGCGAAAAAAGAAGGACACTGTTCCTGCATTCAGATATGTCCTACCAACTTGCCCAAGCTTTCACGCTTCAGGCTCCTTAGGCTAGCAAGATATCTGTCGACGCCGTCGATGTCGTAGCTCCTTGTCGGACCAAAGTACAGGTGTCATATGTACCACACAAGGATCGTCCATTGCACACATATGGTTTAAATATGGACCTTACTCTCCCTGTCCATACGTACATCCGATCATCCGTGTATCTGTCTGTCCATCCGTTCCTGCCTGCATCTGACCATGTGTGCATGTATTTGTCGATCCATCACATTGTAAATTCTAAAATGTGCTCGGCGAGCGCCTATGCCCCTTGAGGCGAATAGAACTGAAGTCTCTAGTAGTAACTAAAGTTGCGCCATGTTGTCTGTCGTCTTTCGCGTGTTTGCTTTTGCTTCCACGATGACGCCGGCTTGCCCTCCCCTGTGTGCTGTGAGAGGCTACGCCTGTGTCCGTAGTTTCCTGCTGAACGGTCTGCACTGGTGCAGCTGAGGGTAGTGGAGACCATGAAGTTTCATGGTCTCCACTACTGGATAACGAATCCAGTAGTGGAGACCATGAAATTTCTCTACTGGATAACTAATCCAGTAGAGATAGTTAGATAGTTTTACACTAATGGATAACTATCTCACCCTGGAGAGGATTGACTTGGTCCTCCTCTTCATTAAACTCCTTAAGCGCCACCCTATTCGCAATCTATCGGATTTCCAAGATAGCTGTGCTTATCTCAGACAACAGCTTCTCTCCTTCCTGTCGCAAAGGCACAAGCTCGTTGTCATTTTTTTCACATGTACCGCAGTTCAAAATCTAGTCTCTTTTGTTCCTCATCGAGGTCTTCTTGCAACATTCGCTCTAAGTCAGCACAAGACCACGCGACCTGCGCTCCCAGGCTAGTGGCCTGAAAACTGTTTTGAACTTGCCACAAATGAGTGATATATCTTTTTGCGAGTAGGGAATAATAACGCTACTACGAAAGTGAATGTGAAGTCAGCCCCCGGACCCGATCACATTTCGAATTATGTATTAAAGTATTGTGCTGCATCACATGTCCCTTTCCTAACGATTCTCTATCAAACGTCACTTGATTCCGGTGCTTTACTGCGTGACTGGAAAACAGCAAATGTAGTTTTTATATTAAAAAGCGGCAATAACACACAGAGTCAAAACTACAGACCTATTTCACTAACTAGTGTTTCATGCAAGGTACTAGAGATATCATTTACTCCAACCTAATGGCTTATCGCCAAGAAAACAATTTTTTAACCCCAGCACAGTATGGTTTTAGGAGAGGTCTCTCATGCGACACTCAATTGATTGAGGTTTCTCATAATATAGCTTTGTCGATAATTATTGGCAAACAAGTGGACTGTATTTTCTTACACTTGCAAAAGGCCTTCCACTCGTAGCACACAATTTATTACTTGTAAAACTGTCTGCACTTAATATTCCCATGGCGCTTTTTCAGTGGATTGAGGCTTACCTTACTGACCGAAAACAGTGTGTTGTTCTTAACGCAATGATCTCATCACATGAAACAGTCTTGTCAGGTGTTCCTCGGGGATCTGTACTCGGGCCTCTTTTTTTGATATTTATCAGTGATATAGGTGAAGGAGTATCAAGCCGTCTCAATTTGTATGCCGATGACTGTTGTCTTTACCGTAAAATTAATACTTTAAATGTCAGTGTACAACTACAATGTGACCTCGACAAGATACTACTATGGTGTTATACGTGGAATATGACGCTACATTTTTCTTAATGTAACATTGTTCAGTTTTCTACAAAACGTCATACTTTACATACGAAATACACTCTTGATTGCGAAAGCCTCGCGATTGGACCCAGCTACAAATATTTAGGGGTTTTATACAAAAAAGACTTTTAATTGATTGACCATATTAATTACGTAGCAGCGAAGGCTAGTCGGGTCCTCAGCTTCCTAAGGCGTAACTTCAAGCAAGCTCCTCCTAAGTTAAAAGAAATTCTTTTAACTTAAGACGGCCCAACACCTTTGAATATGGCATTATAAGAGATTTCATTGACACGGAGGGTCAAGAAAGAGAGATGAACTTGTTTGGAAAGCTTCGTTGTTGGAATGACGATAAACGAAGCGAAGCTGTTCTTTTGCCGTAAAGAGTTTCTTAATGGCTGAATTTTTGTAGAAGTACGATGATAGAAAGGAATGTTCTTTTTGTAGACGTTCCAAAAGCCTTCGACATCACAGTTGTTCTTGTATGAAGTAGTCTAAATTAGAAACTTTTCAAAATGGAATGAATCATTTCAATGTACATATATGCATATGCAGAATCGGTAAGACTCATCACCTCTTTATACAACAAAGTTCTTACTACGTCTATTTCCAAAGAAGTTGCACACTACCGCGATGACAATACTTCCAAGCAGTGCTCTTCTTGTGCACACTACCACGATTCAAACATGTGTGCACTAGTCTTTATAGGAGCAATGATGTCAACTTGACGTATGTCATGGTTTTTACGTCAACGTGGAATTTTAAATACCTCATTGACAATTCGGTATCAATAGTGCAACAGAGAGATGAAAAACATTCTTGTTTGTAGTACCCTTTTACAAGGCGACACAAAGCAACACTTTCCTTAAGGATCTACAGCATAAAAAGTGCCTCTTCGGATTACAGCAGCGTGCGTGTCCTGCGGGAAGTGGCGGAGATGTGCAGCATCAATTCGACTTTGCGGTGCAGCCGCCAGGTGAAGGTTTGCCGCAGCTGGTGAACGCCACTGCGCCGCAGCTTCCAACAATTGCTTTGCCACATCCACCCTACGCTGTACCACTGCAGCCATCTTACGCGTCTCCTCTGCAACCATCCAGCGCTAAGCCACGATGTCCAGCTGTTCGAGAGGTAGGTTCCAAGCCGTTATTTACACATTCCCTTTGCATGATGGCAGATCAGTCGGTTTAGTGCTCTGATAGCCATCACGACACCTTCCTGCAAAGAAGCACGCCACATTAATGCTTTCTCTGCACAGCGTGCCAGTTCATTCGCAGTTGGCCTCTTTTCCACATCGTTACTCAAAGTCATTCACTCTGTTTAAGACTTTATTTGAAGCGGCACTTCTCGAACATTGCCTTTCGAATATTTATTTAACAAAAATTTCACAATGTCTCCAATCTACACACACACAAAAAAAGATTTTTAGGAGCTAGGCTCCTTAGCTGAATGCAGGAACAGCGCAACCTGGAAGTAGTTACTTCGTAACTACGGAAGCGAAAAAAACAAGGACACTGTTCCTGCATTCTGTTATGTCCAACCAACTGTTCCTGCATTCAGTTATGTCCTACCAACTTGCCCAAGCTTCCACGCTTCAGGCTCCTTAGGGTAGCAAGATATCTGTCGACGCTGTCGATGTCGTAGCTCCTTGTCGGACGAAAATACAGGTGCCATATATACCACACAAGGATCGTCCATTGCACGCATATGGTTTAAATATAGACCGTACCCTCCCTGTCCATCCGTATATCCGACCATCCGTGCATCTGTCTGTCGACTCGTTGCTGCCTGCATATGACCGTGTGTGCATGTATTTGTTGATCAATCACATTGTAAATTCTAAATTATGCTCGGCGAGCGCCTATGCCCCTTGAGGTCGAATAGAACTGAAGTCTCTAGTAGTAACTAAAGTGGCGCCATGTTGTCTGTCCTCGGTCGCGTGTTTGCTTTTGCTTCAACGACGGCACTGGCTTGCCCTCCCCTGTGCGCCGCGAGAGGCTACGCCTGTGTCCGTAGTTTCCTGCTGGACGGTCTGCACTCGTGCAGCTGAGGGTAGTGGAGACCATAAAGTTTCATGGTCTCCAATACTGAATAACTAATCCAGTAGTAGAGACCATGAAATTTCTCTACTGGATAACTAAGCCAGAAGAGATTGTTATCCACTAATGGAAAACTACTTCAGCCTGAAGAGGATTGACTTGGTTCTCTTCATTAACCTCGTTAAGCGCCACCCTATTTGCAACCTCTCGGATTTCCAAGATAGCTGTGCTGATTTCGGACAACAGCTTCTCTCCTTCCTGTCGTAAAGGCACATGCTTATTGTCAGTTTTGCACATTTGCCGCAGTTCAAAATCAACTCTGTTTTGTTCCTCATCGAGGTCTTTCAACATTCGCTCTAAGTCGGCACAAGACCACCCAACCTCCTCTAAAATAAAAAGCAGTTCTTGCACGTTAACAGGCATCCTGTGCGCGACAAATTCTGTGCTGAATCATGTTAAGTGCCGATCCTGGCAGGCTCGCCAGATTGTGACGTATTGTCGGGTTTTGGGCCCAGGACCGCTAACCAAGAAACAATCGAGCCACGAGTGCTCACACACACACACACACACACACACACACAAAACATATTTACACGGAAAAAGCAACTATTATTGGATCATCTGTAACATAGTCTGTCAAATGCAGTTCTATGCGAAATCTCTCAGTTAGAAGTCTCTCGCCGTTTTTTATTGGGCTTGGACGCCGATCGTTCGCATGACGTGTCGTCTGTTCCGTTGACGTCTTCAACACGAGTTGGCACACGCCATCTCACGGCCTTCTGCCGCAGTAGCAGCAGGAGGGTAGCGGTCGCTCGGAAGCTCCGCACTAGAGCAACAGCTCTAAGCCGCCGCGTTCGTCCCATTAGCACTATGGGTCGTGCCAGCCACCCGGAACGGCAGCAGAATCAGCGGCCTACAGCAAACGGGAACTCGTAATGACTCGGGACAGCAGCCGGAACAGCGGAACCTCGCCTGGTCCGTGGGCCAGTCACCCAGCTGAAGTCGTGGCTTCGTTCACCGGTTGTCCAGCTGTCAGGAACGGCATGAACAGCAGTGGATTGCCTGGTCCCTGGGCCAGTCACCCAGCTAGAGCCCAGGACAGTACAGCACCTAGAGGACACCTCCTAGTTCCACGGACCGTTCGTCCAGCCAAGAACTGTCTGTCCTTGCCGGCTTCACTGCTTCGAACGCTGTCACGCGCTCCCCGATCCCGTCCGCTCTTCTTTGTTGTCTTCACTCTTCTGCGCATATTATCACAGTCATTTTATTCAATAAGCGAAGTGCAGGTAGATAAATACTTGCTTATTCTCGGCATTTTCTATAGTGAGCTTTCCAAGGGCACTGTTTCTTGGCGCATATCTGAAATCGCAAGAGACTATACATCTAATGTTTACACTCATGTGCAAATATTGAGTGAAGATATAAAATTACACACAAGTTAGTTGTATTATTTCAAACGCTCGAAACTTTCTAATAGGGACAATATGTTAGAAGATCGGTTTTGTAGATCAAATGGAAGCCGAACAATCGTTGCGGAAATTGAACTATGCATGACGCCAGTTTCGATGATTTCTAGTCTGAACCTGTTTTTTTTTCACCAAATTGAAAGAGAGCTAGCTGTAGAGCATATTTTTAGGCCAATGAAAATGATTTAACAACAGCTCCACGGAAACGCCCTGAAAACTAAACTCATTTAATTGACGAGCCAGTTGAGAAAATTGCAGGCTAAATGAAAGTTTCTTTAACGACGATTTGCATCCTTTTCTTATGGCAACAAGATGCTTTATTCATTCATAAAGTTCCATTTTTTAACACTCCCTATTACACATCAGCAACTAATTTTGAGACATACAAGTATTTATCCGACAGAAAATTCATCAAACAACTTTACCAGACGAAACCAACTCCTTGAACTTCCCAATCTGTAGATGAGAGGCTGTTCGAGATGAGCAAGTAGACAGCCCACCACCTTGGAATATGGGTTCATAAAGCCTTTCATCGAAACTGAGGGTCAAGAAAGAGAAATGAACTTCTTTGGAAAACTTCGTTGTTAGAATGACGATAAACGAAGCGAAGCTGTTGTTTTGCCGTAAAAAGTTTCTTAATGGCTGAATTTTTGTAGAAGTACGATGATAGAAAGGAATGTTCCTTTTGTAGGCGTTCCAAAAGCCTTCGAATCACAGTTGTTCTTGTATAAAGTAGTCTAACTTAGGTACTTTTCAAAATGAAATGAATCATTTCAATGTACATATATGCATATGCAGACTTGGTAAGACTCATCACCTCTTTATACAACAAAAATCTTACTACTTCTATTTCCAAAGAAGTTGCACACTACTGCGATGACAATACTTCCAAGCAGTGCTCTTTTTGTGCACACTACCACGAGTCAAACATCTGTGCACTAGTCTTTAAAAGGAGCAGTGATATCAACTTGACGTATGTCATGGTTTTTGCGTCAACGCGGAATCGTAGATACATCATTGACAATGCGGAATCAATAGTGCAACAGAGGGATGAAAAACCTTCTTGCTTGTAGTACCTTTTTACAAGGCGACACAAAGCAAAGCTTTCCTTAAAGATCTACAGCATAAAGAAGTGTCTCTTCGGATTACAGCAGCGTGCGTGTCCTGTGGGAAGTGGCGGAGATGTGCAGCATCAATTCGACTTTGCGGTGCAGCCGCCAGGTGAAGGTTTGCCGCAGCTTCCAACAATTGCTTTGCTACATCCACCTTACGCTGTATCGCTGCAGCCATCTTACACTGTTCCTCTGCAACCATCCAGCGCTAAGCCACGATGTCCAGCTGTTCCAGAGGTAGGTTCCTAGCCGTTATCTACACATTCCCTTTGCATGATGGCAGATCAGTCGGTTTAGTGGTCTGATAGCCATCACGACATTTTCATGCAAAGAAGCACGCCACATGAATGCTTTCTCTGCACAGCGTGCCAGTTCATTCGCAGTTGGCCTCTTTTACACATCGTTACTCAAAGTCGTTCACTCTGTTTAAGACTTTATTTGCAGCGGAACTTCTCGAACATCACCTTTCGAATGTGTATTTAACAAAAATTTCACACTGTCTCCAATCCACACACACACACACAAAATGATTTTTAGGAGCTAGTTTCCTTAGATGAATGCAGGAACAGCGCAACCTGGAAGTAGTTACTTCGTAACTACGGAAGCGAAAAAACCAGGACACTGTTCCTGCATTATGTTATGTCCTATCAACCGTTCCTGCATTCAGTTATGTCCTACCAACTTGCCCATGCTTCCACGCTTCAGGCTCCTTAGGCTAGCAAGTAAATTGTCGACGCCGTCGATGTCGTAGCTCCTTGTCGGACCAAAGTACAGGTGTCATATATTCCACACAAGGATCGTCCATTGCGCGCGTATGGTTTAAATATGGACCGTACTCTTCCTGTCCATCCGTACATCCCACCATCCGTGTATCTGTCTGTCCATCCGTTCCTGCCTGCATCTGACCATGTGTGCATGTATTTGTCGATCCATCACATTGTAAATTCTAAAATGTGCTCGGCGAGCGCCTATGCCCCTTGAGGTCGGATAGAACTGAAGTCTCTAGTAGTAACTAAAGTTGCGCCATGTTGTCTGTCCTCTTTCGCGTGTTTGCTTTTGCTTCTACGACGACGCCAGCTTGCCCTCCCCTGTGTGCTGTGAGAGGCTACGCCTGTGTCCGTAGTTTCCTGCTGGACGGTCTGCACTGGTGCAGCTGAGGGTAGTGGAGACCATGAAGTTTCATGGTCTCCACTACTGGATAACGAATCGAGTAGTGGAGACCATGAAATTTCTCTACTGGATAACTAATCCAGTAGAGATAGTTAGATAGTTTTACACTAATGGATAACTATCTCTCTGGAGAGGATTGACTTGGTCCTCTTCATTAACCTCCTTAAGCGCCACCCTATTCGCAATCTCTCGGATTTCCAAGATAGCTGTGCTTATCTCAGACAACAGCTTCTCTCCTTCCTGTCGCAAAGAACCACGCTCATTGTCATTTTTTTCACATGTACCGCAGTTCAAAATCTAGTCGCTTTTGTTCCTCATCGAGGTCTTCTTGCAACATTCGCTCTATGTCGGCGCAAGACCACGCGACCTGCGCTCCCAGGACAGTGGCCTGAAAACTGTTTTGAACTTACCACAAATGAGTGATATATCCTTTTGCGAGTAGGAAATAATAACGCTACTACGAAAATTGAATGTGAAGTCAGCCCCCGGACCCGATCACATTTCGAATTATGTATTAAAGTATTGTGCTGCATTATTTGCCCCTTTCCGAACAATTCTCTATCAAAAGTCACTTGATTCCGGTGCTTTGCCGCGTAACTGGAAAACAGCAAATGTATTTTTCTATATTCAAAAGCGGCAATAACACACAGAGTCAAAACTACAGACCTATTTCACTAACTAGTGTCTCATGCAAGGTACTAGAGCATATCATTTACACTAGCCTAATGACTTATCTCCAAGAAAACAATTTTTTCACCCCAGCACAGCATGGTTTTAGGAGAGGTCTCTCATGCGACACTTAATTGATTGAGGTTTCTCATAATATAGCTTTGTCGATTAATAATGGCAAACAGGTGGTCTGTATTTTCTTAGACTTGTAAAAGGCCTTCAACTCGGTAGCACACAATTTATTACTTGTAAAACTGTCTGCACTTAATATTCCCATGGCGCTTTTTCAGTGGATTGAGGCTTACCTTACTGACCGAAAACAGTGTGTTGTTCGGAACGGAATAATGTCATCACATGAAACAGTCTTGTCAGGTGTTCCTCAGGGATCTGTACTCAGGCCTCTTCTTCTTTGATATTTATCAATGATATAGGCGAAGGAGTATCAAGCCGTCTCAGATTGTATGCCGATGACTATTGTGTTTACCGTAAAATAATACTTTGAATGACAGTGTACAACTACAAAGTGACCTCGACAAGATACTACTATGGTGTAATACGTGGAATATGACGCTACAATTTTCTTAATGTAACATTGTCCAGTTTTTTAAAAACGTCATACTTTACATACGGAATACTCTCTTGATCGCGAAAGCCTCGCGATTGTACCCAGCTACAAATATTTAGGGGTTCTATACAAAAATGACTTTTACTTGAATGACCATATTAATTACGTAGCAGCGAAGGCTAGTCGAGTTCTCATCTTCCTAAGGCGTAACTTCAAGCAAGCTCCTCCTAAGTTGAAAGAAATTCTTTTAACTTAAGACTGCCCACCACCTTGGAATATGGCATCATAAGGGATTTCATTGACACTGAGGGTCAAGAAAGAGAAATGAACTTGTTTGGAAAGCTTCGTTGTTGGAATGACGATAAATGAAGCGAAGCTGTTCTTTTGCCGTAAAGAGTTTCTTAATGGCTGAGTTTTTGTAGAAGTACGAGGATAGAAAGGAATGTTCTTTTTGTAGGCGTTCCAAAAGCCTTCGACATCACAGTTGTTCCTGTATGAAGTAGTCTAACTTGGAAACTTTTCAAAATGGAATGAATCATTTCAATGTACTTATATGCGTATGCAGACATGGTAAGACTCATCACCTCTTTATACAACAAAGTTCTTGATACGTCTATTTCCAAAGAAGTTGCACACTACCGCAATGACAATACTTCCAAGCAGTGCTCTTCTTGTGCACACTACCACGAGTCAAACATCTGTGCACTAGTCTTTAAAAGGAGCAGTGATATCAACTTGACGTATGTAATGGTTTTGGCGTCAACGCGGAATTGTAAATACCTCATTGACAATTTGGTATCAATAGTGCAACAGAGGGATGAAAAACCTTCTTGTTTGTAGTAGCCTTTTACAAGGCGACACAAAGCAACACTTTCCTTAAGGATCTACAGCATAAAGAAGTGTCTCTCCGGATTACAGCAGCGTGCGTGTCCTGCGGGAAGTGGCGGAGATGTGCAGCATAAATTCGACTTTGCGGTGCAGCCGCCAGGTGAAGGTTTGCCGCAGCTGGTGAACGCCACTGCGCCGCAGCTTCCAACAATTGCTTTGCCACATCCACCTTACGCTGTACCGCTGCATCCATCTTACGCTGCTCCTCTGCAACCATCCAGCGCCAAGCCACGATGTCCAGCTGTTCCAGAGGTAGGTTCCAAGCCGTTATCTACACATTCCCTTTGCATGATGGCAGATCAGTCTGTTTAGTGCTCTGATAGCCATCACGACACCTTCCTGCAAAGAAGCACGCCACATGAATGCTTTCTCTGCACAGCGTGCCAGTTCATTCGCAGTTGGCCTCTTTTACACATCGTTACTCAAAGTCGTTCACTCTGTTTAAGACTTTATTTGCAGCGGAACTTCTCGAACATCACCTTTCGAATGTGTATTTAACAAAAATTTCACACTGTCTCCAATCCACACACACACACACAAAATGATTTTTAGGAGCTAGTTTCCTTAGATGAATGCAGGAACAGCGCAACCTGGAAGTAGTTACTTCGTAACTACGGAAGCGAAAAAACCAGGACACTGTTCCTGCATTATGTTATGTCCTATCAACCGTTCCTGCATTCAGTTATGTCCTACCAACTTGCCCATGCTTCCACGCTTCAGGCTCCTTAGGCTAGCAAGTAAATTGTCGACGCCGTCGATGTCGTAGCTCCTTGTCGGACCAAAGTACAGGTGTCATATATTCCACACAAGGATCGTCCATTGCGCGCGTATGGTTTAAATATGGACCGTACTCTTCCTGTCCATCCGTACATCCCACCATCCGTGCATCTGTCTGTCCATCCGTTCCGGCCTGCATCTGACTATGCGTGCATGTATTTGTCGATCCATCACATTTTAATTTCTAAAGTGTGCTCGGCGAGCGCCTATGCCCCTTGAGGTCGAATAGAACTGAAGTCTCTAGTAGTAACTAAAGTTGCGCCATTTTGTCTGTCCTCTTTCGCGTGTTTGCTTCTGCTTCCACGACGACACCGGCTTGCCCTTCCCTGTGTGCCGCGACCGGCTACGCCTGTGTCCGTAGTTTCCTGCTGGACGGTCGGCACTGGTGCGGCTGAGGGTAGTGGAGACCATGGAGTTTCATGGTCTCCACTACTGGATAACGAATCCAGTAGTGGAGACCATGAAATTTCTCTACTAGATAACTAATCCAGTAGAGATAGTTATCCACTAATGGATAACTATCTTTACTAGAATAATGGTTAACTATCTCAGCCTGGAGAGGATTGACTTGGTCCTCTTCATTAACCTCCTTAAGCGCCACCCTATTTGCAATCTCTCGGATTTCCAAGATAGCTGTTCTTATCTCAGACAACAGCTTCTCTCCTTCCTGTCACAAAGGCACACGCTCATTGTAATTTTTTTTCACATGTACCGCAGTTCAAAATCTAGTCGCTTTTGTTCCTCATCGAGGTCTTCTTGCAACATTCGCTCTATTTCGGCGCAAGACCACGCGACCTGCGCTCCCAGGACAGTGGCCTGAAAACTGTTTTGAACTTACCACAAATGAGTGATATATTCTTTTGCGAGTAGGAAATAATAACGCTACTACGAAAAGTGAATGTGAAGTCAGCCCCCGGACCCGATCACATTTCGAATTATGTATTAAAGTATTGTGCTGCATTATTTGCCCCTTTTCTAACGATTCTCTATGAAACGTCACTTGATTCCGGTGCTTTACCGCGTCACTGGAAAACAGCAAATGTAGTTTTCATATTCAAAAGTGGCAATAACACACAGAGTCAAAACTACAGACCTATTTCACTAACTAGTGTTTCGTGCAAGGTACTAGAGCATATCATTTATTCTAACCTAATGACTCATCTCCAAGAAAAAAATTTTTTCACCCCAGCACAGCATGGTTTTAGGAGAGGTCTCTCAAGCGACACTCAATTGATTGAGTTTTCTCATGATATAGCTTTCTCGATTAATAATGGCAAACAGGTGGACTGTGTTTTTTTATACTTTCGAAAGGCCTTCAATTCGGTAGCACACAATTAATTACTTGTAAAACTGTCTGCACTTAATATTCCCATGGCGCTTTTTCAGTGGATTGAGGCTTACCTTACTGACCGAAAACAGTGTGTTGTTCTTAACGGAATGACCTCATCACATGAAACAGTCTTGTCAGGTGTTGTTGTTGTTGTTGTTTCCCTGTTCAAATGGCTCGTACCCAAAGAAGGGGATTGCCCGATTATAAGGTGAATTTGTCCTAAACTTTCAGCATTGCGTCATTCCTACAAATTTTGTTTTGTAACTTCACTTTGATTTGAAATACCGATATCAAGTTTTCAGAAAAAAAAGAAGAAAAATAGTGAGACAGCAATTTAGCAAGAAAATCGTTTAGTCGCAGTGATGTATTCTTGAACGGTGAATAAAACATCCCTGTGGCTGAAACCCAGTGTAGAGGCTTCAAATGAAAGAAGATCAGGTTGTGATAGTTGCAAGCCCAGTCTTTGAAGAGGTGGTGCTAGTATGCTTTGCCTGAATAAATTGAAACGGTGACAATGTAATAAAAAATGACTGATCGTTTCCTCTTTAATACAGTAATTGTACATAGGGGAATTCAATATGCCTGATCTATGCAAGTAAAAATTGAGGGAGGTTACGCGGCAACGAAATTTCGTGATGACAACTTCCATCATCCTTGAATTAGTCAGTTCATTACGCCAGGGAAATAACAAGTGTTTGTACTCTGGAGAAGCCGTCAGTGCAGGGTCACATAAATTTTGCCTGATTTTAAGTGTGCGAAGTCACGCCACCGTAATGTATACTGTATGAGGGAAAATAGAAATAACTGGTGTCGAAAGGGATGCCTTCGCAAGAGAGTCAGCTATTTCGTTGAACAACAAACTATTGTGCCCTGGTGTCCAGATTAAATGAATACTTCGGAGATGACAGGGGATCAACGATTTAAAAAGTTTCACTATAGGTGAGTGAACAGATGCGGACAGAGAAGAGCACACTGATAATGAGTCAGTTATGACTGCTATGACTGGAATTAAAATATTTACCTTTCGCAAAGCTAACATTATTGCCATGAATTCAGCCAGAAAAACAGGAAGAAAGTCCGGTAAACGAAGTGAAAATGACCAATCAAGTACGGGGCAATATATTCCGACGCCTGATTTTTTATGTGATTGAGATGCGTCCGTTGCTATAAAGACTTTTGTTGGCAGAGTACTTAAATGGTCCTGCAATAAACCATTTAAAATGCCTGTAGGTAATAGCTTTGCGTGAGTTGGGAAGATATCATGGTAAACAATTTCTGGAGAATTTCGTTGCTCAGTTAAAGGAATCAGATCACGAACGTGTACTTTTAGGGGCTCAAGTAACGATTGAACAAATACTATTTTTGGTTTGGTAAATCTGGGCCAATGTACGGAGAAGAATAGGTCAGGATAGGAAATAAAAATAATTTGTTCAGGTTTAAACGGTGCTTCATATAGTCGTAAAAAGGTCTGCACAGTAAGAATGTTAAAGCGACATAATAAGGTTGGTATTCGTGCTTCAAGGTATAACACTGCATTTGCAGTATACTTTGGAAGTCCTAAGCAGAGCTGTAAAGCCTCTCTTTCCAACAGAACGAGCGGCCCAAGTTTGTAAGCTGGCGCACCAGAAAAAAGAATGGAGCCAAACTCCAACACAGGTCGGACATACATTTTATATATGATCAAAAGTGCCTTTCTTCTCATACCTGATCTACAATTGCTCAACCTCCGCAATACGGCCATCGCGCGTACTGCTTTTGTCGCGATGTATTCAATGTGAGGGCGCCAATTTAGATGTTCATTATACATAACTCCAAGATATTTTAATCATTGTACTTGTGGGATATCTTGAAGCTTGTAATTAATAGATATGTGCACGGGATCTTTCATTGGAAAAACGAGAATAGCATATATACCGGTATTCAGGTTCAACATCAATCCATCCAGCCAATGTTCTATTTTTTTAAGATATGCTTGCAAGATAGTGTAGAGACAGTGGAAGTCATGTGCCATAGCAAAGAAAGCAATGTCATCGGCATAAACATAGGTTTTCACATCTGGATGAACGGGGATGGTACTAAGCAATATGTTGAATAAAACAGGGGAAAGTACTGACCCCTAAGGTACACCTCGGGTTTGTTTGTGCTTACAGGAAGAGAAACCGCCTTGATAACAATAGAATTCTCTTACACTTAAAAATTCCGTCACCCATGCTACTATATAAGGTGGAAGTCCATGACTTCATAACTGATTAGTCAAGATAGAATACTCTACACTATCATATGCTTTACATATGTCTAACGTTACTAAAGCCGCAAAGTGCTTTTTGTGACGGGCAATATGAATACGTCTTTCCAGATCTACATGTGCATGCCATATGGAATATTCAGATATAAAGCTGATTTGAGAAGAACTCAACAGTTGTTTATCGTTAATAAACCTAATTATACGACCATGAAGTACCTCTTCAATAAGTTTTACTACATTAGATGTTAAGGCTATCGGTCGTATGTTGTCTAAATTATAGCCTGCCCCCTGTTTCTTAAGCAATGGTATAATTTTCGCAATCTTCCATTCAGAAGGGATCCAAGCTCTTCTAAGGGAATAATTGACGAGACTTAACAGATCATTCGGATATTCCCTGTGAAGTATTTTTAGCATTGTATTTGTTATTCCATCGGGGCCTGGTGCTGCATTTGGCAATCTTTCCATAGCCTGATTTCATTTGGAAGTCGATATTTCTGTGTAGTCATAGATGGTTGTTGTGTGCGCCGAATTAGGAAGATGCGTTAAGAACCTGTTTTCCAATTCTTTAGCCAACTGATTCAATGATTCCTGTAGTTCCTGTGAGGTGTAAACTACTGAGTCAACGTTTCCTGGTATAGGGGTCTTCTTTCTACTACGAAGGAAGTTGAATAAAGCACGTTTGTTATTTGATTGAGACAGGTACTCGAAATGTTCTTGGTCATATTGCTCTTTCGCTCGCGATACAGTGCGTTTAAATGTTGCCGCAATGAACTGATAATCCTTCCAATTTTTCGGACTCTGATTACATATAAGTCTTTTCCATGCAGCTTTTCTTCTTCTATAATCTCGTGTGCACTCATCATTCCACCATCTACTAGGTTGGGCACTTTTGGATGACGACGAAGCAATTACAAATTCTGAAGTGTTCTTGGAGATTTTTAAAGCAGAACAGAGATTTCTGCCGAGGTCTTCATTTTGACCACTGGACACTGCCCTAAAGTTGGAACGCAAGCAGTCTTTAAATTTTTTGTAATTGATCATTGTTTTCTCTGTCCTTTCAATAGATTTCACAGCACATGAGATTTAAAAGTATACAGGAAGATGGTCACTGTTTGAAGAGAAATCAATTGTTTTCCAAGACTTTATTGAAACACTTGAACTGCAAAACGTGAGATTTAATACCGATCGTGTCCGTCCGCGAATAAATGTAGGCTGTCTATCATTTAGGCAGGTAAGATTTTTATTAATCACCCAATCCCACAGAAGGGTACCAGAAGGGTCTGTTCGAAATCCCCATGAAACACGATGTGAGTTGAAATCACCAGTCAGAAGAAAATAATTCTTGTAATTAGCTAAGGCAGTATCTAATTGTTGAGTATTATGCAAACCCGTTGGAAAATATGCGTTTATGAGTG
Organism: Rhipicephalus microplus; assembly: GCF_013339725.1. NCBI lineage: Eukaryota > Metazoa > Arthropoda > Arachnida > Ixodida > Ixodidae > Rhipicephalus > Rhipicephalus microplus. The sequence goes on along the minus strand of NC_051173.1, from coordinate 30,087,325 downwards.
AAAAGGGTGGTGCCCTGGCAGACAGAGGTCTATTGCCAAAAATTTCACAGTCTGTGGACATAAGCTGAAAAGCTATGCTCGCTGTGCGGCAAAATTTATTCGAGACTATAGTATAATTAGACCACCTCCTAGTGATAGACGGTCTAACGGAAATGCTCTAAAATTGTTTAAATGACAATTCTTAACAGGGTTAAGCCAGGTTTCTTGTAATAAGATTATATCCGGATATAACTGGTTAATTAAGCAAAGTAAGTCAGTAGAAGCAGAAATCAAAGACCTACAATTCCACTGTAGTACTTTCAAGGTATCTATGTTGACGAGCGAAACACTTCAGCAACGGCAGCTTCTAAAATACTCTCCTTAATAAGTGCACTGGCATTTTCGCTGCCCTTTTTGGGTTTTGTGTTTGGGCAAGGAGATTTTAATGGAGATCCAGTGCGCTTCTGACGCCTGAAATCTTGGCATACGTCCATTTCATTCTGATCCTCCACGTGGGTCGACGTAGAAGGTACGGACGAAATTCGGGTTTTCTCCTCTCGGGATTGTCGCTGTGGGGCTAAATTCGGTATCTCTTCCACTGCACAAGGTGCCGACTTGGCCATCGGTACTGCTATTGCAGAAACCAGCTGTGTCATCTGTGAGCAAAACACTTGAGAGATTCACTCACTCACGCTCGTAACTATGTGTTCCAGCGCTTTTGACATCGCCTTTTCTACTGCAGCCTCAATAAGATTAGGAATCTTCGTCTCACTTCGTTGTTCGTGCCTCGACACGACTCCGGCATATCCAAACGCTCTATCCTTCACAACTGTTATTGCTTCTCGCCGTGAGCAACGACTTCTGTCCATGATTTCTAGAAGTTGTGTTTCATTAGACCTTGCGGTGCAGTTCAGATAATCGGCCGCGTGATTTCCTGCACAGAGGCAGCACTTTTCGGTTTCGGCGTTGCACTCCTTCGATGGGTGGGTATCGCCACAGATGCGGCAACGTGAATTTGATTTACAGCCCCCTGCACTGTGACCAAAACGCCAACAGTTTTGACATTGGAGAAGACGAGAAGCGAGACGTTCGACTCTGAAAATGAGCGGCCATATTTTCAACTCGGATGGACAGGAAGTGCCGGCAAAGGTAGCAATAACCGACTCAGTGGGGACTTTCTCACCGTTAACTAATCGGTTGCATCGGTACACCGCTATGACCCCAGCATCAGACAGCTTTTTCAGAGTCTCAGTGGGCGTTAATGTAGAGTCGACTCCTCGTACAATTCCCTTAGTGCACGCTAAATGAGGCGGGATAAATGCACTTACCGGGACCAAAGCAAATGTCTTGCATTTTAGGATGTCAGTAACGCACGAAGGATCTGACGATCTGCATACCAAACCACCTCTTCCGAACTGACGAACATCACTTATCAGCTGAAAGTGCGGCGTCATGGCCTGCAACTCGACCTGGATCGCCCTCGGGTTGTTGAGCCTAATAAATCCACCACTCGAGGGTACCAGCGCAACAGGGATGCTTCCAACACCACTGCGGAAAAATATTCCAATGGCAATTCATCATCAGGCAAGGCGGCAAACCAAGGGCTGTGCCCTTGGCCAGGAGATGAATTAGACATTAGCACTAATTCGATTGCTTAAAGAAGTAATATGCAACGTCAGCTAGTTTTAACAGGTCAAATTCACCCAAACCTCAGCCAAACCACCGTCCGAAAGAGTCCGAAGGGACGAGCCCGGTTCAGAACGAGCAGATGCGAGGTTGGGAACGATTCGTGGGCTCGCGTTCTTCTCCTCGATGGCGGAGGCCAACCACCGAACCACCGAACAGCTGACCACCAGCGCTCGAGTGTAGTGACCTGAACCTTTCGCGGTCCGTGGTGTTCCTCAGGGTCTGTACTCGGGCCTCTTCTTTTTTTGATATTTATCAATGATATAGACGAAGGTGTATCAAGCCGTCTCAGATTGTATGCCGATGACTGTTGTCATTACCGTGAAAATATACTTTGAATGACAGTGTACAACTAAAAAGTGACCTCGACAAGATACTACTATGGTGTTATACGTAGAATATGACCCTAAATTTGTCTAAATGTAACATTGTCCAGTTTTATACAAAACGCCATACTTTACATACGAAATACTCTCTTGATTGCGAAAGCCTCGCGATTGTACTCAGCGACAAATATTTAGGGGTTTTATACAAAAATGACTTTTCCTTGAATGACCATATTGATTACGTAGCAGCGAAGGCTAGTCAGGTCCTCAACTTTCTAAGGCGTAACCTCAAGCAAGCTCCTCCTAAGTTAAAAGAAATTCTTTACTTTTCAAATGTTCGCACTATATTAAAATATGGATGTTCCGCTTGGGACCCCGGTACAAAGACATGTATTGACGAATTAGAGCGCATCCAAAAGCGTGCAGCACGATTTGTATCATCAAACTATGATTTCAGAAAAAGCTCTTCCGATATACGGGACAATCTTGGATGGCCGTCTTTGCAGGACAGGCGGAAGTACATGCCCCTGAAACAGTTGCACAAAATTTTTCTAGGTGCAACAGGCTTAAGGAAAGATACCTACATACTTGGTCCTACCTATAGATCTGCCTGCGTAGACCATTCCCTGAAGGTTAGGGAATATAGGTGTCGGATCAACCTATATAAACGTTCTTTTTTTCCGAGGACAGTCCATGACTGGAATAGTCTCCCGAATGAAGTTGTACTGTCATTGCCGACTTCCTTTGATGAAGCCCTCGCAGAATGTTTGTTTAACTAGGTATTGCATGACATATGTGGGATATTTTGAGCTTTAGCTCACCATTTACATCTTCTGCCTAGTTATGTTTTCTACTGTCTTTCATATGAGCTTATGTATCCATAAAGTTAATTCGTGTTTAAAAGCTTTACTTTTATATTATGTTTTGTGGCTTTTTCGTATTGTTACAACCTGCATCAACCTCTTAGTAAAGTGATGTTAAGTCTTTTTAATATTTTATTTATGTGTAGAGTGTTGATGTTATGTTTATTCCTTCATAATGTTTGTTGCTTTTCATGTTGTATATACTACCTGTATCTTTTCCTGTTTGTTTCTAACAATAATGCCCAGTTGAACAATAATGCCCAGTTGGGCGCTGTAGGTATCTGAATAAATAAATAAATAAATAAATAAATAAAGGAGTTCTTGCACGTTAACAGGCATCCTGTTGCCGACCGATTCTCGACTGAAAGATGTTAAGTGCCAATCCTGGCAGGCTCGCCAGATTGTGACGTATTGTCTGGTTTTGGGCCCAAGACCGCTAACCAAGAAACAATCGAGCCACGAGTGCACACACACACACACACACACACACACACACACACACACGCACGCACAAAATATATTTACACAGAAAAAGCAACTAATAATGGATCATCTATAAATAGTCTGTCAGATGCAGTTCTATGTGAAATCTCTCACTTAGTTAGAAGTCTCTCGCCGTTTTTTGATTGGGCTTGGACACCGATCGCTCGCATGACGTGTCGTCTGTTCCGTTGACGTCTTCAACATGAGTTGGCACACGCCATCTCACGGCCTTCTGCCGCAGTAGCAGCAGGAGGGTAGCGGTCGCTCAGAAGCTCCGCACTGAAGCAACAGCTCTAAGCCGCCGCGTTCGTCCCATTAGCACTCCTGGGTCGTGCCAGCCACCCGGAACGGCAGCAGAATCAGCGGCCCACAGCAAACGGGAACTCGTAACGACTCGGTACAGCAGCCGGAACAGCGGAACCTCGGCTGGTTCATGGGCCAGTCACCCAGACGGAGTCGAGGCTTCGTTCACCGGTTGTCCAGCTGTCAGGAACGGCAGCCGGAACAGCAGCGGATTGCCTGGTTTCCTGGGTCAGTCACCCAGCTGGAGCCCAGGAGAGTACAGCATCTAGAGGACGCCTCCTAGTTCCCCGGACCGTTCGTCCAGCCAAGAACCGCCTGTCCTTGCCGGCTTCGCTGCTTCGAACGCTGTCACGCGCCTCCCGATCCCGTCCGCTCTTCTTTGTTGTCTTTATTCTTCTGCCCATATTATCACAGTTATCTTAATCAATAAGCGAAGTGCAGGTAGATAACTGCTTGCTTACCTCTCAGCATTTTATATAGTGAGCATTCTAAGGGCACAGTTACTTGACGCAAATTTGAAATCACAAGTAACTATACATATAATGTTTACACGCATGGGGAAATTATATACAATTACACACAAGTCAGTTGTCTTTCTAATAAGGACAATATGTTACAAGATCGCTTTTGTAGATCAAATGGAAGCCGAACAATCGTTGCGGAAATTTATCCATGCATGACGACAGTTTCAATGATTTCTAGGCTGAACCTTTTTTTTTCACCAAAATTGAATTAGAGCTAGCTGCAGAGCTTATTTTTAGGCCAATGAAAATTATTTAACAACAGCTCCATCTAAACGCTCTGAAAACTCATTTAATTGACGAGCCAGTTGAGAAAATTGCAGGCTTAACGAAAGTTTCTCTAACGACGATTTGCATCCTTTTCTTATGGCATCGAGATGCTTTATTCATTCATAAAGTTCCATTGTTTAACACTGCCTATTACACATCAGCAACTAATTTTAAGACATATGATTATCGACACGAAAGAAAATTCATTACACAACTTTACCAAACGAAACCAACCCCTTGAATTTCCCAATATGTAGATGAGAAGCTGTTCGAGATGAGCAAGTGGACAGCCCACAACCTTGGAAAATGGCATCATAAGGGCTTTCATCAAAACTGAGGGTCAAGAAAGAGAAATGAACTTATTTGGAAAGATTCGTTGTTAGAATGACGATAAACGAAGCGAAGGTGTTGTTTTGCCGTAAAGAGTTTTTTAATGGCTGAATTTTTGTAGAAGTACGATGATAGAAAGGAATGTTCCTTTTGTAGGCATTCCAAGAGCCTTCGACGTCACAGTTCTTGTATGAAGTAGTCTAACTAAGGTACATTTCAAAATGGGTTCAATCATTTCTATATGTATATATGCTTATGCAGACTTGGTAAGACCCATGACCTCTTTACACAACAAAGTTCTTACTACATCTATTTCTAAAGAAGTTGCACACTACCGCGATGACAATACATTCAAGCAGCGCTCTTCTTGTGCACACTAGCACGAGTCAAGCATCTGTGCACTAGTCTTTAAAAGGAGCAGGGATATCAACTTGACGTATGTCATGGTTTTTGCATCAACGCGGAATTGCAGATGCTTTATTGACAATTCGGTACCAATAGTGCAACAGAGGGATGAAAAACTTTCTTGTTTGTAGTACTCTTTTACAAGGCGGCACAAAGCAACACTTTCCTTAAGGATCTACAGCATAAAGAAGTGTCTCTACGGATTACAGCAGCGTGCGTGTCCTGCGGGAAGTGGCGGAGATGTGCAGCATCAATTCGACTTTGCGGTGCAGCCTCCAGGTGGAGGTTTGCCGCAGCTGGTGAACGCCACTATGCCACAGCCGTCAACGATATCTTTGCCACGTCCACCAAACGCTGTTTCTCTGCAACAATCAAGCACCAAGCGACGATATCCAGCTGTTCCAGAGGTATGTTCGATTGATCAGTATAACCAGTATTGATGAACCCGATTCAAAACAGGTGCAAAGTCCGCTGATTTTCAACGCTGCCAAAGCAGCCAAGAAATTCCCTCCCATGACTCCCCCGTCTAATCAATTGGCCACAAGAAATGGTGACACGCTTTTCAGTTGACAGGGCCCAAAGGATTGAAGGTGGATCTTTGTTGTTCAAAGAAGCTGAAAGCTGCTGGGCCTCTCCATCTACTGCAACGCTTTATCTGGAAAAGTCGTGTTGGACAGTTTAAGCGAACCGTCGTTCAATCACCGCTGCACATAGATAAAGCGTCCTATGCCAGTGTAAGATATTACATCTGGTTAGAGTTTATTGATAGTGCGTCTTGCCACAACTCGTTGAAATAAATTGAAAAACTACGGCTACACGAAGTAGACGCACCGCCACACTCATCGGACTCGACTTCACAACAAAACGAGAGTAGCGTTGGGGGCAGACCACTTGAACAGACGCACCTGGCTTCGCAGCAGACGAAACTTTAAGTGTTTCTTACTTAATAAAGTGCTGTTATTTTTATAAATAGATGCTGCGTACTTTGGAGGGCTAAATAAGAATGTTTGTTTTGAAATGTTTTTAAGAATAATTCACTACATCTTGATGCCAAATCTGGAACGCAATAGCAGAGAAATGCATACCCTGGTGGTTAAATTTGTCCAGGTTTTACTTCTACCGCCTCGTCACAAAAACATTTTCAATAAAGTTTGCGTACAAAAAATGAAGCAAGTTTCAATTAGACATAACTTCATATCAATTCGTTGTACATTCAGAAAAAGAGCGTCAAGAATCTCAAGAACGAGATTCATTCGAAGCAGATCCGAAACCTGTACTCACCATATTTCACATGCGGGTACAAGGACCGCTGAAGGAGCTCACGTAGACACTAGCGCCAGATTCCACTCTAGGTAATATTGTATGAAATTCTATGGTGGAGACAGAGACGAAGAGACGCGGTTGGTGCTACTCTATAGCTGTTTAGGAATTTTAAATGGAACGTGAGGCGCACTACTCCCTTTTTGCATAATTGGACGCGCTGGGCACAGCGACGCTACGTAAGCAAAGCATGAGCGCTGTAGACTCCTACGCAAAGAGCGGCCGATGCAATCAGCGTCCGTTCGCACACCCCGGTGACCACCTGGAGCCTCTCGTGGTCATTTAATAAATATTTCACAACATTTCATAATCGTCTGAGGAGCTTCACTCCGTAATCGGCTATCACTGCGTGGATCGGCTGCCAATTTCTTGTTAAAGTGAAAGCCTTGAGCAGCTATGTTGAAAATGCGCACTGGTCAGTGCGTCTAAGTGCTGAAACACATGCACTGCTTATAACGTCTTAGATTGACTTACGTGACTTTTGCAAGGCTTCTCCTATTTTGTTACGAAGGTTTACCACCTTCCAAACCTACTTGAAAGACTGAAACATATGCCTAACCTCTTTTCATACATTGAAGAAAAATATAGGGACACACATGCGTGTACAAAAGAGGTAATTTTTCTTTAGGAATTTCGCCGCATATTTCTCGGAAAAATATTGTGTTCCTTGTTTACTCGGACGTCCTTTGTGCTTTAGTTCCACAATTTACTGACCCTGAAAATTGTGTCATCTCATTCAATAAGTGAAGTCCAGGTAGATAACTGCTTGCTTACTTCTCTACGTTTTCTGTAGTAAGCATTCCAAGGGCACAGTTACTTGGCGCAGGCTCAAAATCACAAGAGCCTATACATCTAATATTTACGCGCATGGGGAATTATTGAGTGGAGATAAAAAAATCACACAAGTCAGTTGTCTTATTTCAAATGCTCGAAACCTTCTAATTGGGACAATATGTTACAAGATCGTTTTTTTCGATCAAATGGAAGCTGAAGTTTCTTTGCAGAAAAATATCTATGCATGACAGCAGTTTTCGATGATATTTAGGCAGAATTTTCCTTCTTCTACAGAATAAAGAGACAGCTGACTGCAGTGAATATTTTTTGCCAATGAAAATGACTTACCAAGAGCTCCACCGAAACGCTCTGAAAACTCAAGTCATTGACGAGCCAGTTGAGAAAATTGCAGGCTAAAGAAATATTTCTTTACCGACAGCTTGAATCCCTTTCTTGTGGCATCAAGAGGCTATTTTCATCACAAAGTTTCATTTTAACACTCCCCAATACACATCTCCAACTAATTTTAGGAATGTAAATATCCACCTGACAAAAATTTTATTACACGACTTTAGCAGATGAACCAAACCCTTGAACTTCCCAATCAATAGATGAGAGGTTGTTCGAGATGAGCAGGTAGACAGCCCACCACCTTGGAATATGGCATCATAAGGGCTTTCATCAATACTGATGGTCAAGAAAGAGAAATGAACTTGTTTGGAAAGCTTCGTTGTTAGAATAACGATAAACAAGGCCAAGTTAATGTTTTGCCGTAAAGAGTTTCTGTATGGCTGAATTTTTGTAGAAGTACATGATAGAAAGGAATGTTCCTTTTGTAGGCATTTCAGGAGCCTTCGACCTCACATTTATTCTTGTATGAAGTAGTCTAACTTAGGTACTTTTCGAAATGGGCTGAATCATTTCAAATTACCTATATGTATATGCAGACTTGGTAAGACCATCACCTCTTTATACAACAAAGTTCTTACTACGTCTATTTCCAAAGAAGTGGCACACTATCGCGATGGCAATACATCTAAGCAGCGCTCTTCTTGTGCACACTAGCACGAGTCAAAAATTTGTTCACTAGTGTTTAGAAAAAGCAGTGATATCAACTTGACGTATGTCATGGTTTTTGCGTCAACGCGGAATTGTCGATGCCTCATTGGCGATTCGGTAGCAATAGTGCAACATAGGGATAAAAAACCTTCTCTGTTGTAGTGCCGTTTTACCAGGTGACACAATGCAACACTTTCCTAAAGGGTCTACAGCATAAAGAAGTGTCTCTACGGATTGCAGCAGTGTGCGTGTCCTGCGGGAAGTTGCGGACATGCGCAGCATCAAGTCGACTTTGTGGTGCAGCCGCCAGGTGAAGGTTTGCCGCAGCTGGTGAACGCCACTGTGCCACAGCCGTCAACGATATCTTTGCCACGTCCACCTAACACTGTTCCTCTGCAACCATCCAGCGCCAAGCCACGATATCGAGCTGTTTCAAAGGTACGTTCGATCAATCAGTATGACGAGTATTGATGAACCCGATTCAAAACAGGTGCAAAGTGCACCGATTTTCAACTTTTCAACGCTACCAAAGCTGCCAAGAAATCTCCTCCCGTGACCCTCCCCTCCGTCTGATCACAAGGCCACAAGAAGTGGTGACAAGCTTTTCAGTTGACATTTCGTCTGCTAGGCATGTCTTCGCCATACCCATTGTCACCGCTGGCATGATCAGAGTTTTGAAGCGATGATCATAGTGCCGACGAATATGGAATCGCGGCGATTCACGTTGTGGCGAATCATTTTTTTGTTTAATCCTCTTCTGAGCAGTGATTCTGAAATCGACGCTGGACCGAGCAGCGACGAGGCAGCTGGAGACTACGCTTCGCCAGGCTCGCTCGTACGAAATATGAACACTGCGTGCGTGTTACTTATTAGCGATTACCGTAGCTTCCGATAATCACCTTCACTCTCACGAGTCCGCGATGAATGAACCGAAGACGCACAAAGAGATCGCTGGATTCACATGAACGCGTTGCAGTAACCAAGCAATACAAAGCAAGTAAAGCCGTTCCCAGTTAGCTAAGCATCGCCGCTAGACAGTAGCAGAGCGAACTTCTTCGGGGCCGAGAAAACTAACGGCACATTGAACCGACTATAGCCACTTTTTTTTCAAACTGTGTGTGACCTTGTGCATGTACGGTTTTAATAGAAAAGCTGCGGAGACTATCAAGAAAAACTTCTTTTCCGTAGAAAAAGGCAATGCCATAGATAAAAGTAAGGCAGTATAACTTTGCAAGCCTTTTGACCTAGTCAAGCTTGCAAGAGATTTAAACCGCAAAAGTGCTGCTTTGATCGTTTTCTTCAGTGCTAACACGCATAAACCCGAAGCCCCGCTCCGTACCACTGTGAGTGAAAGGGGAACTTGCATTGCACCTATGCTTCCGTAAGTTCCTTCTTAAAGTATTGAATTAGTAATAAATTCTCTTGAGATCTGTGATTCATTCGTCACAAAAAGTTCTGGAGATGTTGTCCTTTTACTTGAAAACAACGTTGACACTGGGTTTGCTTTTTCTGTGAACATGGAAAAGCTTTTTTAAACAGTGGCTCATCGTGAATTGTTCGCTGCAGTTAAACAGTGCATTAATGAAAATGGTGTAATTGGCTTTCAAAATGCTGCAGGGATGTCAGTTGAGAACCAATGGCGCTTTTAATATTCTTTCTTCACTCCGCTTTCATCAAGTTTGAGGACCAGTTTCATGTTCAAAAGAAAAGTACATGCAATGATTCTTGTATCGCACCTGTCTTGTGCCATATCTTTTTATCATCCTTTGATCGCGCTGTACAATACCATTTCAGCTGCACTAACAATGACATTGTCGTTAAAAGGTTTTGTTATTTTGATGCCTTTTTACAAATTTCGAAGGTGTGCTCAACGCTTTATGAGCATGCGCTGAAGTGTCTCCTTGAAGACTTGAAAAATAATGGGATAGTACTATAAATTTAATTTTGAACGCTCACAAGATGGTAGGCTCCAGTTATCGGACCTGCATTTCAAGGTAAATGAGTGTCCCCTGTGCTGGGCGTACTCCCCACGTGCTCAGAAATAGCTCATCGTCAATGCCCTTCATGACGTTCCGGACCTTGTCTGATTCGGACATGCTGTCGTTCGACTTCTTGCACAAGTCCAGGACATCTTCAATGTAACTGGTGAATGACTCACCGGCCTGCTGAGCGCGTTCGCGTAAGCGCTGCTCGGCTTGCAGCTTGCGAAAGGCAGGGCGGCCAAAAACGTTGGTGATAGCAGTCTTGAAACCGGACCAGGTTGCAAACTCGGACGCGTGGTTGGTGTACCACAAACTTGCAACGCCCGCAAGGTAGAACACCAAGTTTGTCAACTTGCCGTCCTCGTCCCATTTGTTGGGGACGTTCACGCGCTTATAAATGGCGAGCCAGTCCTCCACGTCAGTGCCGTCGGCGCCCGTGAAGATGGGTGGATCGCGGATCCTGGGGACACCGGGACATGGGGGTGGCATGGGAGGAGGCGTTTGCTGAGAGGCGTCGTGGGACATGGTAGATTGCAGCGTACGTGAGCGTAGTTCCAAGGGCATCGAAGGGGATCGTAGCACTCTCCACCAATTTGTTATGGCGTTTATTAGCCGGCACACAGCGAGTCTACACAATGGCGACAGTAACGGCCAAAAACACGGGGTCTCCGCGCGAGCGGCGTTCTCTTTGGGCAGACCCACTAGAAAGCACATAAGAGTTCGACCCACTTCAGTGTTCGGTGGCTTCTGTACAATATATATATGTATGGCATATGACACAACGGGAACGAGAGTATTGTCAACAACAAAAATATATTTATTTTCCAACAGTTTCGGGAGGGTCCTCCCTTCATCAGGGGATGAGTTATACTAACATGAATGTTCAAACATCGTTGCTGCCGCGTCCCTCTCACCTTGAAAGATGTTTGCGAGAGTGAGAAAAAAAGCTAAAAAAACTAAAGAAAAACCGCTGTGAGCGTTGAGCACGAAACCAGCCTGTGCGCATCCAAATGTCGGTGTAAGTCCACATCCGGTTCTCATCGTGTGCTGGCCAGTTCCCGACGTGCGTCGGGCCGCCCAAGATTGACGCCGCGGTTTCGGGAGGGGTCCGTGACGGCGTGCGTAAGGAAAGGGTTTCCCCTAATGGGTTGGTCGGCTCTTTACCTCTCATTATCAAGGATTTCCCCTCAATGGCCGTCAAGTGGTAGGCAAGTAAACACTTTGTATGTACTCGTGAGGAAAAAATATACAAGAAAAAAAGAAAAAAAGAAAGGACCGCGTACACATACGAGTCAGTCAGAAAAAACAAGCATGGTCTCCAGCTATGAATCTTTGTCACCAGTTTCCTCCTCGCTTATTTCTCGGAGGGAGGATAGCCTTACGGTGTTTTCGTTGATGCCGCCTACTTATGCTTTAAATTTGAATATAAAATATGCCTAACGCAGTTAACGATCATGCCTGTTTGAGAAACCGGAATGTAAAAAAGTTACGCTGATATTTTCAAAACTGTGGTTTGGCAGGCGCAGATGTCTAGATAAAGGTAGCTTCGGCAGTGATGTGGCGTGGTACCAGTGATTATTGAACCGCAGCCGAAATGGCGTGTATGTTTGGCCGATTTATTCTTGTCCGCAGATGTTGCAATGTAGCATGTATATTACTTTACTGGAGTCACAATTAAGGCTTTCAGTTATGCAGAATTTGAAATCCGAGAAGTTCGCTTTTGATTCTAGTGCTGCGTCCATCAGTGGGCATACCTTGCATCGAGGTTCTCCGCAGGGATTGCACCCAGATTGAATTTCGGAGTGGTTTGTTTTTCCTCTGACAAGAATATGTTATATATATATATATATATATATATATATATATTAATATATATATAAACGGAAGCGAGAAAGCACGACGTACGAGGCAACACCTTTAATAATCACATACGTTTCGGCTCGTGGGCCAGCCTTCGTCATGTGAAGGCTGGCCCACCAGCCGAAACGTATGTGATTATTAAAAGTGTTTACTCGTACGTCGTGCTTTCTTGCTTCTGTTTTTACTACGGCGCCATTGCGCTTCTTTCCTCGCTACGTTTATATATATATATATATATATATATATATATATATATATATATATATATATATATATATATATATATATATATATATATATATGACAGAGAAACAGCTTCGACGCCCTCGCACTTTCACGTGATGATTTGTCACAGGCACAGCACTTGTTAAATTACGTAAAAAAGGGACAATCAGTTTTAAGAAGCCTGCACTGGGTCAACACATATGTTTATTGTTGTCACAGAACGAGCGCTAAAAATGGGCGCGCCGCCAAATTCTTGCAATAACGGGCGGAAGAAACGCCGCGAGGTCAAAAGAAAAAAAAAGAAAACAAACATCCAAGGCTCCCCGGGCGCGCGCTCTCCCCGCGGAAGCGTGGCTTCGCCGACGAACCTCCTCACCCCACAGCGGCGGCCGGGCAAGCACGGGAAAGTTCCAGAAGGAAAAAGGCGTGGTCATACCGAGTTGAGTCATCTGTCGGGAGCGGCCCCCGTACAGTCTCACGCCTCTCCCCAGCCTTCGCTGCGTATCGCGCCGGCGAAATGACGAGAACTTTCTGGAATGTGGCGCGGAAGGTATTTAATCGAGCGGCCGAGACGAGAGAGCAGGAGGAGACGGAAGTTAGCGCCAGAGTGCGTAGGGTATACCGCCGTGTAGTCGGCGAAGGTTTTGTCCGTAAAGACAAAGCAGGAGAAGAAGATGATTTCCACCTGAGGGGTGACGACTCGAGCTACAGGCAAGAGTGTGTGCGTTTACCGCTATCGAGCGAAGACGCGTGGCTACAGCTGCGTGTGTGAAGCCGACGTGTTTCCGGCGAAGAGGTTTGAGGCTTGGAGAGTGGCCAATTGAAGTCGCGAGGTTTCCTGGAAGAGAAACTTCGGCGAGGTTTCCTGGAAGAGGAACTTCGAGGGCGTGGAACGACAACAACGCTGGACTTTGAGTGAGTGATTCTCGGAAGAGTATCATCCAGACTTTTGTCCCAAGAACTTTGGACTGGATAGGTTTTCTATCTCTTTAGCCTTTAAGTGTCTTGGTTGTTCAATGCATGCGACTGCATTGTAGTGCGTATCGTTGTCTGTGTCCCTTGTTTTGAGTCTGGCTGATTGTACTGTGTAGTACGTTGTTTGGTGTGTGACATATTGTATTCAACTATTGTGGAGTGTGCATGCTTGTGTTAGTTCGATCTGCCCTTATTGAGAATATACTTTTGTTTGTTTATCAACTCTCGGCTCTGACTTGTGTTCTGGGCCACAGCCGGCGTCCGCTGGCGCGCCAAAAAGGACCACTTCTAAATGGTCCACGCTTTTGTGGTGTGGTTCGGGGGGGCCGATACTTCGGCTCTTGGAATTAGCGCGGTGATAGCCTCCCTAATTAACGGGACTGTGTGGCAATCGTGCATGTATTATTATCTCATGCGACGCTTTTCATGCATTACTTCCCAAGTTTCCGCATGAATGCATTTATGTCGATGGCGGCTTCCGCAACAGTAAATATTTTTTATCATTCTGTAAAGAAGAACATGTGCCTGCAGCGAGCAGCATCGCCAACGTCCGGCTCTCTCGGCTCGTTCTTCAGTTCGCTACTGTGCCGGTCTCTGCTGGACGGTTCATCACGCTGTCTTGCCGTGTTCGGTGACGACTAATAAACCTCTTCACATTTGGTGGAGGGTGCTGTTTATCCCCGTCGCTACACCCTGGAGCTTGCGAAGCCGCACGCTACCGCCCGTCATGACAGACAACGCCAACCCATCGGCGTCGTCGCCCCAGTTCAACTGTCCCGCACCTCCACCAAATGTGAAGAGGTTTATTAGTAGTTAACGACAACGGCAAGACAGCGTGATGAACCGTCCAGCAGAGACTGGCACAGCAGAGAACTGAAGCACGAGCCGAGAGAGCCTGGCGTTGGCGATGCTGCTCGCTGCAGGAACATCTTCAAAATCCAATAAAATTTTGTAAAATAACTAAGAACAGCCTATAATGAACTTAGTTTTCAATATGAAGGAATCTTTAAAGAACCACAGGTATTCAGAGGTTTTATATCAATTATCTACCGACCTGGCTAGCTATGTCTTGGTGCTCTCGTAGTTGCGGGGCAAGCTTACAAGCTTAGCTTCCCACTGAGCTCGAGTGCACTGCTTTATTCGTCGCTACTTTGCAAGCTGCCGCCAACGCTCCAAGTTACCGTAAGCAAGGCTGATCAGATTTATCGGAGACTGAAGCGGAAACGCTTCTTGGGTGCTTCCAGTACGGCAAAACTAAAGCATTTAGAAAGATTCGTCGCAATCATGGGCTCGCCGCAGCTTCGACAGAGCAGCGGGGATGCGAATCTCTTTCGACGAAAGAAAATGATTTTCTTGAAACAGCAGATGCCTTGACTGGTCAATAAAAATTTGTCCTGCTCCCGTTCATAAGTGCATCTGCCAGTTGCAGTAGAATAAAAACATGAACAAGTTGAGTAATATTATGGGACCCATGTTCGGCGATAGCCTACTTTGCAGTGCACAGCAGCAGAGGGCGAAAAAGGTTCACAAAGAGCCTTTATGGAAAATCGTCACGGCTGTAATGTCAGATAATAAGTACTATATTGCAACATTCCCTCGTAATATTTTCAGTTTCTCGTTACAATATATTAGAGTGATTACAGCGGTGAAAGAATGTTTTGCCTTAGTTGTTTTCCGCAGCGTGCAGCCTATCAATAGGTAGGGAGCCACCTTGTTTACCACCACTTAGCTTACCCGCATTGTGAATCACAATTCCCTGCGCGAAAATCCTGGGTAGGAGCAGCGATAAAACGGCTTGCCAAACGCTGGAAGCACTCTTCATTAAAAAAATGGCAGATCTCACGTACAGTGAATATCTATGATACGAGAAGCATGAATGAGAAATGTTGATATGTCACTTTAAAATCAGCTCAACGTTATGAGGGGGAGGTAAATGATGCCGTACATGACTCCAGTGTCACGATTATCATGTTTGGATGTGTCGTTTACCTTCGTCATCTATTGGTGTCACATTATACCAAACTTAGTATATGTGGAGATAGCAAAACGGCTGCGAGTCTGCTATGAGCATGGTGTCTTGTCATGTTCTTGCATGACACGCTTGTCAGGATTATCATGTTTGCACCAGTTATATACTTTCGACATACATTGACGTCACTTAACACCGAATTTGGTATATGTGGAGCTAGCAAAACGGCCACGAACGCATCATGAAGAGCCTAATATTCTCCAATGTAGCGTTGACGCACGCACACGCTGGGCAGAACGACGCTACGTTAGCAAAACGCCAGCACTCTATAGTCTGACGCCTGGCGCAACCGGCATGACCAGTGTCTGGCTGCGCCGCCCAATGGCAACCGGCCCGAAATGTGACATGCTGCATTTCATGCCAATGCATCACCCACACAACACTGTGTCTCTTTCTTTTCGTGATGGAGGGACGCCGGATGTGCTTGAAATGCGCATGCGTCATGCAAAGGCTGCGTGGCATGTGTCTGCGAGTATATGCATGGCAGGACCGGTGCCCGGCGTGGCAACGCCGGCGTGACGCGACGAAATAAATGCCGGCGAGCAGCCGCATCACGTCACACCTAAACGTATTGGCACCTTGACTGTGGCATGTAGTGATGTTCACACATGACACGCATCTCATAATTATCATGTTTGCACCAGTCACATGCCTTCGTCATCAATTGATGCCCCGTAATACCAAATCTCACATATGTGAAGCTAGTGAAACGATCGCGATCACATCATGAAAGTGGCAAGTAGTCATGTTGTTTCATGACACCCATGACGTCATTATCAGGTTTAGATGTGTCATTTACCTATGTGGTCCATTCGAGTCATGTAATACTGAGTTTGGTACATGTGAAGCTAGCGAAACGGCTGCGAGTGCATCATGAGCATAACATGTGGTGAAGTTGTTACATTACACGCATATCATGTTTCTCATGTTTTCACCAGTAACATACCTTCGTCATCCATTCACATCCCGTAATAAGAAACATGTGTGAAAAAGAAAAGGCATCGTTGGCAAGCAACATCGCCACCGCTTGGGTACTTGGTTCTCGGCTTCGCTCGCTCGGCTCGTGCTGATCGTCGCCGGCATCAGCTTGACCATTGCTCTGTCGCGATCATGTTTTCAACGTAGGGCCACCGTCGCAGCACACGGCAATAAACCCCTTTTCAATTGGTGGAGGGTGCTGACGTTCCCCATCGACTGAACCTGGGTGCTGCCATTCGCCGTCGCCTAAATCTGGAGCTCCGCAACCGAACGCTACCTCCCATCATGACCCGCAACAACGTGCAACCTCGCTCTTCCACTAGATCCTCCAGCAACCCGGCGTTCTTCGTTTGCGAGAGCCTTAGGTCTTTAGCGGAGCTGATGAGACCGACGTGGAAGACTGGTTCACCAACTACAAACTGGTGAGCGCAAACAACAAGGGGGATGAAGCGGACAAGTTGACTAACGTCATGATTTACCTTATTCACGTGGCCGAAATGTGGTACAACAACCACAAAAACAACATTGCGAAGTGGTCCATCTTCAAAACGTCGTTTGCTGACGTGTTTGGCCGACCCGCTGTCCACAAGTCCAGAGCCGAACTACGTTTGCGGACTCGCGCACAGAAGCCTTCGGAATCGTTCTTTAGTTACATCGAACACATTATTGGTCTTTGCAACTGTGTGAACACCGCCATGCTAGAGTCGGAGAATATTCAGCACGTCCTCAAAGGGATAAATGACGGCGCATTTCAGATGCTCCTGGCCCGTAATTCAGCCACCGTTGCGGAACTTGTCAACTTATGTCAAAGTTTCGACGAGTTGAGGAAGCAGCGCGCCCTGACTAGGCCAGTTTCCTCCCATGCCGATTCGGTTTCCAGCCTTACTTCTGTTCCCGATCCCTCACCAACCCTGCAAGAGATAAAAGACTTTGTGCGTGAATAAGTAGCCCGGCAACTGTCATTGATTCTCTTCGCGCAGCAGCCGCCATCCTCTCGTCTGCCCTCACCACTCCGCGACGTTATTACTGAAGAGGTAGCTCAGGCTGCTCCCGTCACTGCCCGCCAGCAGCCTGTGGTCATGCCTGCGCCCCTGCGCTGGCTATGCAGCCCGTTGCCGAGCCTCTCACGTATGCCCAGGTGGTACGCTGCAGACCCCGCCGGCAGCATTTGCCACCCATGGCTTCAGTTGCTCCCCCTCCACCCCTCTTTTGACCCCTTGGGCCGCGCCGCGAGTCAGCAATTTCTGGCGCGCTTCTCACAATCGACCAATCTGTTACGCTTGCGGTACTCCAGGACACGTGGCATGATATTGTCGCCGTCGCTTTCAACCACTCCACGACGCTACTCGGCCGTTATCTTATGACCCACAGCCCATGCAATCACCTGCTCCCTATCCCTCACCGCAGTACGGCTACAGTAACCTTTCCGAGTCTCAGTCACGCCATCCGCTGTCTCGGACTCACTCTCCCCGCTCCCCGTCGCCTCGCAGGAGATCACTGTCCCCTATGCGTCCCCGATCTGCTTCCTCCAACCGGGAAAACTGAACGCCGCAGCTCCAGAGGCACGAACTGTGCCGTTGTCAAAATGCTCAAGTGCTCGCACTTCACCTGCTAACGTCGTCGCCATATCTGTCGATGGTGTTTCTATCTTTGCCTTCGTCGACATAGGTGCTGCCGTTTCTGTTATAGCCGCCCAGCCCTGCTGCTCCCTACGCAAAGTGACTACGCTGCTCTCTGAACTATCGCTTCGTACGGCTAGCACTCCCCAGTTCGACCTCTTGTTACCTGTATGGCCCGCATATTCATCCAAGGCTCTATGTACGTTGTCGAGTTTATCGTCCTTTCGGTGTGCTCGCATGACGTAATCCTCGGGTGGGACTTTCTGTCACATCATCATGCCATCATCGACTGCGCACGCGCTGACGTTTAATTTTCACACCTGTGTGATGAACCTTTGCACGGAACTCTTGAGCGGTCGCCAAAACTTGTCGTGCGTGAGGACACTGAAATTCCGCAAGCCTCTCTTGCCGTTGTCCCTATTTGCTGCGATGACCATAACGATGATACGGTAATGTTTACACCTTCCTACATTTTCATGAGCCGCAGAGCCGTTTACTTGCCTTTCATTTACTTGACGTCACTGCTGGCCGAAGCAATATTTTCGTCCACAACCCCCTTTCTGCACCGCTTACGCTGCTTGCCGGCGAATGTCTTGGTCGAGTGAAGTACCTTGATTCTTCTTTATTCCTTAACATGCCAGACTAGTCGTGCAGTAACGCCTCGACCGAACTTCATGCCCTTTCCCCACTGGAATGCTCGTCGAGTGACATTTTCTCGAGTTTCATTGCCGACACCTTAAGTGCTCAAGAACGCGCCGAGCTTCTTAATCTCCTCCAGCACTTCGCGAATTAATTCGACGTTTCTCTGCCGCTATCGGGTCGCACTTCTGCAGCGCACCACTACATTGACACCGGTTTGCACCAGCCATTGCGTCAAAGACCGTACCAGGTCTCTGCTGCAGAACGCCACGTCATCGACGACCAGGTCAAAGAGAGGCTACGTCGTCATGTTATTCAACCATCGCACAGTCCTTGGGCATCTCCTATCGTTTTAGTTCGAAAGAAGGATGGATCTATTCGATTTTGTGTCGACTACCGGAGATTAAACAAGGTGACGCGGAAAGACGTCTATTCATTACCGCGCATCAACGACGCCCTTGACAGCCTCCAAGGAGCCGAATTCTTCTCCTCCGCAGACTTACGATCTGAATACTGGCAGGTTCCCGTAGCAGAAGCTGATCGCCAGAAAACTGCGTTCATTACACCTGATGGCCTGTACAAATTTAACGTAACGCCTTTTGTGCTTTGAAATGCTCCTGCCACGTTTAAACGACTCATGGACAACACGCTGCATGGACTGAAGTGGTCTATCTGTCTATGCTACCTCGACGACATTGTCGTTTTCTCTTCCGATTTTCCTACACATCTGCTTCGGCTGCAACTGGTTCTGACGTGCTTAACCAACGCTCGGTTCCAACTGAACCTTAAAAAGTGACGCTCACCGCTCAAGACCTGTCCATCTTAGGGCACATCGTGTCCAAGCATGGTGTTTTAACCAACCCTGCAAAACTGCAAGCAGTCCCTGTGCTCCCGAAACCTACTGCACTGAAATAATTACGTAGTTTCATTGGACTATGCTGGTACTTCCAGTGCTTCGTTCAAAATTTCGCCTCGATCAAGTCACCACTGACAAACCTCCTACGCGGTGACGCAGACCTTTCATACTGGTCGCCTGACTGCGATGTCGCGTTTGCCACGCTCCATAGTCTGCTAACATCTCCTCCCATTCTTCGGCATTTCGACCCAACAGCTGCAACGGAAGTTCACACAGACGCTAGCGGGGTTGGTCTTGGCACTGTCCTCACCCAACGCAAGCCGGGCTACACCGCATACGTCGTCGCGTATATGAGTCGCACACTCACTAAAGCTGAAGCCAATTACAGCGTCACTGAAAAGGAGTGCTTAGCGCTAGTGTTGGCGCTTCGCAAGTTCCGCCCTTATTTGTACGGTTGCCCATTCAACCTGGTAACGGATTACCATGCAATTTGTTGGCTCGCCACATTGAAAGATGCCTCTGGCCGCCTAGCTCGGTGGGCACTGCAAATCCAGGAGTACGACATTCGCGTCATCTATCGCAGTGGACTCAAGCATTCTGACGCCGACGCCCAGTCCCGTTCGCCTTTACCTCCCGACTTGGCCTGCGGAACCATTGGTACCAACTGCGTCGCATCTCTCGACCTCGACTCCTTTGCCAGTGAACAACACAAGGACCCGTGGATCGCTTCACTTTTTGACTGTCTCTCTGGATCGTCAACCACTGCGGTATCACGATCTCTCCGACGTCAAGCTGCTCACTTCACCATTCGTGATCAGCTGCTACACCGACGTAACTACGCCCCTGAAGGTCGTAAGTGGCTCTTGGTTGTCCCCCGCAGCTTGCGATACCAAATATGCGCCTCCTTTCATGACGATCCCCAATGTGGTCTTGCTGGAGTTTTCAATTCGCCATCGCTTCTACTGGCGCGGAATGTATAACTTTGTTCGAAAATTCGTTATAGGCTGCCCTGACTGTCAAGGGCGCAAATCACCGCCTTTCCACTCGTCCGGTGCGCTTCAGCCACTTCCGTGCCCTGCCAAACCTTTTGATCGGATCGGAAGTAACCTCTATGGCACTCTACCGACAACATGAGATGAAAATCGGTGGATAATAGTTGCTGTGGACCATTTAACACGCTACGCTGACACCTCCGCCCTTCCAAGTGCCACTGCGCAGGACGTAGCGTCCTTCGTGCTTCATCGCTTTATACTCTGACATGGTGCACCTCGAGAACTACTAAGTGACCGAGGTCGAGCCTTCCTATCAGAAGTCGTCATGGCTCTGCGTTCTCAATGCCATGTTGTTCATCGCAAGACCACGGCATACCACACGCTGACTAACGGGCTCACGGAGAGATTTACCTGCACCCTCGATGATATGCTAGTGATGTATGTGACATCTGATCATACTAACTGGGATCGCACTCTTCCATTCATCACGTTCACATACAACACGCCGGCACAGTCTACCACTGGAAGTTCACCTTTTTTCTTTATGGACGCGAACCATCCCACACCATCGACACTCTCCTTCTATACCGTCCTGGCGCATCCGAATGCCCATCTCTGTCCGAAGCTGCCCGATAAGCGGAAGAGTGCCGTGAACTCGCACGCACCTTTACGTCACAAGAACAGCAGCGCCAAAAAGAAAACAACACCGACTCTTCACGAAGCCAAAGCTATTCCCCGGGATCACTTGTATGGCTGGTGGTTCCTTAGCAAACCCCCGGCCTTTCCTCAAAACTCTTCCCGAAGTACGAGGGCCCTTACCACGTTTTGGAGCAAACCTCGCCGGTGAATTTACTCATTGAGCCACTTTCCCCATCTGACGACATGCGCCGGCGTGGACGTGACATCGTCTACGTCGCCCGCCTTAAGCCATATTATAGCCCTCTGCCTCCAGACTCTTATGTTGCCAGAATGGCTCTTTTTTGGCGGGGGAAAATTGTGAAGAAGAAAACGCATCGTTAGCAAGCAACATCGCCACCACCTTGGTACTGGGTTCTGGGCTTCGCTCGCTCGCCTCGAGTTGATCGTCGCCGGCATCTGCTTGACCGTTGCTCTGTCCCGATCGTTTTTTAACCGTAGGGCCACCGTCGCAGCACACGGCAATAAACCACTTTTCACATGGTATAAGTGAAGCTAGTTAAATGGCTGCCAGCGCATCATGAGCGTGGCATGTGGTCAGGTTGTTACTTGAAAGACATCTGATGATTGTCATGTTTGCACCAGTCACATACCTCCGTCATCTATTTATGTAGCGTAATGCCAAATTTGGTATAAGTGACGCTAGCGAAACGGCCGCGACCGCATCATGAGCGTCAGATGTAGCCATGTTACATGACACGCATGTCAAGATTTTCATGTTAGGATTTGTTGCTTGCTTATGTTCGTCATGGATCATGTGATACCATACCAGTTTTGCAACATTGCATGTGAACGAGACCACCGCAAAAGCAGCAAGACCATGAAATGTAAATCTTGACATTCATGACATACATGAAATTATTTTCATGTTTTGACTAGTCAAATATATTATTCATACAGACATGTTATGCCACACCAAGGTGTGTATTAATATCGTTATCGAAACGGCCAGGAGAGCTAAAAGTCATAGGCGGCTAATTATATATGTACGCTCAAAGTCACCGAGGTTCGCTAAGAAATGCTTCGCATTGAAAAGGCAGGTGACAAGTGCATAAGTAAAACCTCCATTGCGCTTTAGAAGGCTGAATTCCAATGTATTTTTCGTCTGGTTTAAATTTTCTTGGTGGTTGTTGCGGTGTCCCTGGGCACAGGTGCGTAGGCAGAGAGTGGCAAACCAGCCATGTGCCCCTCCCCCCCAAATTTTTATGACGTCAGTTGGTAGTTTGCGCCCGTCCTCATCTGTCCAATGGTCTATCTCTTTCTGTGTCCCGTGTTTTGTAGTTGTGCTCTCACGATGGTTCCTATATCAAAGTACCAACTGGCCCTTAGTCAACTCTTTTGAAGTTCGACGTAACGGATGCGATTCCTACTTCGCTGAAAAGACTTATGCATACCAAGCGATCGAATGAAAACCACGTCTCGTGTTTGAAATTTGGTGTCACTGCTCCTTTAAGCGCTTGATGTTGTTACGATGTCTAAGGATTTGTCAAACGCAATGTATCTACGCCTCTGCCCAGGTTTTCTACAGGGAGATGGTTTTTGAATACGTCGAAGAGAAGTTGAAAGAAGAGCTGTATGATCGACTTATTTCCTTATACGAACCAAATTCTACGGAGGAGGACAACTTGAAAGACTACAAGAGAATCTACCAGATACGTGACATCCTGGAAATGTGATGCCGATGATGGATTCACTGGAGCATTGCGGCCAGTCATCCTGGTCAGCAATCCATCGGTGATAAGCAACCAACTCATGTGGCCCCATGACAAGAACGTCCCATAATAATAAGAAGTATTAAGATAATTACTTTGAATGATAAGCTTTGAGACATTCGCACTTCTGCACTTTTTTATTGTGCCTGGCAGAGCCACAATCAGGTCATTCGTCATTCTGTTTTGTCGGGTTGTGTTGAATAAAGACCTCATTCTCATCAACCCGCCTTTAGGGGGAGCTATATTGTAACTGTCGAACAAGTGCACTGCCCATTCCCACAAGCCCTGATTTTCTAAATTTTGAGATCGAGTTGGCCAGCACCAATAGTGAACCTGCTTTCGATGCATATCAAAACATTGCATGCTAAAACGAACAGTCCAATAATTAGACATTTATATTCCCCAGGTTTCACAAAAGCGCTCTCTGTTGTATACACGTAGTCAGGAATAGTTGGTCCTTCTGAAGGGCCACGGGTTTCTGAAGGGCCAATGTAGATGTGGAATACGGGCGCGTACCTCTCGAGTGTCAGATGCCAATTAGAGGCGAAGCAGCTTATGACGGAAATCAATACGGTGTGCGTGCAGCGTGACCGCCCTTTTCCCTCTCACGTGAGTGGTGCGAGGAGGTGGGGCGTGAGCGCTGCCTCCGCTCCACGGCACAAGACACCACAGGACAGCGTCGGCAGGAAACTGCTACGGATGAAAAGCGAGCTAAACCAAAGCCACCTAGAAAAAATATCAAGGCCTCTGAATGCCGATGTGACGTCACGCTAGCGAGATTAGCAAGACCGATTGGCTTCAACGCTTCTATACACTGTTTCACCACTTTGGTTCAGCACTACCAAAGCTACGGGGTGTAATACCCCTGCATCACTGGACGTTTTAATGTCATTCGAACTGAATGACATACGCACCTAAATGAGATTATGCAGCTGCTACACAGCGATACCTAATGTCATTAGAACCAAATGGCTTAGGCGATCGAATGAGTTCGAAAAACACATTCGCCATCGCACTAGAACCGAATATATGCTCTCAACCCCATTGACTACTTAAATGTGGCGCTTAGTATTATGAATTTGCGAAAAAAATGGCAGCATATCCATTGAGTGGATGATGGATAGTGGGGCGAATCACCCGTCCGTCCATTCGTTCTTTCTTCCGTCCATTCATGCGTGCGTCTGAGTGGCCGCCCGTGTGTCTATCGGCCCCTCCGTGCGAGCGTCTGTCCATGCGTCCGCACGTTCATCTTTGCGTCCGTCCCTGCTTTCGTCCTTGCATCCGCTCCTGCGTACGTCCATGCGTCCATCCGTCCGTGCAGCCATCCGTGCGTCCGTCCATGCATCTGTCTGTGTGTCCGTTCGTCCACCTATTCAACACTCCAAGTACCACCATCTCGAATCTTTTCATCATATATATTTCTCATATAGAAGCACCGCCATCCAGCGGACATTCCAAAGGCTGAACGAGAGGAGACACACGCACACCTTCTTACGGCTTGCGCTTCATGTCTGTTTCCCACCTGTAAACACCTCGAGTTCATGGCATATACTAGTTCACTGTATTCATGGCACTGAGGCCCAACACTCGCTAAAGCTTTCTAAAACCTAGGAGGTTACGCCCAGTGAGTATAACGTAGCAACCGTTTCTAGTCTTCTGTGCGTTGTTGAAGAATAAAAGTTTTGCAGTGTGCGGGTTAAATAAAAGCCGAAATCTGCTGTCTCTCATTCCCCCTTAGCAGGCATTGGCATGTACATTGAGCACTATCTTTGATTGTTCAACAACGCAGAGGAGAAATCTCTCACCGGCACCACCTTGGAGGTCAAAATGTGACACTTGTTACACACTGCTACTACGGCCACGAGGCACGAACGGGTGCCACTATATAGAGCTTCTCCCCTTAAAATATAGCAAACACGCTAATGATTTTGAGTTTTTTGGGACATCTGTGGTTTTAACGAGAGAAGTTGTATGGAAGGCTGGCGCAAAACATTTGTACTCTCAACCTCAGTGGTACCAAAACTACTCGTAGGCTTCCGGTCGATGGCGTGGTCGCTCATATTGTAAACAAACACACGCCGACGCACACGTGTGTTTGCAGCGATGGCATCAGCTCCACGTGTGCACTGGACCCAGATGGAGACGTTTGCTCTGATAACACAATGGTAAAATAATCTGAGTGAACTGCCTAGAGCCAAAAAAATAGTATAGTGTATGCCCGCATTGTCGACGAGTTGCGCCAACTTGGGATCGAGAAGACCCTGAAAGAGATGAAGACAAAAATTGAAAACCTCAGAAACAAGTATAGGTAAGTCTGACTTTTTTTTTCTTTACGTGATGCGCATATTTATGAAGTTACGAAAAATTAAGTAACTGTACTGTGCGCTGCTTCTTTGCAAGCGGTCATCCCGCATGGATGTGAGAGACCGCGCTTTTAAATTGACAAAGGCGGAACGGTCTCGTTTTTTGTGAGGTTGCTGTCACGAAACCAACTGCCATTGGTGTCTCTATGACTTCGTGTTCTTTATAAATTCGACAGACGCGATACGTATTATGCTTTAATTCATTTTTTCTCCATCATGTCGCGGATGAAGCGAATGCACGTCCAAGCGTTTTCGCGTGCAGATTCGTCTGATGTCATGGGATCGATCGAGTCGAAGCAGATGCAGAGAGCTCGGCATGGCTACATTACAACGATCGCTGTTTTGAACGTATTTCAAGTTAGCTAGAGTAAATATTGTCGTTGCGATCGACTCGAGTGCCTAACAGCTGATTCAAAATGTTCACTCGTTTATGGTGATAGTTTAGTGCAAACATGACAGAGTTTTAGTCTTGTAATTGAAGAGACATCAACAAGAAAAAGGGTGCAGGACGTGGCAAGATTACGTGGCCCTACTATTGGGAGATCAACAGAATTCTGCAAGCGCTGCCTGTGAATGATGCAAGCCTGCTTCATGAAACGGCATGCAGTGACAGCAGCGAAGTGGAGCAGGTAAGTGAAATGATGGCAGTTGTCAGTAATCTCGTTGAGCAATGGTTACATTATACATAATTTTAAAAAATAAGGTTTTCTGCTAAGAAAAACTTTGAGGTTATTTTATGAGTTGGATTCAAATTATTGTCAATAAGTGTTAACATTCAACAGGACATACTGTTGTGTCTAACAACCAAACGATTCCTTACATGCACACTTCTTTCATTCCTTAATAATGTTTACAATATCATGTGTATTAGCCTTGTCTGTAAGTTTGATGTAATACCTTTCTCGTGCTGATTTTGCAAAGTTAACAATTTGTTATTCAGGAATACGCAAACAAATACAGGCAGACCACTTTCATTTTCAATGTTTTTGTTGTTTATTTTTCAGATGATAAGGGCTATGGAGATGGGCAGCACATGTGAGCAGGCAGATGATGTCTTGGAGGGCGACAAAGTTTCTGTACAGGTGACAGATCCCACAGCAAAACAAGCAACTGGGGCCAGCAGCAGTCCAACAGAAGGTGCAGATGGTTTGACAAGAGCAACACCAGCTGCAGAAAAAACACTGCAGCAACAGTCCAACAAGAAGCAGTCACCGCAGCAAATGCTGATGTCTGAGCTTATCGAGGAGCAGCGGCAGCTGCATGTCTCTTTGGGTCGATCCAATAACAAAGAGCTGCAACTGCGTGAAGTACAGCAAAAATTAAACCACAGAGTAGGGGATCACCAGGAGGGGCACATATTTTAGCTCGAAAATATGGCTAGGAGGTCTTTCGTGGTATGTTTATCATTGTAAAATGACAGTATGTTTTCTGCACTTACCTAAGTGATCTTTATTGGAGCATGAGATCACAAGGTGTACTTTAAACAAATATATAAGGCATAGCTAATACCTGTAGAGGCTCCACAGTTTGGTGTACCTTCACGTTTGACACACACTTCAGAGAGGCTGGTTGAGCAACGGTGCTGCGGCAGACTCAGGCCCGCCATGAAGAGGTGCATTTGAAACTTTGGATGGCCGGTCGACCCATGCAGAGTTGCACGGAGACTGCTGTTCGTGTTAAATGACATACCCTTAGTACAGAGAACAAAAAATCGTTCATAGTACAACGACAATGTCAAGAGCTAATGATATCTAATCAAAAGGAAAACTAAAATACTCAGGATAAAAAAGAAAAAAAAGACACAAAACAATATGCACTGAATGAATAACGCCAAGTACAGAAGAGAAAAACACAACACGGCATGTCAATAAAACGTTTGGGAAGCAACAGGCGATGATAAATGAAAACCAGTAGGAAAGAAAAACACACACACCACAAGTTCGGTAAGGACCATTCCAGGTTGTGGTGCACGTGAGGAAGTTGATGGGGCACCGCAGATGGTGCACTTCGGGTAAATGAAGATGGGGCCTGGTGTTACAGTCGACTCGGTTTGTTACGTGGGACAAGCCACAAACGCCAACTCTACAAGACTTGGGATACCAATGACCGCACTCTTGACTGGTTAAACGTCAACGGCCAAAGCAGCCAAATTCTTTCGTGGTTTGCGCGCTTTCCCAACAGATGACTTTAACTGCTTGTGTGGAAAATCACCCTAGGGGCCGTTCCTTCAAAGTCAGTCGTAGGATATTTCTCTTCCGACACCAGTGTAAATTGCAAACATTTGTGACAGCCCCGCCGCGGTGGTCTAGTGGCTAAGGTACTTGGATGCTGACCGATTCCCGGCTGCATTTTCGCCTCCATTGAAAATGTTGTAGGACCGAGTGTTCAGATTTGGGTGCGCAGTAAAGAACCACCAGGCGATCAAAATTTCCGGAGCCCTCCATTACGACGTCTCTTAGATTTTGGTATGTTAAGCACCATATGTCAATCAAATCGATCAAGCCTCTGTGACAACGTCTGAGAGTTACGGGTTCTGGTTCAACTTCCAAAAGTACCACGCAAGAGCACCTCTAACTACATCGCCTGCACTACTGGATGCAATTGTAGTAGGCGATGGGTGCTCGTACAGAGCATCGAAGGCACGGGCTTCTTGCTCCCACTGTCGTTCCGCGCTGTCCCTTAATCCTTCGCATACGTTATGTAAAGTGTATGATGGCAAGCTTCTCATTTGCCAAGGTGCACTCCATTCTCTTCATTACGAATCTGAAGCGCATCTTCAGCCTGCTGAACGCGTTTTCGACAATACGTCTGGTCCTTCTTGAATTATAGTTTAATGTAGCTTCATCTGTTTTTGTCGACGCATTAGCAAATGGCTTGAGCAGGTTTGTAGTCAGAGGAGAACCCTGGTCACAAAGTAGTATTGGCTGAACCTCGATGCCCTCAATCACAGCCACGGGTAATTTCAGGCAGCCACCGTCAACCATTTTCTACGGATTTAACCTTGCATACACGTTGGCGTCATGAAACCTGCCAGGGTTGCTCCAACGTTAATATACCAAAAACGGCACATATGGTCGCCCACTGCAAGCATTATGATGCTGTACCTGCGATGAAGACATGCATTAATACATGCACTCTCACAACAGTCACACGCAAAACAACTTCCTAACAATGTGATACAAGTACTTCTACTTTTTCAGAGTGATAATCAAACTTTAACGCTAATGTATCATGGTAATGTTGCGCCATCCGAACAACAAAATATATTTCCCATTCATGAATCGGTCACTAAAACACCATGACAGCGAAACTTGATTAGGCAATGAGGATAACAAGAAAGCTCAACGGAATGTTGCAATTACAAACTTTTCTCGAACTTTTGGTATTAATTTAAAAGTATTCGCAAAATTTGGGCTGAACGACGTTGTGAATTTTAGAATTTCCCCCAAAACGCTGAAACAAGGCTGAAGCTATGCTGGTCAAAAGCCTTTAAACCAAGAGAACTTCTGATGCTTACCATTCTTTGTAGTCGTAATGATTTACCGCATGCTTTTTGGGTGGTGACAAACAAAAGTGGCAGCCGCCGAGGGCTCGTATGCCCTGTGGAAACCCGCTGAATGCGAAGAATTCCCTGATATGTTCCTTCTTGTCATCCCGCCGGATCATTTTGAGCCACTCGCTTTCTAGTTCTTTATTCTTTATTCATCAGATACCCCGCAGCACCCGAAGGCGTTATAGCAGGGGGGTTACATCAATAAATGACGTACATCTCCGTTCACCGACACAATACAACTTTGTTCACACATAAATAACTGAAATACATTTTCGTTCACACACATAGCAGAATTTTGTTCACACATAATATATCTTCGTTAGGTTACAAGACGGCTTTACAGCAGTGAATAAAATATATCTTCGTTTCCACTATAAACTTGCATTTCAGTTAGCCTGTTCCACTGTTTAA
The DNA here is from genome assembly GCF_013339725.1 of Rhipicephalus microplus. Classification (NCBI taxonomy): domain Eukaryota; kingdom Metazoa; phylum Arthropoda; class Arachnida; order Ixodida; family Ixodidae; genus Rhipicephalus; species Rhipicephalus microplus. Next base: position 30,058,116 of record NC_051173.1, on the reverse strand, counting down.
TCGTTCTAGGAAAAAATGAATTGGCATACATGTTCGTTTTAGCTGGGTATTCCCAAATTTTGCAACTATGATCAAAATGTTTTGAAGTGTAATGAGGGTTGTGTAGGTATATTTCTCTATTAATTCCAGTTTTATTGTAGTAAATGCAGTAAAGAAATTTTAATCTCTGCTTCTGGCGGCGGTCAGAAAGACACTCCCATCCTAGCTCAGCATGCTTGAAGTGACGCTCTCCAAGGTTTGGCAGTGTAACTTCAAACTATCAGCCGGGAGACGCCGCCGGCCCCGAACAGTGAGGAAGGAAAATATCGGCTTCTGCTCTCAACATCTGTTTTTGCCAGTGAATGAATGTGTGTCATTGAATGAAAACATCGATTGACGACATGATGAGGGTACTAGGCTTTTTTATAGATGCAAATGGAAGGAATCACATGGCACTCAAGAAAATTATCTTCAAGACAGAGAATGCATACCGGATGATAAGACGACTTGCAGGGAGACAAAAAGGCATGAAAGTGGACAATCTTATCAGGTCGATCAACTCTTTCGTGCTATGTCATATTTCATATGCAGCTTCTATATATAACTGGACACAAACCCAACTAAAAAAGATGGACGCAGTTATCAAGAAAGTCATCAAGAATGCACTGGGGCGCCCGCTTCGCACCAGCACTCAAAATTGCTCAAGTTAGGAGTACACAACACTACTAGAGAAATTGCGGAGGCTCAAAAAAGGTCACAAATAGCAAGACTCTCTACGACTTGCACCGGGAGATCGATCCTCGATAGAATCATGATCAACCCTGTCATCTAACAGGAGACGTACACCAAGATACCACAGGACTTTGCTGATAGCATCATCGTTGCCCCGTTGCCAAGAAATATGCACCAAACCTTCAACGTCGCCAGAAGGGTAGCCAGGGCTAAGGCTTTATTGAAGAAGTTGAATAAAGGAGGTAGGGGGACTTGCTTTGTCGACTCAGCCTCATATAAAGACCAAAATAAGTTCGCCGCGGTAGTAGTTGACCACCAGGACAGGTGTACCAACTGTGCCACAGTTTACATTTCCAAACCGGAAGTCGCTGAACGGGTTGCTATTGCGTTGGCCCTGGCGGATGATTGATACACCAAGATATACAGTGGCTCAAAACGAGCCATCAGAGCCTTCCGCCGGGGCAAGATCACACCACAAGCAGTTCGAATTATTAGTAGTAAAGAGGCCATTGATACACATTACATATATTCGTTCCCAGAACACCTTGGATCAATCGATGACATTCCCACGAATCCAAATGAATCGGCCAACAGCGTTGCCCGCGAACTTACGGACCGGGATGCTTTCACACGTGGCTTTAATTCTGCTGGATTCGAAAATCTACAACGGGACACGCCCATGACATATAATATTATTACAAAACATTACTACCTGGGGAGGAGAGAGTTTGCACCACCTCACAGTAGACTAAACAGAGCACAAGCTGTCACACTTAGACAATTACAGACACAGTCTTATTACTCACCGGCACAGGTAAAATAATGGTACGATATATAAGAAATGGATGTTGTTTGCAAGGCATGTAAGAAAGAAGTATGCGCGCTTGAGCATATACTCTGGGAATGTGGGTTGCTTGGCCATGGCCTTTCTCGGGAACGGTTTACAGGAATGATAAAGTCTCACGACCATATCCCCCCAGTCCTGGCTGTCCAGGACGTCCATGACAGAGCTAGAAAACTTGACCTCCCAGTCCCAACGTGGGATTAGCCAGGCAGGTGGCTAAACCCTGTACAAGACGTATAAATAAAGTTAGTTTCATCCATACATCCATCCATCCATCCGTCTGTCCGTCCGTCCGTCCATCCGTCCATCCGTCCATCCATCCGTCCGTCCATCCATCCATCCATCCATCCACCCATTCATCCATCCATCCATCCATCCATCCATCCATCCATCCACCCATCCATCCATCCATCCATCCATCCATCCATCCATCCATCCATCCGTCCATCCATCCATCCATCCATCCATCCATCCATCCATCCAACCATCCATCCATCCATCCATCCACGCATAACATCGAGGCGAACAAGGCTACATCAATGTTTTGTGGTGGGTGAAGTTTTCATCATTTTACAAGACTTTTTGTGCCGACGACGCCGTACTTGAGGTAGGACTACGCCAAGCCGGGTAAACGCCACACAGACGCACGCCAAGTGGCGTTCGTCGGGGGCGAGTGGCCGCGCATTCGACATGCACGTAATGATGGTCGGGGCATATCTCCCGATGAGTGTTCGGAAGAGTACGGGTGGCAAGCACCAATTTCCAAGCGAATGTCGACCAAATCCACTGATTACGGATACTCAGCCGGACCTGAGCCTAACACGCACACGGCGTCTAGAACATTTGAGAGAGGCAATCAGGTCAAGAACAGAGTCACCAGGGCGTCCCCCATGTCCTACATGCCTAAGGCGCACTTCAACATTATCCTACGACCACGTGGTGGCATCAATATTAGCAAGATTTGTTCTACCAAGGTTGGCAAAGCTATCATAGAAGCTGCAGGGTTGGGCTTGGATCAGATTGCGACAGACATCATCTGTCTGAACGTCAGCCAGAACATAATGGTTGCGAGTACGGAGTGGGAAAATGATTAAAGGTACGTGAGAAAAAGATCAATAGACCTGAGTGGTTGCAATTATGAGATCAACACCTATGAGGCTGCACCAGACGATACGTTCAAAGGAGTTATAAGAAACATCGACTTCGCCGGTGGGCCGGCGGAGCTTAAGAGAAATATTGTCAACCTAAGAAACCCCTTGGCACTCGAGGCTAAAAGAATTAAGAATACCGGCATGGTGATCATCGCCTTCTACGGTTACAAGGTTCCAAATTTCGTCAGGTATGGTCCGATCTCAGTGAAGTGTTCACTCTACAAGAAAAATATCGATATATGTTATGCTGGTGGCCAGCTCGGAAACAGAGATGACGTGTACCCCACCCCGGAAGCGACCGTGTGTAGAGGATGGGGTGAAATAAACGTGTTTAAGAAACACAGGTGTCAACCCAGATGTGAACTGTGTGGTGGTCCACACCCCACGGCGGACAAGATGTGCAGAAAGCATTACACAATTCCATACGTTGTCAGAAGAAGAAGTGAAAGAGCAATGGCAGCTAACGATGAAAAGGAACAAGTCGACAATCCGTTGAACCTGCACTCATCCAAGCTGCACTCCGTGGCAAGAGCTCCAATGAAAAACTCGAAGCCAACAGCAGCATCTCGCGGCAGGTTCAGGTCTCGAAATCGATCAGGATCGAGAGGAAGGAGTGACTCTAGATTTAGAAGAAGGAGTGCATCCAGGTCCAAATCCATGGTGAGGTCTGAAAATCGGAGTCTATTGATCAACCCAGAATCCAAAGGAGGCATTGGTTCCACGTGGGCCGACAAAGTGAAGGGATCGGCGATGATGAAAAAGACGCCAACAACCAGAGGACAATCTTCCGACAACAGACGACTTGCCTTGGTCGATGGTGCGCGAACCGAACCGGTAAGTGTCATGCTTTGCGACCCACCCCCAGAGCAAAGTAGGGAAATAGAGAGGCTCAAGAAGGAAAATGAAGAACTAAGGGAAATGAATAAAAATATGCTTACAGTATTAGCAGCAATTTAAAAACTTTTAAGTGAAACCAAGGAGGCCGAGAACAAAAACACGCCAAAAAAACGCCAGTTTCTGCGCCTGCGCGTGATGGGGTCATGTCGGCTAAGCGCAGAGCCGTCAAAAGTAAGCTCAAGAATACTGAAACGCACATTGAGGAAATGAAAGAAACTCTAGCCTCATTTGCAGATAAAATGAAAATGATAATGGACAGCATCTCACAGTTGACGATGAGTGTGGGACAAATGCAGAGTACAATAAATGATCCTAGGGAGGGCTTAAGGCATTTAGCGAAAGAGTGAAAACTCTTGAAATGATGAGTATGTCCGGCAATGACAGAGCGCAGAGTGGACCATCGTTCCTCACAGCCCCCCTGATTTTGCAAGTAGTGGATACGAATATCCCATATGGCCCACACTAAAAGAGAATTTCGAGTGTGGCAATAGAATTTTGGGGGGGTGGGTAAAACAACAAACGTGCCACACTCAAGCAATATCTCAAATCGCTACAATTTAAGCCGGATATAAAAGCACTCCAAGAAACTGCGTACGGATACATTACGCTCACTGGGTACAGAGCTATAGAGTGGAAAAAGTATGGTAGAGGCTTTTGTGTGTTTGTAAATAGGCAGCTGACACACATCTCTCACGATCTGGGCATTCGGGACAAGACCTTAGAGTATCTCATGGTGGAGGTATTAGTGCCGGTCTCATACAAAAATCAAAGAAACAACAGCTTATTTGTCCTCAACATTTATAGTAACCCGAAGCACTACAAGCAACAGTTCAAGATAATTTTCGAGAAAGCTACGAAACTCGCGGAAGCTAGGCCTCTAATCATACTATGGGAATTCAACGCTGCTCATGAACTGTGCGGGTATACTGTGATAAACCCCAAAGGCAGGAATATATGGCATCATGCTGACGAGCAAGACCTGGTATTGATTAGGATAAAGGGTATCCCACAAGAATCGGTAATTCTGTCTGTAGAGGTACCACACCCTACTTAATCTTTGTCAAGCACGTAGAGGATCCCATATGAACAGGTACCGGTCGTAACTTCGGCAGTGATCACTACGTTATCGAGGTTAAGCTGGAGGTTGAGAAAGGCCGCACTACAGGATTTTAGGTTGATTTGGATGTCTTTCGCAGAATTAGAACGCAAAGCGAACCAAATGCTGCCAAACCAAGCCTCAAAAAGTGGTGCGAATCTGTCAAGAATGGTATCAAATCACCCACCAGAAATCTTTTCACTGACGCTAACGTGGAGGCCATGGATCTAAACTAGCCCACTTAATTGAAGCAAAGCAGGCCAATACTTAAAGATGGCGGACTCAAAGACTGGATCGTAAACTAAGAAAGAAAATAGCAGAACTGAATAAACAAATCGAACTGCACTGCACGAACCCATGTAAGCAGCAGTGGGATGAATTTTGTGAAACGATAGATGGTGTTATGCCTGCGAGTGCCACAGCGAACGTTCATGCCTCTCAAAAAGGCAATCTGTGTCAAGGCGAGGCCGCGAGCCCGCCTGACACGAACAACTCAGCGGCGTCAACACGCGGCGGTGCCTCTCTGCCGCGCACGCACAGTGAGTCATTTCAGCCAGCGAGCCCGTCGAGCAAGCAACCGGCGCCTTCCTGTATGACGGGTCTGACGCAATGCCTGGCGACGTCACTCGTCCTTGGGTGCAGCCACCCTGCAGCGCAGCCTCTCCAGATTTGATGAGAAAAAATGACGCGGCCCAGCGGCGACCCCATTGGAAGATTCTGACCTCACGACCAGCGGCGCTTCTGGTTGGACATTTGGTTATTCAAAGAATTCACCCGGTTCATATAAATAAAGCCCTGAGGCGCGTTGCGAGCAGCAGACCTGTTTGAGAGCAGACCTATGTGTTAGATAGGAGAGCTTTGCTCTTCGGGTCTCTAACCTGTCGGCCCCAGTGCCGAATTAGTAACGCCTCTGTATATATGCTGTACATAAACCTTGTTTAACTCGCCGTCGTCTCGTCCGCTCGTCGCGAACGTGAAGAAGCTGAAAGGCGCGAACGTCGCGAGCGCAAGGTGGCCGAGAGACAGGAGCGCCTCGAGTTGAAACGAATAGAATTGGCAATCCTACAGTGTTCGCAGGCGCCTAGTGTAGCTTCTCCGACGATTCAGGTCAGCGTTTATAGAATTCGGGACCAATTGCCACTGTTCGTAGTAGGCGAGGACATGGCGAAGTACCTCGTCAAGGTTGAACACGTCTGTGAGCGAAATGCTTTGGAGCGGTCTCTTTGCGCGCGGAACCTGTTTGCTCTTTTTCCCTGTGAAGTGTCCGACGGGAACACTTGCTTGTCGAGGGAAGCGTTTGAGAGCTATGACGAGGTTAAGGAAGTGCTCTTGAGACGTTATAAGTTTTCACCCGAGGCTTTCAGGCAAAGGTTCCGGTATGCTAAAAAAGATAATGAGTCACACGTTGACTTCGCATTTCGTCTTAAAGCCGATTTGGTTGAATGGCTCAAAAGCGAAGGTGTTTATGACGACCGCGATAAAGTGGTGGAATGCGTTGCATTGGAGCAATTCTACCGCTGCATCGAGGAGGATGTCAAACTTTGGCTGCAGAACAAACTTGGTGAATTACGGCTAAACAGGGCAGCAGAGTTAGCTGAGGAGTATTATACTCGCCGAAAGTTGCATAGCAGGGCAGTGCACGTGGAAAAGGATGAAAGGAAAAAGGGCTTTTCAAGGAAACCTGGTCAACTGAAGCCGCGTATCTGCTACAGCTGCAAAAAGGAAGGGCACATCGCGATAAACTGTGAGCAAAAGTTTGCAACTATCCGAGCATCGGAAAACAAACGAAAGCCGCTAATCTGCTACAACTGCAAAAAGGAAGGGCACATCGTGATAAACTGTAAGCAAAAGTTTGCTTTTACAACAATCAGAGAATTGGAAAAGAACATGCGGTTGTTAGAGCCGTATATCCAAGAAATTATGGTGAATGAAAAAACGTGTCGAGCACTTAGAGACTCCGCGGCAACCATGGACGTTGTCCATCCTTCATTGGTGTCTCCGGATGACTTTACAGGAGAATGCGTGTGGATCAGGCAAGTCGCCGAGGAGCAGAGTGCTTGCTTACCAATCGCTACGGTTGTCATTGAAGGCCCGTTCGGTAAGCTTCGCACCGAAGCGGCTGTGTCTGTCGCGCTTCCCTATAGTTTTCCTTATCTTTTCTGTAACAACTCAGAGCAGCTACTCAAAGAGCAGGATAAATCGTTATTCTCCAACGTAGCGTACATGGCCCTCACGCGATCGCAAGCGCGGGAGCTTTCGCGGGAGCTTGATCTTGTTCTATGTGGTGAAACAAGTTTAAAAGCAGCATATCTGTGTGATCTTAGTGGCGAGTCGACGGAACCTCAAACACGAAATTCTCCGTGTTCGTCGTTTGAGCAATCACTCGAGCGGCGCGTCGCCGAAGCGACCGGCGCGGTATGCGTAGCAAGGGGAGACGACATGGCGCCATTGAGTCAGAGCGAGAGGGTTGCAACGCTCTCGCCTGTAGCGGAAAGTTGGAGTGACCTGTCGAGGGTTGATCGAGAAATGCTCATTCGAGAGCAGCGTGAGGACCTCTCGATTAAAGCGCTAATGGAAAGCGTAAACTTGGGAAAAAAGAAAAAGAATGTTTCTTTTTTTTTTGAGAAAGCAGGGCTTCTGTATCGGAGCAACACAAATGCGCAAGGTTGCAAGTATGAGCAGCTCTTGGTGCCAGAAAAGTATCGTCGCCAACTATTGGAAATGGCGCTTGAAAACGCATGGGCAGGGCATCTCGGGATAAAAAAGACCAAGACTAGAGTTTCCCTTGAGTTTTATTGGCCAAAATGCTGGAAGGATATCGAAGACTTTGTATGCTTATGCGGCATTTGTCATAGAGCGGTGAAATCCGCGGACAAGTGGAAGGCACCCATGAAGCTGGCTGATACCGATTATGAAGAGAAATTAGGAAGGCGGCCGAACAAAATACACAGCAGTAACTTGATGAAACCATACGTTCAACGGCAAGTTGTCGTAAATCTGCTGTTGAATGCTTCTGATCAAGAAGGAACAGAAGTTTTGAGTTTTAGTGATGTAATCGAAAGGGGCTTGGATGTAATCTTGGAGCAGTTGAACGTAAAGTCTAGGTTTATGAGAAATCTGTCTTTTTATGAGAAATTTGGACTCCCCTATTGTTGTTACACAGATGTGCAACGTCGCAAGTACGAGCAGCCCTTAATACCGCATAGGTATCGTCGCCTAAAAGTGGCCGGTTACTGAGATGGAGCATGATGCTCCCACAGCACAACTTTGACGTTCGCTACAAAAAAAAAGGAAAGCTATACGCTAATGCAGGTGCATTGAGCAGTGCGTTCTAGCTAGTACCTTCTCAACCTTTCGGTTTCCCGCTGGCGATTAGGGACAAAATTTTGACCTCATCACGACCTGAGCTGAGCGCTCTCGTCCAGAATGAGCTCAAGGAGCCAACCTTATGTTCTATTATAATTCGTTACGTTGTTGTACGTGTAAAAATTTGAGTTCTCATTTTAAAAGTCTTGTGTCCCACATGTGCCTCTTGATGTAGAGGGAACGAAATTCCGATAGACACGTAGCTAGGTATATGTTGTACTATACTTTGTCTGGTGTTCTGTCGGGTGACCGAGGGCACTTGCTTGTGTCGTGTGTTGTCTGTTGTCGAACCGTTCTTGACAAGTTGCAGAACCATCGACAAGTGCTGAAACCAAAGATCGTCAGAAGAGACGAGCGAAGCTAGTCGACAAGTTGTGGCGACAAGCCAGTGGAGCTGGGATCCGTCCTCAAGAACGGGATGTGTTCCCGGAACAGTCTGGAGCTGCATTATCCCCATGGCCCTGGAGGAGAACCTGGAGGGACCTGGCGAACGAGCGCACCTGACATCCGAGGCACGTGGAAGCAGCTCGTCTTTCCGGCGCATTGTCTGGCGGCGGGGGTGCTGTTATGCCTGCGAGTCCGCAGCGAACGTCCATGCCTCTCAAAAGGGCAATCTCTGTCAAGGCCAGCCCGCGATCCCGCCTGACGCGAACAACTCAACGGCGTCAACACGTGGCGGTGCCTCTCTGCCGCGCACGCACAGTGAGTCATTTCAGCCAGCGAGCCCTTCGAGCAAGCAACCGCTGCCTTCCTGTCTGGCGGGTCTGACGCAAGGCCTGGCGACGTCACTCGTCCTTGGGTGCAGCCACCTGCAGCGCAGCCTCTCCAGATTCGATGAGAAAGAATGACGCGGCCCAGCGGCGACCCCATTGGAAGATTCTGACCTCACGACCAGCGGCGCTTCTGGTTGGACATTTGGTTATTCAAAGAATTCACCCGGTGCATATAAATAAAGCCCGGAGGCGCGTTGCGAGCAGCAGACCTGTTTGAGAGCAGATTTATGTGTTAGAGAGGAGAGCTTTGCTCTTCGGGTCTCTAACCTGTCGGCCCCAGTGCCGATTTGGTAACGCCTCTGTATATATGCTGTACATAAACCTTGTTTAACTCGCCGTCGTCTCGTCCGCTCGTGTATGAGCTCTGCGCAGAAGCAGTCGCGAGCTGAGAAACCTACGCTAGCAAACGGCTGGTGACCTTTACGGCGGAGTTCGAAGCAGTGGCGCCTTCGGGACCGTGTTGGCGTCGCCGTCTTTCGTAACAGTGGTGGCAGCGGTGGGATTCGTGGCGCCCTTCGTAACGTCGTCGGAGGCGCGCTTCGCAACAATGGACAGATCAGGAACGGCAAAGCATGGAAACTCACTAAGCACCTCCTAGAAGAGCAAGGCACCAGGTCCAACCAGAGATCTTGTCTTGCCCGGGACATACCTAAAGCCCTTAAAAATCAAGACATTGAAACAGTTACTAAACAACTCATAGGCAAATACCTACCAGTCGTTAAGGAGCCATAACGATTTGCACGATCGGAATACTGGAGGTGGATTGACCCTTCACTTTATCCGAAATCAGAAGGGGGTTGAGTGAGTTAAACAGAAAGTCTGCCCTTGACCCAGATGGCGTCACCAACAAGTCACTCAGGAATCTCGACGAGCCCTCTATTGAATCACTGACTGATTTTATTAACGAAGCTGGAATTCGGGTGAAATTCCAGATGAATGGAAACCTTCTAAACTCATACTAATACCAAAACCGGGTAAACTCGAAGTCTGGAGAACCTGCGACCAATATCGCTAACATTATGTGTAGGAAAAGTTGTGGAGCATGCAATCCTCAACATGCTTAAGGATTTTTTGGAGGACAACAACATATACACCTACAATATGTTAGGCTTCAGATCCTCACTATCTACTCAGGAAGCTGTGAAGCGGATTAAACACCACATTCTAGACGGATACTCACGAGATACCAAAGCCATCTTCGGAATAGACATAGAGAAAGCATTCGACAACATTAGGCACTACTACATCCTTCCAACGATAGAGGCAATTGGACTTGGATCGAAAGTGTATAATTACACAAAAACTTTTTAGAGGCACGTACGGCGAGGTTAAGTGTAAGAGACACCAACTGAGACGTGGTTCGACTCGGTGATCGTGGAACCCATCAAGGCTCGGTGATTTCTCCCGTCCTCTTCAACCTGTGCATGATCGGCCTGTCCAAGAAACTGTGCAATATCAGCAACATTCGCCACACCATCTATACTGATGACTTTATTATATGGTGTGCTGGTGGTAGTGAAGGACGGGTACAAGATGCACTCACAGAAGCGGTGCAGAGAGTAGAGGAAATTTTGAGGCCCACTGGTCTCAGGTGCTCCCCACTGAAATCGGAGTAATTACTTTACAGAAAAGAGAAAGGGGGGAGAACTAAGGGCTGGAATCCACTATCCAAAAGTGACATACCTATATTGACTAAAATCGGGGTAAATATACCCAGAGTTGACACGATGAGGGTATTAGGCTTTTTATAGATGTGTGGCATCCGGACTACAAACGCGACCTTCCATGGAGCAGCATGAGCATCTCGACAGCCTCAGCCCTGGTACCGCTGCCACTGCACCCGGCCATGTACCCTCTTCGGGTGTTATTGGAGGTACTACTACCATGACGCTACCACAGCTGTGGCTTGCCGATCTCTCCTTATGGTTCAATATGATCGAGAACAAGTTCCGCATTCATCGCATCACGTCCGGGTCACCAATAAATATAGCACTCTGAAACGCGGTTCCGAAAACACAGCGCGGTTTATTAATGCATCTCCGCCATTCTTCCAACACTTTCTTTTTCATCCTCAGCAGACTACCCACTAATAGCTTATGTCCCAAGTGTGTCGTGCCAGAGGAAGAAGAAAAGTATGCCACAGATGCAAATGGCAGGAATCACATGGCGCTCAAGAAAATTATCTTCAAGACAGAGAATGCATACCGGATGATCAGACGACTTGCAGGGATACAAAAAGGCATGAATGAAGACAATCTTATCAGGTTGATCAACTCTTTCGTGCTATGTCATATTTCATATGCGGCTTCTATGTATAATTGGACACAAACCCACTTAATGAAGCTCGACGCAGCGATCAAGAAAGTCATCAAGAGCAAACTGGGTCTCCCGCTTCGCACCAGCACTCAAAAATTGCTCAAGTTATGGGGTACACAACACGACTAGAGAAATCGCGGGGGCTCAAGAAAGGTCACAAGTAGCAAGACTCTCTACAACTTGCACGGGGAGATCGATCCTCGATATAATCATGATCAACCCTGTCATTAAACAGGAGACGTACACCAAGATACCACAGGACTTTGCTGAGAGCATCATCGTGGCCCCGTTGCCAAGAAATATGCACCAAACCTTCAACGTCGCCAGAATGGTAGCCAGGGCTAAGGCTTTATAGAGGAAGTTGGATAAAGGAGGCCGGGGGGCTTGCTTTTTCGACTCAGCTTCACATAAAAACCGAAATAAGTTCGCCGCGGCAGTAGTTGAACCAGGGCAAGTGCACCAACTGCGCCACAGTTTACACATCCAAACTGGAAGTCACTGAACAGGTTGCTATCGCGTTGCCCCTGACGGATTATTGGTACACCGAGATATACAGTGACTCAAAACGAGCCATCAGAGCCTTCAGCAGGGGCATGATCACACCACAAGCAGTTAGAATTATTAATAGTAAACAGGCCATCGATACACATTACATATATTGGTTCCCAGCGCACCTTGGATCACTCGATGACATTCCCATGAATCCAAATGAATTGGCCAACAGCGTTGCCCGTGAACTTACTGACCGGGACGCTTTCACACGTGGCTTTGATTCTGCTGGATTCGAAAATCTACAACGGGATACGCCCATGACATATAATAAAATTAAAAAAATGTTAATACTTGGGGAGGAGAGAGTTCGCATTCCCCTACAGTAGACTAAACAGAGCACAAGCTGTCACACTTAGACAATTACAGACACAGTCTTATTACTCACCGGCACAGGTAAAAGAATGGTGCAATATACAAGATATGGATGTTGTTTGCAAGGCATGTAAGAAAGAAGTATGCACGCTTGAGCATATGCTCTGGGAATGTGGGTCACTTGGCCATGGCATTTCCCGGGAATGGTTTACAGGAATGATAAGCTCTCACGACCAACGTTACTAGAACCAGGCTCACGACCATATCCCCCAAGTCCTGGCTGTCCAGTACTCCCATGACAGGGCTAGGAGGCTTGACCTCCCAGTCCCCACGTGGGATTAGCCAGGCAGGTGGCTACACCCAGTACAGGACGTATAAATAAAGTAATTTTTGCCGTCCGTCCATCCGTCCGTCCATCCGTCCGTCCGTCCATCCATCCATCCATCCATCCATCCATCCATCCATCCATCCATCCATTCATCCATCCATCCATCCATCCATCCATCCATCCATCCATCCATCCATCCATCGGTCGTTCATTTAGAAGGTCTAACGTTCCCAGTGATTCATCGATGCAACAGCGACCACTGCTGCATGAGCGAACGCGTTCGCTTTTATGCGGTGCTAAATGTCATCGCTTCGTCTATGCTCTTCGCTTATCTCATACTCAAGCCTCTTCCTCTGGCTAACGCGCTTCTCTCGAAGCGCCAAGTAGTCAGCAACTAAACGCTTTAGTTGTGCAGCTTAGCGTCATTGTGCAGGGGCACCGCCATGTTGCTTCCGTTCATTCTATCAACTGCGGCTAGGTGCTAAGGCTCGTGTTGGCTTGTAGTGACCAGTAATATTCTGATAAAAAATGTCTATGCGTGTTTGTATTAGCCAAGTGACCCTCTACGTGTCTTTTAATATAGCTAACGTTTTCTATCACGCTACATTTACCCTACTCAACTTTTATGGCTGTTTTTTTCTAAACTATGGACATTGGCATTACGAACGATTGACATTAGTTCTTTCTGTGTAGCACCACTTCATATTGAGTGACATTCGTTGCGTCGAACCACCCTCGAACCAAATGACAATAACACCTCCAGTGTGGTAGGGGTAGAAGAAAGTCACACGCTTGCGCTGTGAAACGTGGTCTCACATACAAGTGCCCTAATATTCAGAGGTTGGATGTAATTGGCGTTTTATTGGCGTTTTACGCCACTATGATATTTGATATCTTCATTTTTTCGCATTTATTTATTACACATTTATTTATTTGCTTCAGTTACCACCGATAACTGTCTTTGCAAATCAACAAGGCATCACCCATGCAAAAGTGACTGCCCGCTTCCATCCGGACTTGCTTTTGCTACACGCCCACTGCGCTGACAGCAGTAAACAAGTCAGTCACCGATTCGTTTCATATCACTCTGGGACTAAATCATCAGGTACGTTTTATTGATATTAGCGAGATATGCTGTTCGCTTAGCCGCACCTGCTAAGCAAAATGCACCGAGGCAGTGTTCGGACTGCGTCGTCAGACCAAGAACGCTGCATCTCCAAATATGGGACATTCAACAGCATTTCGTGCACGTCAGATCCTCTTTCTGTGAAAGCAAAAAAGAGAGACAAGAAGTGTTTCAGTAGGAGACGCGAAGGAACGCGTCGATGGAGAGAGAGAGAGAGAAACAACTTTATTTAAGTGAAAAAAACTTGACGGCAGATCCACGAGATGAATGATGATGAGATTGGGTGAAGCTCCTGGAAGTAATACCGTGAAATTTTCTTTCGTTCATTCGCCTGGCAATATGCGTGCTTCCTCGCCGCTTCCCATTGTCGAACGTTTTCAAGATTTGCTTCACGACGTTGACAGGCTGCCTCGGCCTCTCGTTCCCGTACGGAAGGAAGTTGCCAACGCTGACGTGCCGGTGCAGCTTCTTGTTCACGTACAGCGGGATCTTGCCGATGCTGCCTTGCTGATTTGGCTTCTTGTTCCCGTACAGCAGGATTTTGGCGGTGACGTCGCGCAGCTTCCCGGTGCACTTCAGCCTCGCATGCTCTCACTTCAGGGTCCTGTCTGCGAGCGCGCGCCGCCGCTGTCCTGCGCGCCCACCTTTCGGCATCCTTATCCATACGAGCACACACCGACGACAACAAGCATCGGCAACTACAAACCTGTATCGATATGGTTTGTTTTGATTATAAAACCATTACTTTAGAAAATCCCTGCGTCTTTAGATTAGCAGCTGGCGTCTTCTTTCTGTTTTGCTTTAGAAACATCTGGCGTCTTTTTGTTTTTGCTTTTAGAAAACATCTGGCGGCTTTCGTTGGTTTAGTTCATCAATCAACGGCGTTTTGAACAAAATTTTTGTCGTGTTTATTCACGCACAGGAGAAATCTCACCAGGCACTACGTTGGAGGTAAACAATGGCTGCTACTGGGAATGAGAGACAGCAGAAGTCAGCTTTTAACACTTCTGCTTATACTACCGTTTTCTACTGAAACATGCCAATGGCTGCTAATGGGGAATGAGAGACGGAAGAACTCGGCTTTTAGTTAACGCGCACGCTGCAAATGTTTTTTACTGTTCAACAACGCACAGGAGAAATCTCCCTCCAGCGCCATCTTGGAGGTCAAAGCGTAAGACTGGTTAAACACTACGACTACGACTACGACTACGAGGGACGAACGGGTGCCACTATAAGGAGCTTCTCTCCTAAAAAAATTCACAGAAAAATGGCGATCAGGCCGTGCCTGGCCGCTGCCTCTCAGCTCACTGTATAGCCCATAGCTGTACTTCTAGGCTCGTATCTCTGCGTACTCTTTCCCTTGACTCGGACGAGGGAGTGGTCAGGAGATCAGGCGGGGGTGGATCCTCGCTGCAGTCTCATAGTATATGAGAGAGAGAGGCGACGGAGCCACATTTTGAGCAATGCGGACTGAACAGATCGGGGTAAATGAATGTGAATACCAGCGGGCACGAGAACGAGTTTGTTTGGAGGCGGCGCCATGTGATTTCTTGTGGTTTCGTAAGTTTGGGATGTGGTGGTAGTTTTGTTCGATGTGCGAGGCGATAGTGCAGAGAAATGTCATGGTAGGACATGAGGGGCTTGCTATAGTTCTCTGGGTTCGTGGCGGGGCCAACCGCTCGGTTGACGAATTCTCGAGCTTGTCGGTGGGCGGCCTTGTTCCCCGGATTTCATGCGTGCAACGGGCTCAGATAAGAGATATGGGAGGTGGATTATCGTCTTCGAGGTATAAGCGAGGGTCTCAAGGAACCGTAAGGTACCGGGAGCAAAGGTACCGCGAGCCAAATGGGAGATAGCGGTTTTTGAGTCGCTGAGAATCGTAGTCAAACCGGAGGACACCGCGAGGGCTACGGCCGATTTCTCGGCTTTGGCGGGGTGAAGGGCACGGACAGAGCCTGCTACTCGCAAAATTGCGTCGGTGTTGAGGGGGGCGCGAGTAGTTATTATGCTAAGTGCGTACGCGCTTTGTTGAGAGGGGTAGCGGGCCGCGTCCACGTAGGCCACGTCGCGCCGCGAGGTCTAGTCGTCGTGTAAGGCTTGCGCTCGTGCTCGCCGTCTATTGTTGTGGTGTCCTGCAAGTATGCTTTTCGGCAGTGGTTTGACGAGAAAACATCGACGTAAAGTCGGAGGTATAGAGACCGGGTTTGCGCCCGATGGCGAGGCGGTGAGTCTTATGCGAGCGAGTATCTGGCAGGCCGGTCTTGCTACCACAAAGTCTCTGAATTTGTGCTGTGCGATGCGCTTCGATGAGTTCGTCGGGAGCGCTGTGGTTGCCGAGGCTGTGTAGATGCGACATAGAAGTCGTGCGAATGAGTCCAAGCGCCGTCTTGTAGACTTTGCGGATAAGTTGGTCCAGTTTGTCCCTCTCACATCCTAATGGGCGCAGGTATGGTAGCGCTTACGTGAGACGAGATACGACGAAGGTGTGGATAAGCTGGAATAGCTCTTCTTATTTCATGCCTTGCTTTCGAGCGGACACGCGAGCAATGAGGCAGGTTGTTTGAGTGACGGCAAAAGTGATGCGTTCCAGTGCTATTGGTGTTTCATTGATTTGATCTAATGAATAGGCCTAAAATGCGCATGTGGTCAACTTGTGGTACGGCTACACCGTTGACATAATTTGGATGGCCGGTTGGGGAAGGTACTTGTTCCGACGGCAGGTCGGGAGGACGAAGCAGCAAGAGATCCGACTCGCTCTCCGAGCACGTGAGGCCTGCCTGCGTCGCGTGGCTAACGACGGCGTCGGCCGCACGTAGGAGGGTCTCCTCTATCTCGCCGTCTGAACCCATAGTCGTCCACAGCGTGACGTCGTCTGCATATATGGCATGACGAAGGGCCGGGATGTCATCGAGTGAAGAAGGCAGCGTGCGCAACGCAAGGTTAAATAGAAATGGAGACAAAACCGCTTCTTGAGGGGTGCCTCTGTCTCCGAGTGTGAGGTGTTTAGAGGTGGAGCCACTGGCTAACGATATTTCATTGGTACGGTTCGAAAGGAAGTCACATGCTGCAGTTATATGTACGTTCACCCGGGTCAATAGCGGCAAGGTTTGAGGTGATGGCTTCGTGTCGCACCGAGTCGAATGCTTTATGAAGATTTAGACCGAGCGCGGCGCGAGTGCCGACCTTCGGCGGGGTACAGAGGAGGTCGTGGTGCATTTGTACTAGCGCGTCTTGCGTCGATAGGTGGGCGCGAAAGCTGATCATTGTGGGAAGGAGAAGGTCATTTTCTTCAGCGTAGATCTGTAATCGGGCAAAGACAACGTGCTCTATTAGCTTGCCAATGCAAGATGTGAGCGATATGGGGCGTAGGTTGGTGATGTCCATCTTCTTGCCTGGTTTGGGGATAAATACGAGCCTCGCGTGTCTCCGCTCTTGTGGTATGTGTCCCGAGTGCCAGCACTCATTAGCGTACCACGTGAGCGCATTCACCGATTTCACGCTGAGATATCTGGGGGACTCATTGCTTACGCCATCAGGACCAGGCCCCGACGTTGTGCGAAGTTTGAGCATTGGGGCGTAGATTTCCGCCTCCATAATATCTTCGTCCAGTCGGGGGTTTGGTTTGCCGCTGTATGGGGAAAGCGCTCCGGTGGCACGTTCGGCTGGGCGAGGTTCACGTAACGACGAGCAAACTCTTCGAGCAGCTCGTCGTACATGCCAGGGTAACGATGTAGCAGCCGGTGAAGCTGATTTTGCGCAGACGACTTGGACGCACAGGGATCGAGAAAATGTCGTAGTAGGAGCCACGATCTCTTGAAGCTCATCTGCCCGTTCAGACTGTCACACAGCTGACCCCACTGCTGTTTCGCGAGGGCGAGGCTGTGGCTCTCAATTTCGCGCGCTAGCGCTTCGATACGGCGGCGTAATTTCTTTTTGTGACGCTGCCGGCGCCACTTGCGCATGAGGCCAGCGTGTGCGTCCCACATGTGGAGGAGGCGAGAGTCGGTTGTGGGTAAGTCGGTGGTAGTCTTCAATTCACGGGTTGTTACTTGCACGTGCTTTTCGCAAGGAAATGATCCATTCATTGATGCCTGTAATGATGTCGGAGGCTTGTTCTTCACGCAACTGGTGGAATTTCGGCCAATCGTTATTGTGAGCTGTGGGTTTTGGCTTCTTGCTGAGGCGCGTTTGAACGGTTATCACGAGGATGTGGTCACTGCCCAATAAAAGGCCCGTGTTGTCCCAAGTAGCACGCGTAACGTTCTTGCACAGTGTTAGGTCCGCGATGTTTCACGGCACACACTGTTGCCTATGCGTGTGGGCGGCTGGTGTGGGTCGTTAAGTAGGGTAAGGCGAAGGTCTTGTACTAGTGACCATAGCTTTCTTCCTTTCGGATCAGTGTGCGTGTAGCCTCAATCGGGATGTCGTGCGCTAAAGCCGCCAAGCAAGAGCAGCTGCACGTCTCGGACGAGAGCGATCGTCTCAGTGAAGAGGCGAGAGAAATCTGCCGCTTTCTCTCGAGGTGAACTGTACACATTCAGGACGAAGAGCATTTTGCCTGTGCGTTTGCGCGGTAGAATCTCTACGATCGTATTCTGAATGCCCGTTGCTTCCCAATCGTGCTTTACAGCTGTGAGGCTGTAGTGAACGAGCGTGGATGAACAGGGTGAAGCATGTGTATCAAGCTGATGGTATACACGGTACTTCCAGATTGAGGTCTATCCTTTCGCTGCTTCAAGGTTCCTATACTGCGCAGTGTATTCGGGGAGGAAGAACGTAAAATAATGTGACGCGTTTGTTGCCGCTAGTTCAGTGATTATGTTGTTCCTCTTCTTTTTTTCTTTTGCGAATGGACAGACGATATTTCGCGGATTTTAGAGTACGAAGTGAGAAGTGGAAATGGGCAAACGCGAAGAACGGTAACAGACGGGTTTCGAACGCAGCATATGATTATGCTTTATGCAGAAACCTTTCCCGGAACCATATCGATTTAGTATTTTCGAGCACAAATGGCGATCACTTCAAAGCCACTAACACTTATGGACACATGCTGCTGAATGTCAACATACGTTCGATGACAACAGAAGCACGCGTATATACTCTGTCGTATTTAGGGAAACCGCTGAGCGCAGAAAAGGCCCAGGGAAAGAACGGCCGCCCTACTAATTGTACCACGGGACGTAAAATGATCGAAGTCACTTTTGAAGCAACGAGTGGCATGGTATCGCGTCCTTATTGTGTCAGACTTGCAATCGTAAAGTGCTGATAGATTGTGTTATGTATGTTGTGTGCTGAGCATTTCGCATATATTGCAACACAATGTTCAAGTGCGTGAGGGAACGAGATCTCATTTATATACAAAGACGGAAAGGCGTAAAAATCCAGGAAACTACGCGCGCATTTCATTTTGAGTGTAAGAAACAGTTGACTATTGCCATTCACTATATCGATTCCGGGATGGTGTCTTTGCAACACAAAATAAATGAATAATTATACGAGTAAGCAGCATGAAGAAAAAACGACGAATATTTCGTGATGCTATGATGTCGAGAAAAGTATTGCATGTGACAAAATATGCGTGATAACACCCTTCGAAGCAAAGTAACTAACACGTGTCCGGAAGTGCATGCCACTTGAATGAAGAAATGACAGCTCGCACAATTATAACCATCTCGTAGTGACTGCATTTGTTATTGAACTAAGCTGCATCGCTCTCCAAAGTATTATGTAGCAATTTGTGAGGAAAGGGTGCCGTGAGTACTCGGTGGGACACGCAGAAAGCGATGGCTCTGGCAGGAGTTCCCGCTGTACCTTGAACCGGCAGTCGATGCAGACGGACGCCGTAGCCCACAATCCTTTGCGTGAGCCATAATTTTGCTATCCACCTTTTCAGGTGTACAGCGTCGCGTGTCTTTCTGCAATTTATTGAGTTTATTTTAAGCTGCGGCGTTATTCTAAGACGCGAGCACGTGCAGGACGCTTGCATTTATTCTGTTTTAGTGAAACAGTTCAATGGTAACAAGTCATGCTTGAATCTCGCCTCGTTTAGAAATCGCACCTAATAGTGTCATGCGAATGCAGAAATACCGCAGATTCAGCAATTATATACGTGACAGATAGTTTATGTCACACTATATAGTTCATTTTGAAGAACAGAAAGCAATGTAGCATCTATAAAAATGCCCTTGCATTGAGGTATATTCGTCCACACAGATATTAAAAGTTCGATCATTCAATGAATGAGCGGATGGAAAACTTTATTTATTGTCCGGCACATTATTGGCCCAGGCTCAGGTCTCCCATGTGGGCACGTCAAGGTCTTTCCTCTCCGCCGCTCCACGGGCATGCTTCCCAGTTCGCAGAAAAAACCTCATGACTAATACGCTTCGCTTTAGCCTCGAATTCCAGAGATTGTGTATTAGTGTAGCTTTGTCTGTCTGGCACATCTTACAGATGTTGGTGCTATCGACCTCAGGGTATATTCTGTGATACAGCAGTGGATTAGGATAACTGTTCGTTTGCAGTGCTCGCCAGGCGAGTGCGAGGCCTCTACATCAATTGCCACTATGCAGAGGATAGCATCGCCGGACGAAGGAAAACGCCTTGATCAGTTCATAGTATCCCGTAAGTCGATCCTGATCCGACTATAGATACTTACTCTTCAACAAGGCCTCCTGCACGGTTTGTTGCGTCGCGTGCGGCAGATTGCGCTTTACCGCGTTATGGTTGGCGAAGTGCGGGCAGACTTCACTCATATGTGCGGATATCCAGATCAAGGAGGCCTAGGAAATCTGACCGGCACGCATACTCGAAAAGCTACATTCTGAATTCTACCCTTAGCCTGCGCTTCAATCATATTCCTACCCTTCCGTACTGCTGAGCGTGAGTCACTGAGCCCAGCTTGACTTTCGGGATAAGTTACGGCCAAAGCAATGACTACTTCTTCAGCGCGCTATCCGGACCGTCCGTCCGGATAGCGCGCGGAGTCTGTGAAACGCATGTTCTTATGGTTGTAATACGCTTTCAGTAAAAGTGCGGCTCTTGCTTTTACAGTCAAAGCTGTTATGACATCAGAACACGGGTCACGCGCGCCGCCGTAGTTCTCCACCGCTGTCACCGTCGCCGCCGCCGCCACCGGTGTCCATCGGAAACCAGTATCAAAAGAAAAAAAACTAAGAAATAAAGAACACCCATGACACAACGCGAATCGAACCCGGGTCCATTGCATGCCAGCCTGGGCATTGTACCACTGAAGCACGCTAGCTTTTTTTTCATGGTATTTAAGTACTTGGGCAATAAAGGCAAAATCAAGCGAACAAAAGTACAATGAAATTGCGAAAGTAAGCGTTCAAGTGTTACTCATAAACACTAAGTGGCTAACACAGCGCGAGTTCCTTACATGGAGAGTTCTTCACATCGTGTTATACAAACAAAAAAGGGGTGAGGTCAGACAGTTCTCTAAGACGGAGTACCAGTCCGGTCTAATGTCTAGCTCGTCGTAAATGTTTTTTAGGTGGATAGCCATTTGAATGAAGTGTGCACTTGAAGAGGTGGTGGGCTCTGCATTGCGGTCTTGCATTCGTGTTTTCCACAAGCTGTGCATACCCATGAGGAAAAACATATCATATGGTACTTCATCACGCGTTGCTGGTAGAAGATAACGTATTGTGTGAGAATTAATGACGAAACGCTTTTTCAGTGCTCGCTGAAGGACATCCGAAAATAGTATGGCATCTTTGCAGCTAACAAAGCAATGTTCAATCGTTTCCGGCCCATCACATAGACGGCAGTTAACAGACGGAAGGAAAATACCTTTTCTTTCTAACCATGTGTTTACCGCCAATGTTTCAGAGTGGAGTGTATAGAAGAATGTTTTTGAATTCGGTGGAATGTACATTTTGCGCACTCGCTTCAACACATCGTGACCTGGAAGATTGGCGTACAGTGAACGGTACAATGGAGGTGGGAAGAGTGTACTCAGTAGGTCCTTATAGGGCACCTTGCGCGACTACTGTGTACAGGTATTCTACAGAGAAGCGAGCTTTAAGGAACTGAACTGCGAGGTAATTTTCCTGCATGAATCTCCACAAGCATGGGCGTTCGGAGGAGTTGGATGAAACATATAAATCTGGTAAGCAATCAACAAGTGTAACCTGCAAGAAGGAACGGATTACAGGATGGGAATTGTCTCAAAAAAGAAAAAAAGAATCGGGACACTATTTGCCACAGATGAAGGTGTTTTAGTCGTAACCCACCCTCACTAACTGGCTTGAATATATTATCACGACGCATGGGCTCAAAAGTCGAAGATCATATGAAAGTAGCGAAAATCCGATGAAAGCGTTGTATATAGAATCTTGCGCAATGAATAAGTTGCAATACATAGTAAAGTTTTGTCGCTAAGAAAGTATTGCAAGCTTCAGCTCTCCCAAATATCGAAAGTCGATAGGGCACAAATGTCTGAACCTGTCGTTCAAGCTTAGGGACGCGTTCCTTCCAGTAATGTGCACTGAATCTATATGCATGCAATGGTACACCGAGGTACGTTGGAGGAGTTCTTGTCCAATTAATCCCTGCAAAGTGGTTCGGTGTGCTACCCCACAAGCCAAACCACAGTCCTAAACTTTTAGAGGCATTTAAACGAGCTCCTGATACTACGCCAAACTTTTCAATAGTATATACCACATTTTCGACACTTGGTTTATCTGTGCAAAAGAATGCGACATCGTCTGCATAAGCCAATACTTTAACCTCACTGCCTAATATTCTAAAGCCACGAATGCAACTCGACTGTATTATGCTTAAGCACAGTGGTTCTAGATAAAGTGCAAATAAAAGAGGTGACATCGGGCATCCCTGTTTTACAGAAGAGCGAATAAAAACTGGCTTGGAGAGTTGACCATTGACTATCAGACGAGTTGAGCATTCATTATAGCATGATTTAACGCCTTTAAGAACAACTTTGCCAACATTAGCTTGTTCGAGAAGAGAAAAAAGGAAGGAATGACGAACACGATCAAAAGCTTTTGCAAGGTCTACCTGTAGCATTGCAAGATGTTTTTGAGAACCATGACAGTATTGAAGCACTGTTAGAGCGACATGTGTATTGGTTTGTATGGATCGACCTCTAATCCCACATGTCTGATGAGACCCAATGAGGATCGACATAGCCTATTGCAACCTATTTGCTAGTACTTTTGCGAAAATTTTGTAGTCCACATTTGACAGCGATAATGGTCTGTAGCCCTCGACGAAGCGAAGTTTTTCCTTGTCAGTTCTTTTCGGTATTAACACAGTGTGACTTTTGCAAAAAGATTGTGGGAGTGTATCCATGTCATAACTCATCTGAAAAATATTCAGCAATATAGGAGCAAGCGTTTTCTTGAAAGCTTTGTGAAATTCGCCTGAGATGCCATCAGGCCCCGGTGTTTTCAATAAAGGCAAGTTGTCGATTGCTTGCTCAATTTCCTGTATAGTAATGGGCCCATTAGTGACTGCACAATCATTGTCCTTCAAGGGGTTCACAAGAGAAACAAAACTAGCCTTGAGGTGAGCGTCAAGATCATCAGAGGGAGAGCTAAATAAGCTGTTATAGTGCGTTTCGAACGTCAAAGTAATGTCTCCGTTATCTTTTATGAGCACATCGTTAAAGTACAAGTCTGGAATAACTTTAGAAATCGCATGGCGTTGCTCATCAAGTAAAGCTTGGCGCGTCGGTTGCTCAGAATTTAAAGTGCGCTGGTTCCGAGATCTAATACGTGCCCCTTGGAAGCGAGCAGCATCATATCTCTGTAGTTGGCACTTAATATTCTCAATATCTTTGATGTACTTTCCCGGCATTTCGCATTCCATCTCATAAAGATTGCAAAGACTTTTAACAACTATCTTTTCATCATTCTTTCTATAGAAAGACCTAACAGCCCCAGTTTCTAAAGCTATAGCACGAACTTCTTGTTTAAAAAGCTCCCAAGCAGCGAAGATATGAAAACCAATCGAAAAAGATTGCCTCAATGCCATCTAAACGCGATTAATGAATTCCTGATCACAGAGGAGCTTCGCGTTCATTTTCCAAAGAGCCCACTGGGGACGGAATTGTTTGTGACGATTTTCACCAATTTGCGCTATGACAATACAATGGTCTGAGAATGATACAGCTTCGGTGCTGCAGGAAATTTTACGAGATAGGAGTGATGAGGACACGTAAATCCGGTCAAGGCGAGCATGAGAGCTGCCTTGTACTCTTGTATATGCTGTTGCCCGATTCGAGACTCCGATGTCAATTAGTCCTGCATTATCTACAATACCGGATAAAAGCTCACCACTCCTGTCTCTCTTTCCAGACGAATTATAACGATCAATAGCTTCACATACGCAGTTGAAATCTCCCATAAGTACCGTGCATCTGTCGACGTCAATTAAATTACGCACTTTTTCAAATAACTCAAGTCGTTTCGGAACATCATTAAACGCATATAGATTGATAATTATCTATGGCACTCCTTGCAACAAAAAATCACAGCATATATACCTGCCCTCTTCATCAACACTAGTGCAGAACGCTGAACAGGGTAGGCTTTTTCTCAGAAACAACCAACAGCCCGCAGATAAACCTTTAGCATGTGAGACACACACATTAAACTGAGACAGAAAAGGCCGCAGGGCCTTCTCGGTCTCTTCCTCGCTCTCGATCTTTGTCTCTTGGATGGCGACAAAGTCGAGACGCTTCCGATTGAGAAGTCTACGGAGCTGCGCTTGTTTCTGCGAAGACCTAAGGCCGCGTACGTTCAAGGTGGCAAATATGAGTCGCTCAGACTGCGCCATGGTGACTACCTTCTAATTCGCTTATCGTCCCACTTGATCAGTCCCAAGAGTTGGCGCTGAGGCTTCCCGTGAGCCCCCAGCAGGCCTCCTAGATCGGGATCAGCGACACTTCCCCTTTGGCATGGACTTTCGACGACGGCGTGACTCCCTAGTCACTGACGCTGGGTCACTCCCTTTGCTTGAATCCGAGCTGGACGATGCGCGACGTTTTAGTATTGCTGTATCCGTAGAGATCTGCATATCATCTTCCGACACTGCACCATGATGAAAAAGCTGCTGCGAAGCTGCAGCGCAAGCAGGTGATGAACTTTCTGCGGCATACAGCCCAGAGTCTCTATCTTGTACTGGTGGTTCTTCGGCATCTTTATGGGTCAGCGCAACAGCACTCTTCATAGGAACTCCTACTTGTGCGAGGGGTTGTGCGGAGTTGTTTTGGGTATGCTGCTTGCATGATTCACTTGGCTCTTTGCACGCAGAAGTTTCAACTGTGTCAACAGCGAGTGACTTTCTTTCCTCTTCTGGATTCCTTGTGGTAGAGCCTGCAACATATGACATTGACGGAGTGTCTCCCGTTGCGTCCAAAACCATGGTGGCATCTATAATATGCTCTTGTAGGTTATCATCTGGCTGTTTTGTGTGCTGTCGCAGCTTGTTGGCGTATGTCATAACACAATCTTCGGCCGAATGACCGAAGCGTCGACAGTTGTCACAGCGAGGGGTCCTGCAGTTTCGACGGATGGGTCCAACCTTACTGCACCGAAGGCAAAGTGGTGGGCGGCCAGGTATCAGGACGAGGCTTTGCACTCCGCAGACAACAAGAATATGAGGAATATCCGCAATGCGAACTCCATCAGCAAGGGACAAAACAACATCCCTATTTAGCGTCCGCATTTGTTCCATGTCCGCTACTTTCCAGCTTTCTTGTGATATTGTCTTGACCTTCCCAAAAGCTTGCAGTGCCTCGTACACATAGGCGTCCTCCAAGCGCTCAGGAAGCCACATAAGCTTCAACTTCACTTCCGTGGGCTCCGGGTCTATAACGAGGCATCGACGACTTTTGACGAAAACTTCGCCTCTTGTGACCAACTTTGTTTTCGTCAGCGTTGACTTGCATGTGACCATCCAAACATGAGACATTTGAAATTGACCTATGGAGCTTATTTCCTTCAAGTCAATGATGTCCCGAAGAGCATCTCTAAAATCTTGAACCCGGTAGGGGCGACCAGCTAAGTCCGCATGTAGAAAAACAGAGTCCACAACAAGCTTACCGGTGGGAAGGCGAGGAAACACAACACGGTAGTCATTGCCGCTGGCTGAAGCCTGAGCAGCACCTCGGCCCATGGCCGATAAATCCTTCGAAGCGGAGAACATGAAAAACGCGTCCGTTCAGAACGTCGTCTTCGTCTCAACCACGCTAGCTTCTGTTGCCATTGATGCCTGAAACATTCACCAGTAATTTTGGAGTACGCAACACATGCTTCATCAGAAGTCAGGCAAACACATACAAGCAAGGGGAAGCCACTCCGGAACGGTGTCAAAAGTCTCAACAACACTGCGCACTTGAGCAGCTGCTTCACGGAAGACGGATCTCGTAAATCGTAATGGCTCAGCGTGTCTATCGATCATGCGACTTTTCTATCGTGAATAGAGTCCCAACAACATAAACAGTTGATATAGAGTGTTACAAGTGAGACTCTCTTTGAATGAGGAGAACCTAATATAATGAGCTTTGATTGGAATCTCTTTTCCTATCGTTCTTTTTAGAATGTCTGAAAAATAATATGCGTCACGACAATGAAATAAAGAATATTCTATCGTCTAAGGTTGGTGGCAGAGTCTACAAGCCACATTCCAAGGCACATATATAGATTTTTCATCCAGCCACGTTTTCTCTGGCAAAATCGAGCCCAAGCACTCTGCGTGCCAATGCAGAACTTTACGACAGAGCTACACCATGTCTCGGAACTGCTTTTCGAATAGCCGATAATCTTCGTAAATTGATTGATTTGTGGGGTTTATCGTCCCAAAACCACCGTATGAATTTGAGAGACGCCGTAGTGGAGGGCTCCGGAAATTTAGACCACCTGGGTTCTTTAACTTGCACGCAAATCTGAGCACACGGGCCTACAATATATTCTAGAGTAGCTTCAACTAGAAATTATGGCACTTCATGCATATTTCAATCGTGATCATGTGCTTCGTCTTCCGCGCAGGCCTGGTGTTTTTTCTGCGACCTAGGTTGTAAATCGGGTTCATGTTTGTTGGAATTGGGGCAACATGTATTTTCCCTTTCAATTGCTTAGGTCGCCCCGGCACAGTGGTCTAGTGACTAAGTTACTCGGCTGCTGTCCCGCAGATCGCCGGGTCAAATCCTGGCTGTGGCGGCTGCATTTCCGATGGAGGCGCAAAGGTTGTAGGCCCATGTACTCAGATTTAGGTGCACGTTAAAGAACCCCAGATGGTCGAAATCTCCGGAGCCCTCCACTATGGTGTCTCTCATAATCATATGGTGGTTTTGGAACGTTAAACCTCACAAATCAATCACAAATCAATCAATCTCCCCTTCAGAGGGCGAAGGTGCCTAGTCGTAATAAATAAATGTTGAAAGCATAAGCGTTTGTCTCGAGAAAGGTATCCATGTGCTTGCATATCTGCGCCCGCTCTCCCATGTATGTCTACCCGCTGTGCTCTTGAGATATTGTGAGTCGGGTGAAAGATTCCTCGATGAGATCGGCATGTATGGATAAAATTTTCTAAATGGTTTTGTTAGGCAAAGGTACACTGTATCCAGTGCTATTCCCCAGCCAAAAAAAGGAGGGGGGGCTCCTCGAGTCAGCTGCCGTAACTGATCGCCGAGTGACAGCCCACGAAATGGTGGGAAAAACATTGAAGCTGAAGGAAGGAAGGAAGATAGGAGAGAAAGAACGGCTGGGAGGTTAACCAGCCTATAGGCAGCCGGTTTGCTACCCTGCGCTTGGGAGGGGGATGGAGGAGATGAAAGATAGATAGAAGAGAGGGAAGAGAGATGAACACAGCACATTCGACAGCACACGCGCGCCCACTCAGTCATAGGCCAGTCTTGTCTTTCGCGGTGTGTGACATTACAGTTACAGCCGCTTCTTCTAGTCCGCGTCGCGTAGGAATTTCAACAGAGCTTTTGTCGCCTTCTGTTGCAATGTTTTCTCTCGGACACTTGGCAGAATAGTGTGCACAGACAATTGGCTGTTATCGATGCGCGCAAAAACGGACGCCAGTGACCATCTCTGGATGTCATACAACGGACAGTCACACAGGATGTGGCACAGCGTCTTTTCGCAATGACAGGCATTGCAGAGAGCGTTGTCAGCCATTTATATGACAAAGGAATAAGATTTTGTAGATGCCACTCCTAGCCATAAGCGATGAAGAAGGGTGGCTTCTCTTCGGTCGAGCCCAGTGGGCATGCGGAGAGCCATCAAAGAGGACAGGTGGTGTTGACGATTCGTCTCGTTGCTTGGTGAGCACCATAGTGAGAACGTGATTTCACGCGCAAGTCGTCGAAGATTACTGGCAGCATCGGTCCTCGAAAGTGGTATGGCTTCTTTTCGTGTTCCTTCAAGAGCTGCCCGCACGGCAGTATCGGCATGTTCGTTCTCTATGACGCCGCAGTTACTTGGCAGCCACTGAAACGTCACATGATGCCCTTTCTCGTGTGAAGTGTGGAGAAGGCACCGAATTTCGAAAACAAGCTGTTCGTACGGCACGCGACGCAGTGCTCAGAGCACAGATAGTAGGGCAGCCGTTAAGTCACTGAAAATTGACCATTGTTGTGGTGATTCCCGATTGACCACTGATGTTTCAGACTTGAGCTTTAGGAAGATGCCTGCCGTGATCGCATAATAGCTGATTAATCTCTGACGAATATGCCATATTCAACGACACTACCACCATTTACCATGTGCAACACCTCATTGCATTCATGGCACCTCACTTTCTGGGAGCCCTTGCAACAGTGGTAATCGCGTTGACAGTGGCTAGTCTATGCCACTGTCAACTAGAATACTATGTACTGATGAGATTGAATCAATTCATTAACAGACCTAGTCCCCCTATTTTACTGACCGTTTTTCTACATTTGCACTAACTAGATTAGTGCTTTGCGCTGTTCTCGCAATTATACTGCTGTGTACATGTTATCAAGTCACATGCTAATACATGCTTTTTTTCTGTAGATGAGATTCCAAAGACTGCATGTGCTCAGCACTGTATCAGATTGATTGCACTCGTGCGTTGGCGTCTCGGCAACCAGTGACACTTATTATAAGCGACATGCTTTTACAGTCATGACCTGTACTATGTTGCCCACTTGCATTGATACATATGTTACATGCTCTTTTTTTACAAACAGAAGCATTGCTATTTACAAATAAACGAAACAAGCCTTAACAGACTAATTAGTTTGTCGAAATTGTTCGTCGTAGTTAAGACGCGGTCATCCCACTTCTGACACCATGTATCAGATTGATTGCACACATGCGTCGGCGTCTAAGCAACCAGTGACGTTTATTATAAGCGGCATGTTTTTATACAGTCGTGGCATGTGCAATGTTGCACGCTTGCATTGATACATATGTTACAGCCACTATGATTGCACTCAGTGTTTTTGGACGCAAGATCTTATGCGAATTACATTGAACTGGCAATTTAACCACAGAACTATGTCGTCCAAGTTGAGCACACTGCTGCACCTGGAGACGTGCTTATAGGACATGGACTCTGACGCGGAACTTAATTTAAACTGTCAAGTTGTGCAAGTTGACAGAGTTTCAAAAGGCTGAAAATACTTACTGTTGCCAAAGACATTTCGCTTTTAGTAGTGTCCGCTGTGAGCTTGTTTTATGTGCACCTTACCAAATGAATGAACAGACAACTAAGCCAAAGAAAGCATAGGTGAAGGTATTTGCTCTACCGCAGTTTGATTTTTCAGTTTAAACGAATGAAAGTGGACGAAAAAGCACCCATTTCATTTTGGGGATCTAACCCCACAACAGTGAAAGTACACGTCTAATGCTGTACCAATCGAAGTTGCTGAGTGTCCCTGTCGACTCGGGTGTTGGTCCATGTAATTCCTAGAAGTGTTAGCCAGCGCCACTTGTGGGCAAGGTGACGTGTGGAACATTTTCACTGAGGATGGCACGCGACTATGGCTCAAGATGGCTGATTACTACTAAAACCCCGTATGCTAATTTAGGCTGATAACTCTACCAAGTTGCGAGCTTCCCGCTTTGAATGAACAAAAGGGGAATTGTTTCCATAGGTTCATTCCTTTGTTATAACAAACAAAATAAATTCAACAATTAGCCCAAGGAAAGCATAGAAGACATTGTAATCTTTATCTTTAGTTGTAACTATCAAGTGAATAGGCGAAGCCGTCACCGAGTAACGGTGACAACTGATTCGTTTATTTTCTACCTAAATAAGGAAATGAGAGTTAGAGTACGCATAATTTTCCTTTTTGTCCGTGGTATTCGAACCCCCAAATTCCGCATATAACGTCCGATTCTCTACCAATTTTAGAAAAAAAGGTCCTTCTTTCATGCATTTCTCGGCATCTGGAATTCTAGGCAAGCAGAAACCTGACTTTGTCTCAAATATTGAGTTCCCCATGATCTTGCGTTACCATGCGCACAATGTGTATCCACAACACCTTAACAAGAATTCTTGGCATCCTCACAGCTTCTCGAACTTCACTATCATCCGATGGATTATCTGTGGAAACCTATAGCCATGCCATTCATTCGTCCACAACGAGTCGTCTTCGGGCTCCTGCCTCTTGCTTGCCTTCCGCGGAATGCGTCATGCAGCACAGCCCATTGGTGTGGCCTGCCCGTCTGCCTTCACTCCGTTTAGGGACTCCCTTATGTGTTGGTGCACATCATTGCGCTGTGACCAATGGCGGATGAAAACTGGGCGACTGACTGTGTCTCACCTTGCCCCCGCGGGACATGTCAGCATTCTCCGGATCCACCCCGGGTTTGTGAAATGATGTGAAACATCCTCACGTCGGTGTACGTCAGTGTTATTGTACGGTGCTGTTTCAAGGACAATCTCAAAGCTTCCAGATAATGCCACACCTCTAAATGTTAGGCTGCTCGGCTGCCATACAGCAAATCTATTGTTTTTAGTAACTGCCATAATGTCATAGAACCATATTGTTAAGTTGCACAAGCGTAATGTTTGGTGCATCGTGTTGCCATTCTTGTATTTCACCACCATATACGACTGCAGTGAAATTGGCCAACCTATTTGCATGTTTTTCTTATACATGATAAATGAATCTTTGAGATTGTGCCATGTAGTAGCATATTGATGCTCTTTTGCTTTGAACTGCGTGAAAATCTGGGCAACGTGGCGAAACTCATCTAATCAGTGTTACCAGGAGGCTACCTTCTTGCGTCATGTGTTCGCATGTGTCCGTTGCGCATTCTACGCTCTTCCATTTCGCCCAGTCGTCACTGAACTCGGTGCTCCTCTAGCTCAGTCTTGTGGTTATTGTTCGGACGTGCTGGGCAGGTTCTCGTTTGTTCAATAAAGAGTGTCAGCTGAAGCATTGTTACGTGTGGGTACTACACTGCATTTCTTTGGAATATGTTTTCTTCTTTTATCATGCTTAAAGAGCATTTGGCAGAACTGCGGAGATTTTTTTTCAAGAAAGAACAGTTGTTTGTGTTTAATAAGACGTGCTCTTCCTCTACTATAGAAAAAGTGAGTGTTTAAATACTGGTGCTCGCTGGCACGAGCCTCGGGCATTATTCTAGTTGAGGAAGTCTGCGAGCACGTTAAGCTCGTTCCGGTACTTTTCCTTTTTACCTCTCAACGCAGCCGAATTGCAGCACAATGGCAACGCGTGTCGTTAAGGGCTTCTTTCCCAAAGGCTGCAACGGTCCCCGCTGCTCTTGGTCTTGCAGTGAACACGTTTGATTGTTTCATTACTTGTTCTCAGAGTTGATTGGTCTACATCATTAGTAAACGCGTGATTTACTATCATATCTAACATATCCTGCGAATAAATAAATAAATATTTATAACTAATATTTTAACTGAAACCAAGTAGCACAGCTTAAGCTATTTAGTGATTTAGTTTGAATTAAAAACTCACCTGACGTTCGGCGGCGAACCGGAGGTCCCTGTTTAAGAAACACGTCAGGAAATCACCACGCACGACCCTAACAATAAGTGGAGCAGAACTTGTGTGCTAACGCTAATAATCGTAGCCATTTTCTCGCTTAGTTTCTGTAGGTACTTCATTGTTTTTTAGTGTTTCACCGCTAATAGCAAAACACTTCATATAAAAACACCGTATAGCTATTCATAAATCCTCCCGAGTCGTGCTGTATGGATACATCTTTCAGGGAGATTGACCGCCCCAAACAAGAGGCATTGAACGACAGGCGACCAGCCGACCTTAGAAGTGGAGGGGAATGAACGGGTCGGCCATTTGTCTAGAGGCATGACAAGACGACCCGCGGACCCTAACGCCACGGTAGGACACTTCGACACTTGTCATTTCGAGGAAAAACACCGACTTTCAAAAATTGCAACGTACGCACAGACACAATATGTTTTTTTAAACTTATACGTAGTGCTCTTTACTAGCGTAGCGAGCTAAGTGTAGGCCCTTAGAACATTTCAATACTACCCATAATATTCATGTTCTGGTAGTTTATTCTGTTTGGGGCATGATAAAAAAGAATGGATATGCATTTGCAAAAAAACTGTCGTCGGCTCGTTGGTCTAGGGGTATGATTCTCGCTTCGGGTGCGAGGGGTCCCGGGTTCGAATCCCGGACGAGCCCAAATATTTGTTTTACCTTTGTGCTTTCACGAGCTCCTGTCTGCTTAGCCTTCACGAACGTCAAACAATCTCGCAATTTATTTCGAGATTGCACACCATTACTTCAAAAAAAATCTAACACCACCTATAGGCTTCTTTCGGTGTTTTGTAATGGCATGACAAATTTACTGGGGTCCAGTGGGACTGGTATTTAGGGAATGCTCACCTAAAGATTGATATTGTATACTTTACCCTCTCCCTCATCTTTGTATTATTTCTTACCTTGCGACCTGGCGCGCGCTTCTCCTTCGAGAACATTCGACAGCTGACAGCGCATGCGCCGTCGCGCTGTATATATACTCAAGGTCGGCGCTCGCTCGCTCGCTCAGTTGCCGCTCGTCCGTTGGTTTGTACGGCGCGTCGACGTCCGAAGTCGCCATGAAATGAATGCCAACGAATCCACAAACAGAATGATCGACGTCCCTAAGCCATCGTCCTCAAAGTTCGTCGCAATAAATAAAACACCGCCCTTTTGCATACGTGCCGTACGTGTTCACTCATTTAACACCCCATTTCACAACCACGTTAACCAATTTAGCCATCGACCCAAGTAAGTCGCAATTTAACACCCGTTAACCAATTTCCGCATCCTCCTCAGTGTTCCCCCGAGGGAAGCTGCGGGCAATTTTTTATTTCTTAACCTTGCAACCTTGCTGCACCGCTTTAAAATAGCATACTCACGCAGCTCTATCTTTTGGTTGTCTAGTATGGTTATGGTGCTATACGTGCTGACCCGCAGGTCACGGGATCGAATCACGGCCGCGATGAAGACGAAAATGCTTGAGCCCCATGTGCTTAAATTTAGGTGAACGTTAAAGAACACCACATGGTGAACTTTTTCGGAGCCCTCCACTACGGCGTCTCTAAAGATTGTATCGCGGTTTTGGGACGTTAAACTCCAGTAATTATTCTTATCTCTTCGCCTTTACTGCATAATGACGTGCAATGCTGTGCTGTGCTTTATGCTCTCCCTTCCTGGTTTCCCTTCTTCTCACCCTCACTTCCCTGTCCAGCCCCCAATGCTGTACGATACTATATAAGACGCCTCCTCTAGAAATATGCCTGCTGCGTCATTCGCTAAACCATTGCAGCCATTCTGCGTTGAGTTGTGGTCGCTTGTAGAGCGATGGCGCCCAGTTATACCCTCTTATGCGCTAACTTGGCGCCCCTTTCTACAACGCCCTACGATCAAGCGGTGTCAACACAAGCAAGAAGTACCGAGGGTAAGTGAATACAAGTACCTCGTAGTATGGATAAATGAGGGTGATAGATGTGTGGAGGTAGAAGAAAGAACATCGGCAGTCGGCAAAGAGGAATGCTGCAATAATGAAGTACAGAGCGTTCGGGCGATACAATAGATACGAGGTGCTTCGAGGATTGTGCAAAGGTGTAATGGTTCCGTGCTTACTTTTGGGAGTGTAGTGGTGTGCATGAGGTCAGAAGTGCAATCAGGAATGAGTGAAGATCAAAGGACAGCGGACGCTTTTGCGTTGGGCACTCACGGGAAGACGGCAATTGAAGACGTAAAAGGCGATAAGGGATAAACAAGTTTTGAGGCGAAATGGGGGACAAAATAAGGTTCCAAGCGAGGCTACGAATATGATAGAGAATGGAAAGGCAGATAAAGTGTTCCGTTATTTGTAAGGGGAAAGCGCTGACACACATTGGAGAAAGAGAACTAGGAGGCTCTTTTAATTGTACGGCTGACAGTGTGAGGGGTATGGCAACAAAGAAGGTTAAATGAAAAGTCAGAAGAGTGAAGGAGATTTATTGGATGGCAGTGATGGTAAAAAAAACTGACACCAAATAACTACCAAAAGGGCAAAAATGAGATAAGCAAGGATGCATCTCATGACAATTCAAGGGGAAGCGTTTTCCTGTTTGAAGCGAGATAGGGTTGCCTTAGAGAACGCACGGTTATAAAGCAAGATTTAGCAAAGAAGTACAATGCAAATGCATGGGCAAGATAAGAAAACGACAGAGCATATTGTGGTTGAACATGAAGATATTTATCAACGTGTACGCTTGGGCACGACTTTGAGTTTACGGATGACAATGGAAAGCTGATAGCGCCCCTTAAGGGAATAAGTAAGAGATTAATCGAGTATTGCTTTCAGAAAACTAGGATAAATGAACCAAAAGAAGTAGTGAGAAAAATAACATTCTGAAGTAAAGGTCACAGAGTTGGGCAGTCAACTAGCGTTTCTTTTCTAGAGTAAGATAGTTTAAGATAGTTTTAAAGGAAATAATTAATTAGTCCATTAGAGGAATTTCAAAAATAGGGAAACGCTTTTTTTGTCGAGCCTGGTGGCACACTTGTCACCACCCCGTTATAAAGGGTACGTTATAGCATCCATCTATGAATGAATGCATTGAAAGAGGGGGGGGGATGTTGTAGTTTCGGGGGTGGTGGAGCGCGCATACGTGCATGTAGGTTGCAAGCGGCCACCACAAGGAGCACTATCAACCACTTCCTTTAGAAACTATTAAAAAGGAAAACGGAAGAGCAGGAAGTTTTGTGACTTACGCACGAAGCATCTTTGTAGCAGAGGTTTTCGCTATAGATGCTTTTGCCTGCATGAAGATAAGCGCCATGGGACGATGATAGAAGCATACGATAACAGCATACGATACCTCAGGACCATCAAGTGTTCCGCACTTGATGAATACATGCTCTCTTCCTTGTACTGACAAGTTTCAGTGACTCCTTGCTTTGTTTTGGCGGCGTGTTGCATACCACAGCTGCAACACTGGTTGACATGTGGGGTTTATTGTCTCAAAACCAGCATATGATTGATACTGTAACATTATCTGGGTGTTCGAAGTATACATGGTACCAGTGGGTGAATAGCGACTAGGAGCAAAGCGGATAAAGTGGATCCGTACTATCGGCCTTATACACATCACACGCTGCCGTAAGTGCAAGGAACGTACTAGACGAAGCTCTCTAGGCTTAGAGTTGAGTGGAGGTTCTTCTATCTGTGCATGTTCTTAAGGATGCCATTAGGGAAACACAAGTCTTGCATTATAGCTTAATTATTTAAGATGAGCCTGACAAGGTACAGCAAGTGCGAGCTGAAAGTACTCCAAGCATACGCCTGCTGTACAGTTGCAACGTCCGTTCCTCGTGTTTATTTTGTGCTAAAAGCTACCATAAGAGGCAGCCCGTTTAGGCAATGGGGAAGTGGTTCAGCGTACTGCATCGCTTTTAGCAGATGGATCTTTCCCGTATAGAATAAAGACGGCGCAATTCATGAGACCGTTCTATCGAAGACGTTTTATACACAGACACTCGCCCGAATGTCACGTACCCCACAAGTTGTTTTCATATTGCCCACATCTCATGTAGTTTCCTACAGAACTTTTGAGGTTATAATAAATAAGTAAATAAGTAATAAATAAATAAATAAATAAAAATCAACACAATGCTCAAGCACGTGAGCGAGGCGAGGTGCACGAGCATTAACTGCCTTAACCAGATGGGTGGATACAGTTGGCAGTTCACATAGGCATGCGCAGGGTTCTTTATCAGGGGAAAAGGGGGGCGATATGGTTCATCGCAGCACCCCCTCACTCCTTTCTGTCACTGTATGCATGCGACAGACTTTTCGCCCCATGATTGGCCCCCTAGAGCTCCCACAAAGTCACCATGCTCGGCTTCGTGGTGTCAGCGTGCGTGTCGTCGAAAGCCATGGATTTATTTAGAGAAGCACTCACACACTCAGCAAATGACATGTCGTGACGTAGGCAGGTCTCCATGCAGCTGGTCAGTTCGGGAATTTTGTTTCTGGATGCCTGTGACAGCGGTTGTTCAATTAGGAATTTCAAAGAGGAGAAAATTTTCTGTGTCTAGCAGCGGAGCTTCACTGAGCCACCATCTATGGTGAGCTGAGCTTCACCTGACAACAGGTAATCAGCTCCCATATCTATGTCCATACGGAAGTTCTCGAGGACAGGAACGGTGACAAGAAACTTGCTCCCGGCTTCGGTGTGTATCTGCCGATTCAGTGCACCGACAGGCAACACACTCCTACCGAAGCCACACAAAGGTGCATCGGACCAAGGCTGGAGGGTGACCGGGGCATGGCGTCTATGTAGAGAAGTACGTGGAGCTCCTGTTTGTACAACTGCCGTGAGCTCGGTGATTGCATCGACGGGAACTTGTACCGTAGGAAAAGGCCGCGTTGGGTATTGGGCAGCTCGATGTCGTGCATGTGCTGGTGCCATGTTATCGGCCCAATTACCGAACCTCAACGGGAGGTTGTTTCTTTTGACTTGATGTGAAAACGATTCGATCCGTGTGCTATTGTGAGGAATTAAGTAGGTCAAAACTACTTGTCGACGAGCCACAGTATTTAAGTGCAGCCTTGAAGACGTGTTTCTCCTTAGCCCCATCTTCAGTATTCGTCTGGTTCGGCGTGCATGTTTCATTGTGGATCCGGCCGAAAACAACAATGAGCCTGGCCCTCTATTCCAGCAAGATCAGTAGCTTGATTCCCTCGTATTTGTGTCACGCCTCGGCACCGCCGGCGTGGCAAGAACTGATGGTGTTATCAGCATCGTCCTAGAAGCCTCGGAACTCCGGGACTTCCGAGAGAGCGTTATATGGTAACGGGCAGACAGAATCCGGAGCTCAACGACGCCAAGTGGACGAGCTGGTGGGAAAATTGCCCTGAGGGCACCGCAGAACTCAGCGCTGCTGTCGGCTGAGGTGCTCCATGCACCATGGGTGGGGCTCACCCAGTAGGTGGTGGTTCAAGTGATCACGGCAGGATCCATGGCATAGGATGCGTGGTCCGCGTTCCTTGTGAGTAGTGTACTGGAGCTGCCGAGGAGTCTTTGACACCGTACTCGAACGGTGGTTGCAGTGGCGGCAGGTGAACAGCTGCCAAGGAGGCGTGGACGATGTCCTCAAGGTGCGCGTACGGCAGCCGCACGAAGGAGGGTGTCCTGGACGACGAAGCCGGGACGTAAGACTTTTCATTGACTACGTCATTGTAATGAATAGAACTCAGAGAATGGTCATTGCTTTAGGCCGTTTGTTTGTTTGTAGCCTCTAATCCATCGCTTATACCCACACTGGGGGATTGGCCAAGAGAACATACTTTATCACCCTTCGTTCTTTTCTTCTACTAAGCCCCACAGGCACTCAGGCTCGAGCTTCACTATAAATATATTTATCATTTCCTGAGCCGAAACCAGAAATTGTTGACAGGCACGCCGTACTTACTGCTCCAGAAATTCAGCGTTTAATGCACTCAGGCATCTTAATGCAATCGTCACGGCCCGGATCAAACGCGCTATCATCGGGACATCAACAGAATGTGGTAGCCATGTACCAAAACGGCGAACTTGAGTATGAGTAAAAGGAACTGAATGTGTACGTGGTATCTTATTGCAACAGATAAAAAAGAACAAATGATGGCACGGCAAAAGGTAAGGCATTGATTACAAATATAGATAGCTTCATTATTTGCCCATGTTATCCCCTTAATTTCAAGCCATGTTAGTTATTGGTTTGAATTTCAAGAGCCCAGGGTGTGTACGCAAAAAGGCGACCACATGGAAGCGATCCAACTGCTTCAGCTCTGCTGTTTGGGCGCTTCTGTCTTTTTTCAGCCCGAAGATCATGCGTCATGTGGGCCTTATTCTGCAATTTTTTGTAAATTTTTTCTTTGATTTCTTTTCTCCGGAGTACGCCGCACGCAGATCATCGCCGATACGACGGCAAAGAACGATATCATGACGTAATGGTGCCACAAGATGCTGATGCACAGCGCATGCACGAATATCAAAGAATCTCCGTGAGAAATGTTACACGTGGGCTGCGCCCTGTGTTCTTCATATGCGGCCGGTCACGCTGCGTATTCTGTGGACTACGGTTCATCGGCGTCATGTGGGATGGCTTGCTTCAGGCACGGAGCGTGCGGAGGTCGTAGCACGTACGACTCGTGTTTCAACCTTTCTTTTTTTCTTACGCGTGTGTGTGGACTTTACCTGGACATGTGGATCTGCGCACCACTAACAACGTCGCTTGATGTCGGAGGAGCACTCGGAGCTTCGCCCTCGGCATCAAATTGGTGAGCCCTCTGTCATGACAGGGCCGCTAGGTGTTCCAGCGTTGTTCGCCGAACATCACCCGCTATAGATTAACAGTGTAACCAAAATTTAAAGTTGAGTGGAACTTTATCAATGTTCTCTGAATAGTGCCACCACGGGTCTACCTTTCTGAAGCACAAACCAGGCTTTTGCGGTTAGCATAAGTAGCTTAATTAGGCCTGTGTCAACGTGAGGTGGACCCGACCTGGAATTCCTGTGGCTCGACTGTAGCCATCATTTCGTGCCAGTATCGTTGCTGGTGCGTAATGTGTTTTCGCTGGTCACAACGCAGCGTCCAGGTGCTTGAAGTTCACTCGCGTTCGTTCACTCGCCTATTCTGTCTGGGATTTTTTTCATGGTTTACGTGATTCCTTTGCAGATGCTGACTGTTTGCCCTTGTGGTGGTTCTTGGGCCCTCAGACGCAGAAACCCAAGACAAGGACAAGAGAAACATCTATTGACTTCACACACAAAACGATCACGACATGGTGGCTATCTGTACAACCCACTGGCTCCATAATTCAGCCATACAGTCCTTATGTCTACGCGCCCGCGAGTAACCCACGCGTCCTTACTACTCAGAAGTCTAATTCCGTCGGGTGCCACTCACGCTCCCGCTGAAGACGATGGCGTCGACGACGCAACCTCGCCACGGGAAGGTTGCCAAGTGTACGGGAGCTCACGAGCAGACCATCAGCTGCTCGTGCTGGGCCAGGCGGCCCCACGCTGCGGCCGACGTAACACCGAGGTCGCACCTTCAATTGGCGGTTGTGCCGGACTGGCTCCGACGTGGCACCGTGGCCACGATCTCGGTGACTGGTTGTGCTGGACCCGAGTCTGGACAGGATCAGCCGCTTGCCCTGGCCCGCACGCTCGTCCGCCACAGGAACAGCATGTCAGGACCGGCCCGGAAACGCCACTCGCCTCAGGAACATGCCATGCTCGTCCCGATTGGGTTGGTGACACCCGCTCGTTGGTTCGATCCCCTGAGGCCCAACGCCTAGCGCTCTTGCTAGCTGGCCGCGTTCTCCCTCTGCCCGTCGCTGTTCCGAAACTCACGCGCTTACGTTCGTCTGACCCCGTGCACACTTTCGTCTTCGTCGGTTATTTTCCGCTGTCGGTTTCACTTCCAGTTTCGATTTTGTTTGTGAGAAGCACTCTTACCACACTCCCCCCAACTTCCAGTACGTTGTACACACGTTACACACAGTTCCCGAATATAACAAAGGTTCCGCACATATTAAATGTCACAGTTTAGATGTAAAGAAAAACCAATTGCAATATGATGACAACATGATAGAAAAAATTGTGTACAACGGCAATAAGTCACTGCTCGGTAAAAGCCGCACGACTCATATAGTCGGCACCAACGTTGTTCACACCACGAATGTGTTCCACGTGAAAGTCATATTCCATAAGAAGGAGACTCCACCGCAGGACTCGATTATTTAGGTGCCTAGCTGACTGAATATAAGTCAATGGCTGGTGGTCACATTGCAACGTGAACGGCTTGCCATAGAGAAAAATGTGGTATTTGCGAAAAGCCCAGACTACGGCAAGGCCTTCTCTTTCAATTGTGGAGTAGGCTGCTTCACGGGGTAGTAATTTACGGCTCGCGTAGGAAACTGGGTGCAGACTGCCTTGGTGTTCCTGGAGCAATACTGCTCCTAAGCTCCACGAAGACGCATCCGTGCGCAGAACAAATGGCTTATGCAAGTCGGGTGACTTCAGCACAGGCTGCGTGGACAATAGATTCTGCACTTGTCGAAACGCTCTCTCATGTTCTTCACCCCATAATAACTTATTGGGGTGGCCTTTCTTTGTAAGTTCTGTGAGCGGAAATGTCAACTCAGCGTAATTGGGCAAAAAGTCGCGGTAATAACCTGATAGGCCGAGAAAGGCTTTCAATTCTTTCTTGGTGCTTGGCGGCACAGCTGCTTGTATCTTATCAGTAATGCTCTTACTCGTCTGCAGCATACCTTGCCCAACAGTGTGGCCCAAAAAAGTGGTAGTCGGACAGCCGACCGCACATTTCGCTGGTTTTATAGTTAGATGAGCCGCTCTGACGCGCTCAAACAGTCTCTTTAGGGTTACCAAGTGTTCTTCCCAAATTTCAGTAGCGACGAGCACATCGTCGAAGTAATATAGCACATTGGGAATCCCCTCGGTGACGACTCGCATTAACCGAATTAATACTGCCGGCGCAGTCTTGATGCCGAAGGGCATAAAGTTGAAGTGGTACAAGCCAGATTCACATGAGAAAGCCGTGAGCTCTTTCGAGTGACTGGCCATAGGTGCCTGCCAGTGTCTTTTAGTAAAATCAAAGCGCGAGAAGTAGTTGCATCCCGTAAGCTTAGCGAACATCGTATCTGTGCGAGGGATCGGCTCACAATCCGGAAGTATGACCTTGTTCAGTTGTCGGAAGTCTATACACAAACGCATGGTGCCATCTTTCTTCTTGACGACCACTATGGGCGAGTGATAGGCTGACGTTGACCTTTCAGTGACACCTAACTGCAGCATGTCCTTCACTTCCTCCTCGACGGCACCTTTGACAGTAAAAGGTAGCGGGTACTGTCGGACCTGTATGGGAGCCTCTGATGTAAGCTTCAACTCACAGTGAACAATGTCAGTCTTCCCAGGTACATCTGAGAAAGCGTCTCTGAATTCTTTAAGAACCGCTGTGGCTTGCTGTCGTGCATCAGCGTTGAGCTCCGATGCTATGGTAACATTCGTCCAGTCCTGTGTCTGTTCTAGTGTGATATGGGGGACTTCGTCGGACTGAAACTCGTCTGTGTCACTTGGCAACGTCGTGCTAACGCCTGTAACCGTTCGTTGGCTTAGTGGCTTGCGCTCCTCATACTTCTTCAACATGTTGATGTGAAAGAGCGTAACCTTGTGGCCCAGGTTTACTAGGTAATCCAGTTCGCTGCGTTTCTCAATAACAGGGAAGGGGCCCTTCCAGGAAAGCACCAGCTTGTTAGCATCGGCTGGTAACAACACCAGCACCTGGTCACCAGGGACAAGTTCGCGCTGTCTCGCTTTCTTATCGTAGTACCCTTTCTGCAGCTTCTTCGCCTTCATCAATTCTTCGTGTGCGAGCGCACAGGTGCGTTCTAAACGTTGCCGCAGCTCCATCATATGCGTGTATTTCGTCTTGGTCTCGTCATCGAGGCGAGGGTTTGTCCAGAGCTCCTTGAGAACAGCCATTGGCCCTCGCACGTATCTACCATATAATAATTCAAAAGGAGAGAATCCAGTGCTACATTGGGGAAGCTCTCGGTAGGCGAACAGTAACGGACCAATGTAACGGTCCAAGGTTTTCGGACGCTCTTGACACATTCGCCCTATCATGCGTTTTACTGTCCCATTAAAACGTTCAATCAAACCATTGACCATCGGATGGTATGGCGTAGTAGGCAGTTGTTTGAATGAAAGCAGTCGGCTGAATTCCTTCATAACTGCTGACATGAAAGACGTGCCGTGATCACTGATGATCTCTTTAGGTATGCCAACGCGAGAGAACATTTCCAGGAGACCTTCCGCAACCTGTCTCGCTTCAATGGAGGGAAGTGCTACCGCGTCGGGGTATCGCGTCGCAAAATCTATCATTGTCAGTATGAAGCGATTGCACTTTTCAGATGTTGGTGACAATGGGCCGATAATATCAATGCCAACTCTCGTAAACGGTGTCTCGATGATAGGCGTGGTGCCCAAGGGAGCGCGTCCCACCAGGTGGCGTGGCACCATCCGTTGACAGATGTCGCAAGATTTCACGAAGCGTTTTGTGTCGGATTGGACACCCGGCCAGTAGAACTCTCCAGTGACCCTGCTTACTGTTTTCGTGATACCTTGATGGCCGGCTAAGATGCCTTCGTGGGCTAGTTTCAGCACCACCTCACGCAACTGTCGTGGTACAACAAGTTGCTCCAAATTAGTTCCATCTGGCAAGTTGTGCTTGCGGAATAAGGTTCCGTCCCGAATGAAAAACACCGTTTCTCGATCTTTCGACATGATTTTCTTGCCAACCGCCTCGAAACACTTTCGCAAAGTTTCGTCATCCACTTGATATTTTTTAAGCGCCTCACTTCCCACTTGTAAGGCAGGCAGAGTCATCACAGGTAAAGAAGTGTGCTTCTTCGTTTCTCCTGCTTTTCCCACGAAGACTTCTTCAGGTAGGGGCCACTTTTCCATGGCTTCCTGCGGTGGCTCATACGCTTCCTCCGCATTCGATCTTGGTTGGGTTGCGCGCAAATTGCCAGATACATCCTGCGCACCATTCACAGCATTCCCTTTGCTAGAGTCGGTGCATGGTGCACGCCTTGTTTCAACATGGCCATGGTCATGCTTTGGTGCTGACTCATTCATAGGTAACGTATCCGGCAATGCCGCGCCCTTGATGTTGCCCAAAATTACGTCGTATAATGGGTCGGTCATACACTTAACGAGTACTTCCCCAGTAAACAATGTACATTGCAAAAGGACTTTTGCCTCTGGGAGGTATCGCACAGCACGGTCCAGTAAGTACACTGGGCTCGTCGTTCCCGTGAACTTCTCCTTCGGAACCAAGGATTGCCGCACGATGACCGTGTTGCAGCCGGTGTCTCGAAGCACATGCACTGGTCTGTCCTCTAGGAACCCCTCCACAACAGGCATGTCCGCGACTCCAACGTTCGCGGATCGTCGACTTGATGTGGCATTGACGATGGGTATTGTTCCGCCGTCTTGGAGAACAATGTAGCCACTCTTATGGTGTTCAGTTGTCAAGTCTTCACGTTTTTCCGATAGCATACATGATGCCTGGTCTTTGCCAAATTTTCTACCGGGGCATCTGTCACTGCTGTGTCCACTTTGTTTGCATACTCCGCATCGGCTGAAAGTATTCCCTTTCGTGGGGGACCAGCAGTCGGCTGCGCG
This sequence comes from Rhipicephalus microplus, assembly GCF_013339725.1. Taxonomy (NCBI): domain Eukaryota; kingdom Metazoa; phylum Arthropoda; class Arachnida; order Ixodida; family Ixodidae; genus Rhipicephalus; species Rhipicephalus microplus. The sequence continues at coordinate 30,014,935 of NC_051173.1, read as the reverse complement.
ATGGCCTGCCTTGTCACAAAGGAAACAGCGACTTGCAGGCTTCCCCGCCTTCTTCGCGGACTCCGGCTTGGACACCGAAGGTCCCGGATCCTTGGGAATCCGTTCTCTTCCTAAGTTTGTGAGCACCTGTGCTTCCATGAAGTTATCGGCAGTCTCGCAAAGCGAACTCGGGGTTTTGCAACTCCTCTCCTTGAGAAAGATCCTGAGTGCCGGAGAACAACCCTTCTAGAATTGCTCACTTATCATCAGATCTCGCAGGCTAGCAAAGCATGTCTCCGTTTTTCCCACTTCAAGCCAACGGTCAAAGTAGCCGGAAAGTCTTGCAGCATACTGCAGACCAGTCTCGTTTTCTTCGGGCTTCGCTTTACGAAATTTTTCGCGGTAGCCTTCCGCAGTATAGCGGAACCTCTGAAGAAGCGTCGCTTTCAGCTGATCATAATTCACCACAGCTGTTGGATCTAACCGTTCTATGACTGTTAGCGCTTCTCCTGTCATGCATAGGCTAAGCGAAAGAGTCCACTTTTCACGCGGCCACCCTTGACACGTGGCGACCCGTTCAAATCGCTGCAGGCACGCGTCGAGGTCGTCTCGAGCCTCATTGAAGGGCGGAATCAGTTTATGAGGACTGCAGACCTCTGTTATTCCTCTGGCGCTCATGCTGGATTTTCCTTTTTCGTCAGCCACCATTGACTGTACCCTGCTTGCGCTCTCCTGAATTCGAAGCTTCAGTTCGAGGATCTTCAGCTCTTGTTCCTGCACCTTCTGCTGCTGCTCTAACAGCTTCTGCGGCCTCTCAGCGTTTTCTTTTGCGATCTCGCGCTCCCTAGCACGCTCATCTCGAGCTTCAATGCACTCTCGCTCAACCCACTCTCTGAGCTCCTCGTTCTCCAACCCTAGCTGTCGGCCAAGTGCAATAAATTTCTCCCTGTCCATGACAAAGGCTGCGTCTGAGTAATGGCTTTAGATTTTAATAAGCCGTCCTGGAATTTTCTGATCCTGGCAGGCTCGCCAATTGTGGTGGTTCTTGGGCCCTCAGACGCAGAAACCCAAGACAAGGACAAGAGAAACATCTATTGACTTCACACACAAAACGATCTCAACACGGTGGCTATCTGTACAACACACTGGCTCCATAATTCAGTCATACAGTCCTTATGTCTACGCGCCCGCGAGTAATCCACGCGTCCTCACTACTCGGAAGTCTAATTCCGTCGGGTGCCACTCACGCTCCCGCTGAAGACGATGGCGTCGACGACGCAACCTCGCCACGGGAAGGTTGCCAAGTGTACGGGAGCCCACGAGCAGACCATCAGCTGCTCGTGCTGGACCAGGCGGCCCCACGCTGCGGCCGACGCAACACCGAGGTCGCACCTTCAATTGGCGGTTGTGCCGGACCGGCTCCGACGTGGCACCATGGCCACGATCTCGGTGACTGGTTGTGCCGGACCCGAGTCTGGACAGGATCAGCCGCTTGCCCTGGCCCGCACGCTCGTCCGCCACAGGAACAGCATGTCAGGCCCGGCCCGGAACCGCCACTCGCCTCAGAAACATGCCACGCTCGTCCCGGTTGGGTTGGTGACACCCGCTCGTTGGTTCGGTCCCCTGAGGCCCAATGCCTAGCGCTCTTGCTAGCTGGCCGCGTTCTTCCTCGCAAAGGTCGTAGCACGTACGACTCGTGTTTCAACCTTTCTTTTTTTCTTACGCGTGTGTGCGGACTTTACCTGGACATGTGGATCTGCGCATCACTAGCAACGTCGCCTGATGTCGGAGGATCACTGGGAGTTTCGTCCTCGGCATCAAATTGGTGAGCCCTCTGTCATGACAGGGCCGCTAGGTGTTTCAGCGTTGTTCGCCAAACATCACCCGCTATAGATTCACAGTGTAACCAAAATTTAATGTTGAGTGGAACTTTATCAAGGTTCTCTGAATAGTGCCACCACGGGTCTACCTTTCTGAAGCACAAACCAGGCTTTTGCGGTTAGCATAAGTAGCTTAATTAGGCCTGTGTCAACGGGAGGTGGACCCGACCTGGAATTCCCGTGGCTCGACTGTAGCCATCATTTCGTGCCAGTATCGTTGCTGGTGCGTAATGTATTTTCGCTGGTCACAACGCAGCGTCCAGGTGCTTGAAGTTCACTCGCGTTCGTTCACTCGCCTATTCTGTCTGGGATTTTTTTCATGGTTTACGTGATTCCTTTGCAGATGCTGACTCTTTGCCCTCTTTCTTTTGCAGCTTGAACTTGGCTGCTAGATAGGGCACGCCAACTAACTGTGGCTTCACGGTCAAGCATTATTCGTGAGGCTGCATTTAAATTTTTTACGCGTGCTTATCTATTAACAAGTTTTGCTTTCGTTGCAGGAGCGCTGACGCAGTACATATTGCAACGGGTATGAGCCGAGAGAGGAAAAGACGAGGAGGACGTGAACAGGGGCATATACCGACGCCATCATTACCCGACCATCTACCTCGCCCTGCTAATAAGCACCCTTCGACTTTAACCATAACAGTTTTGTGGTGGAGATGCCGGGTACTCGGCCAAGACGACGGAGCTACTGCCGCGAGGTCCTCGCCGAAGCCGACGCCTCGTGCGACTGCCTCCAACACTACCGGAACTCGCGATGTCGAGCAACGGTGACCTACAGTCCGCTTCAACTCCTCCGGCGCGAACACCAGGTGCCTGGATGCGTCAGTTAGAGCCACGCCCTTTCTCAGGGAAATCCGGCGAGGACGTTGAAGAATGGCTGACACACTACAAACGTATGAGCAAGTGCAACGTATGCGATGCTACGGCTGAGCTAGAATATGTTGCTCTCTTCTTGACAGACACTGCTCTTGTGTGGTTCGAGAACCACGAAGAGTCGCTAACAACCTAGGATCACTTCGCTATCCTACTCAGAGTGCTTCGGCGATTCCACTGCGAAAAGAAAGCGAGCCAAGCAGACATTACTTCTGCGTACTGACATGTATACCTACTTGATTGGCAAGGAAAATCTAAATTCGGCAGCTGATGTGATCAATTATTGTCGCACATTTGAGACCTTGAAGCTACACCGTATCACGCCAAAGTTTGGCAGGTTGGCGAATTTTGCGACGGTTGCAGGCATTTATAACAGCTACAGTATCCGTTGGGACCTTGCGACCATTCTGGGGCAAATTGTTCGCGAGGAACTCGAGCGACACAGGAAATCAATGAACACCGTGACAGCTGAACAGTTTGGTGTCGCTTTTAATCAACCTCACGAAGCTGCCCCGGTAGTTTCTTCGCTGTCAGCCATGCCAGGCAGTGCAGACAATCGAACTGATGCTCTACAACAGCACTACCATACAATTCCTGACGACTTGACGCATGACCAACGTGCTTATTAGGGTACGACCACGAATCGGCACTTGTAAGATCGTACCTACTACTCGCAGCGTCCGAGGGTGGCTTCTCCCGAAGTCTACAACGTCGGTCGCCCTTCACCTGTTTGCTACAGCTGCGGTGCGATAGGACACATCTCTCGGTTTTGTCGCCGTCGCCACCAGACGAGGTATGGCTCACCACCGACTTGGCCTAACTTTGCAGGAATCAAAAATGATCATTGGCCGGCAGAACATCGCGCAACAAACGCTACAGGCTCTCCACCCAGGAATTCCTCCCGCCATTTTAACAGGAGGAGTGACTCGCCAGCATCAGACCACAGCCTGACGCCACCAGCCAGTTGCATACGCCGTTCACCATCCCCACGGGGACGTTCTGCACCACCGCCTTCATCGGGGAACTAGCCGGCGTGGCAGATAGAGGTAACGTCGGCGGCTCGTCTCCGTCTCTGAAAACTGCTCCTCTTCCTATTATGATGTTTCAAAACAAAGTGTGCGTGTTAATTGATAGCGTACCTGCAACTGCGTTAGTGGATATTGGTGATACGGGTTCCGTCATGAGTGGTACATTCAAGGAAAGGCTTGGCCGGAAGGTTATGCTCCCGTGGAATCGGGGTGTAACGTTTCGTGGTGGCAGCGGAGAGTGCCTCGTTCCTCTAGGTATTTGTGTTGGAAGTGTTTTGTTTGGTGCTGAGTATCTTGTCACGGAATTTTCGGTATTACTGCGGTTCACTCATGATGTGATTCTTGGGATCGACTTTCTTCAGGATTGTGATGCTTCCGTTATCGTGGCACAGGTGAAATTACGGTGAATAACACGCTTTTGTCCACGCTTGCTGAGAAATCTTTACCAGGCAAAAACTGTTTCGTCGTGTCGAATGATTTTCTTTTAGCGCAGTGGTCTTTATCACGTGTTCCTGTTTGTCTTGCTGTTGCCGACCTTTCATCGTTTGAGGCGCACAATCAACCACTTGCGACGGGTTGTGTGAAGAAAACAATGGCAGCATATCCACGGAGTGAATGATGGAGAATGGGGCGAAGCATCCGTCCGTCCATGCGTGCGTCTGTGTGGCCGCCCATGCGTCCTTCCGCCCGTCCGTGCGTGCGTCTTTTCGTGCGTCCGCACGTCCATCTTTGCGTCAGTCCCTGTGTTCGTCCATGCATCCGCTCCTGCGTCCGTCCATGTGTCCATCCGTCCGTGAAGCCATCCGTGCGTCCGTTCATGGATCTGTCTGTGTGTCCGTTCGTACACCTATCCAACACTCCAAGTACTACCATCTCGCATCTTTTCGTCATATATTCCTCATATAGAAGCACCGTCATCGAGCGGACATTCCAAAGACTGAACGAAAGGTGGTACACGCACACTTTCTTACGGCTTGCGATTCGTGTCTACTTGCCCCGCCACGGTGGTCTAGTGGCTAAGGTACTCGGCTGCTGACCTGCAGGCAGCGAGATCAAATCCCGGCCATGGTGGCTGCATTTCCGATGGAGGCGGAAATGTTGTAGGCCCGTGTACTCAGATTTGGGTGCACGTTAAAGAACCCCAGGTGGTCAAAATTTCCGGAGCCCTCCACTATGGCGTCTCTCATAATCATATGGTGGTTTTGCCCCGCAGGGGCGCCTGCGCAAGTAGGCGTTGGGTGTGTAGCGACACCAAAACCCCGAGCTAACGGGGGAGTTTCTACTCCCTCCCACACCTAGCCGTGTGTGGCTTTGCCGTGTCCGTGGAAAAGGGGATCCTGTGGGTTGAGCCGACGCTGGGTGATTGGACCTTTAAGGCCCCCTAGATGAGGCAACACACCCCTTTGGCCCCGGCTTCACGTAGACGGCACCCCTGGGCTGACCCACCCAGGGGAAATCGGCAGTCGCCTTTTCCTATCTCTCTCTGCCTACATCTTCGTCTTTATCTCTCACTATCTATCTGCCCTGTCTTCTACTCTCTTCTGTTTACTTCCAATTTTCCTGGCGGCAAGGGTTAACCCTGTGCAAATAGCCTACCTTGGTCTAGGCGCATTGGGTTATGGCAGTGTTGTACGGCTGACGTCTGCAAGCTTTCAGCACCTGTAAACTTGCAGCGTCCCCTTTTTGGGCTCCGTGGTGGGTGGCTGCCAACGCTGCTGAACACAAATAAGACCAGCATGCATGGCGCAATCTCTCTACTATCTGATCGTACCGGCCTAAAGCGCGTACGCACCGACGACATAAATCTCTTCAACCAGCCAACAGAAACTTTTCCCCATTTCCACGTCATTCACTGTGAAAAAACTGAAAAGCAAGCCAGGACCGTCTCTCCTTTCCTAGTTTCTAGATGTCTTACCGAAACTCTTGGCACAGGATACAAGGTAACCAAAATGGCTAGTGGAGACCTTCTCCTCGAAATCCGTGACAAAGAACAATTTAAAAAGCTAGACCGTCTCTCAGATTTCGGTGGCATACCAATAACCATAACACCACATAGATCAATGAACACAACTCGCGGAGTGGTATCTGACATGGACTTACTTGACTTGACTGAGACTGAACTTTTGGAGGGGTGGAAGAGCCAAAATGTCACTAATGTACAGAGAATCATCATCAGAAGAGATAATAAGGAAACACCGACAAAACACTTAATACTTACATTTGCATCCAGTAAACTACCGGAATCAATTCAAACAGGGTACACAAAGACATCTATCAGGCGGTACATACCAAACCCTCGTCGTTGCTTCCAATGCCAGAGGTATGGCCATGGCTCTAAAACCTGTCGGGGTCGCCAGACTTGTGCATAATGTGGAGTCCTAGGCCACGTGTCTGTGAACTGCAAACAACCGCCACACTGTGTAAACTGCGAAGGAAACCATGCCGCATATTCACGCTCCTGCTCATACTGGAAAAAAGAAAAAGAAATAATTACATTGAAGGTGAAGGAGAACATTACATTTAAGGAAGCACGGCGAAGAGTCGCTCCATTCTATGGACCTACATACGCTGATGCGGCGCGTCAGGGGGCACCGCCGCACCAGCCCTCGCCACCCCTCCGGCCTGCGCATACCGAGCTGGCGGTTGTGGCACCTGCCCCCAAGGCGGCTGTAGCCCAGGCTACACCACCTACTCCCAAACAGAGACCGGAGACTCCAGAGTCTTCGGGTCTCAAGGCCTCCCCTCACCAGGCGAGGCCCAAATCCGAACTAACAGCCCGCATGTGCGGGCATCCAGTGCCTCCGAGGAGGCAATGGATACGTGGGCACCCTTGGTGCCGAAAGAGCGGCGTGGCTCCTTGGAGCGCGCCAAGAAAACAAAAAAAGCAAATAACAGGGCCTGGTGATGGCCCTTGTGACGAAGCAGGGAAAGCGAGAGCAGACGACGGAGTGGCCGATCGCTGGAAGGCGAGAAAAACGAAGGAGCTCGGGCTGCAGAGAAGATTAAGAAGGGCGCGCGCAGGCGAGACAGTTTTTTTTTTTTTGGAACGCCGGCAGAACGGGCGGCAGGTTGTTGGAGAACCCGCATCTACGCGCGAGGTTCGCATACACAGGGCGCCTGTCTTCGGGACAGCGAGCGTCTCACGGTCCTCGCCTGGCAAGACCTGGGACGCGGCCTGCTGCTCTCGGAGAACCCGCACCTACGCGCGAGGTTCCAGATTGTCCACCGCCGTCGAGACGAGCGTCGCAAGGTCCTGGCCTGGCGCGGACGAGCCCTGTCTGGCTACCGGCTACCGAGCGACGGTTCGTTCACTCGGCCCTTAACCCCTGCTGCTGCTACGTCGTTGCCACACCGGACATCTACCCGACGACGATTACGTCATCACAGGGACTCAACCAGCCCACAGCCTCCTGGTCCCCAAGCACCGCCACGTGAGACAATTGACTAGTAGTGTACGCTGCCGCTTTATGTATTTCGTGTGTGTATGCTGTCAAATACAATTGTAGTGTGGTTTGTTAACGTCAGATACCGTCTCCTCCATCCGCAACGCGTCACACGCTCTGCGGCGCGACGAACCTCACCAACAAACATCACATCTGGCGTCCGCGCGACAGGACCGCTCTTATCCTATAAAAGAGCAGCGCGTCGCTTATGCGGGTCTGACGGTTGACGATGGAGACGGACAAGCTCACAGCAATTGGAAAGGAACTGGGGTTGAGCGGTCCAGGGCTAAAGCAGTGGATCGATGAGGAGCGCGTACGTGAACGAGAAGCGCGGGAAGTACGTTTAGCCGAACGCAATGCGGCAAAAGAAGCTGATGCCGAGGCACTGGCGAGGCTACAAGCAGAAAAGGAGGTTCTCGAACTAAGGTTGAAGCTCCGAGAGTTAGATGCGACAACGGGTAGCGTGACTACAGGTCAATCAGTAGAGGGTCCGCACATGGGTTCTCCTCAAAGCTACGAAAGTCCGCACAAACTCATACCGCCCTTCAACGAAGTTCGCGACGAGCTGGACGCGTACATCCAGCGCTTTGAACGCGTCGCCAGGAGCCAGGATTGGCCGCAAGACAAGTGGGCCCTTTCACTGAGCCTTTGTTTGACAGGTGAAGCGCTAAGTGTTGTTGGCAGAATGGCACCTGACCATGCCATGGATTACGCAACGTTAAAGAAAACGTTGTTGCAGCGCTTCCGGTTTACAGAGGAGGGCTACCGCACTAAGTTTCGGTCGGCGAAGCCTGAGGACTGCGAAACGGGTCGACAGTTCGCTGGGCGATTACTAGGTTATTTCGACCATTGGCAAGAGATGGCCAAGACCGAACGGACGTACGAAGCTCTACGAGACGTTATTGTTTCAGAGCAATTCATCACGCAGTGCCACGAGAAGCTGGCAATCTTCCTGCGGGAAAGGGATTGCCGAGGAATTGAAAAGCTAGTAGAAGCTACTGATCATTATATGGAGGCGCAGGGTTTCGTCAACCTTGGTAAAGGTAAGGACGACAAGGACCATAAAAAGCCACCAGATCGAGCGCAGGCCGCACTACGGAAAGAGGAAAAGGACAAACCACATTGTTTGCTTTGTGGAAAGCGCGGTCATAAGGCCTCAGATTGCTGGGCAAATACTAAAGGGCCAAGGACAAAACCAGCCTTCTGCGGAAAATGTAGACGTAGTGGGCATAGCAAAGAGGACTGCCCTAACAAGGGAAGCGGTAAAGCCTCGTGCCTGAAAGAGCAAGCAGAAGGTCCGAAAGCATCAAACCAGGAGACACAGGCTTCCCGGCAAGGTACTGATTGCTCGAAACGTACGAGAATCAAGTGGGAGGACAAGTCTATGCCTACGGCCGAAGGCGTCCTTGAAAACCAGCCCGTTACGGTCTTACGGGATACAGGATGCGACTCGGTTATTGTGAGAAGGTCCCTTGTACCAGTCAGCAATCTGACGGGGAAAGTTTCCTCTGTGTGTCTTCTTGATCGAAGGGTACTGAAACTGCCGGAGGCAGACGTGCGAATTATTTCACCCTTTTTCTCAGGCAAGACTCGCGCGATCTGCATGGATGACCCACTGTATGACGTCGTTCTGGGAAACGTCCAAGGGGTCCGTGACGCCTCCGATCCTGATCAAGATTGGAAAAGACACCTACGTCCAGCTAGTCCGATGAAAATATCATCTAGGGTGGGAGCGGACGACGGATCGCTGACTGGATCTTATACTACAGATGCATTCACTTCGGTTGCGAGGCAATCAAAGGAAAACGAAGTCGCCGCGACAGTCGGACGGAGTTCTCGTCGCCTGCCGGTACCAACAATAAGTCCCCTAGATATGAGTGCACGTGACTTGCAGAAAAGTCAGAGGGATGACGCTAGCTTACAGAAATGCTTTGAGGCCGTCGATAAACCCATCCAGACCAGGTTTGCCGAGATTCTTTTCTTCACAAAAGAAGAAATTCTATACAGGAGGTACAAGCTCAGATCGAAGAGAGAAACTGAACAACTTGTTGTACCTACAGCCCTCCGCCATTGTGTAATGCAAATGGCTCATGAAGGAATTCTTGCGGGCCATCAGGGTATAAAACGCACAACAGACCGTATCCTCGAGGAGTTCTATTGGCCAGGGGTACTTTCTGACATCACACGATTTGTGAAATCGTGCGACACGTGCCAGAGAACTTTCCCAAAACACTTAGTTGGGCGAGTACCGTTGGGTAAAACCCCCGTCATTGATACACCGTTTAAGAGAGTGGCCATTGACATTGTGGGACCATTATCTCCCAAGTCAGAAAAAGGGAATAGATACGTTTTGACAATGGTGGACATGGCAACGCGGTATCCTGATGCGGTGGCGCTGCCAAGCATTGAAACAGAAAGGATCGCTGAAGCACTGTTGGAGATGTTCTCGCGAGTGGGGGTACCTCAGGAAATCATCAGCGACCGAGGCACGTCTTTTACGTCCCACCTAATGCGCGAATTCAGCAGGCTTCTATCCTTCACACAGTTGCCGACGACACCATATCATCCCATGGCAAATGGTCTTGTCGAGAGGTTCAATGGCACACTTAAACGAATGATAAGACGAATGTGTCAAGAGTGCCCGAAAAGTTGGGACCGGTACTTAGCGCCTTTACTTTTCGCCTATAGAGAAGTTCCGCAGTCAAGTTTGGGCTTCGCCCCGTTTGACTTACTGTATGGCCGTTACGTCAGAGGGCCCATGTCAATATTGAAAGAGATGTGGACTGGTAATCATCTAGATGATGAGACGAAGACCTCGTACGGCTATGTAGTTGACCTGCGGAGACGTCTTGAAAACACTTGTCGTCTAGCCAAGGAGGAGCTGCAGAAAGCCAAACTTGTGCAGAAGAAGCACTATGACATGAAGACTAGACCACGGCGTTTAGCTGTTGGAGACAAGGTGCTGCTGCTACTCCCGTCGGACAACAACAAACTGATTCTAACATGGAAAGGGCCTTTCACAGTTCTAGAGAGGAAGAATGACGTGGATTACGTTATTGATTTAGGAACGCGAACATCTCTGTTTCACGTCAACCTCCTCAAAAAATATCAAGAACGACCATCGGTACCACAGCCAACAAAAGAAGCGTCAGTCGCGTGTCTGGCTGATGATACTGAGCACGACGATCTACCATGCGTACCTTTTCAGCAAAAAGAATCTGCTGCCGATGTGAACATATCGGAAGCACTCTCTACTAAACAGCGCACGCAGATCGCTAGAATACTGCATACCTACGAGAATGTATTCACCGACATTCCCGGCAGAACACATCTCACCCAGTGCAAGTTGAATGTCGCAACGGATACACCAGTGAACATACGGCCGTATCCACTACCGTTTGCTACCAAAGAGGCAGTTCAACAAGAAATTAGAGACATGCTGAAGCAAGGCATCATCGAGCCATCTGAGTCTCCCTACCAGTCGCCGATAGTAGTTGTCAAGAAAAAAAAGACGGGACAATACGTCTATGCATTGACTTCCGGCAACTCAACAAGATACTGCTGAACGACAATGAGCCCATACCTCGAGTTGATGTTATTTTTGGACAACTGGGGAAGGCACGATATTTTTCTAAGTTCGACTTGGCTAAAGGGTATTGGCAAGTCCCGATGCATGAAGAGTCCAAAGCAATGACAGCGTTTTCTACATCAGCAGGCCTTTATCAGTTTCGTTTCATGCCGTTTGGCATTAAAACCGCCCCAGCTGTCTTCAACCGTCTAATGAGGAAGGTGGTAGCAGATATACCCCATATTTACTTTTACTTCGACGATGTGCTCGTTGCAACCGAGACGTGGACAGAACACGTGGCCACACTTGAAGCCTTTCTTCAACGAGTTAGCGAATCCGGGTTGACGATTCGACCAACGAAAAGTGAGATTGGTCAGCGGTCAGTAAAGTTCCTCGGTCATCACGTCGAAAATGGCATCATCAAACCCCAGATCGAAACCCTTGATAAAATACGGGCAGCCAAGCGCCCACAGACGAAAAAAGAAGTACGCTCTTTCCTTGGACTTACGGGCTATTACAGAGATTTCGTCCACAAGTACTCCGAGATAGCAGGACCATTAACTGAACTGACTAAAAAGAGAGCCCCTAACAAAGTAATTTGGGGAGTGCAGGAACAGAAAGCCTTCGATGCACTCAAGACCATGCTGTCTACACAACCTGTCTTGAGAGCACCCGATTTCGCTCAGCCTTTTGTACTTCGCACCGACGCCTCGTCAACAAGCGTAGGTGCCATACTTATGCAGCGGCATGGTGCTATGCTACACCCAGTGTCGTACGCTAGCCGACGACTGCAACCACGAGAAACTGCCTATTCGACAATCGAGCGCGAAGCCCTGGCACTCACGTGGGCCATCCAGAAATTTCATATTTACTTGTTCGGGCGAACGTTCATACTACAAAGCGACCACAAGCCTCTCGTTTACATCAACTCCGCCAAACACATCAACAGCCGTGTTCTACGTTGGAGCCTCATACTCATGGAGTACGACTTCAGCGTTGAATATATAAAAGGCAGTGAGAATGTAGGAGCAGACTATATGAGCCGGTTGCCAAGCGCATGAACATCATCGCTACACGGCTTGAGGATTTCGCAGTGTCGGGTATAATTGATGGAATTTTTTTTTTTCGGTGCACATTACTTACCGTGACGGACCAACTTTCATCTCGTCTTGCGAGTACCTTTGAGAGTGTCGGGTGTGCGGGGCCCTGAACACTGGTGACAACTTTTGTGTCTCTTATGTGTGCCGAGTGTGCGGGGCTCGGAAGTGTAGTGCAGTGCTCCGAGTGCGCGTGTACTACGGTGTCCCAAGGGATCCAGTGGCAGCTGCAAGTTCTTCACAGCGAAGAACCTTCTTAAGTGGGGGGGTAATGTGACGAAGCAGGGAAAGCGAGAGCAGACGACGGAGTGGCCGATCGCTGGAAGGCGAGAAAAACGAAGGAGCTCGGGCTGCAGAGAAGATTAAGAAGGGCGCGCGCAGGCGAGACAGTTTTTTTTTTTTGGAACGCCGGCAGAACGGGCGGCAGGTTGTTGGAGAACCCGCATCTACGCGCGAGGTTCGCATACACAGGGCGCCTGTCTTCGGGACAGCGAGCGCCTCACGGTCCTCGCCTGGCAAGACCTGGGACGCGGCCTGCTGCTCTCGGAGAACCCGCACCTACGCGCGAGGTTCCAGATTGTCCACCGCCGTCGAGACGAGCGTCGCAAGGTCCTGGCCTGGCGCGGACGAGCCCTGTCTGGCTACCGGCTACCGAGCGACGGTTCGTTCACTCGGCCCTTAACCCCTGCTGCTGCTACGTCGTTGCCACACCGGACATCTACCCGACGACGATTACGTCATCACAGGGACTCAACCAGCCCACAGCCTCCTGGTCCCCAAGCACCGCCACGTGAGACAATTGACTAGTAGTGTACGCTGCCGCTTTATGTATTTCGTGTGTGTATGCTGTCAAATACAATTGTAGTGTGGTTTGTTAACGTCAGATACCGTCTCCTCCATCCGCAACGCGTCACACGCTCTGCGGCGCGACGAACCTCACCAACAAACATCACAGCCCTGTTAAGTGAACTCAAACTCCCCGTCTAAACAGCCACTCGCTTTTCGTACACACAGCACTATTTCACATTCACCATGAACACTCAAATTATACAATGGAACGTCAGGGGCCTTCTCAGAAACCTTCACGACATCCAAGAACTCTTACAAAAACACTCGCCAAAAGTGCTGTGTGTACAAGAAACACACCTTAATTTAAAACACACAAACTTTCTTGGTAAATACGTTATTTTCCGAAAAGACCGTGTTGATGCTATGACATCATCTGGAGGTGTTGCCATCACAGTGAATCAAGGAATAGCATGCACACACTTACAACTTCAAACACCCCTTGAGGCAGTGGCTGTTCGAGCGGTTCTTTTTGATAAACTGATCACAATCTGCACTATTTACATTCCTCCTAGCTATCAGCTGCAAAAACGCGATTTACACTCTCTAATTGATGAACTTCCGGAGCCTTGTGTTCTCCTTGGAGACTTTAATGCGCATAGCAGGCTATGGGGCAACTCTCGGTATGACGCGCGAGGTCGACTGATCGAACAGTTCCTTATCTCGTCGAGCGCGTGTCTACTAAATCGAAAAGAACCAACCTATTAAACCTCACTAATAACACCTACTCCTCCATAGATCTGAGCATAGTATCTCCATCTCTTGTGCCTCTACTCCAGTGGAAAGTCGTCAGTAGTCTGTACGGAAGTGACCACTTCCCCGTAGTTTTGAGCACAACGACAGTAACTGAGTGTCCACCACGTGTTCACAAGTGGCTCATAAACAGAGCCGACTGGGAACAGTTTCATACTATTGCTTGTCTAGGTTGGAATGACATCTGTACTTTGAACATTGATGTTGCTGTGAACTACTTCACAGCGTTTTTGATTGATGCTGCAACAAAATGCATCCCACAAACAAATAGACACCCTCAAAAACGATGTGTGCCATGATGGAACTCTGAATGCCAAAACGCGCGCAAACAGCAAAACAGAGCTTGGAGGCTGCTTCGGAACTCACCGACAGCCGAAAATCTTGAAACCTTCAAGAAAATAAAGTCTCAAGGCAGGAGAACGCGTCGGCAAGCCAGAAGAGAAAGCTGGCAGAAGTTTTTATCAGGGGTTAATTCATACACACAGGAAGCTAAAGTCTGGAACATGGTTGGTAGGATAGCAGGAAAACAAGTACACACAGTTCCACTCGTAAACACTCAGGGTGATACCTTGGAAGATCAGGCAAACTTCCTCGCTGCACACTTCGAACAGGTATCCAGCTCGTCCCACTATACTGACACTTTCCAAAAATACAGAACAAGAATAGAAAAGCAGAAACTCGAACACAAATTCACAAGATACGAGGCATATAAACAAGCTTTCAATCTAGCGGAGCTCCAAACATCTCTAAACTCCTGCAGTACTTCTGCCCCAGGTTCTGACCGTGTGATGTATGAAATGTTAAAAAACCTACCAAATGAAACCCGAAAAACCTTACTTTGTTTGTACAATGCTATTTGGTCTTCTGGCACTATTCCTACCTTCTGAAAGAGGCTATTGTTATTCCCATTTTGAAAAAGGGCAAGGACCCTTCTTTACCCTCGAGTTATAGGCCTATAGCACTTACAAGCTGCTTGTGCAAAGTCTTCGAAAAAATGATAAACTGCCGACTTGTACATTTTCTTGAAACAAATAATTTGCTCGACCCATTTCAGTGCGGGTTTCGAGAAAGTAGATCCACCATAGACCACCTTGTTCGTATCGAGGCACAGATCAGAGACGCGTTCGTCCATAAACATTATTTTCTCTCTGTGTTCCTCGATATCGGAAAGGCTTATGATACAACATGGCGTTTCGGAATTCTAAGAGACCTGTTCGACCTTGGTGTGCGCGGAAGAATGTTTCATATAATCGAAAGTTGCCTGTCAAACCGGACATTCCGTGTCTGTCTGGGCAGTGTGCTCTCCCAAACATTTGTCAAGGAAACAGGCGTGCCACAAGGTGGTGTGCTTAGTTGCACACTTTTTATTATTAAAATGAATTCTTTGCACTTCTCCATTCCCCGCAATATGTTCTATTGTACATATGTCGACGACGTTCAGCTTGGCTTCAAGTCATGCAACTTGGCCATGTGTGAGCGGCAGGTTCAGCTGGGTTTGAATAAGGTCTCCAAATGGGCAGATGAAAACGGATTTCAACTTAACCCGCAAAAAAGCACGTGTGTCTTGTTCCCTCGAAAGAGAGGCATGCACTCGGAACCCGACATTCAACTGAACGGGCAACAACTGTCCGTCAAAGCCGAGCATAAATTCTTAGGCTTAATCTTGGACAACAAGTTGACCTTCGTACCCCACATAAAGTATTTAAAAACAAAATGTTTAAAAGCCATGAATGATATAAAAGTGTTGTCACGTACTACGTGGGGTAGTGACAGGAAATGCCTCATGAACCTGTATAGAAGCCTTATTCGCACCCGCTTAGATGATGGGGCCATTGTTTATCAGTCTGCGACTCAAAGTGCTTTGAAGATGTTCGATCCCGTGCACCATTCGCGCATCCGCCTTTCTACGGGTGCTTTTCGCACCTGTCCCGTAGAAAACCTTTACGTTGAGTCAAATGAGTGGTCGCTTCATCTGCAAAGAACCTACATGTCCTTTGTATATTTCCTTAAGGTGAAAGCAGACAAGAGGCACCCCTCATACTCTACTATTAATGACTTGTCGAGCTCCATTCTTTTTCAAAACAGGTCTTCATTGAGTTAGCCTTTCTCAGTTCGCCTGAAGGGTCTAGCTGAGGACACTGGAGTGTCACTGGAACACAGTTTAATAGCTCCTGTAGCATACCCGCCACCGTGGCAGTGGCAGACTATAGATTGCGATGTGTCTTTCCTAGAAGTTACTAAACATGCGCCTATTGCCCATATTCGAACATACTTCTTGGAACAACAACACAAATACACACATCCTGAGTTTTTTACAGATGCCTCTAAGTCTAACTCCTCTGTGTCCTACGCTGCTGTTGGCCCTTCCTTTTCGGATACTGGCCCTCTACATCCAGGCACAAGTATCTTCACAGCGGAAGCTTACGCGATACTTGTGGCAGCTAAACACATCAAACAATCACAAATACAAAAAGCAGTAATTTTTACAGACTCCCTCTGTGTGGTAACGGCTCTGCACAGTCTTAAAAAACAAAAAAACCCTGTACTCGTTTCACTTTACTCCATTTTATGCACACTCTACACACTGAACCGACATGTTGTTGTGTGCTGGGTGCCAGGGCACCGTGAGATTCAAGGCAACATGATGACGGATCAGCTTGCTGCATCCACCCACGAAAGCACCGCCATTACACCCACATCAATCCCGGCCCTTGATCTTAAGCCGTCTCTCAAACGAAAACTCAGGGAATACTGGCAGAGCAAGTGGAATACACACACACAAAACAAACTACACGTTATCAAGCCACACCTTGGCCACTGGCCACCAGTATCAAAATCACGTCTAACAGAGGTAACACTAACAAGACTCAGGATAGGACACACATACACGACACACACACATCTTTTGTCCGGTGGTGATCCACCATTGTGTGATAAATGTGGTGAGGCATTAACAGTTCTTCCCGTTTTAATTCAATGTAAACATTTAGACACTCTGAGAAGACAACACTTTCCACTATCCTACCGACAACATATACCTTTACACCCTGCAATGTTCGTCGGTAGGGAACAGCTTTTTAGTCACAAATCATTATTACCGTTTTTAAAGGAAATTCATAATTTTCATATCATATACCCGGGCATACCGTAGCAAGACTTCTCTAGAGAGGTTTTTGCTGCGGTGGCTACACTGGAAAGCACTTGCCTCACGGCCCTTGGACGCAAGGGTATGAACGAGTGAGGTACTTGTGCTAATGCCATACATGTCCACCATCGTTTTTCATTATCACTAACTTTTGTCACCTATTCACATCACACACACCTTTCACGGCACGGTCATGATTTTATTACTTGTATATTTTTACCCGCCTTATTACGAGGAACTTCATGGACCTTATACAGCCGCTAATCACAATAACTGTCCACATTCTATGTCCCATGAACTGGCGCTCTTTGGCCATCAAATGGCCCTTGCGCCAAAAAATACCATATATCATCATATGGTGGTTTTGGGACGTTGAACCCCACGAATCAATCAAATCAAATCAATTCGTGTCTACTTCCCACCTTTAACCACCTCGAGTTCATGGTGTATACTAGTTCACTGTATTCAAGGCACTGCGGCCAACGCTTGCTGAACCTTTCTAAAATCAAGGAAGTTACACCCAGCGAGTACAACGTAGCAACCCTTTCTTGTCAGGTAGTGTTCAATGTACATGCCAATGGCAGCTAAGGGGTAATGAGAGACAGGAGAATTCAGCTTTTAGTTAACTCGCACGCTGCGATTTTTTTAATTGTTGAACAACGCACAGAAGAAATCTCTCACCGGCACCACCTTTGAGGTCAAAATCTAAGACTGGTTACACGCTACGACTACTACTACTATTACGAGGGACGATCGGGTGCCGCTTTAAGAAGCTTCGCCCCTAAAATGTAGTTGTGCCTCGTTCTCTCGTGACGTTTGTGAACGGCGCCTCAAGCTTATGGGCTTTGATTGTTCTTCGGTGCCTGCTATTCTTCCACGTAATTTGAAGCTTGCCGAGTTCGACGAAATTACGTACGGCACTATCACCGTTTTAAGCGAGTGCAGCAGTCTGAAATAAGTGACCCCCAGAGAAGCAGTTCTGAAGAAGAGATCTTAAGAATGATCAGCAAGTCGCCACGCTCTTGCACATGAACATGAACGCCACGCTCTTGCACGTGTCATTATGGCACATCTTTCGGTGTTCGATTTCACACAAGGTGACACGGAGACTTCATTACCGCGTTCGCGTACTGATCACAGAATTCACACTTGATCTGCACACCCCGTTCGTCAAAAACCTTACCGCGTGTCATCGACAGAGAGGGCACTGATAGCTGAACAGGTCACCGATATGTTGCAGAAGGGTGTTGTCCAAGAGCCGTCTAGTACGTGGGCAGCACCTGTGATCTTAGTAAGAAAAAAGTATGGATCATGGCGCTTTTGTGTTGACTTTAGAAAACTAAATATGGTCACCAAAAATGTGTATCCGCTTCCTTGAATTGATGACGTCATTGATTGCCTGCATTCCGCTGCCTACTTTTTGTCACTGGATTTGCGATCAGGGTATTGATAAATACCCAATGCACGCAAACGACAAAGAGAAAACCGCCTTTGTGACACCTGACGGCCTTTATGAATTTAATGTTATGCCGTTCGGTCTTTGTAATGCATCGGCAACATTTGAACGATTTATGGACACTATACTTTGAGGACTAAAATGAGAAGTTTGTTTGTGCTACCTAGATGATGTGGTGATTTGTGCTACCTAGATGATGTGGTGACTGAACGAGCGCACCAGACGTCTCAGTCTTGTTTTGGATTGCATAGAAAAGGCTGGCTTGATCCTAAACTTTAAGAAATGTCGTTTTGGTGAAACGAAGACATTAGTACTTGGAAATCTCGTTGACAAAAATGGAGTAAGGCCAGATCCACGAAAAATCGAGGCTGTCAGCTCTTTCGAACCACCAAAATCGCTGTGGGATTCGAGAAGCTTTTTCGGCCTATGGTAATATTTTCGTCGTTTCGTTCCGATGTTCGCTGACGTGGTGCATTCCTCTAACATGTCTTCTTCAAAAGGACGTCCCTCTCAACTGGACTTCAGCTTGCGACGATGCGTTCTGCCAGATAAAGTTTCTACTAACGTCGGGGCCCATACTGCGTCACTTCCATGCGTCCTTGCCTACGGATGTACATGCTGATGCTTGTGGCATCGGCATCGGTGCCGTACTTGTGCAGCGTAATCAAAGAGCTGAGCACGTAGTGGCTTATGCCAGTCATTCTTTCAACAAAACTGAACGCAACTATACCGTAACAGAACAAGAATGCTTGGCAGCTGTTTTTGCGGTGCACAATTTTCGGCCTTACATCTATGGACGTCCGTTAACTATCGCTACCTACCATCACGCTTTATGCTGGCTGGTGAATACTCGTGACCCAACTGGTCGACTGGCACGTGGCGCTCTTCGACTTCAGGAGTATGACTTCGTCATCTCGTTCAAGTCTGGACGCTGCCCCGCAGGATGCTGACTGTCTCTCCCGCCATCCGCTGAAGACGGCTGAGTGTGAAGAAGACAGGTTTGACGACTGTTTTGCTTCAATTTCTTCCACATTCCCAGACTTAAGTACTTTCAAGAAAGATGAAGATAATGATATTTGCTTGGAGCCATTACTGGCCGCGGCATCGCGTCCTCGAGCCACCGGTCGCTTTTGTGTCCATGACTGGCCTTCTGTACAAGACAAAATGTTCGGCTAAAGGCGCACGCTTCCTTCTAGTTGTACCACAGTTTACAATTTGACATACTGAAGACCATGCACGACGATACGACAGCTGGTCGTCTGGAGTTCATCAGAACTTTGAATAGGACACAGAGCGCTTTTACTGGCTCAGAATGCGGGACACAGTCAAGCACTATGTCGCAAGTTACGAACAATGCCAACGCTACAAGCAGCCTACGACTTCCTCCGTCAGGTCTTCTCCATCCACTGCCACCTCCTCATCTACCATTTGATGAAGTTGGTATCGACCTTTTGGGCCCATTTCCACGCTGTTCTAACAACAATCGATGAGTGATAGTATGCGTCGACCATCTGACTCGTTACGCAGAAACTGCAGCGATACCATCCTCGACAGCGGCGTGCGTGGCCATGTTTTTGCTCAGATTCTTCATTCTTCGGCATGGCCATCCCAGAGTGATCATTAGTGATCGTGGTCTTCAGTTCGTTGTGGACGCCGTCGAAGAACTGGTTCGTCTGTGCAATTGGCAGTTCCATCTTTCATCCACTTATTACCCTCAGACGAATAGGGTGGTAGAACGTACGAACAGAACTCTTATATGGTGGCCATGTACGGGTCATCTGACCACAAGGACTGGGATGACGCCCGCCCCCCCCACTTCATTACCTATGCGTATTACGCGACCAAACATGAGACAAACAATTACAGTCGTTTTAAATGCCAAGCATTTCTTAGCAAACTTCGGCGGCTTTAAGCGTATCTATCTAATTAGCCGCCTACGAATTTTAACTCTCCTGGCCGTTTCGATAATGACATCGATACCAAACTTGGTGAGGCATAACATGTCTGTATGAAAAATGTATTTGCCTAGTCATAACATGAAAATCATGACATCTATGTCATGAATGGCGAGATGTACACTTCATGGTCTTGCTGCTCTTGCGGTCGTCTCGTTCGCATGACGTGTTGCAAAACTGGTATTGTATGACATGATCGCATGGCGCACACAAGCGACCGACCCTAACATGAATATCTCGACATGCGTGTCGTGTAACATGACTACATGCGACGCTCATAATGCGCTCGCGGCCGTTTTGCTAGCGTTACTTATACCAAATTTGGTATTACGCTACGTGAATAGATGACGAATGTATGTGACTGTTGCAAACATGACAATCACGAGATGCGTGTCATGTAACAAAATGGCTACATGCCACGCTCATGATGTGCTGGCGGGCGTTTCGCTAGCTTCACTTATACCAAATTTTGTATTACGGTACGTGAATGGATGACGAAGGTATGATACTGGTGCAAACACAATAAACATTACATGCGTGTCATTTAATAACATGACTACATGCCACGCTCATGATGCACTGGTGGCCGTTTCGCTAGCTTCACTTATACCAAGTTTCATATCACGGGACGTGAACGGATGACGAAGATATGATGCTTGTGTAAACATAATAAACATGATAGGCGTCCTATGTAACAACTTCACCACAAGTTACGCTCATGATGCGCTCGCAGCCGTTTCGCTATCTTCACATGTACCAAACTCGGTATTGCGTGACGCGAACGGACGACAGGTAAATGACACATCTAAACCTGATAATAAGGTCATGCGTGTGATGAAACATGACTACATGCCACATTCATGAGGCGGTCACGGTCATTTCGCTAGCTTCACATATGTCAGATTTGGTATTCTGGGACGTGAATGGATGACGAAGGTATGATACTGGTGCAAACATGATATACGTGAGATGCGTGTCATGCAGCAACATGACTACATGTCACGCTCATGATTCGCTCGCGGCCGTTTCACTAGCTTCACATATGCCAAATTTAGTATTACGTGACGCCAATGGATGACGAAGGTATGTGATTGGTGCAAACATGATAATCATAAGATGCGTGTCATGTGAGAACATGACTACATGCCACAGTCAAGTTTTCAATAAATTTGGACGTGACGCAGTGCCCGTGCTCGCCGGCGTTCACTTCGTCTTGTCACGCATGCGTTACCACGCCAGGCGCCGGTCCTGCCATGTACTCACAGGCGCGTGCCGCGCTGCGTTGCTTTGACGCATGCGCATTTCAATCTCGTCCCGCGGCCCTCCGTCACGAAAAGAGTGAGACACAGTGTTGTCTGGGTGATGCATCGGCGCGAAATGCAGCATGTCGCATATCGCGCCGGCTGCCGTCGGGCGGCGCCGACGGACGCTGGTCGTGCCGGTTACGCAAAGCATCAGGCTAAGGCGTGCTTGCGTTTTGCTAACGTAGCGTTGCTGTGCCCAGCGTGCGCGCGTGTCAACGCTACATTGGAGTATATTGAGCCCTTTAATATGCGCTGGTGGCTGTTTTTCTAGCTCCACATATCCAAGTTTGGTGTTACGTGACGTATGGATGGCGAAAGTATATGACTGGTGCAAACATGATAATCCTGACAAGCGTGTCATGCAAGAACATGACAACATACTATGCTCATAGCGTACTCGCGGCCGTTTTACTAGCTCCAAATATACTAAATTTGGTATAACGTGACGTGAAAAGATGACGAAGGCAAACGACACATCCAAACATGATAATCATGACACGGAAGTCATGTACGGCATCATTTACCCCCCCCCCTCATAACGTTGAGGTGATTTCAAAGGGACATATCATCAGTTCTCATTCATGCTTCGCATATCATCGATTACCAGTGTACGTGGGATCTGCCAATTTTTCACCTCCTTTACGCACGTTGACCGTTAAGATGCATCAATACTATTTTACCATTTGACTTCCATAGCGACCACTCTGTCTTCAAGACACTCAGCCCAGCCGGAGAAGCCCGGCGTATTCCTCGTCTTCGTACTGTGGCTTCGCAACACTGATCGAAGGAAAGCTATCACAGCCGCTGTCAGTCTGTCGCATACTGCAAAGGAGACTTTGTGTGGTTGTGCACGCCATAACGTAAGCGGGGCCTATGTGAGAAGTTTTTACCTAAGTACGGTGGCCCTTTCGTCATTGTTTATCGCTTGAGCGATTCGACATACGTGGTAGCACGGCTCATTAAGCTGGCCATCGGTCAAACCGGACCCAGCTGGTACATGTCGTCCGCCTTAAACGGTTTCACACTAAACATTCAGATTGATTCATACTCGCCCAACGGGTTTCGTCTGGGAGCCGGGCAATGCAACGAGTATGAGCCGAGGGAGGAAAAGATGAGTAAGACGTGAACTGCTGCAGATAACGACGCCATTATTACCCGACCATCAACCTGGCCCTGCTGATGCTTCGACTTTAACCGTAAGAATATACGTACTGGTACACCCCGTGCCACTCCTGAGTATATTCCGCATTATCCCCGACGGCGTCTTCAAGGTGGTCGTGCTACCGGCATTGCATCGAGTAAGCATGACTCTTGTATTTGCGTGAGTGCAACAATGAGCAAAGCCCGCCTTGCTTCAAGCTTTGTTAGTGGCAGCCGTCGTTCTGTGAAATGTTATCTTGTCCAAAGGTGTCGAGGTGCTCACTACGCACCGTATAGTGACTTGTCATCTTACTCGTTGCTTTGATAATCCCGGAGTCGGAAACTTGGGCTTCTCGGTTGCCGCGGTCATGTTGGGCGCGTGCATTTCGTTGATAGCATTTCGGTTTCTGGGTGCCACTCCTTGCCTTGCATCCGCGTGCGCCACGTGTTAGCTAGATTGTCACTGAAGCGCACGTGGTGATTCTTAAAATACGTTTACTTTGTGCAGGTCTCTTATGGAATGGAATGAAAAACGTTATTTCAGTCCTGCAGGACGCGCTTAGCGCGTAGCGGGCGTCTCCCACGTAGGGACCGACAGGGAGTACCTGGCGGCCGCTTCGTGGGCCTGCTGGATAGCCCATTGCTGGTCGGCGAGAAGTGAGCTCCTGAGGGACCTCTCCCACTTGCTTGAGGTAGAGTCGGGAGGAGTTGTTCTACACTCCCAGAGCGTATGTGCGAGTGTCGCTGTGTGTCCACATGATGGGCATGTGTCGCTGGGGTATGCATCGGGATAATAAACGTGAAGTGTGGCAAGGTTTGGGTACGTGTGTGTCTGTAATAGGCGTAGGGTTAATGCCTGCAGTCGGTTAAGTTTCGAATGTGGGGGTGGAAAAATGCGGCGTTCCAGGTAAAAGTGCTTTGTAATTTCATTGTACGTAATTGGTGCATCCCAACTGGTCTCTAACCCAGCAAGATGGGGTTGCCCTGTGGCAGTGCGGTCGGTAAGTTCGCGCGCTGCATCATGGGCGATCTCGTCGAGGTTGGATAGGGCACCCGGCACCTGGCCGAGATGGGCGGGGAACCAGATGAAGTGTGGTGCTTCAGGGCACCCGGGTCCGCTTTGCGCAGGATACGTAACGCCTGGTCGGAGATGACTCCGCGTTCGAAGGCTTTGATGGCTGGCCTGGAGTCGCTGTAGATGAATTCCCGTTTGCTGTTGAGTATAGCTATAGCTATAGCTACTTGCTCCGCTACTTCGGGGTTTCGGGTGAGGATTGTGGCAGAGTTAAGAGTCTGCTGCGCGGATGATACCGCGACCGCGGCGAAGGCTCGGCTGTTGCGATAGGAAGCGGCGTTCACGAACGAGACGTTGTCCGCTTCCATGTCTATGCGCTTAAGAATGGCGGTCACCCGCGCAAGGCGCCTGCCTCGGTTGTATTCGGGGTGTACATTTCGTGGAATGGGAGCGATCGTGATAAGGTTGCGGATTTAACGGAAAATTAGAGTCAACTCTGGGGGGTCCCTGGCCCTCGAGGAGAAGAAGCCGAGCTCGCACAGAATATGGCGGCCCGCCTTGGTGGTGGTGAGTCGGGTCAATTGCACGCGTTTCTGAACTTCGGCGATCTCCTCTAGCGTGTTATGTACGCCAAGCTCGAGGAGTTTCTAGGTTGGATTGGTGATAGGGAGGCCAAGGGCTCGTTTGACCACTTTGCGAATAAGCGCATTGAGTTGATCGTGCTCAGCACGTAGCCATTTGTGTATAGTGGCAACGTAGGTAAAATGGCACAAAACAAACGCGTGTACAAGACGCAGCAGGTTGTCTTCTTTGAGGCCATGGTGCCTGTTGGCTACTCTACGTACGAGTCGTATGGCATTCTCAGTCTTAGTCCTGAGCTTGTGTACTGTTTGGTTGTTGGTTCCGCAGGACTCGATAATCACGCCGAAGACCTTGATGGTGTCTACCCTGGGTACAGTACGACCATCTCCGGTGTGGAGGGTGATATTGTGTTCCGCCGGAGGTTTCCACCCTTTGGGCTTGACACCCCGGCGTTCGGGCAAATATATCAACAGCTCCGACTTCGCGGGTGAGCACCTCAGACCGGTGTGGTCGAGGTAAGACTCGGCGGTGTCGATAGCCTCTTGCAGGGTGGACTCAATGAAGCCATTCGACCCTGTGGAGCACCGTATGGTTACATCATCCGCATAGATAGTGTGATTTAGTCCGTAAATTTTCGAAAGTCGTTCGTAAAGCCCGATCATCACGAGGTTGAAGAGCAGTGGGCGAGAGGACGGATACCTGAGGAGTGCCCCGCTGTCCGAGCTCCACTTCTTACGACACTAGGTCTCCTACGAGGAGTACGGCTCTGCGTCGAGTGAGAAAAGAGCGGATAATGTAGTAAAATCGTTTACCTAGGCCGAGGGCTGCGATCGCTTTCAATATTGACGAGTGCGTTATTGTATCGAAGGCCTTTTCTAAATCGAGACCAAGTATTGCACGAGTGTCCCGAGTGTTTCCGCCATCTAGAATTTGATGCTTTAGGAGTAACATGGCGTCTTGAGTGGATAACTCTGGTCGGAAGCCAATCATGTGGTGCGGGATGCAGTCGTCATCTTCGAGGTATCGACCAACCCTGTTGAGGACGACGTGCTCAGCCACTTTGCCGACGCACGACGTGAGAGATATGGGGCGTAGGTTATCTAGGCTCGGCGCCTTTCCCGGTTTGGGTATGAGAACCATGTGAACTAGTTTCCAAGCATCGGGTATCTCACCCTTTTTCATTATTTCGTTGATAGTGTCAGTGAGGTAAGTGACGGAGGAATCGTCCAGGTTGCGTAGGAGCTTGTTCGTGATGCCATCGGGCCAGGGGCTGAGCGGCCATTGAGCTCATGGAGAGCTCGGCGCACATCTTCAATAGAAAAGTCGGCGTCTAAGTTAGTGTTGTCGCTGCCAGAGTAATCAGGGTGAGGGGTCACAGGGC
Organism: Rhipicephalus microplus; assembly: GCF_013339725.1. Taxonomy (NCBI): domain Eukaryota; kingdom Metazoa; phylum Arthropoda; class Arachnida; order Ixodida; family Ixodidae; genus Rhipicephalus; species Rhipicephalus microplus. Next base: position 29,989,484 of record NC_051173.1, on the reverse strand, counting down.
CCGTGGGAAGCGGGAGATATTTTTCCACGAGGTTCTTGACAACATCTTCCGGTGACACTGTCCGTTTAGCCTGATGAAGTATTTCACGATCGAATGACGCTGAGTTGTGCGGGTGTTGGTTTCATTGAGGAGATGTTTGAGTAAGTTCCACGTTTTGCCATTTCGAACCTGACCATCAATCGAGTTACAAATTTAGTCCCACTGCTGTTTTGAAAGGATGCGGCAGTGATCCATCATGGTCTTGTTCAGCTGAGATATGCGTTCGCGTAACCTCCGATTAAGGCGCTGGCCCTTCCACCGGGCCAATAGAGACTGTTTGGCCTCAAGTAGGTGGGCGAGACGACTGTCCATCTTTTTCGGTTGGAAGGTCTGTGCTGATAGTTTTGGTTGACTTGTTTACATCAGCTTTGAGCTGGGCCGTCCACGTCTCGAGGCTTGGTGGGGTATCCGGAGGAGGTCGTTCTGCGCGGGTCTTGCGAAGGAGATCCCAGTCGACCCACGTGTACGACTTGGTCTTCCTGCTTGCTGTGGGGAGGTGTACAGCCAATATGAAGTGGTCGCTACCGAGATCTACCGCGAGGTTGGACCAGCGGGCGTCGGAGATATTCTTGACGAAGCATAGATCCGGCGTAGTATCTCTTTGCGTGGACGTACCAGTGCGAGTGGGGGGGGCCTTGTCCGTAATGAGAATAAGGCCGATGTCATTCGCATTTTTCCAAAGCTCGTTACCTTTGGGTGTGTCGTACGTGTAGCCCCAGGCGCTATGCGCGGCGTTAAAATCGCCTGCAATCACTAGCGGGTTAGGCCCGGCGAGACGGACAGCTTTCTGAACAAGCGTGTGAATCTTTGTCTATGGTGGCTTGGACTACTGTATACATTGAGCATGTAAACGCTTTGTTGTGATATGTTGCCAGGGAGAATTTGGACCATAACGTGTTCAATTTCGGGCACATTGAGAATGTGCGCTGTGCAGGTAATCTTGTTAGCGACCAGGGTGGCGATACCGCGTCCTCCCGAGAGGCCGGGCAACCACTGGTATCCGGAAAACATGGCGGTTGGTACTACAGTCTCTTGTAATAGCATGATGTGAGGTTTGGCTTCGTGGCTACGGAGGTATTGCTGCAGAAAAGCTTTCTTGTGGGTGAAGCTCCTGCAGTTCCAGTGCCAGATTCGCAACTTGTCAATTGGCCTGGCCATCTTGAAGCATTTGGGAGTCGGCCTAAGCACCCGGCGGGTGCATAAAGGCCGCGTGATGCGGTGGACTGGGCACGGCTGTACGTTGCGACAACGGCTTACCCGCGGCAACGGCAGGGGCGACGACGTGATCAAGATATTGCTCCACTTGGCCCAAACGATTTTCGTGTGCCGCGAGGGTAGACTGCACGAGAGCCATGCTTTCGCCAAGAAAGCGAAGGCTTTCCTTAATCGCCGATAGCGTGCTCTTAACGTCGTCTAACTCTGCCTTTAAATCTGGTTGATCGTGGGTGACCGCGCGTTTCTTGGGTGCGCTCTCGCCGTCGTCGTTACCGGCGCCTACGGGTTGCGGCTGCAACGGGGTGACTGCATTGCCGTCGTTGTCGGTTGTGGGTGTAGCAGCGCGTGCGTTTCTGTCAGTTTTAGTTCGGCAATAGCGACTGTGAGTTTGTGTATTGTTTCTTTCATCATGGCATTTTCGTGCTTTAGGATCGCTATCTCAGATGTGGTGTGTGTATCATGCTCAGGGAGTGAACCCGATCCTACGTGTGATGTAGCGTTTCCTTTTCTCCGAACGGCGTACGCCCAAGTGAGAGGTCTCCGCTTATTCTTGTTGGCGTTGCCTGGCGATGGTAGTGCCGATGGGCTAGGCGATCGTTGACGCGAGACCCCGGTGAGACTGGGGTGAGGTCTGGAACCGGCGTGAGGCCCGGAACCAGAGTGAGAGCCGGAGCGTGACCCGGGCCGGGAACCTGAACGGGAACCGTGACGTGAACCAGGACGGGACCTGGAGTAGCCTCGCGATATAGATCTGGTTGGGGTCCCACTTCGCGCGCTGCGGGAATGAGTCCGAGGGTGGCTCCGGAACCTCGATTCATGCATGGTGCTGTATCTGCTGTTCTTGGGACGACTCCGGGATCGGGACCGGGATCGGCTGCCATCGGATCGACCGTCTGTAGAAAGCTTCGAGGCCTGGTCGTCGTCAGCGGTTGCGTTGAACTCGTTCATTGCTTCGTAACAGTTGTGTCACGTCAAGTGTGCTCGCTCCCATCGTCGTCGGCGCACCACGTATGGAATGTGGTAGCATTATTTACATTCCCTGTCAGCAGTGAGGTGGGCTCCTCCGCAAAGCTTGCATGTTGGTGTGCAGCGGTGTTCTTTTTCGGGGTTCGGCACGCTGCAGCCTCTGCAAATAACGTCTGCAGGGTTCGGGCACACGTCCGCTTCGATGGCCGAGCCAACCGCAGGCGTAGCAAATATCTGTCTATGGTATAGTTTACATTGAAGTAGCACCGATCCGTATCGCACAAAATTGGGCACACGATGTCCATCGAAGGCCACCATCACGGCCGTGGTACTTCCGATGCGCTTGGCAGCCAAAGCTAGCGGATTGCGGTCGTTGACAATCTTCGCATCGATGTCCGCCGAACCGTCTTGCACGGGAATCGCTCGAATGACGCCTTTGCATGTACAATGTGGTGCCGCTTCTTAGGTACTAACTTCATAGGTCTTGTCAGCGATGCGGATTTCTTTAACGCGCACGTAGAGATTAGGCACTTTCTCTCTTCGGCGTGCTTGCTATTAAGATATTCTGTTTAATGTTGGGGCAGAGCGTGTCTGCTTGCTGTTCCGATGGGCTGATACCTGCCAAAGTCGAAATAGGCTTCAGCGATTGTCGTTGGGCCAACCCTAGCGATGTTGAGGCCCCCTCTCGGCCTAATGATAATGCGGATGTCGTTATTTGGTAGGTGAGGCATTCGGCTTGCTCGAATAATTTTATTCTTCACATTTTCTCTGTTGCAGGGCTTGTGCTCATCACGTTTCAAAGCCCTATATGACGGCACACGTTTGGAGCTGGTCTCTTATCGTTCTTCAAAAATAACCAGTACTTCAGTCAGTTTACTGACGCAGGTGCACAGCCGAGGTAACATACTGGTGGCCGTAGTTGATTATGCTGTAAGCGGTATCGTTCTTTTCGTCCACTTTTTCAAGATTTACATCATGGTCAATAGAAGTATTATCCCCTATGCTTTGCATGTCTCTGGTGAGTCAGTTCTAATGTTGTGACTAACCAAAAAGGAGCCTTTAGTGTAAGCCTTTCTTGTTTTATTTTTGACGAGCTTCTATTCAACAGTTTTCCCGCACGAATCATGACAAACTGTCTGGGAAGGGAAAAGTCGTCTAACACTTTTCATGACATTGAATAGTACATTCAAGGAAAAACATCGGCTTTGTTTATTGAGGTATAGAGAATAATTCTTATGAATATCTTTAATAACTGAGCAGGCCATCATCATTCCTTATTACATAAATCATATATTCAAGAGTTGTGTGCGATTTGTTTGGGTTGTATGTATTTAGGGCACGCAAGTGATACCTTTGCCATTATAGTTAGAATGTGGCTCGCTTGTGCAGCCATAGAATAAAGCCGTGCGTTCCCTGGTGTGGTTGGCTGCAGTCTTAAGCAGCAAATAAGGAATAAGTAAACACGGGGACGTAGAAAAGTTTTTCGTTGGGCAACATTGCAATCGGCATTGGTGTCTTGACTCCTCTCATGTCAGTGTTTGTGTGCGTAGTTTTTAACATTAGTTATACAAGCTCCTTTATCATGCTCTTTTATGATGCTTTATCGTGTTCCTTTATGATGCTCTCTCTTGGCTACTAGACTCATCAAACGGCCAAACACTACTTGCGTCCGAGTTTGTACGTTGAGACTCGAGGGAATAATAAGTTCAGTTACCACCCCCCCCCCCAGCAGCTTTGTCTTCACAACATACCATGTGCCACTTCATCAGAAGATCGCCTGGTGGGCGTCCTCACGGAAATTCCTCGAGTAAGCACTTTCTAATATCTCTACGAGTCGTCCAAAAAACTGCTTCTAGCTGATTTTATCTCTGCCATGGTCCTCTCAAAAGGTAACTATAGTCATACGGAAATATGACCGAATACCCAACACTCACCATACTGACTTGGCAACGACAGAAACTGATACGCAAGAAGCCAATCAATCAGCTAGCACTGAGAGGGAAAGTACAGGAATTCAGAGTGTCGCTGCAGAACAGGTACTCGGCTCTTAGTGAGGAAACCAACCTTAGCGTGGATAAAATGAATGATAATCTGACGAGTATCATTACGGAGTTTGCAGTTGAAGTTGGAGGCAGGGTAGTTAGACAGGACACTGGCAAGCTTTCCCAGGAAACGAAGAACCTAATTAAGAAGCGTCAAATCATGAAAGTGTCAAGTACAACAGACAAAATAGAACTGGCAGAGCTTTCGAAGTTCATTAATAGACGTAAGGTATGCGATGTAAGAAGGTATAACATGGAGAGAATTGAACACGCTCTGAAAAACGGAGGAAGTGTCAAAGCATTGAAGAGGAAACTTGGGATAGGCAAAAGTCGGATGTATGCACTAAGGGACAAAGAAGGCAAAATAACTACCAATATGGATAGGATAGTTAAAATAGCGGAGGAATTTTACAGAGATCTGTACAGTAGCCGAGACAACCACGACCTTAATACTATAAGAACTAGCAGTAACCCAGATTACACCCCACCAGTAATGATAGAAGAAGTCAGAAAAGCTTTGGAGAGCATGCAAAGGGGCAAAGCTGCTGGTGAGGATCAGGTAACATCAGATCTGCTGAAAGATGGAGGACAGATTGTGTTAGAAAAACTAGCCACCCTGTTTACGAAATGTCTCCTGACGGGAAGAGTACCAGAGTCTTGGAAGAACGCTAACATCATCTTAATACATAAGAAAGGAGATAAGAAGGACTTGAAGAATTACAGGCCGATCAGCTTGCTCTCTGTAGTATGCAAGCTATTTACAAAGGTAACTGCTAACAGAGTAAAGAAAACATTAGAATTCAATCAACCAAAGGAACAAGCAGGATTTCGGACAGGCTACTCAACAATTGACCACATTCATACTATCAATCAGGTAATAGAGAAATGCTCAGAGTATAACCAACCACTATACATAGCCTTCATAGATTAGGAGAAGGCGTTTGATTCAATAGAAATATCAGCCGTCATGCAAACACTGCGGAATCAGGGCGTAGATGAAGTATATATAAACATTCTGGAAGAAATCTACAGGGAATCAACTGCTACCATAGTGCTTCATAAAGAAAGCAACAGAATACCAATCAAGAAGTGTGTAAGGCAGGGGGACAGAATTTCCCCAATGCTATTTACCGCGTGCTTACAGGAGGTTTTCAGAAGCCTAGAATGGGAACAGTTAGGGATAAGAGTCAATGGAGAATACCTTAGTAACCTGCGCTTCGCCGATGACATTGCATTGCTGAGTAACTCGGGGGACGAATTGCAACTCATGATTACGGAGTTAGACAAGGAGAGCAGAAAGGTGGGTCTTAAAATGAATCTGCAGAAAACGAAAGTAATGTACAACAACCTCGGCAAGGAGCAGCGCTTCGAGATAGGTAATAGTGCACTTGAAGTTGTAAAAGACTATGTCTACTTAGGGCAGGTAATAACCGCAGAGCCGAACCACGAGATTGAAGTAACTAGAAGAATAAGAATGGGGTGGAGCACATTCGGCAAGCACTCTCAAATTATGGCAGGTAGATTGCCACTATCCCTCAAGAGGAAGGTATATAACAGCTGTATCTTGCCGGTACTTAGCTACGGAGCAGAAACCTGGAGACTTACAAAGGGGGTTCAGCTTAAATTGAGGACGACGCAGCAAGCAATGGGAAGAAAAATGGTAGGTGTAACCTTAAGAGACAAGAAGAGAGCAGAGTGGATTAGGGAAGAAACGGGGGTTAAGGATATCATAGCTGAAATCAAGAAGAAGAAATGGACGTGGGCAGGGCATGTAGCGCGTAGACAGGATAACCGCTGGTCATTAAGGGTAACTGACTGGATTCCCAAAGAAGGGAAGCGGGTTAGGGGGAGACAGAAGGTTAGGTGGGCAGATGAGATTAAGAAGTTTGCGGGTATAAATTGGCAGCAGCAAGCACAGGACCGGGTTAACTGGCGGAACATGGGAGAGGCCTCTGTCCTGCAGTGCACGTAGTCAGGCTGATGATGATGATGATGATGAAACACTGGGACGTAGAAAAGTTTTTCGTTGGGCAACATTGCAATTGGCATTGGTGTCTTGGCTCCTCTCATGTCAGTGTTTGTGTGCGTAGTTTTTAACATTAGTTATACAAGCTCCTTTATCATGCTCTTTTATCATGCTTTATCGTGTTCCTTTATGATGCTCTCTCTTGGCTACTAGACTCATCAAACGGCCAAACACCACTTGCGTCCGAGTTTGTACGTTGAGACTCGAGGGAATAATAAGTTCAATTACCACCCCCCCCAGCAGCTTTGTCTTCACAACATACCATGTGCTACTTCATCAGAAGATCGCCTGGTGGGCGTCCTCACGGAACTTCCTCGAGTAAGCACTTTCTCATATCTCTACGAGTCGTCCAAAAAACTGCTTCTAGCTGATTTTATCTCTGCCATGGTCCTCTCAAAAGGTAACTATAGTCATACGGAAATATGACCGAATACCCAACACTCACCATAGTGACTTGGCAACAACAACGTTGCACTGATACGAGCTAATAGCGCGGGTGTTGTGGTTATAATTGCAGCAATGGCAGGTGAACATTTTTTGTTATGGAAGAACTCGTGTGTTCCGATGTAGACGGCACGTTGAAAAATCCTATCTCTTCGAAAATTTTAGGCACTCGCTAAATGTCTGAGCGTATCTAACTAAGCTGTTGGTTAATGCTGGAAATGACAGTATTCAAGTGAGATGAATAGATCGACAGACAAGGCGCTGACTGTCTATAGTTTTGCTTTGTGTCTAGCGCTACTTGCTCCTGTTCTCGGTAAGTACACTTGATTAACTTAATAACACCCAAGTTTGGCGCTAGTGCTCTTTCTTGGCTAAAAGCTAGTACAGAAATAGTGTGGTTACTAACCAGGAAGGCTTCCATATTGTAAAAGTGCACTAAGGCTGATTGTTGGGATAATTGGTGTAGAAGGATTTCAACGTTTCACAGCGTATGAAACAAAGACGAGCATAGAGTAGACATTTCTCTGAACTTGCAACTGTTTATTTTTCTGTCACAGCAAAATATATGAGCTTATCACAAGAAAGAGAAGACGAGATACATAAAATTTGTCAAGGTAACAGCAACCAATTATCGATATCGCATGTTTTGCGAAAAAAAATTATCTTCGTTAAATTAGTTAAACTTCGTTAGACAAAATATAGTTGAGAACTGACAGACAATTATGACAAAGAAAGTATAATAGATGTTATTAGAAGTAATTGTAATCTAGTTGTGAGAAAAGAAAAGTGGACGTATAGATAACTTGCCGTGGGCAGGGACCAAACCTGCGACATTCGATTAACTCGTCCGATGCTCTGAGCAACCATGGCGGCTATCCCCCCCCCACTTTATGGAGTATGTCATCATCATCGTCGACGTCGTCGACTACGTCCACTGCAGGACAAATGCCTGCAGTGGGGTATGTCAGTGCATTCAAACAAGTGAGCTTGTCAGTACGACCTGTTGTCATTGAGGTGAATGTGGAACACTCATTTGCCTGTTGGCTTCACGTAGCGCGTGATATTACGGGCTGGCTGCTAACCAATGATCCCTCGCATACTTCCTGAATGCATTAAGCCTGCCAGAACAAGACCCGGCAACGAATGAAAAAAAGGTAAATTTAAGGGCGCATTCTCTTCGTTAGACATTAATGAGAACTGACAATGATATGACGAAACATCTAGGGGATATTTTTAGGTTCTTAATGAACGTTTTAGGAACAGCGGTACAATGTACGTAAGGTTATCGGTAGGCCTTTAGGAATTGTCAGGATTGTGGGTGCTGGCCTTTTTTCAATCAAACACGTCGGCTCGCAGGAAACAAAAATAGGACAGTGCGCAGAATTGTAGCCCAAGAAATCTTGAAACGTTTTAAAAAGTACATCAGTGTAGTTTCGCTTGCTCTTTCGAGCCAGGGGCATCTGCCTTGGTACACATGCGAGCCAAGTGCCCTTGCCTACCACAACTGTAGCATCGACGGCTCTTTTGAAAGCATGTAGCAGCTTTGTGACCGTACTTCCCACAGAATTTGCATTGCCATGGCGCGTTTCTTTGCTCCTTCGTTATGGTATCAGACGCGCGCTATTGGCTAATGTTCAGAGCCATCGAAGTATCAGTGTGCTTATCTATCTGCTGCGAATCGTCTTCTGCGCTTTCCGCAGTCCAAGAAAGGGCTTCTGCTTCTTCAAGAGTCAAGTTGCTTTTCGCTAGCAACTGTTTTTGCAAATTTTTCTGCGAGCACCACATACAATGCTATCTTTCAGCACTTGGTCTAACATGAACGAAAAATTGCAGTTCTGGGCAATCTTTCTAATTTCAACAATGAACGCTTTCACGGAATCCCCTTCCTCTTGCTTACACTGAAAAAACTTGAAGCTCTTCGAGATCTCAATAGGCGTTGGGGCATACTAGTCATTCAGCGTTGCTACCACTTCCTTGTAGCTGAGAGTGTTTGGCAGACATGGCACCACTCTTCTGCATAGGGCTTCTATCGTCTTTGACCCCCACGCAGCGAGCTACTATGCCCTCTTCTTTGCTTAATCGGTAACTTCATTGTCTTCAAAATACGCTTAAACTTTTCCAAGATAAGCATTCCACTTGACTGTTTTCTGGTCGAACTCCGGGAGCCTATGTGCCATGGTCGTCACTGGGTTCCAATCTGAGTCAGCGTTGCAGAGCTCCTGTCGTGTAGTCAGCGCTGAAGGGCCAGCGACACCGGGCTAGCGTCGACATAAGCGTCTTCTGTGGGTTGCTTGCGTCGCCACTGTTACGTTGGCCGAACAGACGCCGCCGGAGACATGAACTAGTCGGTGTCACCAGGCAGAAGACAGCGTGTATTGACCGCTTGAAGCTTATATCATAAAAGAGGGGACAGGGGCAGAGAGGGAAAGAGAGGAGAGAGAGACGCATGCATGTGCTGTTCTGCGTCCACTTCGGCAGCCACTGGTGTTGCAACATATATGCTAACGAAGATTGAGTACCAAAGCTCACCAAAACAACGTATTTCTTAATTTGTTTATTTTGAAGTAACAACGAGTGCCTTAGAACTATGTTACGTGAAAGTTAAACATTTTCTGACACCGCATCATAATCGCATCATAATCCGCGTTTGCAGCAATGAAGCTTCAAACATGACTGCTGCAAAATAAAATAAAGTACCAGGCGGCCGTTATAAATGCACTACACATGAAACACACTACGCGTGGATATTACCTGGGAATAGCTAGCTGTTCATCCATAATTGTTTACCTGTGGTATATGCACGAGTCGTTAAAAAGGTAACAAAACACAGTGATGTGCGTGAAACCACCTTCAGAGGTGGGTTGCTACGTCGGCAATGAAAAGAAATTACAACTTTGTTTTTGTCTAGCTATGTTTTATTTATTGCATCGCGTCATGAGAATGCCATTCTTATGGTCGTAATAACTTGCTACACAACACGCTTCGCATCGGAGGATGGTTGCACACATCAACATGCAGAAAACACAGAGAAAAAACTGGGCGCAGGATATAGCCGTAAAGGCAAAATAGGAGTTGAAACGGGGTTTATTGGCACAAGGAGCACATACACAGCAGGTATATTGGTACTGAAAGCGGGCGGCAATAACCGAAACAGGAATATAGTCTGCGGCACATAGTCTTCTTCCTCTCTACAATACCCCGGTGATGAAGACGAGCCATCCTGGCAAGTCGAGGTCACGTGAGTAGGAGTGAGTCGTGATTGGGCGTGACGCGACTCACATGGACAGTCTAACGACCAAGGCGGCGCCCGTCTGTAGATGTCGTGACCCGCTCAATCACTTAGGTGACCCGACGTCGACGTTCGACGACGTGGTAAGGACCGTGAAATTTGGGGGCAGACTTAGAGGGCAGTCCTGGGGAGTGGAAGAGCAGTCGGATCCAGACGAGCGAGCCTATACAGTGAAATTATCGACTTGCTGGTTGCGGTCGCGGCGCTCTTTTTCTAGTGCTTGCTTGTACGATGTGAATGATATCGGGCCAACGGACGACAATCTTCAGCGTGGTGCACATTTTCAGAAACAGGGTTGAACTCAGCCCTGTTTTACAAAATGCGAAAATGCAAAAGATCAATGCAAATACACGCTATAAATTGTTTCTTCAAGAATGGAGCTTTTTATAGAGAAAGAACACAAGGATAAAGGCAAGGAGGTTAACCAGGACTGAGCCCCGGTAGGTTACCCTGCACTGGGGAAGAAGAGAGGGGAAGGAAAGTTATAGAGGAGGAGAGAAAAGGTCACTGACTGGGCCGACGCGTAACAGTTTCACCATCACAAAATATGAACAGGCTGGTGTCTTTGAGAAAATGCAACAGTGCTTTCGTTGCCTTTCGGGTTAAGATGGGCAGTGCCATGGTCCTAATTATTTCTGGACATGAAGTGAATTCTCTTCTGTCCAGTTGATTTAAAACACTGCGCGGGTGAAGCCTCTCGTTTGTGTATGCCGGGCAGTAAGATAAGATGTGTTCAATCGTCTCATCGACAGCGCAGTCGTTCCCCTCCGTGCTGTCGGCCATCCCTGTTTTAAATGAGTAGGCATTGGTGAAGGCTACGCCCAGACGCAGACAGCCCAACACTGTGCCTTCCTCCCTAGGAAGACCAGAGGGTAGCCGCAGTCGTAGAGATGTATCGAGGGAATATAGTCGATGATGTGCAAACTGTGATGACTGGCACTTCTGGAGTGTCATGTCCTGCGCCAGCTTACTTAAATATCTAGCCGAGTCAATCCTAGATAAAGGTACCGACACGGGGTTTGCTTGTACTGGTGCATTTCTGGCTGCTTCATCGGCGAGGTCATTGCCGGAGATACCACAATGAGTTTGTATCTACTGATACACAACGTTCTGTCCTTGTTCGGTAGCATAGTGCAGGATTTCTCTGATCTCCCATACCAGTTGTTCGTACGACAAGCGACGAAGTGCCGACGAACGACATTGTAGAGCCACCTTGGAGTCACAGACTACTGCCCATCGATTAGCCGGTGGCTGCTTGATATAATCGAGGGCACCTGGCAGGGCAACAATTCCGAACCAGTTGATGTGCTCACGTGACAAAGTTTGTAAGTGATGTTGATGTGTTGCGATGGAATGACGGTGGCGCCGGTGGAGCTAGTCTGGGTGGTTTATCCATCCGTGTATACGCGGATCCTGTCAGCGTAGAAAGTGTGTAAACAATCCAGAGTCACTTGCTTCAAGGCCAAGGCAGAAATGAGTTTTCTATTTCTTATTCCTCGGACGGAAAGGCGCACGTCGGGTTGTCGCAGGCTCCACAAGGCGGACGGTGAACGCGCGAAGGGTATAAAACCAGATGGTAGCAAAGCGCGGTGGGAGCTGATGACCTTAGAGAATGACGCCTGCGGTCGTTGTTCTGGCAGAAATGTGAAATGGCTCGATACCATCCGTGAAATGTGCCCAATATGCGCTCTCAGCCAGTCGGTTGTGACGTAAGTCGTAACCGGATTATCCGGAGCCAATATAACTGTTCCAGTGGTTGAGATAGTTCGTGGTAAGCCGAGACAAACACGTAGTGTCTGTGCTTGCACGCTCTGAAGTGCTTGAATGTTTGTCTTGCAAGTTTTAGAAAGCAGAGGAGAACTGTAGCGCAGTACACCATTAAAAAGTGCTTGGTAAAGCTGTAGCATGTAACTCAATGACGGATTTCATCTTTTTTCAGCGATGACATTCAGGACGTGGGCAATAGATACCAGTTTCGCTTTCAAGCTCGTAACATGAGGGCTCCAGGAGAGGTCGCGGTCAACAATGACACCTAGAAAACGATGGCTACGCTTGTAAAAGATGGGCTGGAGATTAATGCTTATCGCCTAACTTGTCATCGCCTTGCGCGTGAAAGCCACCAGCGCACATTTTTTCTGTTGAGATTGTTAGGCCTTGCGCGCGAAGATAGTCAGATGCTTGCGACGCTGCTGCCTGTGTCCTTGCTCGAACTTGTAGGCGTCTCAATGCAGATGCCTAGACGCACATGTCATCAGCATATATTAAAACACTGACTGTTTCAGGAAGACCTTCCACCAGGCCAAATAAGGCAAGATTGAAAAGAACTGGGCTCAAAACACCACCTTGCGGGACGCCATAGCACGTGTAGTGGTCTGAGGTCAGGCCATCTTCAGTATATACAAAAAAGGATCTTCGTGTCATGTAGCTTCGGATCCATCGAAACATTCGCCCTCCCAGTTCAATCAACAGCAGTGTGTCTAGTATGGCTTGATGGGATACGTTGTCATATGCACCTTTCACATCATGAAAGAGCGCAAGTGCTAGTCGTTTCCTAAATTGCTGCTGTTCTACTGATGGCACCAAATCGATGACGTTGTCAATCGATGAACGGCCTCGTCAAAATCCCGCCATGGAGTCGGGGTAAATGCTGTGCCGTTCAAGGAACTATTCCAGGCGCGTGGGAATCATGTGCTCCATGAGTTTCCCAACGCAGCTGGCGAGAGCTACAGGATGGTATGGTGTCAGCACCAGAGGGGATTTCCCTGCTTTTAGAAACGCACAGGACGGCTCCGTTTCCGTTCTTGAGGTACGATGCCATCTTCCGATGACCGATTAAATAAGTTTAGCAGTTGTCGTCTAGCTGTTTGGCCTAAGTGACGCAGAGCCGTATACGTTATCCCATCGGGCCCCGGTGAAGAAGAACGCCTACACAGTGTCAGCGCAGCTTCTAGCTCTTGCATAGAAAATGGAACATCCACACTTATATTTCGTGGACCGGGGATATCGCATAAAAACACATCGAAAAATAGGATTGTCCCACCGATGATGTTCACGCAAAAATCCTTTGCAACGTCAATTTCACGGCGGTTGAGGCGAAGTGCAAGAGCCTTGAAGAGATGACGTTGGATGGCGCCTGAGTGAAGACCCTGTAGAGTTCTCCATACATGAGACAATGGCTTGCGTGGGTCTAATGACTCACAAAAGCTTTTCCATCTGTGATCCTGCAGCTGGTCTATTCGGTGTTGTATTTTTTTTCTGCATACGCCTTGCTACTCTGAGATCAAGAATCGACTTGGTACGCCTGTATCTTCTTTCAGCACGTCTACGTAACACCCGAAGCCTTTCTAATTCGATGTCAAGGTCCGTGGTCTTCTGTGAGCGTGTGAAGTGACGCGTACAACTTTTCATAGCATCTGCAATTACTTCTAAGTCACACGAGGAATCATTTCTGCACGTGTCCTCCACTTGATCTTCATGAAGTGTCCAGTCTATATACCGATTGACCGGCGAGGACGCAGTCTCTTGGCCATCAATGCTGACATAAGTCGGAATGTGGTCGCTACCATGCGTTTTGATATCTGTAAACCACCGCAATTTTGAACTTAGGCAACACGACACCAGTGTCAGGTCGAAGCAGCGGCTGTACGTCGTTCCTCGCAGGTATGTCGGGCTACCATCACTCAGAAGGCACAGGTTGTGGTCTGACACAACCGATATCAGTGAGCGATCCCTTCGAGCTTGTTCTCAAGCTTCCCCATATCAGATGATGTGCATTGAAATCGCCTGTTATAATGCAAGGAACTGAAATTGCTGCCATAATGTCTGTTAGTTACTTACAATCAAGTGGACTTGTGGGGGATATATATACGCCAATAGGTGTAAAAGACAACCGCTTCTTCTTCAGAGTTATGCACACGTACTGGTTGTTGTCATCTGGTGGTTAGCATGGGCGAAATAAGTAAGGTCCTTCCGAATGTAAACAATAACTTTGCTGCTACTTCCATTCGTTGTTGAGCCGAAAGGCTCGTATCCTGATATTCTTATAGACGACAAGTTCGGCTCACAGATTACCATTATCGGGAAGCGGTTTTTGAACACGATGTGCCGAAAATCCGATATCCGGGACCACAGGCCTCTCACATTCTATTGAAATATGAAGGCGTTTCGAATATCATCTGCAAATGATGGCTGTTTCCGTTGATAAGCCATGGTTTTGCTGTTAATATTCTTAAGCAATCGACTTCTGAAAGCTTGCTAGAACCGGGCTGATGGTATCCAGCAGCTGCAATGCGCTTCGTGCTATTGGTGTTTGCACCCTCTCCACGAACACACGAACGGTACTCACGAGTGAGCTGACCACAGCGACTATTTGTTTATCCTCCTCTGTTGGTTTGGAGAATTCGGACGAGGAGTACTTCACTGCTGAAGTCTGATGCCGCTCTCGAGTGGAGCGTAGTCGAGGGAATTCCGGCCAGGCGTCAAATGTGTCGCTGTTGGCGGCTTCTTTATCCCTCTACCCGACTGCGCTTGTTCTGGGAGACAGAAGTGGAGGCAACTTTGAGCGCGGTTCACGAGACAACGGTGTCTTGGATGTCTTGGAGCGCCGTCGATGACGTGATTGTCGTCGTCTAATAGATGCGGCTGCTTGTCGGTAAGACGAGGAATCCCGAACCATTTTCTTCAGCACTGCCATTCTCCTTCGAATAATCGGACAATCCTTCGAAGATGGACCGTGAGGCCCGTCACAATTCGAACATTTCCGAGTATTGCATTGACATGTGCTAGTGGCGTTAGGTTCAGTGCACCAGGCACAAACGGTGGTGTTCTTGCACACGCTGCTCACGTGACCTAAATTCGTACATTTTCTGCACTGAAGTGGCCTCGGTACGACAGGATGAACAGCGTGCCGTAAGTGTTCCACCTTCACGTATGATGGGAGGGTTTCACAGTTGAATATGATCTTCACGCAATGTGACGTGCCGAGACGAAGAAAACTTGTTATGATTGTGCCTTCTGTAGCGGGCTTGATCAGGATTGGCAAGACTGTGTTGACAATGGTCTCGTCAACTTTATAAGTTACTCCAGCAATGACTTCTTTGCCGAGCGTTATGTGAGAGCGGACTGCCATGTCATTGAGCTCTGTGACCTTGCGCAATATGTCCAGCGCAGCCGCGTGGTTAACGTCAATGGCTAGAACATTCTTGCGCGTGTTAACACTGACGTCTTTGATTTCGTTTCGCACCAGTGCCTCCAGTTGTGCAGACACGGCTTGCCTGTTGAGGCGCCTCATATTGTCCGCGGCGAGAACTGGCATGAGCAGGACGGTGAATGCCTCGATACTACGCGGAGGTCTTATGGTGGACACACTCGAATCGGATGGCGTGCTCAGAAACTGTATCTTCGCCTTTCGGCTCCTCACCAGCTCGAAGGTGTCGTCACCGGACTCGTCACTGCTGACATAATAGTTCATGGTATCGTCACTGTCAGTGTCACTGTCGGCGCCGTTGCGCTTCCTGGAGGCGGCTTCCACGGGATTGGTGGGGTCTGGCTGACGCGTGTGCAACTCCATATCCATCGCACGCCGGCAGGAAAGCGCACTTGGCTGGTGAAAACTATATAATTTGTCATTAAAGTATTCTACGTGCCTTCACTGTGCTGTTCTGCTCTTTCGTTGTCACTTCAATCTACGACTAAAGTGACAAAGTTTGCTTTCTGTATGCTTTGTCAGGCATTCATTCGCACAAGCACAATAATAGATGTAATCTTACGATGCACACAAAAGCAGCGTTTATAACACATTATTCTAAGTAAAGGGGAAGAGAATAACGCTTGTTATGATGATGTAGATTGCGGTGAACCGGCGTGAGGCACTTATTTCTTTGCGTTCAAACTGAGTGTCTTGCGTTGCGGCCGAAGTATATACAGTGCTGAATAAAGTAGGAGGACAGCGCTAGTTTTTCAAAGCCAAGATCAGCGACTCACAAAATGACCACCTGGAAACGCGACGAACCTATACTCTGTTTCAGAAGTTCCCTTCAGCACTGTAGGCTACAGGCCCCTCAGCGAATGAGGGCGCTTAGCTCCTCGACATGTAATCATTCACGCCGTGTCGTCTGTTCACCGTATTCACGGGCTTCTGCTCAGTGAATAGTAGTTATTATTACATGTGAACCATTTCTTAGCGAACTTCGGTGACTTTGAGCGTATCTATCTATCTAGCCACCTAAGACATTTAGCTCTCCTGGCCGCTTGGATAATGGTATCAAAACCAAACATGGTATGGCATAACATGACTATATGACAAGCATATTTAACTAGCCGTAACATAAAAACCGTGTGTAGTGGGGCATACGCACGAACGCGTATGCGCCTTCAGAAGATGACGAAAAGCCCCGTGCTCTGCTTGCGCGACAGTTTGTGCCGCCTTTGCTAGTCTTGCCGTATGTCCATTTTCCGTCGCGACCTCGTTGCAACTTTTCTGCTCGAATAAACGTCATGACATTTGGTGGAGGCTGCTGAGATCCCCAAGGAGACATGGAGCTCCGCTCTCGCAAGTTGCCCGAGAGACTACCGCGAAACATGACTGACGCAGTCACCAACCAGCCCGTCACAGCCCAGCCAGCACCATCGGCTGCCCCGTCTACCTGCCCCGGTGCTACTCGCCAGCAGGACTCACCAATCTTCAACGGCAGTGGTGAGCAAGACGTCAAAGACTGGCTCTCCTTGTACGAACGCGTAAGCGCCAGCAACAAGTGGGAAGACGACTCTAAGCTCGCCTACGTTATCTTTTATTCGGCAGACGTAGCTAAGCTTTGGTTTACCAACCGCGAAACCGCCATCGCCAGCTGGTCCTCCTCTAAGACCCTCGTAACTGAAGCGTTCGGCCGACCAGAGGTCCGCAAGCTCCGCGCTGACCAGCGTCTGCGCCACAGAGCCCAGCAGCCTGGCGAGACGTTTACGAGTTACATTGAGGATGTGCTCGACCTCTGCAGGCGTGTTAACCCATCTATGCCCGAAGAAGACGAAATTCGGCAGATTCTCAAGGGCATTAAGGATGGCGCGTTCCAGATGTTGCTAGCGAAAAGCCCGACCTCGGTGGCAATCCTCGTAAGCCTGTGCCAGAGCTTCGATGAATTACGCCGTCAGCGTTCCATCACCCGACAGGGTGTCTCACCACCGGATTCGATCTCGGCTGTCGCACTCGCAAATGCCAACGTTCGCCAAGAAAGTCTGTCCAACCAGATCAAAGACTTCATCAGGGAGGAAGTCGCCTGACAGCTCTCCCTGCTGCCGCATAGCGACGCGCCCACCGCAAGTCTGCCTTCGACACTGCAGCACGCCATACGCACTGAAATTTGCGATGTCCTACCTACAGTGCAAGCCCCTTACGCACGCACTTCAGCAGCATCTAATCTCTCAGCTGTCAGCTACGCACCATCTGCGCCATCTTCACCTCTCAGCTACGCAGCTGTGGTTGCGCGGCTCCCACCGCATCCAATATCCTTATCGGCTCCACCTCCTCCGGCAGCGCCTCTGGTTTACAGGCCCTCACCTCGCTTTTTTCGTCCATCTAATGAGTGGCGCACCCATGACAACCGTCCTATCTGCTTCGCGTGTGGCATCGCTCGCCACATTGCACGCTACTGCCGCCGCCAGTCCCACACCTACGTACGCCTCCTATGGAACTCCTACCTATGCGTCGCAGCAGGCCACCACGTCTGCATACGAACAGAGGTACTCTGACTCGAATCATCGCCCATCAACTTCTCGTTTCCCATCTCCTCGTCGCCGATCGCCATCTCCTATGCGTCGTAGACCACCTCCTGAGGAGGGAAACTAATCAGTGCAGTTCCAGAGGCAAGAACTGCAACTTCTGCGCATTTACCAAGGCCTCCATTTTCGCCGCAAAACGTTGTTGATGTCAATGTTGAGGGAGTCGCCACACAAGCGTTAATTGATACTGGGGCCGCCGTTTCTGTGATGAACGCAAAATTTTGTCGCAAACTGAAGAAAGTGACCACATCTCTCTGTGGCATCGTGCTGTCCACGGCTAGCGCGCAACGCATTCATCCCTCGGCTGTGTGTACGGCGCGCGTCGTCATCCAAGACGTTTTGTAAATCGTCCAATTTTTTGTATTACCATCTTGCTCTCATGACCTTATCCTGGGTTGGGATTTCTTATCACGTCATGAAGCTATCATCAATTGTTGCCGTGCGGAAGTGTCCCTAGTGCCAAGTTGTGAATTTCCATCGCCCGACCATTCACCTCTGCTCTGCAAACTCATCGCTGACGACGACATCACCTTGCCTCCGGAAGCTTCAGTTCCTATTAGCCTTTCATGTGTGGCGCAACCTGACGCCACGGTGGTGTTTACGCCATGTCTTGTTTTTACTGAACGCAAGGGCATCGTGCTCTCATTTGCCATTCTTACAATTGCGTCTGGTTTAACCGTAATGCTGGTTACCAACCACTGCAACTACCCCATTGGCTTACTCCGTGGCGAAACCTTAGGATATGTACAACCTGTCGACCTTATCGATGATATTATTCGTCCCGACGAATCCCCATGTCACATTGCCGCAATCACTCATGCGTCTGAGCCATCAAGCTCGCCAGCCTTCGACAATGCTATTGACGCAGACCTTCCCCCCCCCCTCGCATCGCCGCCAACTTGTTGCTCTCCTTAACAAGTTTTGCTCTTCTTTCGACTTTCAGAAACCTGCTTTGGGCCGCACCACGACTGTCACTCATACTATTGACACCGGCTCACATTTGCCTCTGTGACAGCGTCCTACCGCGTTTCTGCCGAAGAGCGCCGTGTCATTACGGAGCAAGTAGATGACATGCTTTAACGTAAAGTCATACAGCCTTCTCAAAGCGCTTGGTCGTCACCCGTGGTTCTGGTAAAGAAAAAAGATGGCAACGTTCAATTTTGCGTGGACTATTGCCGCCTAAACAAGATTACAAAGAAAGATGTCTACCCGCTACCGGGAATAGACGATGCTCTTGACTGTTTACAAGGCGCCGAGTACTTTACATCCTTGGATCTGCGTTTTGGGTATTGGCAGGTGCCAATGGCTGAATGTGATCGCCCTAAAACAGCCTTTGTAACGCCGGATGGCCTATATGAGTTCAAAGTCATGCCATTTGGGCTCTGCATTGCGCCTGCGACGTTTGAGCGCATGATAGATACCATATTGCGTGCCCACAAGTGGAAAACTTGCTTGTGTTACCTAGACGACATCGCAGTCTTTTCAGCTGATTTCCCGACACATCTTCGTCGTCTCCACGAGATTCTGACGTGTCTAGCTTCTGCAGGCCTACAACTTTACACCAAGAAGTGCCACTTCGCAGCCCGAAAAGCTAACCATCTTTGGACACGTCATCACAAGAGACGGTGTTCTTCCGGATCCCGATAAGCTTCGAGCTGTCGCTGACTTCCCAATGGCCACATCACTGAAAGCCCTAAGAAGTTTTGTTGGTCTTTGCTCTTACTTTCGTCGCTTCGTGCGCAACTTCGCGTCTATCATCGCACCTCTGACTAGTCTACTTTCCAACAGCAAAGGTATATCTGCATGGTCACCTGCATGGGACGACGCATTTCGCCAGCTGCGCCGCCTGCTGACTTCACCACCTATTCTTCGCCACTACAACCCCACTGCTGCCACAGAACTTCACACTGATGCAAGTGGCGTTGGTCTTGGGGCAGTTTTGGCACAATGGAAAGGCATCCCAAACTGAATACGTAGTCGCTTATGCAAGTCGCGCTCTCAAGAAGGCTGAATTGAAGTACTCCGTGACAGAGAAGGAGTGTTTGGCCATAATCTGGGCGCTTACGAAGTTTTGCCCGTACCTTTACGGCCGTCCTTTCGACGTGGTCACAGACCACCACGCTCTATGTTGGCTGTCCACCTTGAAAGAACCGTCCGGACGTCTGGGGCGTTGGGCACTTCGATTGCAGTAATACAACATCCGTGTCGTATATCGTTCCGGTCGCAAGCATGCGGGCGCCGATGCACTTTCCCGATCGCCATTAACACCAGATGTGGCTTCTCTGTCACCCCTTTTTACCACATTGTCACCACTCGACACCACTGACATGCTTTCGGAGCAGCGTAAAGACCCACATCTTGCTAGTCGACTGTCTTACCGATCGGTCTGCTGTCCCTTCCACGAGAGCGCTACGCCGGCAAGCAGCCCACTTTTCCTTACGAGACAACATTCTGTACCGCCGCAACTACATGCCTGGTGGTCGGAAGTGGCTCCTTGCTGTCTCAACTCATATGCGCTCTGACATCTGCATGAATTTCCACACAGATCCCCAAAGTGCTCAAGCAGGTGTCCTGAAAACCTACGAAAGGCTGCGTCAACGATATTACTGGCGAGGAATGTATCGCTTTGTGCAGAAATACGTTCAGTCTTGCACCCCTTGCCAACAGAACAAGGCACCTCCGCGGCACCTTACAGGCATGTTACAGCCGCTCCCGTGCCCGGCATGCCCATTCGACCACGTGGGTATTGACCTCTATAGCCCCCTCCCATATAGTAGCTCTGGAAACCGGTGGATTATTGTCGGAGTCGATCATCTGACACGCTACGCTGAGACTGCAGCTCTACCGGCAGCGACCACCCATGAAGTTGCACTCTTCATTCTCCGCAGCTTCATTCTATGCCATGGTGCTCCGCGGGAATTACTCAGAGATAGGGGTCGAGTGTTCCTGTCGGAGGTCATCCAAGCTATCCTCGCTGAATGCAACGTCATCCACCGGAAATCTACCGCATACCATCCACAGACAAATGGTCTCACTGAGCGGTTCAACCGCACACTTGGCGACATGCTGAGGATGTACACCTTCTCCAACCACACTAACTGGGACGCTGTATTGCCTTTTGTTACCTTCGCTTATAACACCGCGACGCAAGCGACTACCGGTTTTTCGCCGTTCTTTTTATTATACGGCCGCGAACCTTCCCACCCACTCGACACTATACTCCCGTACCGCCCTGATGCATCTGAGTGCTCCCCGCTTTCGGAAGTCGCCAGATACGCTGAAGACTGCCGTCAGTTGGCTCGGTCTCTGACAAGTGAGGCTCAAGGTCTACAAAAGACTCGACACGACGACGCTCACCAAATAGCTCCTACGTTTCGTGCTGGCTCCCTTGTGTGGCTTTGGGTGCGCCCGCACGTTCGTGGCCTGTCTTTTAACTTCTGGCCCGGTACCATGGTCCGTACCGTGTCATTGACGCGACCTCCCCGGTGAATTACATCATCGAGCCATTAACACAATCACCAGATTTGCGCTGTCGAGGATGCGAGACAGTACACGTCGACCGTCTCAAGCCCTACTATGACCCCCTCATTGTGCCTACTTCCGGAATCGCCAGGATGGCTACCCTTCACCCCGGGGGTATTGTAGTGGAGCATACGCACCAACACGTATGCGCCTTCGGAAGATGACGAAAAGCCCTGTGCTCTGCTTGCGCGAGAGTTTGTACCACCTTTGCCAGACTTGCCGTACGCCCATTTTCCATCGCGACCTCGTTGTGACTTCTCTGCTCGAATAAACGTCATCACACGTGATATATTGCCAGCGATATTGCTCCTACTAATTATTTTACAAAGAGGACCAACGGGACGCTATGTGAGCGTCTACAGTGCCTCGCAACTAACGAGACGCTATGTGAGCGTCTACAGTGCCTCGCAACCAACGAGACGCTATGTGGGCGTCTACTGTGCCTCGCGCCTGCTCACGCATCTTGGGCAGAGCAGCTCATGCCTCTGGTGTACGAGCACGAGACGGGAAGACTGACGGAGTAGTTGTTCAGAAAGGGACACGTAGGCGGAACGCTTTTAGCAGACTCTTCTTTGTGACATAGCTACTTTTCTGGGCACAAGTTCGCCCTCAATAAATCATTGTGTGTGTTCCCCCTCTTGTAATACGTGACATTCTGGTGGAGGTGCGGGGTATGATTGGAAGTCCCCTTGGCGCAAGAAAAAGAAGCCCTGGCCCCCAGCGATTGGAGCTGGCGAACTTACTCCAGTACACCAGCGTTCAAGTCGCCGCCTCCGAGGTGAGTCACCTGAATTCGGACCACTCCTCACTACTCCAGCAACACGGGCAGCGGTAACCGCCAATCTCAGAGAAATGGCCGATCCAGCTTCAACATCTAAACTCATCGTGTCTCCCCCGTGCTTACCTGAACCCTTCCACGATGACGCGCACGAATATGTGGAAGACTGGCTGGAGCATTTCGAGCGGGTCGCAAGGACCAATGCCTGGCATGATGCGAGGAAATTGGGCCGCGTGTACTTTGCGTTGGAGGATGGAGCGAGAATATGGTTTGAGAACCACGAAGGGGCAATAACGACGTGGGAAGACTCTTGGCAGCAGTTGCTTGCTGCGTATGCCAGCATGGATCGCCGGGAAAGGGCAGAAATGCCCTTCAATCAAGAAACCAACGCACGAACGAGAGAGTCAGCATGTATATCGAGAACATGTCCCACCTCTTCAAACGAGCCGATCCGAACATGACCGAAGAAAAGAAAGTGCGCCATTTGCTGCGTGGAGTCAAACAGGACTAATTTGCAGGCCTGGTTCGCAATCCTCCTCGTACCGTTGCTGAATTCCGCACAGAAGCCACGACCATAGAAAGAGTACTGCAGCAGCGTGCCCGTCACTACAATCGGGATGCCGGTAGTGAGCCCGCGGGCGTCCTTTTGGCAAAGCTGAGACAGCAGCAACGAGACGCTGAGGGAGCTGGTGCGTTCCATCGTCAAAGAGGAGCTTCGTAACTTTCTCCAACCGCAAGTCATGCCGACAGTTTCATCCCTCACATCCGTCATCCAAGATGAAGTTCGGCACGCCATTCTTCAGCCGGAACCACAAGTGCAACCTCTTCGACTTCAACAACCCCTGAAGGAACGCCATGTATCAACGTACGCAGACGCTTTACGCCGACCTGCCGTCCACAATGCCTCGTTCGTGACTCTCGGTGCCCGCCAGTCAGCTTCGACCAGCCCACTTTTTCTTGAAGAGCAGAGACCACGGAAAAGCGATGTGTGGAGCACACCTGACAGGACACCGCTCTGTTTTCACTGTGGAGAAGCTGGACATCTTTGCCGACACTGTCCATACCGAAGGGTCGGTCTGCGTGGGTTTTCTGTGTATGCTCCATGCCCGCGTAATGGTGAAAGGCCTATAGAAATAGAGGAGTACCTTGCAAGGCACGGATCTCCAGCCGCTAGCTTCCAGCACCAGCCAAGGTCACCAGCACCAATTCGTTATCGATCGCCAAGTCCGCGACGTTCAAGTTCACCACCAAATTCAAGAAACCATCGGTCAACGAGCCCGCGTCAGGAAAACTGAAGCCAACGACCTGGGGAGGCAAGGCCGCTGATGTCCGACAGAGCAAATATCCTCCGTCAAGGCCCCAGCGAAGCAGCGACGAGCAGAAAATGACGACGAATATAAGTAAAAGAATTTTTTTTCAGACTTGCGTGTTACTATGAACGGGCGGGAATTTAACGTATTGGTTGATACTGGTGCCGATTATTCCGTCGTAAGCTATGCAATCGCAAAAGATTTGAAGAAAGTTTTGACGCCTTGGAGTGGACCAAAAATACGCACGGCTGGGGGCCATCTCATAACACCTCTGGGAAGATGCCCCGCCAGGATCGGCATTCAGGGTGCCACTTATGTCACTAATTTTCTAGTTCTGCCAGAATGCTCGAGAGACGTAATAATCGGAATGGATTTCCTGCTAGATAACGGCGCCATAATAAACCTGCCGAATTCTATTATTTCTTTTTCGACAAGGCTGGCCATAGACGAGGAGACGGGAAGTTCTGCGTTGCGTGTTATTGACGGTGACCTAACCGTGCCACCACGATGCAGCGTCCTGGTTGGCGTAAAGAATGACGCATTCGTCGACTAGGAAGGAATAGCGGATGGCAATGTCGAGCTTCTGCAAAACAAAGGTATTTGCATAGCTCGAGGCATTATTCGCTTACGTGGTGGGCTTGCCAACGTACTGCTCACTAATTTCGGAAATGAAATTCAGCATGTCGCAAAAGACACTGCCATCGCTTTTCTACACAGCTTTACTGAAGTTACCGAGTTATGTGCTATTGCTTTAGAGCCGCCTAATTCGGAAACTACGCATGACCTTGGAACATCAGTTTTAATCAGCCGAAGTCTATCGCCAGCCGAGAGGAAAATCCTGGAAGACCTGATAGATGAATTCGCAGAATGTTTTTCCACCTCATCAAATGTACGTCGCACGCAAATCGTGAAGCACAGGATTATAACAAAGGAAACAACCAGGCCAGTGTATCAACACCCTTACAGAGCTTCGCCGAAAGAACGAGAGGTTACAAAGAGCCAGGTGCAGGAGATGTTGTAGGATGATGTCATTCAGCCATCTAGCAGCCCGTGGGCAACGCCGGTAGTTCTCGTGAGAAAAAAAAAGACAACACGTTGAGATTCTGTGTAGACTACCGGAAACTAAACAGCGTAACGAAGCGGGATGTATACCCCTTACCGCGTATTGATGACACATTGGATCGGCTACGGCACGCCAGATATTTCTCTTCGCTCGACTTAAAAAGCGGATATTGGCAAATTGAAGTGGATGAAAGAGACCGTGAAAAGACCGCTTTCGTAACCCCGGATGGCTTGTACGAGTTTAAAGCACTACCTTTCGGCCACTGTTGTGCGCCAGCGACATTCCAGCGCACGATGGACAGTGTCCTCACGGGGCTGAAGTGGCAGTCATGCCTAGTCGACTTGGACGATGTTGTGGTATTTTCTGCGACGTATGACCAACACGTAGAGAGACTGCGGTCAGTGCTTCAGGCTATCCAGTCGGCTGGCTTGACAATCAAACCACAAAAGTGCCAGTTCGGCTCCGACAAGCTTCGTTTTCTGGGACACGTTATCAGCGCGGAAGGTGTTGGCCCTGATCTTGACAAGACTGCGGCGGTCGCAGGATTCCGAAAGCTCAGAGACAAGAAAGAGGTGCGTCGATTTTCGGGCTTATGCGCTTACTACAGACGGTTTGTAGAAAATTTCTCGAAAATCGTCGAACCTCTAAACAAACTCACAAAAGACGAAGAATCATTCGCTTGGGGTACAGAACAAGAAACAGCTTTCAACGAATTGAAGCAACGTTTGCGAGGCCCGCCGATCCTTGCCCACTTCGACGAGACCACTGACACGGAACTCCATACAGACGCAAGCAATATTGGTCTCGGCGCAGTACTCGTACAATGGCAAAATAGAAAAGAAAAAGTGATAGCTTACGCCAGCTGAACCCTCTCAAAAGCCGAAAAAAACTATTCCGCGACAGAAAAAGAGTGTTTGGCAGTGGTAGGGGCAATCAGCAAGTTCAGACCATACCTCTACGCAAGGCCGTTCTGTGCCGTCAGCGACCACCACTCACTTTGCTGGCTGGCGAACTTAAAAGACCCGTCAAGACGTCTTGCCAGATGGAGCCTCCGACTGCAAGAATGCGACATTACTGTTGTGTACCGGTCTGGGCGAAAACACAATGATGCCGATTCCTTATCACGCTCGCCACTTTGCTCTACTCCTTCAGAAGAAGACGACTCGAAACTTCTCTGTGTGATGGAAGCCTCAGATACTGCGGAGCATCAACGACCTGACGCAGAACTGCTCCCATTAATCGAACACCTCGAAGGGCGTGCCGGCCAGTTCCCACGTGTGTTTAATAGAACATTGTCTTCATTCTGTCTCCGTGAATATGTGCTATACAGAAGGAACTTCGGGCATAACAAAGAGAAGTTCTTGCTCGTCGCTTGCTTGTCGTTCCGTTAGCAATGAGACCCGAAATCCTAGAAGCTTGACATAATCAACCATCGTCTGGTCACTTGGGCGTCAGCGGACATTTGCCAGAATTCATCAGAAGTATTACTGGCCGAAGCTGCTGGCGTCCGTGCAGCAATATGTGAAGACATGTCGCGAATGTCGAAGACGCAAAAGACCACCACTGAAGACGGCCGGCCTGCTCCAGCCCATAGAACCGCCTGCTACATCATTTGAACAAGTTGGAATGGATCTTCTTGGACCCTTCCCAATGTCATCATCGGGCAAGAGGTGAATCGTAGTCGCCACCGACTACTTAACGTGGTATGCTGAAACCGGCTGCCTTGAGCAAAGAACGGCAGCTGAAGTAGCCAAGTTTTTCGTGCACTGCATAGTTCTTTCGACATGGCGCCCCAAAGGTATTAATCACCGACCAAGGAGCAGCCTTCAGTTCACGTCAGAGTTGATGCAATGTTTGATGATAATTTGACGAACACCAGCCATAGGAAAAGCACTGCGTACCATCCCCAAACGAATGGGTTAACGGAACGCCTAAATCTCATGATCGCTGACATGCTGTCGATATACGTGGACTTGGAGCATAAAACGTGGGATGAAATCCTGCCTTACTGCAACGTTCGCCTATAATACAGCCCTCCAAGAGACCACCCGCGTCACCCCATTTCAGCTTGTCTATGGTCGCATAGTCAATTCAACTCTCGACGCCATGCTCCCAGTCGACAATGACCACTATGAGCCATCTGACATTGACGAATTTCTGCAGAAATCTGAAGAAGCACGCCAGTTGGCAAGGCACCGAATACGTCAACAACAGTTCAAGGATGCGGGCTACTACAACCTGCGCCGCAGGGGAGTCAAGTACCAGCCAGGTGATCAAGTATGGATCTGGACACCAATACGACGCCGCGGCCTGTCAGAAAAGCTCCTTCGACGGTACTTTGGTCTATACAAGGTCCTTCGCCGGCTAAGTGACCTAACTTATGAAGTAATCCCTGAGGGACAAGAGCGCTCGAAACGGCAAAATCATGCGGAGGTCGTCCACGTTGTCCGCATGAAGCCATACCACGAAAGAGAATGAAACATCTACCCCCTCGACTATTAACCTTCTGAATTCACGCATCGAGACGATGCGCATTTCGGAGGGGGAGTAATGCCACAGAGATTGCTCCTACTAATTATTTTACAAATAGGACCAATGGGACGCTATGTGAGCGTCTACAGTGCCTCGCAACTAACGAGACGCTATGTGAGCGTCTACAGTGCCTCGCAACCAACGAGACGCTATGTAGGCGTCTGCAGTGCCTCGCAACCAACGAGACGCTATGTGGGCGTCTACTGTGCCTCGCGCCTGCTCAAGCATCTTGGGCAGAGCAGCTCATGCCTCGGGTGGAGGAGCACGAGCCGGGAAGACAGACGGAGTAGTTGGTCAGAAAGGGACACATAGGCGGAACGCTTTTAGCAGACTCTTCTTTGTGACATAGCTACTTTTCTGGGCACAAGTTCGCCCTCAATAAATCATTGTGTGTGTTCCCCTTCTTGTATTACGTGACAATATACGTCATGAATGTCACGATTTAAATGTTATCGTTTTGCTCCTCTTGCGGTAGTTTCATTCACATGACATGTTGCAAAACTGGTATGGTATGACATGATTGCTTGGCGAACACAAGCGAATGACTCTAACATGAAAACGATGATGTTCTGGTCATGTAACCACACGACTACATGCCACGCTCATGATGCGCTCTCGGCCATTTCACTAGCGTCACACATACCGAATTTGGTATCACGATACGTGAATGAATGACGAAGGTATCAGACTGATGCAAGCATGATAATCATGATATTAGTGTCATGTAACAACATGACTACATGCCACGCTTATGATGCGCTTGTTGCTGTTTCGCTAGCTTCACTTATACGAAATTATGGGACGCCAGTGGATGACGAAAGTATAGAGTGGTGCAGACATTATAAACATGAGATGCGTGTCATGTGACAACATGACTACATGCTGCGCTTATAATGCGCTAGCGGCCGTTTCGCTGGCTTCACATATACCAAATTCGGTATTACGTGACGTCAATAGATGACGAAGGTATGCGACTAGTGGAAACATGATAATCATGAGATGCGTGTCATGTGAGAACATGTTAACATGCCACAGTGAAGGCGCCAATACACTTCGACGTGACCCGGTGTGCATGCGCACCGGCGTTCGTTTCGTCGCGTCACGCTGGCGTTGCCACGCCAGGCGCCGGTCTTGCCATGTACTCGCAGGCGCGCGCTGCGTTGTTTTGACGTATGCGCGTTTCAGCGCGTCCGGCGTCGCTCCGTCTCGAAAAGAGGCAGGCGCAGTGCTATCTAGGTTACGCATTGGCGCCAAATGCAGCATGTCGCATTTAGCGCCGGTTGTCGTCAGGCCGCGCCGTCGGACGCTGGTCACGCCGGTCACACTTGGTGTCAGACTCGCGTTTGGCTAACGTAGCGTCACTGAGCCCAGCGTGCGCTGCGTCAACGTTTCGTTGAATTATTGGGCCCTTCATGAGGCACTCGAGGCCGTTTCGCTAGCTGCAAATATATAAAACTTGGTGTTACATGACGTCAATGGATGACGAAGGTATATGATTGGTGCAAACATGATAATCATGAGACGCGTGTCATGTAAGGAAATGACAACATACCACACTCATAGCGTGCTCGCGGCCGTTTCGCAAGCTCCACATATACTAAATTTGACATCACGTGACGTGAATAGATGACAAAGGTAAACAACACATCCAAACATGATAATCATGACACGGAACTGGCGATACGCCGTAATTTACCTCCACCTGATAACGTGACGGCTATTTGAAAGTGGCATATCAGCCTTACTCATTCGTGCTTCGCATATCATCGATTTCCACTGTATGCGGGATCTGCCAATTTTTTTTACTTAAATGTACAGTAAAGCTATTAAACGAGCAGCTACACTAGAACTTGAAAAAGCGTGAATTTATTGCTTTGCTTGGTAAAATCTCATGCCGCCGGTCACTGCTCTTTGTGGCTGTTGCTTTCCAGCGCTGTTCGTGGCTCTCGTTTGTATATTTCTCCGTCGGCGCGGTCCCTCTCGAGCCATCGGAGAGAGCGGACGTGCTTTTCTTGCTCTCGCATCTGTGAGAGACACACTCGCATCTCTTGCAAGGCTCCCGCTTTTTTTCGCACATATGCTTTTTGCCAGTGCTTTAGCGTTTCCCTCCGCGTTTCAGCCGTGCCCGGTCACCCCTGATATGGAGCACATGGTTGAAGGAACCACAATTTTGGCAGAAGAATGGTCGGACGGCTCTTGGCAGCCATCGCCCGGTTTTCGCACCCAGGAGAAGCGACGCGTCGAGCTCCGCCAGGCAACGCCACACCTGAACAGTGCCCAGCAAGCGACGCCCCCCGCCCCTGCGAATACATGGTCCACAACCTAGGATGCCGCCTGACGCCTTCCAAATTGTGGGACGACCAAAAACTCCCGTCGACCTTACGAAGCTGCGGCCATAGCAACAGTACTAAGCCCTGCTGAAGGCTGCGTCGTGTTACGAAGCCGAGACGCCAACACGGTCCCGAAGGCGCCACTGCTCCGAACTCCACCGAAGAGGTCACCAGCCGTTTTGTGCCGTGTGTTACTCAGCTCTCGACTGCTTCTGTGCAGAGCTGATGGACTAGCGGATGAGACAACGGTGAGTTAAGGCGGTTTATGTACAGCATAGAAATAGAGGCGTTACGAATTCGGCACTGGGACCGACAGCTTAGGGACTCTAAGAGCCGAGATGTCTTCTCTCGCACGCATCCGTCGGCTTCTTGCTCTGTTAGCGCACCGCCAACGAGGTTACGAAGGGCGCTTCGAAAGTCGCCGCTGCCAAGGACACCGGGCGCGCCGACTGCGAAAGGGGCTCGAAGCAACGAGAGGCTTCTCTGACACATAGGTCTACTGCTGGCGACGCGCCACAGCACTTTTTTTATAGGCACCGCGTGGATCCTTTGAGTCATAAAACATTCAACCAGAAGCGCCGCTGGCCGTGATGTCATAATCCGCCAATGGGGACCCACCGCGGCACGTGGTTGCATTCAAGGACGACGAATGTTGCCACGTATTGCGTAAGACTCGGCAGACTGGAAGGCGCCGATTGCTTCATCGGGCTCGTGGGCTGAGGGAGCTCGCTGTGCGTTGCGTGACAAACCGGCGCCGCCGCTTGATGACGTCCTTGAGTTGAATGCGTCAGGCGGGCTCGAGCGCTAGCGTTGACAAAGATTGCTTTTGCAAAGACATTGACGTTCAGTGTGGACTCCTAGGCGTAACAACACCCCCGCCGCCAGACAATGCGCCGGAAAGAAGAATTGCTTCCACGTGGTTCAGATGTCGGGCACGCACGTTCACCAGGTCCCTCCAGGTTTGCCTCCAGGGCCATGGGGAGAATGTAGCTTTAGGCTCAGTTCCGTGAACACATCCATTTCTTGAGAACGGATCCCAGTTCCACTGGCTTGTCGCCAGAACTTGCCGGCCAGATTCGCCCGCCTCTTCTGGCGATTTTTGGTCTCAGCTCTTGTCAATGGTTCTGCAACTTGTCAAGAATGATTCGATAACAGACAACACACCGCACAAGCAAGTGCCCTCTGTTACCTGACAGAACATCAGACAAAGTATAGTACAACATATACCTAATTACGTGTCTATCGGAATTTCGTTCCCTCTACATCAAGGGGCACATGTGAGACAGAAGTCTTAAAATGAGAACTCAAATTTTACACGTACAACAACGTAATGCAATAAAATGCAACATAAAGTTGGCCCCTTGAGATCACTCTGGACGAGAGCGCTCAGCTAAGGCCATGATGAGGACAAAATTTTGCCCGAATCGCCAGTGAGAAATCGAAATGTGGAGAAGGTACTAATTAGAACGCACGGCTAAATGCGTCTGCATTAGCGTTTAGCTTTCCTTTTTTGTAGCGAACGTCAAAGTTGTGCTGTTGGAGTATCATGCTCCACCTCAGTAACCGGCCACTTTTAGGCGACTTGTTATTTAACCAGGTTAGAGGACAGTGGCCCGTTTCAACCACAAACCTCGAACCGGAGACGAAACAGGCTAGCTTTTGAACGGCCCACACGAGGCAAGCGCATTCCTTTTCAGAGGTACTGTATGCATCTTCCCTGCAGCTGAGTTTTCGACTTAAATACAAAACTGGCCTTTCGTTACCAGCACTGTCTTCCTGGCACAATATAGCTCCCATGCCACGATCACTCGAGTCGCATTGAATGAAAAATACCTAAAGAAATCGGGTGCCATGAGAACGGGCTTTTCGCTTAAGGCCTGTTTCATCTTGCAAAACGCATTCTCTTTTTCTGAGTCCCATACTACATTAACCAGCTAAGACTTTCGAAGTGCGTCAGTTAGAGGGCTGGCAATGCTAGAGTAGTTTTGCACGTAATGCTGATAGTATCCAGCTAGGCCCAAGAATGCCCTTATCTCAGATTTTGTGGTTGGTCGTGGATAGTTCACGACGGCGGCTACCTTAATTTTGAAGGTCTACGCCTGCCACGCCCCACAACGTGTCCCCGGTACGACACCTCGCTGCACCCTAAGTGACATCAATAGGTTCAGCGGTAAGACCAGCTTCTTTCAACCTGTTCAGCACGACTTGTAAATGCCCGACATGTTCTTCCCAGTTCCAGTTGTTTGAGAAGATGGCGACATCGTCAAGATAAGGCAGAGCGAACTCAGAGAGGCTTTTAAGAACGCGGTCCATTAGGCCTGAAATACAAAAGGGCGCATTTTTGAATCCAAAGGTCAACCTAAGTGGACGATACGTTCCGAATGGAGAAACGAATGCGGCATAGCGGCTAGCACGCTCCGTAAGGGGGACTTGCCAATACCCTCGCGCGAGGTCTAAGGTGGAAATATAGCTGGACTGTGACATAGTTTCTACCCTCTCCTCTAGGTTTGGTATCGGGTAAGTTTGGTCTGCAGTTATGGCGTTAATACGCCGATAATCGATGCATGGCCTCGGATCTTTTCCTGGCACTTGAACCAATATTAGAGGGATGTATAGTCACTCTCGCCCGGTACTATGACTCCCAACACCAGCATTTTATTGATCTCCTCTTTAATGATCTGCTTTTGCACAGGGGAACAATGATACGGTTTGCTACGGATTGGCTCCTCACAAGTTAGCTCGATATAGTGTTCCATCACCCTCGTGTTTCCGGAACGATCCGAAAACACGTCTTCAAACTCGGAAACAATCCTTCTAAGGTCCTCCTTCAGGACTTCACTTAACCTAGGCGCTAGGTTCAATTGATTTAAGATTACCTCCGATCCCATCACTGGTGGTCAAATTTTGACCACATCACTGGTGGTCGAAATTTCTGCTCCCTTTCCTCATGAAGCATTCCAAAGCAGATTTACGACCGCTTGACGTTGAACGTATAGTTTCATCAAGCTACTGTGGTAAATTTTGTTTGGCCGCCTTAAGAATTGCACTTCATAATTGGTATCAGAAAGCTTCGATATTACTTTGGCAGGCCCTTGCCAATGAACCTCAAGCTTGTTCTTTTTGGACGGCTGCAGCAGCATTACCTGACTACCTACTTCAAAGGTGCGCTTCTTCGCCGATTTGTCGTAGTACTCCTTCAACAAAACTTGTGCAGCCTTCATGTGACTTTCCACAAGATCTTTCGTTTTTCCAAGCCTCTGAAAGAGTTCCAGAACATACGCAACTACATTAGGGTCCTCATCAGATCCCTCCCAAAACTCGCGTAGCATTCGCAATGGTGTTCTCAAACTCCTGACATACACGAGATCTGCAGGGCTAAAACCAGTGCTCTCATGAGGAGCTGATCTCAAAGCGAACATAGCGGGAGGAATACACGCTTCCCAGTCGCATTTGTGCTCGTAGCAAAGAGCTCTCAGAATCTGTTTCAGAAAGAAATTCATACGCTCTATCGGGTTAGATTGTGGGTGATGGATCAAGCTGTGCACTACTTTTATTCCACATTTAACCAAAAAGGTAGAGGTAAGGCAGCTGGTGAAGACACAACCACATTCGCATTGGATTTCAGAAGGAAATCCGACGTGTGCAAATATAGATGGCAGTGCATTCCCGACATGACGGGAATTGAGCTCCTTAAGTGGTATCGCTTTCGGAAATTTTGTTTGTGGCTACACAGAGGGCCGTCAGGATGTACCGACAACTTTGCATTTACTCTGGCAATGGCCCGACGAAATCAATTACTAGGTGCCCAAAAAGGTTCTGTCATACTTGGCACCAGCTACATGGGTGCCTTACACTTGTCCGTGGATTTCCACGCTCTCTGCCAAGTGTCGCATGACCGTACAAAGTCTTCAATATCCTTCCAGCATTTCGGACAATGAAATTCAAGGGAAACTCTAGCCTTGGTCTTTTGTATGCCAAGATGCCCTGCCCATGCGTTTTCATGCGCCAGTTTAATAGTTGGTGACGATACTTCTGTGGCACCAAGAGCTGCTCATACTTGCGACCTTGCGCATATGTGTAGCTCCGAAAGTGGAGCCCTGCTTTCTCAGAAAAAAAAGAAACCATTCTTTTTCTTTTTCCCTAAGTTTACGCTTTCCATTAGCGATTTAATTGAGCGGTCCTCACGCTGCTTTCGAATGAACGTTTCTCGATCAACCCTCGACAGCTCACTCCAACTTTCCGTTACAGGCGAGAGCGTTGCACCCCTCTCGCTCTGACTAAAAGGCGCCATGTCGTCTCCTCCACCTACGGAGACCGCACCAGTCACTTCGGTGACGGGCCGCTCGGGTGACTGCTATAATGACTCACACGGCGAATTTTTTTGTCTGAAGTTCTGTCGACTCGCCACCAAGGTCACACAGATCAGCAGCTTTTGCACTTGATTCTTCACCACATTGAACAAGATTAAGTTCCTGTGAAAGCTTCGGCGCTTGCGATCGCGTGAGGGCCATGTACGCTAAGTTGGAGAACAATTTACCCTGCTCTTTGAAAAGCTGCTCTGAGTTATTAGAAAAAAGATGAGATAAACGATCGGGAAGCGCAGCAGATACAGCCGCTTCGATGCGAAGCTTACCGAACGGGCCTTCAATGACAACCGTACACCGATTGGCAAGCAAGCACTGTGCTCTTCGGTGATTTGTCGGATCCACGCGCATTCTCCTGTAAAGTCATCCGGAGGCACCAATGCAGGATGAACAACGTCCGTGGTTGCCGCTGAGTCTAGAAGTGCTCGACACGTTTTTCCATTCACACTAATTGCTTGGAGATACAGCTCTAACAACCGCATGTTTTTTCCGATTCTCGGATTGTTT
The DNA here is from genome assembly GCF_013339725.1 of Rhipicephalus microplus. NCBI lineage: Eukaryota > Metazoa > Arthropoda > Arachnida > Ixodida > Ixodidae > Rhipicephalus > Rhipicephalus microplus. Next base: position 29,955,284 of record NC_051173.1, on the reverse strand, counting down.
CGAGAGCAAACTTTTGCTTAAAGTTTATCGCGATGTTCCCTTCTTTTTTGCAGTTGTAGCAGATTAGCGTCTTCCATGATTCAAACGCCCGTTTGGTATAAGTGCGTTGTTTTGAAACCTCACTCGATTTCTCCGCTTCCGTTTGCCCTCTCCCTGCAGTGTCCTTCGTAAGACACGGGTCCTTCCTGAACCTACGGTGCGGAGCGGGTTTCCGTTGATCAGGTTTCTTCGAAAAGCCCTTTTTTCGTTCATCCTTTTCAACGCGCACTGCCCTGCTATGCAACTTTCAGCGTTTAGAATACTCCTCAGCTAACTCTGCCGCCTTATTTAGCTGTACTTCACCAAGTTTGTCCTGCAGCCAAAGCTTGACATCCTCCTCGAAGCAGCGGTAAAATTGCACCAATGCAATGCATTCTACCACTTTATCGCGATCGTCATAAACGCCTTCGCCCTTGAGCCATTCAATTAAATTGGCTTTAAGACAAAACGCAGTCAACGTGTGACTACTCATTCCCCTTTTTAGAATACCGGGACCTTTGCCTGAAAGCCTCGGGGGACAACTTATAGCGTCTCAAGAGCACCTCGTTTACCTCGTCATAGCTCTCAAACGCTTCCCTCGAGAAACACGTTATCACGTCGGACACTTCGCCAGGAAGAAGAGCTAACAAGCTCCGCGCCCAAAAGACCGCTCCAAAGCATTTCGCTCACAGACGTGTTCACACTTGACGCGATACTTCGCCATGTCTTCGCTTACTACGATTGGTGGCAGTTGGTCACGAATTCTCTGACCGCTGACCTGAACTGTCGCAGAAGCTACGCTAGGCACATGCAAACACTGTGGGATTGCCACTTCTGTTCGTTTCAACTCAAGGCGCTCATGTCTCTCGGGCTCCTCACGGCGTTCTCGCCTTTCAGCTTCTTCCCGTTCGCGAACTTCTCGCTTTTCAGCTTGTTCGCTTTCGCGAACTTCTCGCCTTTCAGCTTCTTCGCGTTCGCGTACTTATCGCCTTTTAGCCTTCTCGCGGCGTGCTTTGATATCCACACAGGGCTCATCAACTTCTTCAGTCGTCACTCCTGCTTCCCTCATGATCTCTATCGCTTGCTTTCGTTTCGCATGGCCCAAAATAAGGCCAAGTTCCTCACAAATTTCGATGAGTTTTTTCGCTTTAAGGTTCTCCATCGTTCACACTAGCCTCTGGCTGTTTGTCCCTGTTAATAATCTACTTGCCGTAACCACTATAAGTCTAGTAGCAATACGTGCAAGCAATTTTCAACACTGCCGTGTTTACACCCTCCACATTAACTTTGGTTTCGAAGCGCTCTGACTCGGCTTGACACGATCAAAGCTCACTCGCCAATGCTACTATATCCTGTGCTAGAGTAGTCTGGTGAACTGATTGGAAAACATCAGGCACTCACCACATCGATGTTACTGACGCCAGCCGATCCCGCAGCTGCCAACCACTGTTACGAAGCCGACACGCCAACACGGTCCCGAAGGGGCCACTGCTCCGAATTCCGCTGACAAGGTCACCAGCCGTTTGGTAGCGTGTGTTACTCCGCTCGCGGCTGCTTCTGCGCCAAGCTGATAGACTAGCAAACGAGAAGATGGTGAGTTAAGGCAAGGTTTATGTACAGCATAGAACTAAAGGCGTTACAAATTTGGCACTGGGGCCGACAGCTTAGGGACTCGAAGAGCCGAGATGTTTTCTCTCACACGCATCCGTCGGCTTCTCTCTCTGCTTCGAAGTGCACCACCGACGAGGTTACGAAACGCGGCACGAAACTAGCCGCTGCCAAGGACACCGGGTGCGCCGACTGGGAAAGGGGCTCGGAGCAACGAGAGGCTTCTCTGACACATAGGTCTACTGCTGGCGACGCGCCGCAGGGCTTTTTTTATAGGCACCGGGTGGATCCTTTGAGTCACTAAATATCCAACCAGAAGCATCGCTGGCCGTGATGTCAGATTCCCCCAATGGGGACCCGCCGAAGTGCGTGGTTGCACCCAAGGACGAGGGATGTTGCCACGCATTGCGTAAGACTCGCCAGGCTGGAAGGCGCGGATTGCTTCATCGGGCTCGTGGACTGAGAGAGCTAACTGTGCGTTGCGTGACAGACCGGCAACACCTCTTGATGACGCCGTTGAGTTGATTGCGTCAACTGGGCTCGAGCGCTAGCTTTGACACAGATTGCCTTTGCAGAGGCATTGACGTTCAGTGTGGACTTTCAGGCGTAACAGTCGCTACCCGACCAGCCACCAGCGTCCCGCGACAAAGTGCGGGTTCACCCCACAAACAACACCTTCACCTTTAGTGTGCGGCAATCCGTCCGAGCACAAGCCTACCTTCGTATCATGTCACTGCAGATCGGAGTCTGGACCATCGAATTTCAAGTTTACGCCCCACCACCCGACGATGCATTTTGGGGCATCATGTTCAACGCCTACAACGGCTTTACTAATGCAGAAGTCTTGAAGGACTCGCGAAAGAGCAACCCGACTATGCATGTCGTCGTGGGTGGCCGTCGCATACGACGGACCAACTACGTAGTCGTCACCTTGCATGCAGATTGTTTGCCACGATGTATATTCTATTACGGCATCTACGTTCACCTCTACCCCTTTTACCCAAGAGTATAAGCATGTTTTAACGACAGCGGCAAGGTGGGTCATCGAACTGACGTATGCCCTCATCCAAAACTCAACCGCTGTGCGTGTTGTGGCGAGGAACACCCGCTGATCCCACAAAGCACCCAACCGACATGCCGTGTCAGCTGCAACCTTTGTAATGGCGGTCACACAACGAACAGTTCGAACTGCAAATACCATTTCGTTATGAAGCCTACCCCGTCTGGGTACGCACCGGCGCAAGCACCCGACGGAGAGCCACAACCGCAGCAGCCATCAATTCTTCGCACCAATCACTCACCGTCCCAAGAGCAGTCGTACCCACCTTTCAGCCAGCTGCAGCAGCTGCAACAAACCGACCATTCCAGACCTCGCAACTATAGCCGGTCCCGGTCGAGGTCCATTTCCCGGTCCAAGTCCAGTACGAAGTCATGGTCCAAGTCACGGTCCACGTCCCGATCGCTGTCCCGTTCTGCTAGCTACTTCAACTCGTCCTCGTCGCCTCTCTCCTCCTCCACTGGTTCGCCCCAGGGATTGTCACAGTCACCATCAGTGCCTGGACCCAAGAAGCATGCATGGGCCCAAGGACCCCCAGCGTTGCTCAAAGCGTCACCGACGTCGTCGCAGGATCCACAGGTGAGGGAGTTTGTGTGAAAGAAGGCCTCACTTAAGGCAAAACTTTCCTCGCAGCAGTCTCAAATCTCTAAACTAATGCCCCAGATAGGAAACTTCACACAATACATTCAGTCATTAAAAGGAAAGCTAGACAAAACCCTTGAGCAACCAGCCGCAACTGCGTCGGAATCGATGGAAGGCTGTCTCTTCCCCATCCCAGCCGCAATCGCAACCCTTGGGTAAGCGCAAAGCAAACACCTCCACCGCGTCGCTTCATGCTGAAACCCATATCGCTACGGCAGTCTCTAAAGCAGTATCTGCGGCTCTCGCGACCCTGGACGATAAATTCGAAGTCCGTTTCAACACTCCGCAATAATCTATTGCGAACACGAACACCTCACTGAACGCCCTAAAGCGTTATACGGAGGCCACCAATAACTCACTGAATGCTCTCAAACATTACATGGAGTCAACCACCGCCGAAATCCATGCACGCCTAGAGCGCCGTGAGCATCCGCCCGCGTTCGGCCAACCTGCCAGGCTGCAGGCGGGCCCCAAGCCTGCAATTGCTTAATCGTGGCATGTCCCACACTGACCATATGGCAGTGTAACTGCAGGTGGTACCGGAAGAAACGGAGCCACCTGCAGCAGCTCGTACAAAAACTGCAACCTGATCCGTAGGCGACGGAACCAGCCCCAGATGTTATCGCCTTGCAAAAGACGTCTACTCCCCCCTCCCTCCCCGGTTACGTGGCATACGCCAAGTAGTCTTTCTTTGTGCGACTTAGGTTTTGGTTTCGCAAGCGCGTTCAACGTGTACTTTTTCGCATGACGATTATGCAATAAATCTTACATTAATTTGGGAGGAAGTGAATGAACTGTTCATTTTTAAGGAAAGGACACGAAACTTCTTTGAAGTGTTGAGGTTTATTTGAGAAAGAAAAGAAATGTACGACCGAGCATATACTGGGCGATTGGAACAGCGCGAAGCCAAGAAACCATTTCTTAAACTTCAGTGCATATTTCATCGGCATCATAGTTTTCCTACTTTTAGAGAAGCAACAACTTTCTGGAGACGCTCACGTTATTTTTTACGGGGCGCAAAGCCAACGACAAGAAGCAGAATCTCGGCACCGATCGGTGCCAATGTTCGTAAAAGCAAGTGGGTTAAACGCAATCTTTACTCGGCCAAGAACGCTGTTTTTAGGGGCGAAACAGGGAAGTTTATTGCAAATTGGTAACATTTCAGGTGATTACAACTGTCTGGTGTAACAAAAACACTTCAGTGGCGTGTACAAACAAGAGAACATATAGACAGGATGTAACACACAGAAGCTCCTTATAACGGCACTTGTTCGTTCCTCGTAGCCGTTGTAGTAGTGTGTAACAAGTATAACATTTGGCCTCTAAGGTGGGGCCGGTGAGAGATTCGTTCTGCGCGATGTTGAACAATAAAAGATAGTGCTCAATGTACATGCCAATGGCTGCTCAGGGGGAATGAGAGACAGGAGAATTCGGCTTTTAGTTAACGCGCACGCTGCAAATTTTTTATGGTTGAACAACGCACAGAAGACAAGAAAAGGTTGCTACGTTATACTCGCTGGGCGTAACCTCCTTGGTTTCAGAAAGGTTTAGCGAGCGTTGGGCCGCAGTGCCATGAATACTGGGAACTAGTATATACCATGAACTCGAGGTGGTTAAAGGTGGGAAGTAGACACGAAGCGCAAGCCGTAAGAAATTGTGCGTGTGCCTCTCTCGTTCAGTCCCTGGAATGTCCGCTGGATGGCGGTGCTTCTATATGAGGAATATATGATGAAAAGATGCGAGATGGTGGTACCTTGAGTGTTGAATAGGTGGACCAACGGACACACAGACAGATACATGGACGGACGCACGGATGGCTGCACGGACGGATGGACGCGTGGACAAACGCAGGAGCGGATGCATGGACGAAAGCAGAGACGGACGCACAGATGGACGTGTGGACGCACGAACAGACGCACGCACGGACGGGCGGATGAATGCACGGGCGGCCACCCAGACGCATGCATGGACGGACGGAAGCAAGAACGAATGGACGGACGGATGCTTCGCCCCACTCTTCATCATTCACTCCGTGGATATGCTGTCATTTTTTCCAGTGAAAGCTGTATGGCTAGGAAAAATGAAAAACCATTCGGTAACGGTGTCACCAGCGGTCTGCATTGGCTGTGCTATCAGTACGTCGTTCTCTGCGTCGCTCCCAACCACGTGCGCTGAGTGACGTCATCAATGCCATCGCAGCCACGGCGCCGATCACGCGCGCATCAGTATCGCGAGGCTTCCACATGGGTAAGGCACCGACAACTCTAGAAAAGCGTCGATAATGGAAACGTGAGTAAAGTCGCATTCGCCGGGCCGATAGGACAATCCGAGAACAAAAATGGCAGATTTCACGTGCAGTGGGAATCGATGATATGCGAAGCACGAATGAGGAATATTGATATGCAACTCTAATATCAGCACAATCTTACGAGGTGGAGGTAAATGATGTAGTATACATGACTTACGTTTCATGATTATCATGTTTGGATGTGCCGTTTACATTCGTCATCTATTCACGTAACGTGATACCAAATTTAGTATATGTGGAGTTAGCGAAGCGGCTGCGAGCATGCTATGAGCGTGGTATGTTGTCATGTGATTACATGACACGCGTGTTAGGATTATCCTGTTTGCACCAGTCATATATTTCGTCATCCGTTGATGTCACGTGACAGCAAATTTGGTATATGTGAAGCTAGGAAAACGGCCGTGAGCACATCATGAAAGACCCAATATACTCTACTGTAGCGTTGACGCGCGTGCACGCTGAGCACAGTGACGCTCCGTTAGCAAAACGCGAGCACTCTTTAGTATGACGCCAGGCGCGATCGGCGCGACCAGCGTCTGTCGGCGCAGCCATTTTGGAACCAGCGCAAAATGCGACATGCTGCATCTTGCGCCGATGCGTAACGCAAATTACACGGCGTCTCCTTCTTTTCTTGACGGAGGGACGCCGGACGTGCTGAAATGCGCATGCGTAAAAACAACGCAGCGAGTCGCATGCCTGCGAGTATTTGGCAGGACCCGCGCCTGGCGTGGCAACGCCGGCGTTACGCAACGAAATGAACGCCGGCGAGCACGCGCACCGCGTAACGTCGAAATGTATTGGCGCCTTGAGTGTGGCACGTAGTCTTGTTCTCACATGACAGGCTTATCATGATTATCATGTTTGCACCAGTCACATACCTTCGTCATCAATTGGCGTCACGTAATACCAAACTTCGCATAGGTGAAGCCAGCGAAACGGCCACGAGCGCATCATGAGTGTGGCATGAAGTCTAGTTGTTACATGACGCGCATGTCGTGGTTATCATGTTTTGATGTATCATTTACCTATGTCGTCCGTTCTCGTTGCGTAATACCGAGTTTGGTACATGTGGAGCTATAACAAACGGCCGCCAGCACAACATTAGCGTGGCATGTAGTCATGTTGTTACATGACACGCATCTGATGATTATCATGTTTGCACCAGTCACATACATTCGTTATCCATTCACGTCCCGTAATACCAAATCTGGTCTAAGTGAAGCTAGCGAAACGGCCACCAGCGCATCATAAGCGTGGCACGTAGTCATGTTGTTAAATGACACGACCTCATGATCATCATGTTTGCACCATTCACATACCTTAGTCGTGCATTCACGTACCGTAATACTAAATTTGGTATATGTGACGCTAGCGAAACGACCGCGAGCGCATCATAAGCATGGCATGTAATCATGTTGTTACATGACACGCATGTCATAATTTTCATGTTGGGGTGTGTCATTGTATTTGCCATGCAATCATGTCTTACCATACCAGTCTTGCAACATGTCATGTGAATGAAACCACCGCAAGAACTGCAGGACCATGAAATGTAAATAATGACATTTATGACATGCATGTCATGATATTTATGTTATGACTAGTCGCATATGTTCTTCATACATTCATGTTATGACATACCATGTATGATATCGATACTATTATCTAAACGGCCGGGAGAGCTAAAAGTCGTTGACGGCTAGATAGATAGATAGATAATATGATAGAAGATAGATAGATAGATAGATAGATAGATAGATAGATAGATAGATAGATAGATAGATACGCTCAAAGTCGCCGAAGCTCGCTAAGAAATGCTTCGCATTAAAAAAAAAGTTGGTCAACTACGACAGTTCACTCGCAGTATGCGTAACAGGAATGCAATTTTGAGGTACTTATGCGTAAAATGTCTTCGCGATAATATTTCCAGTCAATTCCTAAAATTCACTGCTGTATACAGGCCAAAATTTCCTTTAAAAATTGAGAAAAGCCCTCCTGTCTGCAGCAGATGACGGTTCATGGCGGTGCTTTCCGGGACGCCAACGGCGTCTTTCGGTGGCTTCAACCGCACGCGCTCAATGAGCCATCCAGCTCCCCCTAGTAGAGATCAGTGATTATTTCGTTGAAAACGCGTACATTTGACGGGCCACACAGCTGAAAAGTGTCGTATTGGACGTCCTTGAAGAAAGGAGTGCATTAATCACCTCATTCCAGCATCTTTGGACAACGACCTAACAGGTGAATAATAGCAAACGCTAGCGCATTGTTTGAAACAACCTTAACAAGAGGTTATGCATGGTTTCTTTCTTTTGGAGGGTAGCGTTTGTGCCTAGTGTGTTGGTCCTGCAGCATAGAGCAATTTTAGGAAAGTCTATTGTTTCAACTACATGAGGAAGCGGAGATCGTGGTTCATGAATTGCATGTATATTGCTACATGCATGCATACTGAGATTCTAGGGGGCGACGCGCATGTGTGCATGACGACGAAGTCCGAACCGATGCTAGTGGTGACAGGATCGGAGCCGTCCTAGCCCACCGCCACAGGGGACACGACTGAGTTGTCGCCTACGCTAGCCGCCTCCTCACAGCTGCTGAGCGCAACTATTCCATTACAGAGCGTGAGTGTCTTGCTCTTGTTTGGGCAGTCTCAAAGTTCAGCCCATATTTATGTGGCACAAATTTCTCTGTAATAACTGACCATCATGCGCTATGTCGGCCTACGTCACTGAAGGATCCTACTGGCCGGCTCGGGCGCTGGGCTCTGCGACTGCAAGAGTATACCTACACGGTGACGTACAAGTCCGGACGCCTACATTAGGACGCAGACTGCCTGTCCGGTACCCAGTTGCTGAGTCAAGCACTATGCCTGACACCGACACCGAGCCTAGCATCTTTTCCCTTTCGCAAATGACATCCATCGGTGACGAGCAGTGCCATGATGCGTCCTTGTTTGCTACCATTGAGCGCCTCGAATCCCCATCTTCCAATCAGTTCCATCGCTCATTCGTGCTGCACGGTGGTGTATTATACCGCCAAAGTTTTGAGCCGGATGGACCGGCCCTGCTGCTTGTCATTTCGAAACACCTTCGCTCGGAAGTTTTAAATTAACTTCATGACCTTCCGAGTGCCGGACACCTTGGTGTGTCACGCACTTACGACCGAATACGCCGACGCTTCTTCCTGCCAGGGCTTGCACGCTCAGTCAGAAGATACGTTGCGGCTTGTGAGAAATGTGAGCGCCGCAAAACGCCATCGACACTTCCCGCCGGACGCCTTCAACCACTTGACAATCCGTCAGAACCCAGTTCCTCCGCGTTGGCTTGGACCTACTTGGCCCTTTCCCCTTGTCTTCCTCGGGTAACAAGTGGATAGCTGTGGCCACCGACTACGCCACGCGTTATGGCATCACACGAGCTCTTCCAACAAGCTGCGCCACAGACGTCACCGACTTCCTCCTCAAGGACGTGATTTTGCAACACGGAGCCCCACGGCAGCTGCTTACAGACCGTGGCCGCACCTTTTTGTCGAAGGTCATAGCCAACATCTTGCAGTCCTTTCAAACGAGACACAAGCTGACCACGTCATACCATCCGCAAACAAATGGACTCACGGAGCGTCTAAATCGAACTCTTACAGACATGCTCGCTAAATATGTCTCTACCAACCACACCGACTGGGATCTTGCGTTGCCGTACGTCACATTGCCTATAATTCTTCGCGCCATGACTCTGCCGGTTACTCTCCATTTTTTCTGCTGTTTGGCCGAGAAACATACATTGCCTCTAGACACCGTCAGACTATCCTCTGCAGTACAGACCAGTGAATATAGCATGAACACTATCACTCGGGCCGCTCAAGCACACGAAATCACCCGTAATCACATTCTGACCTCTCAAGAGAAGCAACGGCGTTTGTATGACCAACGACACCGTGACGTACACATTCCGCCCGGTTCTTTGGTCCTGCTCTGGTCTCCGGCCCATAGGGTTCGCTTGTCAGAAACTGCTTACTCCCTACACAGGTCCATACCGAGTCCTTCGTATCGTTACTCCTGTGAACTATGAAATAGGTCCTGTCACCCCGTCGCCTTCATGTGCCGAACAGGCTACCAATATTGTACATGTTGCGCTTGAAGCCCTACCACTCTCCTAGTGAAGTTGACAATTAGATGCGCCGAGACGGCACTACTTCCGCCGGGGAATATGCTACATGCTTGCATACTGAGATTCTAGGGGGCACCACGCGTGTGTGCCTGACGACGAAGACGAAGGGTGGTCTCCACTCGCTCGCTGGTGAACTGGTCACGCCATTACCGCTGGTTTAAAATACATCTATTCCACAGCCTCGTCGATACGGCGTCTCTTCTTTTCCGTAACAATATTACAGCTAAGCTATTTGCCAATAAAACAGGGAACTAGAAGAGGAGTATAGGGCTTACTGGCGATGAACGGCGGGGCCACCACAGACGCCTGATTGGGCGCAAGTGTTGGTCATAAACTCTGGCAATGATTTAGCGGTCTTTAGTCGCAGTGACACCACTGTAAGCGCCGTTTGTTTCGGCACTTCGCGTTTCTCCTTTGCGATGCTGCCAAGGAAGTTGACCAATTTTATTTTGAAACCCTCTATGATTGCTGTAAACTATCTCTCTCTCACAAGTTGTCTTGAAGCACCGTGAAAACTACAGGGTCCCTCAGCCAATAGGAAGGGCGGCCAAATCCTCCACATGTATTCATCTCGTTTGTTTACTTCAACATACAGTGAAACAGTGATACGAGAAACTGGACCAGACCACCAACTTCACGTTTTTCGAAAATTTTAATAGCTTCGAGATGTAACCTTGCACAGAGTCGCTCGATGCCATTTGCTTGGTGTATGCACTACACACGTGTCATATCGCTGACTGGCTGGTAAATAAAAACATGTGAAATTGCTTAAATTTAGTAAACAGTCCTTGAATCGGAACAACCAGGTTGGTCACTGTTTCTCTCAGACGCTGTTCGTGGCTCTCGTACGACTGCTTCCCGGTCGCCACGTTCCGTCCCGTCTCCGGCTGCAGCGCTTCCTATTGCTCTTTTTTTCGCATAGTGCTTTTTTGTTACCAACGAAGGAGAATTCACGTAACCGTGATACCAAATTTAGTTATATGTGGAGTTAGCTTAAGCGGCTTGCGATCATGCTATGAGCGTGGTATGTTGTCATGTGATTACATGACAACGCCGTGTTAGGATTATTTCCTGTTTGCACAAGTCATATCATTTTCATTCATACGTTGATGTCAACGTTTGGACGAAGCCAAATTTCGGTAATATGTTGCAGCTAGGAAACGGCCCGTGAGCACATCATGAAAGACCCAATATTTACTCCACTGCTAGCTGTTGACGCGCTTGCACGCTGAGCACAGTGACGCTCCGTTAGCCAAAACGCGCGCACTCTTTAGTATGACCGCCAGGCGCGATCGGCTGCGACCCAGCTCGTCTTGTCGGTGCCAGCCATTTTTGGAACCAGCACAGAATGCGACATGCTGACCCATCTTGCGCCTGCACTTGCGTAACGCAAATTCACACGGCGTCTTTCCTTCTTTTCTTGACGGAGGGACGCCGGACGTGCTGAAATGCACATGCGTAAAAACAACGCAGCGAGTCGCATGCCTGCGAGTATTTGGCAGGACCCGCGCCTGGCGTGGCAACGCCAGCGTTACGCAACGAAACGAACGCCGGTGAGCACACGCACCGCGTAACGTCAAAATGTATTGGCGCCTTGAGTGTGGCACGTAGTCTTGTTCTCACATGACAGGCTTATCATGATTATCATGTTTGCACCAGTCACATACCTTCGTCACCAATTGGCGTCACGTAATACCAAACTTCGCATAGGTGAAGCCAGCGAAACGGCCACGAGCGCGTCATGAGTGTGGCATGAAGTCTAGTTGTTACCTGACGCGCATGTCGTGGTTATCATGTTTTGATGTATCATTTACCTATGTCGTCCGTTCTCGTTGCGTAATACCGAGTTTGGTACATGTGGAGCTATAACAAACGGCCGCCAGCACAACATTAGCGTGGCATGTAGTCATGTTGTTACATGACACGCATCTGATGATTATCATGTTTGCACCAGTCACATACATTCGTTATCCATTCACGTCCCGTAATACCAATTCTGGTCTAAGTGAAGCTAGCGAAACGGCCACCAGCGCATCATAAGCGTGGCACATAGTCATGTTGTTAAATGACACGACCTCATGATCATCATGTTTGCACCATTCACATACCTTAGTCGTGCATTCACGTTCCGTGATACTAAATTTGGTATATGTGACGCTAGCGAAACGACCGCGAGCGCATCATAAGCATGGCATGTAATCATGTTGTTACATGACACGCATGTCATAATTTTCATGTTGGGGTGTGTCATTGTATCTGCCATGCAATCATGTCTCACCATACCAGTCTTGCAACATGTCATGTGAATGAAACCACCGCAAGAACTGCAGGACCATGAAATGTAAATAATGACATTTATGACATGCATGTCATGATATTTATGTTATGACTACTCGCATATGTTCTTCATACATTCATGTTATGACATACCATGTATAATATCGATACTATTATCTAAACGGCCGGGAGAGCTAAAAGTCGTTGACGGCTAGATAGATAGATATAAAGATAGATAGATAGATAGATAGATAGATAGATAGATAGATAGATAGATAGATAGATACGCTCAAAGTCGCCGAAGCTCGCTAAGAAATGCTTCGCATTAAAAAAAAGTTGGTCAACTACGACAGTTCACTCGCAGTATGCGTAACAGGAATGCAACTTTGAGGTACTTATGCGTAAAATGTGTTCGCGATAATATTTCCAGTCAATTCCTAAAATTCACTGCTGTATACAGGCCAAAATTTCCTTTAAAAATTGAGAAAAGCCCTCCTGTCTGCAGCAGATGACGGTTCATGGCGGTGCTTTCCGGGACGCCAACGGCGTCTTTCGGTGGCTTCAACCGCACGCGCTCAATGAGCCATCCAGCTCCCCCTAGAAGAGATCAGTGATTGTTTCGTTGAAAACGCGTACATTTGACGGGCCACACAGCTGAAAAGTGTCGTATTGGACGTCCTTGGAAGAAAGGAGTGCAATAATCACCTCATTCCAGCATCTTTGGACAACGACCTAACAGGTGAATAATAGCAAACGCTAGCGCATTGTTTGAAACAACCTTAACAAGAGGTTATGCATGGTTTCTTTCTTTTAGAGGGTAGCGTTTGTGCCTAGTGTGTTGGTCCTGCAGCATAGAGTAATTTTAGGAAAGTCTATTGTTTCAACTACATGAGGAAGCGGAGATCGTGGTTCATGAATTGTATGTATAGTGCTACATGCATGCATACTGAGATTCCAGGGGGCGACGCGCATGTGTGCATGACGCGAAGTCCGAACCGATGCTAGTGGTGACAGGATCGGAGCCGTCCTAGCCCACCGCCACAGGGGACACGACCGAGTTGTCGCCTACGCTAGCCGCCTCCTCACAGCTGCTGAGCGCAACTATTCCATTACAGAGCGTGAGTGTCTTGCTCTTGTTTGGGCAGTGTCAAAGTTCAGCCCATATTTATGTGGCACAAATTTCTCTGTAATAACTGACCATCATGCGCTATGTCGGCCTACGTCACTAAAGGATCCTACTGGCCGGCTCGGGCGCTGGGCTCTGCGACTGCAAGAGTATACCTACACGGTGACGTACAAGTCCGGACGCCTATATTAGGACGCAGACTGCCTGTCCCGGTACCCAGTTGCTGAGTCAAGTGCTATGCCTGACACCGACACCGAGCCTAGCATCTTTTCCCTTTCGCAAATGACATCCATCGGTGACGAGCAGTGCCATGATGCGTCCTTGTTTGCTACCATTGAGCGCCTCGAATCCCCATCTTCCAATCAGTTCCATCGCTCATTCGTGCTGCACGGTGGTGTATTATACCGCCAAAGTTTTGAGCCGGATGGACCGGCCCTGCTGCTTGTCATTTCGAAACACCTTCGCTCGGAAGTTTTAAATTAACTTCATGACCTTCCGAGTGCCGAACACCTTGGTGTGTCATGCACTTACGACCGAATAAGCCGACGCTTCTTCCTGCCAGGGCTTGCACGCTCAGTCAGAAGATAGGTTGCGGCTTGTGAGAAATGTGAGCGCCGCAAAACGACATCGACACTTCCCGCCGGACGCCTTCAACCACTTGACAATCTGTCAAAACCGTTCTTCCGCATTGGCTTGGACCTGCTTGGCCCTTTCCCCTTGTCTTCCTCGGGTAACAAGTGGATAGCTGTGGCCACCGACTACGCCACGCGTTATGTCATCACACGAGCTCTTCCAACAAGCTGCGCCACAGACGTCACCGACTTCCTCCTCAAGGACGTGATTTTGCAACACGGAGCCCCACGGCAGCTGCTTACAGACCGTGGCCGCACCTTTTTGTTGAAGGTCATAGCCAACATCTTGCAGTCCTTTCAAACGAGACACAAGCTGACCACGTCATACCATCCGCAAACAAATGGACTCACGGAGCGTCTAAATCGAAGTCTTACAGACATGCTCGCTAAATATGTCTCTACCAACCACACCGACTGGGATCTTGCGTTGCCATACGTCACAATTGCCTGTAATTCTTCGCGCCATGACTCTGCCGGTTACTCTTCATTTTTTTCTGCTGTTTGGCCGAGAAACAACATTGCCTCTAGACACCGTCAGACCATCCTCTGCAGTACAGACTAGTGAATATGCCATGAACACTATCACTCGGGCCGCTCAAGCACATGAAATCACCCGTAATCGCCTTCTGACCTCTCAAGAGAAGCAACGGCGTTTGTATGACCAACGACACCGCGACGTACACATTCCGCCCGGTTCTTTGGTCCTGCTCTGGTCTCCTGCCCATAGGGTTTGCTTGTCAGAAACTGCTTACTCCCTACACAGGTCCATACCGAGTCCTTCGTATCGTTACTCCTGTGAACTATGAAATAGGTCCTGTCACCCCGTCGCCTTCATGTGCCGAACAGGCTACCGATATTGTACATGTTGCGCGCTTGAAGCCCTACCACTCTCCTAGTGAAGTTGACAATTAGATGCGCCGAGACGGCACTACTTCCGCCGGGGAATAGGCTACATGCTTGCATACTGAGATTCTAGGGGGCACCACGCGTGTGTGCCTGACGACGAAGACGAAGGGTGGTCTCCACTCGCTCGCTGGTGAACAGGTCACGCCATTACCGCTGGTTTAAAATACATCTATTCCACAGCCTCGTTGATACGGCGTCTCTTCTTTTTCGTAACAATATTACAGCTAATGTATTTGCCAATAAAACAGGGAACTAGAAGAGGAGTATAGGGCTTACTGGCGATGAACGGCGGGGCCACCACAGACGCCTGATTGGGCGCAAGTGTTGGTCATACACTCTCGCAATGATTTAGCGGTCTTTAGTCGCAGTGAACACCACTGTAAGCGCCGTTTGTTTCGGCACTTCGCGTTTCTTCTTTTGCGATGCTGCCAAGGAAGTTGACCAATTTTATTTTGAAACCCTCTATGATTGCTGTAAACTATCTCTCTCTCACAAGTTCTCTTGAAGCACCGTGAAAACTACAGGGTCCCTCAGCCAATAGGAAGGGCGGCCAAAGCCTCCACATGTGTTCATCTCGTTTGTTTACTTCAACATACAGTGAAACAGTGATACGAGAAACTGGACCAGACCACTAACTTCACGTTTTTCGAAAATTTTGATAGCTTCGAGATGTAACCTTGCACAGAGTCGCTCGATGCCATTTGCTTGGTGTATGCACTACACACGTGTCATATCGGTGACTGGCTGGTAAATAAAAACATGTGAAATTGCTTAAATTTAGTAAACAGTCCTTGAAGCGGAACAACCAGGATGGTCACTGTTTCTCTCAGACGCTGTTCGTGGCTCTCGTACGACTGCTTCCCGGTCGCCGCGTTCCTTCCCGTCTCCGGCTGCAGCGCTTCCTATTGCTCTTTTTTTCGCATGGTGCTTTTTTGTTACCAACGAAGGAGAATCCAGCGCGCGTTGAATGCTGGGCGAGATTGCATGTCCCATATTTGGTTCATGATTTGATTGATTTGATTTGATATGTGAGGTTTAACGACCCAAAACCACCATTTGATTATGAGAGACGCCGTAGTGGAGGGCTCCAGAAATTTTGACCACCAGGGGGTTCTTTAACGTGCACTCAAATCTGAGTACACGGGCCTAGAACATTTCCGCCTCCATCTGAAATGCAGCCGCCGCAGCCGAGATTCGATCCCGCGAACTGCGGGTCAGCAGCTGAGTACCTTATCCACTAGACCACAGCGGCAGGGCCCCCATATTTGGAGATGCACCATTTTAGAGACAAGGCTCCTCTTAGTCTAACCTTGTCCTGCATCAGGCGTACTCCAGACAGACAGACAGACAGACAGACAGACAGACAGACAGACAGACAGACAGACAGACAGACAGACAGACAGACAGACAGACAGACAGACAGACAGACAGACAGACAGACAGAGAGACAGACAGACGGACGGACGGACGGATGGACGGACGGCAGCAGACGGCAACAGACGGGTAGTGGGACAGGCAGTGAGACAGGCAGTGAGAGAGACAGACAGACGGATGGGCAGACAGACGGACAGACGTTTCGCCCACCCATCATCATTCACTCCGTAGATGGGTGATTCCACGAGAGATCGACACGGGTCCAAAAGTTGATATTTTGGATTTCATTGAGTATTTTATATTTCGTGCACCTCTAACCAGGTAGCCCGAAAGTCAACTTCGTTTTATGATTAACGGCATAAATTACAAGAAAAAAATATCAAACTTCACCAACACGGAGGCACCAATTTCGTCACCTGTCATTTTCGACAATTGCAGATGCTCTAAAAAGACAAATATTTTTGTTTCAAGGAAAATATTTTTTGCCTGGAATGCATGTCTAATGAAGAATGAATTCGTACGGTTCCAAGTTTGTATACCTTAAGAAAATTGCTTTTAAAAATGTCTAATTTTGCGACAGTTTAAAATAAGTTACGTATTCCCCATTTTTTTTTCTCCGGAAGTGATGTAAGCAGCGTTTTCAAACTTGACACGTTTTAAGGATACAGTCTTTTCATTAGGTACATAAATTATTGCTGCTGTAGGGCAAATGTAAATTTTTATATATTGCCTCAAAATTCTCATATTGTCAAAATTGTACTCCACTGAAATTTGAATAATAAAAAAACCATCTTCGATTTTTCTTAAAATCTCGTAAATAGACAACCGAAGGCCATCATACAGTAATAGAGAAAAACATGTTGCATTATTTTGTTTTTAGCGACAATATTCGTGGTACAAAGCAGATCTTTTCGAGAATTCGCTGATAAGTTGAGAAATCTAGAAATCGGATCGGTAAAGGGGCAATGGGCTTCAAACGCGAGTAAACGTGACCGCATTTGGTGAAGAAAGGCTGTTTTAGCAGATGGGAGTAACTATTTTGAACACGGTATTCTGCAGTATCTGAATTCACTCTTGTATGTAGAGCACTGAGACTTCTAATATGTGGTGCCTCTCCTTTACTGACACACAGATGAAGCTGCTTTGACGGCCATGTGTTTGCAACACGTTGGGTGAGAGAACTGAATGTTTAATGAGTTCATAAACGACTCATAACAAACTTTTATCATTTGGGCCCAAAGACTGCCGCATTAGACTAAAGAACACTCTTTAGGGTAAGTTGTCATCCGTCGTCTGTTCTACAGATGAATCGCTGTGCGCCGCATCTCAGAGGCAATGCTTTAGATTATATGGTTCAAAGTAGGGAGAAAGATTACTCCTCACGTAATTTTATCGACAAAACATTATGACATTTATTTTAACGTACTATACTTCGGTTTCGCATTCGCAATGTGGATACTTGTGCGCAAGTATCCAAAGTGCGAATGCACTGTGGATACTTGCATATAAGCCTACAACCGATTTTTCCTCAGCTATTAAACACAGGAATATGCCCCTGGTGTAGAAACCACACAGCCCCACTTTTACACATCACCTACCAATGTACAGAGTGACCAGTCCATGCAGTATCTAGGGCAGCGCCTTCACGCGAAACACACACACAACATGGTCTTGGGAGGCACAGCTTTCCAAGCTGGCACTGGGCAGCGAACTGGTGACACCAGACTAGGCCCGGAAAGCCGCCGCGGCCAGTGGGGTGAGGGCGAGGTTATTCCATCTGAGAATAAACCACAGACTGCCCCATTGAAATAATGTTTATTATCGCTATCTCACGAATGCGATCTAAAGCTAGCCGTAATATGACCAAGGAGGGGGTACACCCAGGCTCTTGCGAGAGTTCTTTCTTACAGAAAGAACATGTTTCATTCACAAGAGATAAACTACATAAGCACAGAGACGTGCTTTCCCAAGAAGATCGAGAGGGCCAGCGAAGGCCAGCGAGAGAGTTGCCAACGCACTCTCGACGTGCTCTTTATCCTTCTCGTCCAGCGTTCGTGTAGGACGCGGGCAGCGTATAACTGACACGCTGATGCGCGTTCCTTGCAGTTCACTTCTACACCGATGGAGTTTTTGCGGGACGCGGACCACGCTTTGGAGGCATTTCTTGCAGGCAGCGTCCTTGAACTGCTGGGTATAACAGGAGCTAATTATGTTGATTCCTATCTCGCATAACACAACAAAGCACCGGTTTATTTTTCCTTTGGAAAGGAAAGAGGCGATGAGGCCGAGATGAGGAGAGGTCGCTACACACGGTAGTCCTCCGCAACCCTCCCTGCCCAACCCAGGATGGCCGCCTGGACGTCAGGTTTCAAGCTGCTGTTGTGTTGTCAATCCCCTAAACGTGAAGCAAGCGTTCAGAACACATCAAATTTGCGAACGGCCTCGTGATCTCTGCCGAGGAAACGGGTGTACCAGTGCTCGCGACCATGCCCTTACGAGCAGTATTCGTCAGTGTTGATCGAGCGACGCTGCCCTCGCCAATTCTCATGCTGACGCTTCTCCAGTGGTCCTGGGCTGTATAACTCCATCTTACAGGCCAGAAGTGTATAGACGTTTTCAAGATTGCAACTGTTGCACCCCCAAAAACCTCCTAGTCACATCATTTACCAGCTCCTAACGTCAAAACTGCACGCGCGTTTTCAAGTTTTTTTCGAGAGTAAGAAAAGTTTTTCTATAGATTCGCATATAAAAGAAACGTGTGTAAAGTCCAAGTAAATTTCGTATAATTTCTATGTAGTTATAAAATATTTACTTTAAGATATTTTACCAAATATGGACACGAAGCGTAGAAAATCAGAGGGCCATTTTCTGAGGCTCTCCTTGTCCACCGATGCATAAGAAAAAACAACGGTGTATGAAATCGTATTAGATGAAGGGCCTGTGCTTGTGAACAATGAGAGGGTCGACACAAAGGAACAGAGGGTCTGGCACATACCTAATTGCCGATATGCAGGTATATGACCGATATACAGGTACTTGTTCACGCTGCTCTTCCACACCAATATTTTTATGGGATATGGTCGTGCGCGCTGTGGTGCACTTGCCGCCTTGTGTAAAAGAAATCGGCAGATCCCACGTACAGTGGGAATAGATGACATGCAAGGTACGAATGAGAGGTGTTGATATGTCACTTGAAAATCAGCACACCGATACTAGAGGGAGGTAAATTATGCCGTACATGACTGACATGTCATTATTATCATGTTTGGATGTCTCGTTTACATTCGTCATGTATTTACGTCACGTGATACTAAAATCAGTATATATGGAGCTAGCAAAACGGCTGCTAGCATATGAGCGTGGTATGTCGTACGCATATCATGATTATCATGTTTGCACCAGTCACATATCTTCGTCATCTATTGGCGTCGAGTGATACCGAATTCGGCCTATCTGAAGCTAGCGAAGTGGCCGCGAGTGCATCACCAGTGTGGCATGTAGCCATGTTGTTACTTGACATCCATGTCGTGATTATCATGCTTGGATGAGTCATTTACCTATGTCGTCCATTCGTGTCGCGTAATACCGAGTTTGGTACATGTGAATCTATAGCGAAACGGCTGCAAGCGTTTCATGAGCGTAGCATGAAGGAATTTTGATATGTGACAAACATCTCATGTTTATCGTGTTTGCACCGGTATTATACCTTCATCATCCATTCACGTCCCGTAATGCCAAATTTGCTATAAGTGAAGCTAGTAAAACGACCGCCAGTGCATCACGAACGTGGCATACAGTCTTGTTGTTACGTGACACGCATATGATGATTATCATGTTTGCACTAGTCATACCAGTCATATACCTTCATCATCCATTCACGTACTGTAATACCAACCTTGGTATATTTGACGCTAGCGAAATAGCTGCAAGCGCATTAAGAGCGTGGCATGTAGTCATGTTGTTACGTGACATGCATGTCATGATTTTCATCCTATAGGGTCAGTCGATAAGGTTCGCCATGCAATCATGCTATACTATGCCAGTTTTTCAACATGGCATGTGAACGAAACCACCGCAAAAGCTTCAGGACCATGAAATACAAATAATGACATTCATAACATACATGTCATAATTTTCATATTGTGACTAGTCAAACACGTTGTTCATACAGTCATGTTATGCCATACCAAGTATGATATCGTTACTATTATGTAAACGGCCGGGAGAGCTAAAAGTCGTTGACGGCTAGATATATATATATATATATATATATATATATATATATATATATATATATATATATAGATAGATAGATAGATAGATAGATAGATTGATAGATACGCTCAATGTCACCGAAGTTCGCTAAGAAGTGCTTCGCATTTAAAAGAAAGCCAGCGCGTAAAGCGTGCATACCCTGAGCGTCTCTTGTTCTTTTTTTAAACAACCAGCATATGTAATGCATGCATATATTCATTAGATTTGTATAATGAAGAATTAACCCACGTTTACTACTCAACATTTTAGTTGTCAGTGTATTGCACAAAAGTGACATGATAGTTTACCACAAGCGTTAGGGCACTTCGCATTTAACCAAGAGTCATCATCGGTATTGCGTGTGTCTTGTAGAACAACCACATCGAATGTCAATGCGCTCTTCTCACCAGACTCCAGATTCTCAACAGGAATAGTGTGCGGATGCATTGCGAAAAACGCAAAGTGCGACTTATTGTGTGGTCTGCTGTCGTTTGAAGTGGCAAAAGTTTACGACTGCTGCCACAAACGCGAGCGTACATGTTTGCGGCACGCAACTTTTGCGCGTAGTAGACGATATTCACAAAGTGGCCGATGAGTTTTAGCTCGCTCTTTCCAGCGCCTTAGTGGTGACTGCTGGCCTGCTTTCGATATATAAAGTCGCGTTCCATGCAAAACACTTATCGAAGACAAGTGTTGTGAAGCCGAATGCTTGCAATATCTAAACTCATTCGTAAAGTATTGTATTTTCTCACGCACCCTCTTGACTTTCAGTTGACCCAGACTAGCGGCATGCTAAATTAGCGATCATCACGTAGTTGTGAGCCTGCACATGACGATGAGGTTCTTCACAACAGGTCGACGTGCGGGTGGGCTATCAACGCGGAGAGAAGCATCGGTGCGTGAACGCCTGATCTTTGTTTGTGACGAATTTCCGTCTGAGAGTCCGCACACCACGGCGAATAATGAACCCAGCTCAAACGAAGACACCCCGACGTGCTGCCAACGGAAGGACATCGGCTACGGCATCTGGCAACAGAGGTAGACGCAATGGCCGCCTTCCGCCTCTTCTTCATGGCGCTATCCTGCCCAATGAAATGGGGATTCTTCCGCCGTCCCACCTTTTGCCGTCGAAACCAGGCAACATCACCGTCTACTGTGTAGCTGTTGCAGAGGTATGTGTGCGTAATTATTTCATTTTTGTGCTGTTCATTGCGTTGAGGTGATCACTGCAGTACCGTGTTGGGCCGCATCACACTCAAGCACATTTCTAAGTAGTGTACGTCAGATCTGTTTGTCCCGCAGGGCATGAACTGTCAGGGCCCCACACGCAATGTAAAAGGAGTTTTCCAGCTATATGGTGTTCTACTGCAGTCAGGTGAAACTATGGTCCTCACTTCAGCTTGTCCGAGGGTACGTACTTCTACGTTTTTTTTTCTTCTTACGTAGTCATGTCATTGCCCTGCAGTGCTTGTAGACTTTTGGTCAAGGAGGTTCAAAAACCTTCTTGGTTGTAGTGTCCTTTCACCAGGCTACACAAAGGAACACTTTCCTAAATGATATACAGCATAAAAAGCGTCTTTTCGGATCGCAGCAGTGTGCGGGTCCAGCGGGAAGTGGCGGAGGTGCGCAGCATCAATCACTGTTTGCGGTGAAGTCACGAGGTGAAGGTTTGCCGCAGCTGGTGCACCGCAGCTACCAACAAAGCCTTTGCCACATCTACCTAACGCTGTACCGCTGCAGTCATCTGACGCCGTTCGTCTGCGACCATCCAGCGCTAAGCCACGATGTCCAGCTGTTCCAGAGGTAGGTTCCAAGCCGTTATCTACACATTCCCTTTGCATGATGGCAGATCTGTCGGTTTAGTGCTTCGATAGCCATCATGGCACCCTTCGTGCAAAGAAGCACGCCACACCAATGCTTTCTCTGCACTGCGCGGTAGTTCATTCGCCATTGGCTTCTTTTATACATCGTTACTCAATGTCGTTCACTCTGTTTAAGACTTTATTTGCAGCGGCAATTCTCGAACAGCGCCTTTCGAATTTAACTAATTAACGAAAAATTGCACACTGTCTCCAATCCACAAAAGAAATGATTTTTAGAAGCGAAGCTCCTTAGGCTCGCAAGATGTCTGTCGACGCCGTCGATGTCGTAGCTTCTTGTCGGACCAAAGTACAGGTGTAATATGTACCATACATGGATCGTCCATTGCGTGCATATGGTTTAAAAATAGACCCTACTCTCCCTGCCCATCCATACATCCGACCATCCGTGCATCTGTCTGTCCATTCGTCCCTGCCTGCATCCGACAGTCTGTGCGTGTATTTGTCGATCCATCACATTGTAAATTCTAAAATGTGTTCGGTGAACGCCTATGCCCATTGAGGTCGAATAGAACTGAAATCTCTAGTAATAACTAAAGTGGCGGCATGTTGTCTGTCCTTGGTCTCGTGTTTGCTTTTGCTTCCTCGAAGACACCGGCTTGCCTTCCCCTGTGCACCGCGAGAGGCCCGTATCCGTAGTTTCCTGCTCGAAGGTCTGCACTGGGGCAGATGAGGGTAGTGGAGACCATAGAGTTTCATACAATAAGACCTAGAGAGGAGTCTGGCGCTGCCATCGTGTACCCTCATGAGAATTATGGGAAGTACAGGCTTCGGATTGCCCCGCAGGGGCGTCTGCGCCAGCAAGCGTTTGGTGTGTAGCGACACCACGGACCCGAACTAACGAAGGGGTTTCGACCCCCTCCCACGCGTAGCCGTGCGTGGCTTTGCCGTGTCTGGGGAAAAGGGGATCCTAGGTGTCGAGCCAATGCTGGGTGATTGGACCTTTAAGCCCCCCCCCCTGCGGCGGCAACACACCTCTTTGTCCCCGGCTTCACGTTGACGCCCCCCCCCCCGATTGACCCACCCGGGGGAAATCGGCAATCGCCTTTTCCTGTCTCCGCCTAACATCTTCGTTTTTTTCTCCTACTTTAAATCTTTCCTGTCCTCTACTCTCTTTCATTCACTTCTGTGTTTTCTGGCGCGCAAGTGTTAACCCTGTGTGGCTATCCTACATTGGATACAGTATATTCGGTTATAGTGGTGGCGTACAGCTGACGTTTGCAGGGCCTGTACTTACAGACCCTGCAGAGTCCCGTTGTAGGACTCCATGGTGGGTGGTAGGTGCCGCTGCCGAAAATAAACATTTACATATGGCTAGTTTTTCCCCCCTCCCTGATCGCTTTCATAAAAGAGGGAACACCGATGAATTCTTCCTGTTTCTTGGTCACCAGAGAGTATATTTTACCCGATTCCACGTTATCCACGTTGATACACCCGGCAAACCAGTGCGAACACTTTCACTGTTTCTAGTTTCGAAGTTTTTAACGGAAATCTTTGGCCCAGGATATAAAGCACCATCAATCAATCAGCTAGCACTGAGAGGGAAAGTACAAGAATTCAGAGTGTCGCTGCAGAACAGGTACTCGGCTCTTAGTGAGGAAACCTACCTTAGCGTAGATACAATGAACGATAATCTGACGAGTATCATTACGGAGTGTGCAGTGGAAGTTGGAGGCAGGGTAGTTAGACAGGAAACTGGCAAGCTTTCCCAGGAAACGAAGAACCTAATTAAGAAGCGTCAAATCATGAAGGTGTCAAGTACAACAGACAAAATAGAACTGGCAGAGCTTTCGAAGTTGATTAATAGACGTAAGGTATGCGATGTAAGAAGGTATAACATGGAGAGAATTGAACACACTCTGAAAAACAGAGGAAATGTCAAAGCATTGAAGAGGAAACTTTTTAGAAAATTGAAATTGCTCCAGCCACATTTCAAACAGAGTCCGACGTTTCGAGACCGACTCGGTCCCTTCCTCAGGGGGTGACTGTCTTGGTCATGGAAGTGTCGTCGCGTCGTGTTCTCTCACCACGGCTCCGGCTTTCCCTTTCCACCACGTTTCGGAGACCGTGAACGTACACCGAAGGCATTGTTCCCAGCGAGCGGTTCACGTTGGCAGGCGTATGCTGAATGTGCCAAGACTCGAGCAAGAGCCTCTTTCCCAAATTCCGTTCTGTTCAAATAACAGAAGCGCCGTCTAAGTCAATTTTATGGTCGTGCTTCTCGCAGTGCTCCGCCAGAGCGCTACGTTGCACTTCCATCTTCCTGACGTCGTTCTTGTGTTGGCGCATTTTTTCCGGGAAACACTTGCTCTCGCCTATGTAGCAGGCTGGACACCCAGAACACGACACTTTGTAGACAACGCCCGGGTGTAGCTCCCTCGGAGGTCGGTCTTTCGGCCGCGGTAGCAAGCGAGCGAGCGTCGAAACAGGTTTATGGATTACCGTGACCCCGGCTTTTCCTAGGACTCTCGAGAGCTGTTCACTTATGCCCGGCACATATGGAATGGCGACGCGGTTGTTTGGCGCCTTCGTTTTTCTCGTGTGCGGTGGTGTGGCCAGGGCGGAAAGGGGGTCGGGCGGTGTGTCGCTTGCAGGTGTCTTTCCGCGGTGCGGTGGTTGTCGTCTCGACAAACGGCGTGACGCCCGGCGGATGAACGCTTCTGTGTAGCCACTCCTTCGTAGCTCGGCGACAATCCTCTTTTCTTCTTTCTTCCTCTCACCCTCCGACGTGCAGATTACTCGTGCACGTGAAAGGAGTGCCGAAACCACTGAAGCTTTGTGGGCAGTTGGATGACAGGACGCAAAATGCAAATACCTGCCGGTGTGAGTTGGCTTTCTATACACCGAAAAGGTCATGCGCTCGCCCTGTCGTCTGACTAAAACATCGAGAAACGGAAGTGCCCCGTCCCGCTCTCGTTCCACCGTGAACTGTATCGCTTGGTCGATGGAGTTTAGATGTTCGAGGAAGCTGTCTACTGCTGCCTTCTTTATTATGCAAAAACAGTCATCCACGTACCTCACAAATACTTTCGGCCTGTCAATAAAGGAGCCCAGTGCCGTCTCTTCTATGTGTTCCATTGTGAGGTTCGCAGCCGTAACGGAGATCGCCGCTCCCATCGCGGTCCCGCTGGCTTGTCTGTAGAAGCTCCCGTTGCTACCGTTACTCTAGGTATTATACTATAGAGTAGTGCCAACCGCGACGAAAGGTCGCGGTTGGCACTACTCTATAGCTGTTTAGGAATTTTAAATGGAACGTGAGGCGAGCGTCTCTCTTCTTGCATCATTGGACGCACCGGGCGCAGTGACGGTATACGTAAGCAACGCATGAGCGCTGTAGACTCCGACGCAAAGAGAGACCGATGCGATCAGTGTCCGTTGGCGCGCTGCGGCGGCCACCTGGCGCCTCTCGTGGTCATTTATTAAACATTTCATGAACATTTCATAATCGTCTGAGGAGCTTCACTCCGTAATCAGTTATCACTGCGCGGATCGGCTGCCAATTTCTTGTTAAGGTGAAAGCCTTGAGCAGCTATGTTGAAGGTGCGCACTGCTCTGTGCGTCTCAGTGCAGAAACACATGCATAGCTTATAACGTAATATATTGACTTACGTGACTTTAGCAAGGCTTCTCCTAATTTGTTACGAGGGTTTACCACCTTCCGAACCTTTGTCAAAGACTGGAACATACGCCTAACCTCTTTTCATACATTGAAGCAAAAATAGTGGGACACACATGCGTGTGCAAAAGAGGTAAATTTTCTTTCAAAAAGTTTCGCCACATATTTCTCGGAAAAAGATTGTGCTCCTTGTTTACTCGGACGTCCTGTGTGCTTTGGTTCCAGAATTTACTGACCCTGAAAAATGTGTCATCTTACTTAATATGCGAACTGCAGATAGAGAACTGCTTGCTTATTTTTCAGCATTTTCTCTAATGAGCATTCAAAGGGCACAGTTACTTGAAATCACAAGAGACTATAGATCTAATGTTTACGCGCATGGGGAAATATCGAGCGGAGATGAAAAAAGTTACACACAAGTCAGTTGTCATACTTCAAACGCTCAAAACTTTCTAATAAGGACAATATGTTACAAGATCGTTTTTGTAGATCAAATGGACGCCGAAATTTCTTTGCGAAAAAATATCTACGCACGACGGCAGTTTTTGATGATATCTAGGCTGAACTTTTCTTCTTCTAAAACTTAAGAGAGAGCTGACTGAAGTGCATATTTTGTTGCCAATGAAAATGATTTAGCAACAGCTCCACCAAAACGCTTTGAAAACTCATATAACTGACGAGCCAGTTGAGAAAATTGCAGGCTAAACGCAATGTTCTCTAACGACAGTTTGCATCCTTTTCTTGTGACATCAAGAGCCTTTCTTTATTCATGAAGTACCATTGTTTAACACGGCCTAATACACATCTTCAACTAATTTTAGGGCATATAAATATCCACCTGACAGAATATTTATTACACGACTTTACCAGACGAAACCAACCCCCTTGAACTTCTCAATCTATAGATAAGAGGCTGTTCGAGATGAGCTGGTAGACAGCCCACCACCTTGGAATATGGCATCATAAGGGCTTTCATTGAAACTGAGGGTCAAAAAAAAGAAATGAGCTTGTTTGGAAAGCTTCTTTGTTAATGTGACGGAAAAGAAAACCAAGCTGTTGTTTTGCAATTAAGAGTTTATGAATGGTTGAATCTTTGTAAAAGTACGACGATAGAAAAAAATGTTCCGTTTGTTGGCGTTTGAAGAACCTTCGACATCATAGTAGTTCCTGTATAAAGTAGTCTGACTTAAGTACTTTTCAGAATAGGTTGAATCGTTTCAATGTACATATATGTATATGCAGACTTGGTAAGACCCATCAGCTCTTTATACAACAAAGTTCTTACTACGCCTATATCCAAAGAAGTTGCACACTACCGCGATGGCAATACATCCAAGCAGGGCTCTTCTTGTGCACACTAGCACGAGTCAAACATCTCTGGACTAGTCTTGAAAAGGAGCAGTGATATCAACATGACATATGTCATGGTTTTTGCGTCAACGCAGAATTGTAGATGCCTCATTGACAATTCGGTACCAATAGTGCAACAGAGGGATGAAAAACCTTCTTGGTTGTAGTGCCCTTTTACCAGGTGACACAATGCAACTCTTTCCTAAAGGGTCTACAGCATAAAGAAGTGTTTCTACGGATTGCAGAAGTGTGCGTGTCCTGCGGGAAGTGGCGGAGACGCGCAGCATCAAGTCGGCTTTGTGGTGTAGCCGCCAGGTGAAGGTTTGCCGCAGCTGGTGAACGCCACTATGCCACAGCCGTCAACGATATCTTTGCCACGTCCACCTAACGCTGTTTCTCTGCAACCATCCAGCGCCAAGCCACGATATCCAGCTGTTTCAAAGGTACGTTCGATCAATCAGTATGACGAGTATTGATGAACCCGATTCAAAACACGTGCAAAGTCCACCGATTTTCAACTTTTCAACGCTACCAAAGCTGCCAAGAAATGTCCTCCCGTGACCCTCCCCCCCGTCTGATCACATGGCCACAAGAAATGGTGACAAGCTTTTCAGTTGACATTTCGTCTGCTAGGCATGTCTTCGCCATACCCATTATCACCCCTGCCATGATCAGAGTTTAGAAGCGATGATCATAGTGCCGATGAATATGAAATCGCGGCGATTCACGTTATGGCGAATCATTTTCGGTTCAATCCTCTTCTGAGCGGTGATTCTGAAATCGACGCTGGACCGAGCAGCGACGAGGCAGCTGGAGACTACGCTTCGCCAGGCTCGCTCGTACGACATATGAACACTGCGTGCGTGTTACTTAATAGCGATTACCGTAGCTTGCGAGAATCACCTTCGCTCTCACGAGTCCACGATGAATGAACCGAAGACGCACAAAGAGATCGCTGGATTAACACAAACGCGTTGCAGTAACCAAGCAATACAAAGCAAGTAAATCTGTTCCCAGTTAGCCAAGCATCGCCGCTAGATGGTAGCTGAGCGACTTTCTTCAGGGCCGAGAAAACCAATGGCATAATCAACCAACTACAGGCACTTTTTTTATTCTCTGTGTGACCTTGTGCATGTACGGGTTCAATGAAATGCTTCGGAGACTTTCAAGAAGTACTTCTTTCCCGTAAAAAAAGGCAATGCCAGAGTTAGGAGTAAGGCAGTAGAACTTACTTCGCAAGCCTTTAGACCTAGTTAAGCTTACAAGAGATATATTGAACCGCAAAAGTGCTGCTTTAAGCGTTTTCTTTAGTGCTAAGACGCATGAACTTGAAGCCCCACTACGTACAATTGTCAGTGATTGTGGCACCTGCATTGCACCATTGCTTCAGTAAGTTCCTTCTCAAAGGATATAATTACTATTGAATTCTCTTGACATATGTGATCCGTTCGTCACAAAAATGTCTGGTGATGTCCGTAAACTTGAAGACAACAGTGGCACTGGGTTCGCTTTTTCTGTGAATGTGGAAGAGTTCTTTCACACGGTGACTCATCGTGAATTGTTCGCTGCAGTTAAACAGTGGAATGATGAAAATAAGGCAATTGGATCTCGAAAATGCTGCAGTGATGTCTGTTGAGAACCAATGTCACTTTTAGAATTTATCTTCACTCCGCTTTCATAAAGTTTGAGGACCAGTTTTATCTTCAAAAGAAAGGTATTTGCATTGGTTCTTGTATTGCACCTGTGTTGTGCAATATCTTTTTGTCATCCTGGATCGCGCTGTACAATACCATTTGGGTTGTTTTCGTTATTTTGATGACTTTTTACTTATTTTGAAATCGTGCTTAATGCTTTATGAGCTTGCACTAAAGTGTGTACTTCAAGACTTTAAGAGTAATGGGAAAGGACTATAAAATTTACTTTTGAACGCCCACAAGATGGCAGGCTCCAGTTATTGGACTTGCATTTCATGTTCAACGAGTGTCTTATGTGCTGGGCGTACTCCCTACGTTCTCAGAAAGAGCTCCTTCCATACAAATTGGCTCATTCTAAGACCATAAAAAGAGCCATCGGGACTCTGTTTAGAATCTGCGCTTCGGAAGTCGTGCATTCACACAGTGCAAGATAGTTATGATCTACAATCGTCGAGGCTTGTTTCGGCTGGTTTTCTTGGGTCGGTCATGGTACCTGTTTCTGTGACAATTATCAAGAAGATGAAGCACTACAATTCAAAAGATCCCGCTACGTCCCAGGGGGACTGGTAGGGACCAACTGTGATCCTGTACGTGCACAACGCCACACACAGCCTGAAAAAAAAAGTGGTTAGTCGGTTCAACGTGCAGTTGGTTTTCGCGGCCACGAAAAAGCTCGCTTAGCTGAGCCGGCGTGCCACATGTGTGACTGTGAAGCAAAATGGGAGCTGCCTAAAAAACCATGAAAAATGTTTCGTGAAGTGTGCCAACAATGTCGTGTTTGAGATTCCACTGTGCTGCAGCAAAGTCTACATGGGCCAGACAGGGCGTTGCCTAAATGACTAACTCAGGAAACACGAAATAAATTTTAATAATAAGGTACAGTAGCGTCCCAATTCTTTTGCGAGGGGGGGGGTGGTAAACCTACCGCAATCATCAGGCGATATGTATATATATATATATATATATATATATATCTGTGTGTGTGTGTGTGTGTAGCAATAAAAGAGAAAATTCAACGAGCTTGGACTTTCACGTTTTCACGTGATGATTTGTCATACACACAGCACTTGTTAAATATCGTAAAAAAGGCACAACCAGTTTTAAGAAGCATGCACTGGGTCAACACATATGTTTTTCGTGTATGTGTTAAAATCACACGCGATGATTTTTATTCATTGTCTCCCAACTTCCCGCATGAATGAAATTATGATGATGGCGGCAACCTGAACAGTAAATATTTGTATCATTCAATGAAATTTTATCAAAATAACTTAGAACAGCTCATAATGAACTCAGTTTTTCAATTTGAAGCAATCTTTGAAGAACCACAGGTATTCTGAGGTTTTATATCAATTATCTACCAACCTAGCTAGCTACGTCTTGGTGCTCTCGTAGTTGCGGGGCAAGCTTACAAGCTTAGCTTCCCACTAATCTCGAGTGCACTGCTTTATTCGTCGCTATTTTGCAAGCTGCCGCCATCGCTCCAAGTTGCCGTAAGCAAGGCTGACCAGAATTATTGGAGACTAAAGCGGAAAGTTTTTTTTGTGCTTTCAGTACAGCAAAACTAAAGCGTTTACAAAGGCTTGTCGCAATCATGGGCTCACCGCAACTTCGACAGAGCAGCGGGTATGCGAATCTTTTTTCGACGAAAGAAAATGATTTTCTTGAAACAGCAGATGCCTTGACTGGTCAATAAAAAATTTGTCCGCTCCTGTTCATAAGTGCATCGGCCAGTTACAGTAGAATAAAAACATGAACAAGTTGAGTAATATGGCGGGACCCCTGTTCAGCGCTAGCCTGTGCTGCAGGGGAAAGCAGCGGAGAGCGGAAAGGTTTACAAAAAGCCTTCATGGAAAATATTCATGGCAGAAGTGTTAGAAAAGTACTACTATAATGTAACATTACCTTGTAATATTTTCAGTTTCTCGTTACAATATAATAGAGTGATTACAGTGGTGAAAGAATTTTTTGCCTTAGTTGTTTTCCGCAGCGTGCTGCCTATGAATAAGGTGAAGAGTCACCTTGTTTACCACTGTTTGGCTTATTCGCATTGTGAAGAACAATTCCGCTGCGCAAAAATCCTGTGAAGAAGCAGCGATAAAACGGCTTGCGAATCGCTGGAAGCACATTTCAATAAAACAATAAGCAGGTGACGAGTGCATAAGTAAAACCTCTATTGTGCTTTACAAGGCTGAATTCCAATGTCTTTCTCGTCTGGTTTAATTTTCTTGGTGCTTGTTGCGGTGCCCCTGAGCACGGGGGCGTAGCCAGAGGGTGGCATACCAGCCACTTGCCCCCCCCCCCCCTCACTCCGCAAAAATTCTAGCTGCGCCCTTGCCTGCACGGAATATTGATATATACAAGAGTGGATCTTTCTTGAATGACATCAGTTGGTGGTTTGCGCCCGTCCTCGTCTTTCCATTGTTCTATCTCTTTCTGTTCGCCATGTTTTTTAGTTGCGCTCTCACGATTGTTTCTATATTAAAGCACCGACTGGCTCATTAGTCAACTCTTTTGAAGTTCGACGTTACGGACACGCTTCATAGTTCACTGAAAAAACTTATGCATACCAAGCAATCGAATCAAAGCCACGTCTCGTGTTTGAAATTTTGTGTCACTGCTCCTTTGAGCGCTTGAAGTTGTTACAATGTTTAAGGATTGGTCAAACGCCATGTTTCTACGGCTCTGCCCAGGCGTCCGACATGGAGATTGCCTTTGAATACGTCAACGAGAAGTTGGAAGAAGAGCGGAAAAATCGACTTCTTTCCTTGCGCCAACTAAATGCTACGATGGACGAATATTTGAAGGACTTGGAGAGAATCGCGCTGATACATAACCTCCTGAAAATGTGATGCCAAATGTGATTCACTGGGTCATTGCGGCCAGTTATCCTGGTCAGCAATCCTGCGGTAAGCAAGCAACCAACTGCTGTGGCCCCATATGAGAAGAACGTCCTACAGCGATAATAAGTATGAAGATAATTACTTTGAATACCTTTTCAGACATTCGAAGTTCTGCTATTTTTTATCGTGCGTGGCAGTGCCACGTTCAGGGCATTCGTCATTGTGTTTTGTCGGGTTGTGTTCAATAAAGACTTCATTCTCATCAACCCGCTTTTAGGGGGAGCTATATTGTAACTGTCGAACAAGTGCACTGCCCATTCCCACAAGCCCTGATTGTCTAAATTTTGATATCTAGCTGGCCAGCACCAATAGTGAACCTTGTTTCGATGCCTATCGAAATACTGCATGCTAAAACGAACAGTCCGATAAGTAGACTTTTATATTCCCCAGGTTTCACAAAAGCGCTCTCTGTTGTATACACGTAGTCAGCAATACTTTGTCCTTCAGAAGGGCCCCGGGCTTTCCTTAGAATGTAGATGTGGAATACGGACGCGTACCTCTCTAGTGTCGGATGCCAATTAGAGGCGAAGCAGCTTATGACGGAGTTCAATCATGTGTGCGTGCAGCGTGACCACCCTTTCTGCGCATGCGCAAACTCTCCCCCCTCACGTGAGTGGTGCGAGGAGGTGGGGCGTGGGCGCTGCTTCAGCTCCACGGCACCAGACACCACACGACAGCGTCGGCAGGAAACTGCTACAGACAAAACGCGAGCTCGACGAAAGGCACCTAGAAAAAATATGAAGGCTTCCGAACGCCGATGTCACGTCACGCTAGCGAGATGGGCCAGACCATTCGCTTCGACGCTTCTATAAACTGTTTCACCACTTTAGTTCAGCACTACCAAAGCTACGGGGTGTAATACCCTTGCCACACTGGACGTTTTAATGCCACTTGAACTTAATGGCATTCGCACCTTAGGAGATTAGGTGGCTGCTACACAGCGATGCCTGATGTCATTTGAACCGAATGGCTTAGGCGATCGAGTGGTTTCGAAAACACACATTCACCATCGCACTAGCACCGAATATATACTCTCCACCCCATTGACTACTTGAAATGTGGCGTTAGGATTCTGAATTTGAGAAAAAATATAGCAAACACGCTAACAATTTTTAGTTTTTTAGGCATCTGTGATTTTAACAAGAGCAGTTGTGTGAGAGGCTCTCGCAAAACGTTTGTATTGTCAGCCTCAGTGGTACGGAGACTGTTTGCAGGCTTCCGGTCGATGGCGTGGTCGGTCATAATGTAAACAAACACACGCCGACGCTCACGTGTGCTTGTAGCGATGGCATCAGCTCCACGTGTGCACTGGACCCAAGTGGAGACGTTTGCTCTGATAACACAATGGTAAAATAATCTGACTGAACTGCCTAGAGCCAAAACAATTAGTATAGTGTATGCCCGGATTGTCGACGAGTTGCGCGAACGTGGGATCGAGAAGGCCCCGAAAGAGACGAAGGCAAAAATTGAAAACTTCGGAAACAAGTATAGGTAAGTCTGACTTCTTTTTTTTCTTCACGCGATGCGCATATATATGAAGTTACGAAAATTTAAGTAACTGTACTCTGCGCTGCTTCTTTGCAAGCGTTCATCTCGCATGGATGTGAGAGATCGCGCTTTTAAATTGACAAAGGCGGAACGGTCTCGTTTTTTGTGAGCTTGCTGTCGCAAAACCAACTGCCATGGGTGCCTCTATGACTTCGTGTTCTATATAACTTCGACAGACGCGATACATATTTTTGCTTTAATTAATTTTTTCTCCATCATGTCGCGGATGAAGCGAATGCACGTCCCAGCGTTTTCGCGTGCAGATTCGTCCGAGTGCAGGCGATCAATCGAGTCGAAGCAGATGCAGAGAGCTCTGCATGGCTATATTACAACGATCATTGTTTTGAACGTATTTCAAGTTAGCTAGAGTAAATATTGTTGAGGAGATCGACTCCAGTGCCTAACACCTGATTCAAAACGTTCACTAGTTTATGTTGACAGTGTAGTGCACACATGACTGAGTTTTACCTGTCATTTCGAGAGACATCAACAAGGGAAAGTGTACGGGATGGGGCAAGATATTGTGGCCCTACTACTCGGAGATAAACAGATTTCTGCAACCACTGCATATGAATGGTGCAAGGCTGCCACAAGAAATGGCATGAAGTAACAGCAGCGCAGTGGCGCACATAAGTAAAATGATGGCAGTTGTCTTTGTAATCTCGTTGTGCAGTGCTTACATGTATAGGTTTTCTCGTATAAGAAATACTTACAGGTTATTTTCCGAGTTGGATTCAAGGTATTGTCAATATGTGTTAACATGCAACAGGACATAGTATTGTGTCTAACAATGAGAACGAGCCCTTGAATGCACACTTTTCTTTCATTAATAATAGTTACAATAATATGAAAATTAGCTTTATAGAGTAATTTGAAAGCTTTGATGTAATGCCTTTCTTGTATGGTCTTTTCAAGGTTGACAATTTTTAATTAGAAATACACAAACAAATGTAGGCAGGCCGTTTTCATTTTTAATGTATTTATTGTTTCTTTTTCAGATGATAAAGGATGTGGGGATGGGCAGCACATGTCAGCAGGCGCATGATG
The DNA here is from genome assembly GCF_013339725.1 of Rhipicephalus microplus. Lineage (NCBI taxonomy): Eukaryota > Metazoa > Arthropoda > Arachnida > Ixodida > Ixodidae > Rhipicephalus > Rhipicephalus microplus. Next base: position 29,920,881 of record NC_051173.1, on the reverse strand, counting down.
TCTTTGGGGGAGGGGGGCGACGATGTTTCTGTACAGGTGACAGATCCTACAGCAAAACAAGGAACTGGTGTCAGCGGCAGTCCAACAGAAGGTGCAGATGGTTGGACAAGAGCAACACCAGCTGCAGAAAAAACATTGCAGCGGCAGTCCAACAAGAAGCAGTCACCGCAGCAAATGGTGATGTCCGAGCTTATCGAGTAGCAGCTGCCGCTGCGCCTCTCTTTGGAGTGATGCAATAACGAAGAGCTGTAACTACGTGAAAGACAGCTAAAATTGGACCAAGCAGCAGGGAATCGCGAAGAGCGGCTCTTATCTGTACTCGAAAACATTGCTAGGAGGTAATTGTATGTTTGTCATTGTAAATAAACAGTCTGTTTTTCGCACTTACTAAAGTGATCCTAATGGGAACATTAGATTACCAAGCTGTATTTTAAACAAATGTATAAGGCCTAGCTAACACCTGTAGAGGCTCTACAGCTTGGTGTACCTTCACGTTGGACACACACTTCGGTGAGGTTGGTCTAGCAACAGTACTGCGGCAGACTCAGGCCTGCAAAAAAGAGGTACATTTGAAACTATTGATGGCCGGTCGACCCATGCAGAGTTGAACGTGTACTGGTGTTCGTGTTAAATGACAGACGCTTAGTACAGAGAAGAAACAAGCATTCAATTAGAACAACAACAATGTTAAGAGCCAATTTCGATTTTGATTGGACGTTTATTATCATTTGTCACATGAAGTTTACAAACACTGATTGGACCCATAGCCTGAGGCTAGTGTAGGGTCCAATGAGAAAAGTAATGCACAGAAGCAGGAAACACATAATACATATGTAGCTATACAGACACTGTAAATATACAAATATACAGCAGAGAAGTCTTTGTTTTCTTAAACAATCTGGTCACACCAAACAAAACTGCATGTGCGCATACAAAAAGTTATGACAGATAACTTCGTGGACACACCCAAAAACATCAGTTAAAATACATAAAGAACATTAAACTATCACAAGTTTTAGATAGAAGGAAAAAAATGCTAGGTTTACAAGATTCACTAGCGTATATTTATACAAATGTAAGTGCTTACCACCAAAGAAAAAAAGAAGCATATACAGCTTGCTCAAGAATTGATTTTTTAGTTTTACCGCAGCATTGTGTGATGTCTTCAATTCTGTGGGCAAACTATTCCAGATCTTTATACCTGTGAATTGCATTATTCTCTCACCTTAAACGTTATTTCTTGGCGCCAAGTTAAAGTTACCGAACGTCAGGCTTCTAATAGGGTGGGAAGAGGAATAAAATAACAAGACATCAAATGGCATATTGTATTTTACGATACTGCTAACACAAACGGTCATCTTATAGTCACGCAAAAGATCGAAGGGTAGTATTTTTAGCGATCGGAATAACGGCCGGCTTGGCTCGTTGTACTTACTGTGAGTTATTATTCTTATGGCACGCTTTTGTAGCCTTCGAAGGGGATCTAGATAAGAATCATAAGTCGAGGCCCACGATTACATGCACTAGAATAAATGACTATTGATGAAAGCAAAGTAAAGCGCCCGCAAAATGCTTTTATCGAAGTAGCCTCTAGCTTGTAAAAGCGCGTGGCAGCCGGAAGCCAGCTTTACACCGACGGCATTTATTTGACCTGCCCAATGAAAGTGATTATCTAGTATAATCCCGAGGCATTTAAACGTGTCCGTACGTTCCAATATGCAGTTGTCAATTTTTATCTGAATATCTTCGTAACTAATTAATTTCCTGCGAAAATGAAATATAATGTACTTCGTTTTTTTAGCATTAACCGTTAACCTGTTAGCAAAAAACCACTGAGAAACTTTTTTCAATTCTGCGTTTATCAATTAGGAGGAAAACATAAATATGCATCGTGAAAAAGAAAAAAAAGACAAGACAATATGCACTGAATGAATAGCGACCAAACAGAAGACAAAAACAGTACACGGCATGTCAATAAAAAGCTTGGCCAGAAACAGGCCATGATAAATCAAAACTACTAAAGAAAAGCACACAGACAATTAGAAGTTCTGTAAGGACCATGCCAAGTTGTGGTGCACGTGAGAGAGTTCATGGGGCACCGCAGATGATCTCGCCACTTCAGATAAATGATAATCGTGCCTTGTTTTATATTCGACTTGGTTTGTTACGTGGGACCCGCCACAACCGCCGACTCCACAAGACTTGGGATACCGATAACCGCACTATAGACTGGTTAAACGTCAACTGCCAAAACAGCCAAATTCTTTCGGGGTTTGCGCATTTTCCCAACAGGCGACTTTTGCTGCTTGTGTGGAAAACCACCCTAGGCGCTGTTCCTTCAAAGTCAGTCGTAGGATATTTCTCTTTCGACACCTATAAAAAATTCAAACCTTTGTGACAGCCCCGCCGCGGTGCTCTAGGGAATAACGTACTCGGATGCTGACCGAATTCCAGTTGCATATTGACCTCCATTGAAAATGCTGTAGGCCCGTGTGCTCAAACTTTAGTGCGCATTAAAAGAACCACCAGGTGATTAAAATTTCCGAAGCCCTCCATTACGACGTCTTTCAGGCTTTGGGATGTTATAATCCATGCATTAATCAAATCGATCAAGCCCTTGGGACAACGTCTGAGAGTTACTGGTTCTGGTTCAACTTCCAAAAGTACCACGCAAGAGCCCCTCTAACTACATCACCTGCACTACTGGATGCAATTGTAGTGTGCGATGGATGCTCGTACAGAGCATCGAAGGCACGGTCTTCTTGCCCCCACTGTCGTGTCTCGCTGTCCCTTAATTCTTCACACAGGTTATGTAAAGTGCATGATGGCAAGCTTCGCATTAGTCAAGATGCACTCCATTCGCTTCATTACGAATCTGAAGCGCGTCTTCAGCCTGCCGAACTCATTTTCGACAATACGTCTAGTCCTTTATGAATTATAGTTGAACGTAGCTTCCTCTGTGTTTGGCGACGCATTAGCAAAGGGTTGAGCAGGTTTGTAGTCAGAGAAAAAGCCTGGGCACAGAGTATTATTGGGTGCACCTGGATGCCCTCAATCACAGCCACGGGTAATTTCAGGCGCCCACCATCAACCATCTTTTACAAAGTTGACCTTGCATACACGTTGGCGTCATGGAACCTGTTAGGGTTGCTTTAATGATGATATACCGAAAACAGTGCATATGGTCGACCACTGCAAGTATTATGATGCTGTACCTGTGAAGAAGACATGTAATAATACACGCACTTGCACTACAGTCACATGCAAAACAACTTTCTAACAAAGTGATACTTGTATCTGCACTTTTTCAGAGTGATTATAAGACCTTCACGCGATGTATAGTGGTAAATTTGCGCCGTCCGAACAGCAAAATATATTCCCCATTATGAATCAGTCACTGAAACACACCGACCTCGATATTTGAACAGGCAACGAGAATAGCAAGAAAGCTCAACGAAATGTTTCAATTGCAAACTTCTCTCGAACTTTTGTTTCGTGGATCGATGTATTCATTTGAAGTATTGGCGAAGTTTGGGCTAAACGACCTCGTGAGTTTTAGAATTTCCCCCAAAACACAGTGAACAAAGATCAAGCTGTGCTGATTGAAAGCCTTTAAATCAAAAGAACTTCTGACGCTTACCATCCTTTGTAGTTGTAATCCACCGCATGCTCTTTGGGTGGTGACACACAAAAGTGGCAGCCGTCAAGGGCGCCTATGCCCTGAGGAAACCCGCTGAAAGCGAAATATTCCCGGAATAGTTCTAGATGGCATTGCATATCGCAGTTGCCAGACTTTGGAGTGGTTGTTGCCAGACTGCCACCAGAATTGACAGAGAAATTGCCCCTGTTGTTGTGACTTAGCCGTGATGGCTTTATGTCGTCCGTGGTGCATGTCGCCTGCCGTGCGTTTCGCGAGCACGTGTGCTATTAACTTGTCCACGTGTGTGACGTTGGCCGTTCTATTTACCGGAATGAACATCGTGTTGCAGAGTTTGGGGCGCGTTTTCTTGCTGTGTGCGCAGCAGTGCAAATAAGAGATTGTGTCTAAGTATTAGGGACGACGCGTTTGAATGCCTATAAGGGGAAGCGAATTTCCAAGCCGCGCTTCAGTATACGTCGCACTCGTGTCGCCGAAGCACGGAATATCTCCGTAGTGGTGCGTACCTGGTCGATTGTGCACAACGACGCATCTTCTGGAGAAACTGAATAGAGTCGCAGCAGGCGGTGCGCTTCCATTTTCTGATCGTGTCCGACGATCTTTTCTCAGAAGTAGGCTCTCTGCACAGCTGATCCTGCCGCGTCGGCCACGCGCGACGACGGGGACGCTATGCTTCCTCTAGCTTGGTCGGCATGAGACATATCGTTCAGACTCTATTCAGTTTCCCCTGAAACGGGTCGTTGTGTGCAGTAGACTTGGTACGCACAGCTACTGAGATATTCCGTGCTTCAGTGACGTGGCTCACAAATTGATTTCCCCGCATTAATACGCGTCGACCCTAATACTGATCGAGACACGATCTCTTATATGCACAGCTGCGCACACAGCAAAAGAAGGCGCCCCGACTTCTGCAACGCACGGTTTTTTCCGTTAATTGAAACGGCCAACGTCGCTCACGCACTCGCGATTAAGTTCGGGCCTACAACAATTCCGCCTCCATCGCAAATGCAGCCGCCGCAGCCGGGATGCCAAAAAAAGATGTGCAATAGTTTTGTCTTTTGCACTCGAACACAAGCGGTACAGTCCCACCGTCACTATCTTTTCTACGGAGGTGGGCTTTCTCAGCCGCATTGCCTGGAGTTCCAACACACATCCACAAGTTTCCACCAAATACCTAAACGTAGGGGTTGACACACGAAAGGCTTATTTGAAGTGACGCTCTGAAGAGCATGACATGACCTGAAGAGCACGACACTTGCTGCGGCGGTCGCTCGCCGAGCGCCGGCGAGCGAAGCGCTCATGGCTGCCGCCGTCGACGTGGCGTCCCTGGCCCTAACATTTTAGTTGCCTGCGATATGCTCCGTGGGCCCACAGTGTGGTCATTGAAAGCCTTTGTGGCGGCCTCAACCCCTGCCGAAGCCGAAAGCAACGGACTTCGTCTTCGTGCTCAAACCCCAGACTCAGCTGTTTCTCGCCGACGCGTTCCCCGAAAACGGGGCTGGACGCGCGCTCATCGCTCGCCTCGGGGTGACTGTGACACGGCTAATCACTGTTGTGATGGTGTGGGAACAAAATTTAAGTGTACACCTTGAAGCTTCACATAGCGGACAAACTTATCGGCGAGTTTGTGGTTCCCTCACCGGCCGGACTAAATCCCCTGTTCGGGTACTGGCACGCGGACAATCAAGACTCCTGTTATGGTGTAGTGACAGTGCGAATCTCCAACACCGAAGATGCTCTTCGTGAGAGCCTTTATTGGCGCGAAGGCGACATTCTACACGTGCCGCGACTGGGCATCTCGAATAACGTGCGCCTCACGTCTTCTGGCAAGGTGAAGCCGAAGTACGTTGCTTACGACGCCCTGTTCAACCCAGTGCAGCCGTACAAAAAAAACTGTTCCAGCCTGTGGTCAGTGTGACTCCGTTAGACATCGACCCGACGCCTGTCCCGGCCTCAAACCAGACTTTTGTGGCATCTGCGGAAAAGCCGTGCCGTTCAAGGAAGGCGCCCATCCTTCTCATGAGTGTACGCCCCAGTGCACTCTCTGTGCTGGGTCCCACGTCATCGGGGACCGGTGCTGTAAAGAACGCTACAGGCCACTGCAATTCATGCCATGCTTTCCTTCATCGGTAGTTCAAGCCAGCTGCAAAAAGAGAAGACGTCGGTGCCGACAGAAATCAGGTTCTCTGAAGTCACCGCAGGTGGCTCAGCCTAGTGCCATCAACCCTGCCCCGCCTCCGCCCCCACTCCCGGGCGCGGTAGCTCTGGGGGCTCCGCGACAAGGCATAACTAGGAATGGACATCCAGCCATGAGGTCTACAGTGGGACAGCCCTTGCCCGCCCCACCCAATCCTGGTCTCAAACCCAGAGCCCAGGGAGATCCATCGTGGGCCGACCGCGTCCGAAAAGGATCTACGTGAGTGGCTCGGGCGGGGGAGCCTCTCCGCCTACACCCTCGGGGATCTCCCAACCTAAAACCACCAACCCCTTCCGCTACCGCGCGGGACCAAATTGAATTCTGCAGGTTTCAGACCGAAGTTGCCCCTTTAACGCAGGCGGTGGAGGCGCTTGCAAGCCGCTCGTCCTCACCTAATCCGACACACATTGGGCAGGTACAAGATGCGATGGACTATACCCCGCCCGAGCGAATGGACAACGTGGTGCACCTCGCCCTGCTTGAGGCGCGCCTTGACAGCTTAGCGGCCTTGATGACGTCCATAGTAACCACGGCCAGGATCGATTGGCTGCCACCCTCCAAACCATTTTCGACTGCATTCTGGGCATGATAGTTGCTCAGATGACTCAACTCTCTGTTGGGGCTTGCCATTCTAAGCTTAAGCGGGTGTCTCAATCTCAAGAGCGCTGGCCTGTTTCCCAGGTAGCCTAGGTAGACGTGCACTCTGGAAGATCGAGTGCAACCTCGCAAGTGAGCACAGGATCGAGCAGTGAAGCCTCTATGGCCCACTTGGTTCTCCCAGAGGCCGCCCAGACGTTTAGTTCTCATGATGGTGGATAACGGCTCTACATCACGCCACCTCCGCACAAATTCAGACCCTTTTACACTCCAACAGTGGAATTGTTGGGTATTTAAGGCACGCACTAAGCGCGCTGCTTTTCGGCTCCACTTAGAAACCTATACTCTTTTGCCCGCGGTAGTGGGCCTTCAGGAGTCGAGAGAGCACGCTGTTTCCACAAATTAAACCATATACCAAAGGGATGCGGAAACCACACTCGGCGCGCACAGATATCGCACCGCCAACCTGGTGGATCTCGACGGTGATCCGCTTTACCCCTTCGTTTTGGGGACTCTCCTTCCGCTTCGGAAGCAGGGCCCGTCAGTACATAATCAAACACCTACAATTCTCCGAAATTACCTAATTTAACGTACACTAGTGTATTTAGCAAAGCCCTTACCGTGGCCGGCAGGGAGCCACTAGTCATTGTAGGCGACTTTAACGCCCTAGCTCTCACTGGAGTTACTATCAGAAGGATAGGCGTGGAAGAAAAGTGGCGGAACTTATTTCCACCCTGGGCCTCACTATCCTTACAGACTCTGCACAACCAACCCGTATTGGTAACTCTGTACCTCGAGACACATGTCCTCATCTCACTCTTACCAAGCACATAATGTATGCAGAATGAATAAACACTGAGGAAACCATCGGCAGTGATCTTCTAACTACAATTAGGACATATTTCCTTACTCGTCCCCACCACCAAGCGAAACTTCGAACTGGGATAAATTCCGTTCGGAGTACACGACTATGACACCCATAGCTCAACATACTTGTTCCCGCCACGTTGTGACGTCACTTAGTGAAACAGAGCAGACGATTCAGCTCTCAGAAGCCACTCCGACGGTGGATAACCATCTCCTGTGGCTCTGGGAGGCTCGGCACTGCCTAGTCCGCCGATGGCACCGACCAAAGCATAATCGTCAGCTTAAAATCCGCATAGCATCGCTCACTCGGGAAGCCGCCAAGTACGCGGCCCAGCTCTGTGACTCCAATATGGTGGAATGCTGCAACGATGCCGCCAAGCATGTCAAACCGCAACACCTGACGTTTCTTCAGGGCCCTCATCGACCCTAGCCAAACGCGCACAGAAACGCAAAAGCATCTTGAACGCGCACTTCACGCCTACGCGGGTGACGCGGATAGATTGGCACAGGCCCTTAGGGATAAATATCTCTGTGGCCAGCAGGACCCCTTCGGACCAGCGTTCTGATATGCGGGCTTGGAGAACGCAGACTTGGATCGTTGCTTTCAACTCTATGATCTGAAGGCGGCCTTGTCCTAAATGAAGAGAGGAAAGGCGCCGGGTAGGAATCGACTGACGGTTAGTCTTCTAGCCAACCTCCCAGATCCCGCATATCATCAGCTCCTCCACTGCTTCAATCAAATTTGGGAGGGGCATGAATCACTGCCAATTGATTGGAAAACGGCTTTGGTAACGTTTATTTCCAAACCAGGCAAGTCTATAAACATCGAAAATCTACGACCCATTTCTTTAACCTCGTGCGTGGGGAAGCTATATTTATATATACCATGGTCAGGGATCGGCTCTCCGATTACCTCAAGGCCAGGCACACCTTTGCGGACCCTATGTACGGTTTTCGACCACATTGCTCGACTCAGGACATACTCCTTCAGTTTCATAGTATCGTCATTGATCCGATCGAGCATCCCAGCAATCATAAGGTAGTCCTCGCCTTGGATATCAAAGGGGCTTTTGATAACGTCACCCGCAAAATCATTTTTGCCTATCTGTCCCAAACAGACTGCGCATAAAACTTTCAGGTATATCCGTCAGTTCCTGACGAAACGGCAGACGTACCTCCGTATCCAAGACAAGGAGCATGACCCATATTCTCAGGGTACTTGAGGAACACCACAGGGAGCAGTCCTCTCTCCCCTTCTGTTTAACTTCGCCATGGCTCATCTCCAACCACTGCTGAAGGATATTCCCGGCGTACGCCATGCTATGTACGCCGATGATATCACGCTGTGGGCACCCCAGGGTTCCGTTGGCAGCATTGAGGCCAGCCTGCAAAGAGTAGCCTTGGTCATGGAGGTCTACGCCCGTTGCTGCGGCCTGGGATGCTCTCCAACAAAATCTGAGTTTGTACGCCTTCACTCCAAACCCAAAGACACGACAGAAGTCGCGATTTCGTGGTGCACCCGGCCAATCCCTGAGTGCGAAGAAATCCGCGTCTTGGGGCTTTTTATACACAAGAGCAGGAATGCTGACACAACCCTGCGCAACCTACGTATGGTCGGATATCAGGTAGGCCACATGGTTCGCCGGATCTCGAACAAGCAAGGCGGTCTCAGAAGCCGCGACCCTCTGCGCCTGGTCAACGCTTTCGTGACCAGTCGGATTCTGCATTCGACACCCTATCTACGTTTGCGCCAATGTGATGTAAGCACACTAGAATGCATTCTCCGCAAGTTATACAAGCGAGCACTAGACCTCCCGATCAAGACGCCTAACCAACGCTTTGAAGAATTTGGTACGACGAACACGTACGGAGACTCAATGAGGCCCATCTCAACAACCAGTACCTGTGGCTTATCAAGTCGCACTCTGTGAGATGTCTCTTACACCACCTCCATATATCCTACACTTATCCGGCTGAAGAGCGGACCACGATCCCCGGGACTGGCGTAGTGCGTTGGTTATTCAGCCTCTTCCCCAAAACATGGTGAGGGATACCCACGAAGGCAGGCGAATTGCGCGGGTCACAGCCTTGCAAGGTCGCTATGGTTCCCGTTTTAGGGTATTCTACACGGACGCGTCTGGCCCTCACCACGGGGAGTGGTACACAGCAGCCGTAGTCCACCAAAACGCTCCCGTTCAAGGACTCACTTTTCGAGCCCCAAACATTTCTCACGCGGAGGAAGTCGCCATAGCTCTCGCCGCAGCAATCCCGGCATCTAAGATCATCATTACCGATTCGCGGAGTGCGTGTCTAAATCTTACAAAAGGTCGCATCACTTGTCGCGCTGCTTGAATCCTGAAAGGGTGTTGTTATCTAGACTGCCGAAAACAGACGTTTAGTGATCTGAACGCCAGATCACGCAGGACTAGTTGGTAACGAGGCTGCCGATTCCGCAGCCCACGCACTTGATTACCAGGAACCTCCTCGTCCTTCATCGCCTGACAATTCAGAACTTAATGCGGTCACCTCTTCGCGAAGTCACAGCCATCTACAGATCAAAGAGGCTCCAATTTCCACCCCCTGTGATGGGCCTAAATAAGACGGACGAGCGCTGGCTGTTACGCCTTTACACTAACACAGTATTGTGCCTCAAATTACTTGGGCATTTCAATCCGACTTTCTCAGAGGAATGCCCACACTGTGATCATCCGCTTGCGGATACTTTCCACATGATGTGGGCATGCCCATCTAACCCGGCGGTCCCCCCAATCACTTCCCCTTAACCCCCTACCCGAGAAAGCTAGGAGGCTGCCCTGCTCGGCCGCTCGGCCTTGGAGGGTCAAAGTGCCCTCAAGGCCAGGGCGCGTGCTGCCGCGGAAGCCACAGGGGTCCCGGACTGGGTACTCCTCCTGAAGTTTATAAGGGGTCGGGCTTTAAGGCCACCACTATCTCTCTTATTTGTAAATAAATGTTTTTCACCCCCACCACCACCACATCTCTCGAAGCGCCAAGTAGACAGCAACTAAACGCTTTAGTTGCTGCAGCTTAGCATCGTTGTCCAGTGGCACCCATATGTTGGTTGTGTTCATTGTATCAACTGCGGCTAGAGACTAAGGCTCGTGTTGGCTTGCAGTTACCAGTAATATTCTTATACAAAATGTCTACGCGGGTTTCTTTTGGCAAAGTGACCTTCTACGTGTCTTTTAAAGTAAATAACTTCGTTTTCTATAACGCTACATTTACCTTACTCAACTATTATGGCTATTTTTTTCTAAATTGTACACATTGGCATCACGAACGAATGACATTACGTTTTCCGGTGTAGCACCACCTCATATGGAATGACATTCGTTCCGCCAAATGACCCTCGAACCAAACTAAAATAACTCTTCCAGAGTGACAGGGTATAAGAAAGTCACACGCTTGCGAAGCGAAGCGTTGTTTCACATACAGGTGCCTGAAATTGACAAGGTTGGATATAATTAGTGTGTTATTGATGTTTTACGCCATGTCAATATATATATTCATTCCTTTAGCATATATTTCTTACACACATATTTATTTGTGTCGGTTACCACCACTAACTGTGTTTGCATGGGTTCTGAATGGGTGTTGCATCACCCATGCAGAAGTGACTGCCCGCTTCAATCCGTACATGCTTCTGCTACACGTCCACAGTGCTGCCAGCAGTAAACAAATGGTGCAATCATCCATCAATTTGTTTCATCTCACTCTGGGACTAAATCGTCAAGTACGTTTTATTGATATTAGCGAGATATGCTGCTTGCTTAGCCGCACCTGCTAAGCCTAACGCGCCAAGGTAGTGTTAGGAGTGCATCCTCAGACAAAGAACGCTGCATCTCCAAATATCGGACATGCAACAGCATTCCGTGCGTGTCGGATCCTCTTTCAGTGGAAGCGAGAAATAGAGACAAGGAGTGTTGCAGTGAGAGACGTGAAGGAACGCGTCGAAGGAGAAATATACAAACCAGAGCCACGAACAGCGTCGGAGACAAACAGCCTCAAAGAGCAGTTATCCGTCGTAATGAGATTGTACCAAGCAAAGCAATAAATACACGCTTCTTCAAGTTCCAGTCTAGCCGCTTGTTTAATAGCTTTACTGTATCTTGAAGTCAAATAATCACTACAATTCACTGAGCAGACGCCGTGAATACGGGGAACCGACGACATGGCACGAAAGAATACATGTAGAGGGACTAAGCGCCCTTTCTATTCGCTGAAGGGCCTGTAGCCTACAGTGCTGAAGGGAACTTCTGAAACAGAGTATAGGTTCGTCGCGCTTCCAGATGGTCACTTCGCGAGTCGCTCTTTATGGCTTCGAAAAATTAGCGCTGTCTTCCAACTTTATTCAGCATTGTGTACGCTCAGCCCAAACGCAAGGCACGCAATTTTGAACGCAAAAAATAAGTACCTCGCACCGGTTCACCGCAATCTACACCATCATAACAAGCATCACTGTCTTACCCTTTACATAAAATGATGGGCTAGAAACATTGTTTTTGTGTCTATTGTAACATACGTCTCTTATTGTGCTTGTGGGAATGAATGCTTGACAAAGGCTACAGCCAGCAAATTTTGTCACTTTAGTCGCAGACTGAAGTACCTACGGAAGAGAAGAACAGCACAGTGAAGGCGCATAGTATACTTTAATGACAAATTATAAAAACTTCATTGTTCAAGAAACAGTTTAAAGCGTGCATTTTCACATTTCGTAAAACAGGGCTCGGAGTTCAGCCCTATTTCAGAAAATGTGCACCACGCTGAAGAGTGTCATCAGTTGGCCCGATCATTCACCGCGGACAAGCAAGCACTCGAAAAGGAGCGCCACGATCGCAACCAGCAAGTCGAGACTTTCACCATATAGGCTTGCTCGTCTGGATCCGACTGCTCTTCCACTCCTCAGGTCTGCCCTTTAAATTTGCCATCAAGTTTCACGGTCTTTCCACGTCATCGAACGTCGATCTCGTGTCACATACGTGAATGAGCTGGTCACGGCATCTACAGACAGGCGCCGCCTTGTTCATGAGACTGTCCATGTGAGTCGCCTCAAGCCCTACCCACGACCCACTCCTACTCGCATCACCTCGACTTGGCAGGATGGCTCGTCTTCGTCGCCGGGGTATTGTAGAGAGCAAGAAGATTAGGTGCCGCAGTGGATAACGACTATAGTGAGAGGAGCCGAGCGTGAGCTGTTGACCCTAGTGCTGTGATTCTTGTTTCGGTTGTTGCCCACCCGAAATTATCAATATACCTGCTGTGTAAGTGCTACTTGCGCCAATAAACCCCGTTTCAACTTCTATTTTACCTTTACGGCTGTACCATATGCCTGGCTTCGTCTCTGTTTTCTGCATGTTGATGTGTCCAAACATCCTCCGATTCAAAGCGTGTTATGTAGCAAGTTATTACGACAATAACAATGGCAGTCTCATCATGGGATGCTATAAATAAAGCATAGGTGGACAAAAACAAAAATATAATTCACTTCTATAGCAGATGTAGAAACCCGCCTCGGAAGGTGGTTTCACGCACATCGCTGTTTTTTTTTGTTACTTTCTTTTTTAAACACTTTGTGCATATACCACTTTAAATAAGCATAAAGGAACAGATAGGTATTCGTAGATTACGTCTACGCATAGTGTGTTTCATATGTAGCGCATTTATAAATGTCCTCATTTATTTTATTTTAATTTTTTGCAGTAGTCACGTTTAAAACTTATTTCCTGCAGGCGCGAATTATGATGCGGTGTCAGAAAATTTTAACGTTCATGCAACATAGTTCTAAGGCACTCGGTGTCACTTTAAAAGTAAAAAAAAAGGCAGATCCCACGTACAGAGGGAATTGATGATGTGCGAAGCATGAAAGAGAAATGTTGATACGTCGCTTTCAAATAAGCACAACATTATGAGGTAGAGGTAGATGATGCCGTAAATGACTTCTGTATCATGATTATCATGTTTGCATGCGTCTACCATCGTCATCTATTCACGTCACGTGATACAAAATTTAGTATATGTGGAGCAAGTGAAACGGCCACGAGCACGCTATGAGCTCGGTATGTTGTCACGTTGTTACATGACACGCGTGCCAAAATTATCATGTCTGCACCAGTCATATATTTCGTCATCCGTTGACGTCACGTAACACCAAATGTGGTATATGTGGAGCTAGCAAAACGACCGCGAGCGCGTCATGAAGGGCCCAATATACTCCGATGGGGCGTTAACGTGCGCACACGCTGGCACGGCGACGCTAAGTTAGCAAAACGCGAGCACTTTATAGTCTGACGCCAGGGGCGACCAGCGTCCGTCGGCGCGGACCGACGGCAACCGGCGCGAAATGTGACACCCTGCATTTTGCGCCGATACCTTAGAGCAATATTACTCTATGCCGATTTGCCCCATGCAACACTGTGTCTCCCTCTTTTCATGACGGAGGGATTCCCGGGCGCGCTGAAACGCGCATGCGCCAAAGCAACGCAGCGCGGCGCAAGCCAGCGAGTATATGGCAGGACTGCCGCCTAGCGTGGCAACGTCGGCGTGACGCGACAAAACGAACGCCGGTGAGTACGCGCACCACGTCAGGTTGAAATGTCTTGGCGTCTTGACTACGGAATAAGGTCATGTTCCCACATGACACGCACCTCACGATTATCATGTTTGCACCAGTCACATACCTTCGTCCTCCGTTGGCGTCACGTAATACCAAATTTGGCAAATGTGAAGATAGTGAAGCGGCCCCGAGCGCATCATCAGTATGGCATGTTGTCATGTTACAGGACACGCATGTCGTGATTATCATGTCTGGATGTGTCATATACCTATGTCGTCCGTTCGTGTCGCGTAATACCGAGTTCGGTGCATGTGAAGCTAGCGAAACGGCCGCGAGCGCATCATGAGCGCAGCATCTAGTAATGTTGTCACATGACACGCATCTCATGATTATCATGTTTGCACCAGTCCCATACCTCTGTCATCCATTCACGTACCGCAATACCAAATTTGGTACATGTGACGCTAGCGAAACGGCCGCGAGCACATCTTGAGCATGGCATGTAGCCATGTTACATGACACGCATTTTATGTTTTTCATTTTAGGGTCTGTCGCTTGTGTTCGCCATGCAATCATGTCATACCATACAAGTTTTGCAACATGCCATGTGAACAAAACCACCGCAAGAGCTGCAGAACCATAATATGTAAATCATAACATTCACAACATACATGTCGCAATTTTCATCTCATGACTAGTCAAACATGTTCTTCATACAGTCATGCTGTGCCATACCAAGTTTGGTATCGATACAATTATTGAAACGGCCAGTAGAGCTAAAACGCATAGGCGGCTATATAGATAGATAGATAGATAGATAGATAGATAGATAGATAGATAGATAGATAGATAGATAGATAGATAGATAGATAGATAGATAGATAGATAGATAGATAGATAGATAGATAGATAGATAGATAGATAGATAGATAGATTGTGTTGGTGTTGTTTGATACGTGCGTATGAATGTGGTTTTGCATATGTGTGCTCGGGTGTTATGTTTTCAAAGTACTGTCCTTTATTCCTCCTTCAAAATATGTGTTCAACAATCACTCAAGGGCTAAGGAGCAGCTGGTGCCTTACCTGTGGGCTAACATTTCCTTACATATCGTATATCATTTAAAAAAAGTGTTCTTTTCAACAGGAGAGCGGGTAGCTTTTACGCATAATAAGATACAACGGCTTTCGATCGCAGCACCCTGCACTCTGCCTTGGAGTCATCCTGCTAGACGTGAACAGCCTGTTCATATGAGCGTTCTGCTCGCAGTTTCTGATCCGCACCGCGGCACGCAACAGGTTCTGAGCATCGCGGTTATCGTAAATTGTCCGATTCACTAAGGCACCCACTAACACAGCAAATACAACAACAAAAAACACAGCTTTTTTATCTCGTAAGCAAGCGTGCGGCTGTTTTGTTCAAGAGTATTTGCTTGCGTTCGGTTACTTGCGGACGCGGTTTACTATTCGACGTTAATGTGGGCTCCTTACTATTTACCGATGTGCAACGACACTGCCATAGCGTCTCACTATTCTTTATGTGACGTGTTTTTCCGACTGACCCCCATTAAAAAGGCTGGACCACGCATCCCTGCTCTCCCATGCGGGTGCTTTGGAAGCCACTGGAAGGTCCCTTCGGGGCCCCGGAAGCTGGCACCTATTATGTGGTGGCAGTTGTTGTGATCGTAGTTTTTGCGTCTTTCTTTACAATATAACATTCTCGTGGTCATCCAACGTTACACGAAAAATGACAGACGCTGTAGCGACGCCATCCCAATACGGTGGGCTGCTGTGATCTACAACTATAGTACGCAACAAACCCTACTATTAGGTATCACTTAGAACGCCGACTAGCGCTACAAAAATGACAGACACCGTAGGAGTAGTAGTAGTAGTAGTAGCAAACATGTAATAAAAAAACAGAGGTTGCCAGGGAAACCAGCCTCTAGTGGGCCAGCTTCCCTATAATACTAGGTGACCCTCATTGGTCGTGGCCGCTGTCCATGCATGCTGTACCATGGTTTGTTGGTCCAGAAGGTCCTTGCAACTGAGCAGGGCCGCCTCCCAGTCCTCTCTAGTTGGATTTGGGTTCTGGGGTAAGGAAGGATTGAGCTGGCATGCCCATACCATGTGTTATGTGTCAGCCACCTTCGCACAGTACTGGCAGAGGCCGGAAAAGGAAGAGTCACAGTGTTAAATTTAAGCACCTGCCGGGAACAGTAACGTATTGGTAAATAGCCGAAGAAGTATTCTCTCGTCCACCTTCCTGAGTATTTTGCAGGGCGGAGAAAACTGGCCGTTGGAGTCCCGGTAAGGGGTAATTATTTGTCTATATGTTGAGAGAGGAGCGTTCCCTTTTGGAACACAGGAGTCATCGGGAATAGGAGAGGCAGTGGCCCGGGGAAAGAGTGCGTGGGCGGCAGCGTGCGCTGCCTCATTGCCTGCGAGGCAATGAAGGCGATGAGTCCCGATTATTGAACATGGAGAGGGGTGACCTACTCACCGACAAGATTTAAGAATTTTCGCAGTTGGGGGTGTGATCCGTCCCAGTTGAAAATTTCGGCAAGATTTTTTGGAGTCTGATAATATGATTTGAGAACTGTCGTGTGATATAGCCACTGCTATGGCCACCTCTTCGGCATAGCCAGCATTGGTTGCGCGGAAGGACAGACCATCCACCTACCTGTCTTGGTGGACTACGGCGGCCGTATACCAAGCCCTGCGGAAATACGTACTTTTTTAGCCGTATTGGCGCCGGAAAGCAAGAGCTCGTGCCTCTCGACGGCCAGCGTGTGACTCATGGGACACATTGGTGGGGAGGGGTCGAACATTATTCACTCATTTCCAAAGTTCGGGAACTTGTACCCGCTCCTCTGTTATGAATTCATGCCCAATGTGTAGTTGATCTAGGATTCGTCTGCCTAATGGGGTCCGCACCAGGCGCGTGTACCCTGCGAGAAATCGCGCGTACTTATGGACAGCAAAACGGACATATTGTCCCGGAAATAAACACACACACCCCCCCTTCGCGACTTCAAGGATACAGCACACATTTAAAGATCACAGTCTTCACCACTTTCCGAATAGTATGAGTACAGCACACGTTTACCAATAATGTTTGACTGAATAGTGCAAAAAACAAGTGTCTCCTCCGTAAACAAAAAATTACACGAAAGTAATCATTTGCAAAACGAATGACCTCCACAAATTTATACTAATATGGCCGTCGCATACCATCATTGCATCTATCGCCGCGACGTGTTCTGCACCGTGTTTGTTCTGCAAAACTGTATTTGTTCCCAAACGGCGGTATTGGCCGGCATCGCGGAAAGAGGAACCGTTGACCGCGGCAGGCGCACCGCCATCGTCACTCACCCATCGGCTGTCACTACTCTAGTCACTAGCGCAACTGCCCTCCTCAAAGGCCAAGGCGCACACACAGAACAGGGCCCAGCTGGCATTGCTTTTTTATCTGGGTTGTATCTTGGAGGTGAGTGCTTAACTTCTCATTTACTATCCGTTTGGGTAACAGCTCGTGCCAATAATGATCTGTGTCGTGTAGTACCTACGCAATATGTTAGATTAGGCCGCTTAGAGTAAAGTCGAGGCCATAAACGCAGTGCTCCTTTATCGATGTCGGTTTCGCGCGGCTTGTATCATGCTTGCTTTTTCTGAGACGGAGTACGTACAGGGAGCAGAAAATGAAGCATTTACGGAAATCGCCGGTTGACTGTGTTGGTCTTGTTTACAATTAGAGTACTACATTTTCATTGCGCTGTTATTACTTGTACACAGCACTTGAATTACTCTATGCAAATAGTGTTCGGGCTTGTCAACTCCATAGTGGAGCCGTTTAATGTGTGCGCTTCCCTTTACGCTGGCGGAACTTTTTTCTGGTACGCCGTGCGCTGAAAGACGACGCGATGTCTACCGTGAAATCTTGGCACGCTTCAGCCTACACGCATGTTCTCCCCGACCGGCCGAAGTTCATCTCCTCGGTGTTGTCCATGAAAAGGTGGCTGAAGGCAGGTAGTACTGAGCTGCGAACAATCAGAGAGAACTTTAGCTCAAGAAATGTAAAGCGGCATGTGAATTCTTCCAAAAGCTAGAAACCATTACTCGTAAAACGCAATCTAAAAAATAAGAAAAAGAGTTTGCTTCGTCTGCCGCGGTAACATTGTGGTTATGGTGGTCGGCTGCTGACCGCGCGTTCGATGCCGGCCATTGTATATAGTCGCGTTTTGATGGAGGGACAACGGTAAAGGCCCAAGTATTGTGCTATGTCAGTGCACGAGAAAGATGACCTAACGGTGAAAATTTCCGGAGGCCTCCACCACGGTGTTTTTCGTAATGATAGCATGGTTTTGGGATGTCAAACTCCAGGAACTTTACTTAATTATCTGTTACTTCTCAATGCGGTTTGGAACAAATTTTCTGTGTAGAACAATGGTAGGTTTTCAGTATATAAAGAGTGTGGTCCATATTGGATAGTTTTTATAAAAAGATAACATTTAGTTAATTATGGTAGTTCGCATTAGCTGATTATCAAAGTTTTCTTTCTGTGATCAAAAATAGTTTGATATATGTACAGTGCCAAATAATTATTATAGCTGGTGAATAAGTGGCAAGGATATTGGTTTTTGTAAATGTTTGGTTGTAAGTTTAGCATTGAGGTGGTCCAAGTGAACAATATGATGAATAACACATTTAGTTGTAAGTGTCATCGGTTACTGCCGGAGAGAGTCATAAAATTGATTTTTCTTTTAAGAGATGAAAACTTTTTTGATGTGGTTGATGGACTCTGTACTTTCCGGTGTTTACACCTTGAAGCAATGCGTCCTAGTGGTGAGTACTAGCTGCACAGGCTTGAGGAACGTTTAGACAACATATCAATTTCGTCCGTGCTTACTTTAATAGTTTGCTATCTAGTACTACCATGCATGAGTAAACGAGAGATACAAACCGTACTAGGAAACATTTAACCACATGCAGCTATTTTCTGACAGTTCGAATGTGTGCTTATGCGACACTGGTAAGTGACACCGATACATGCAAGAACTTAATACCTGTGCGATAAGATTTGAAAGTGGCAAGAACACTGCAATTAAGAAAAGGACCAATTGAAATACGAAAAAAGGATAATTTTTTGTCATGAACCAATACAGAAAGTGACAATGCCTGTTATTAAAGTGACAATGCAGTGCTACCTGCCATTGCGTATTTGCAACAACGTTTATACGCACGGATGAAGTAAAAGAATGCGAAGACGCCGCCTACTACTGGTGTTTATTAAAGCCTCTGCAGATTGTATCGCTGGTGTTATCTCCAGTTTAAGACTGCTGGTCAAAGATTGGAAAAGTGAAAAAAAAAACATTTAATCCATAGCACGGCACTTATCATGAAGGTAGTTGATTCTTTTAAGGGGAAGCTTCCTTAAAAAGTTGTGTTCTTTCTCTTCAGTTCTGTTTGAAGTTTGCAAGGTAGGGCTACTTAATATGTTTGATGCAACTTCAACCTTAAAAGGAACAGAGTTGACACCTTAATGTTGTTGGTGAAATAGAATCAAATCATTTTTTCGTTTGAAAACACAGTTGATACCTTAATATTGTGACTGAAATAGATTAAATTGTTTTTTTAATTGGAAACAAACCTTACAATTTATTTCAGCAGAAGATTTTACATTCAGAAACAGTATGCCTCTTTTGCACACTCTCAAGTCTATGTGCTTTGGTCATTACTAGCTTATAAGTAGTGAAATAGTTTACTTGATGGGTGTCAATAGTGCCAACTTTTGCGTACCAAATCGGAAAGCTCTTATTCTTTTCAGAGAGAACAGAAATATTACAGGGCAAGTAATTGGCTCAGGTGATCAGTTTCAATATGTTCTTGAAGCCCATATACAGTTACTTTTCTATTTTGTTACATATATTTGATTTAACACACTCATTGTAAACATGCTATTTTTTTAAGTTCTGTTAGTGTTATACCTGGTTATAATTATTATTCACAGTGCGGCAGAGGTCGCAGTAATAATGTTTGACTGAATAGTGCAAAAAACAAGTGTCTTCTCCGTAAACAAAAAATTACACGAAAGTAATCATTTGAAAAACGAATGACCTCCACAAATTTATACTAATATGGCCGTCGCATACCATCATTGCATCTATCGCCGCGACGTGTTCTGCACCGTGTTTGTTCTGCAAAACTGTATTTGTTCCCAAACGGCGGTATTGGCCGGCATCGCGGAAAGAGGAACCGTTGACCGCGGCAGGCGCACCGCCATCGTCACTCACCCATCGGCTGTCACTACTCTAGTCACTAGCGCAACTGCCCTCCTCAAAGGCCAAGGCGCACACACAGAACAGGGCCCAGCTGGCATTGCTTTTTTATCTGGGTTGTATCTTGGAGGTGAGTGCTTAACTTCTCATTTACTATCCGTTTGGGTAACACCTCGTGCCAATAATGATCTGTGTCGTGTAGTACCTACGCAATATGTTAGATTAGGCCGCTTAGAGTAAAGTCGAGGCCATAAACGCAGTGCTCCTTTATCGATGTCGGTTTCGCGCGGCTTGTATCATGCTTGCTTTTTCTGAGACGGAGTACGTACAGGGAGCAGAAAATAAAGCAATTACGGAAATCGCCTGTTGACTGTGTTGGTCTTGTTTACAATTAGAGTGCTGCATTTTCATTGCGCTGTTATTACTGGTACACAGCACTTGAATTACTCTATGCAAATAGTGTTCGGGCTTGTCAACTCCATAGTGGAGCCGTTTAATGTGTGCGCTTCCCTTTACGCTGGCGGAACTTTTTTCTGGTACGCCGTGCGCTGAAAGACGACGCGATGTCTACCGTGAAATCTTGGCACGCTTCAGCCTACACGCATGTTCTCCCCGACCGGCCGAAGTTCATCTCCTCGGTGTTGTCCATGAAAAGGTGGCTGAAGGCAGGTAGTACTGAGCTGCGAACAATCAGAGAGAACTTTAGCTCAAGAAATGTAAAGCGGCATGTGAATTCTTCCAAAAGCTAGAAACCATTACTCGTAAAACGCAATCTAAAAAATAAGAAAAAGAGTTTGCTTCGTCTGCCGCGGTAACATTGTGGTTATGGTGGTCGGCTGCTGACCGCGCGTTCGATGCCGGCCATTGTATATAGTCGCGTTTTGATGGAGGGACAACGGTAAAGGCCCAAGTATTGTGCTATGTCAGTGCACGAGAAAGATGACCTAACGGTGAAAATTTCCGGAGGCCTCCACCACGGTGTTTTTCGTAATGATAGCATGGTTTTGGGATGTCAAACTCCAGGAACTTTACTTAATTATCTGTTACTTCTCAATGCGGTTTGGAACAAATTTTCTGTGTAGAACAATGGTAGGTTTTCAGTATATAAAGAGTGTGGTCCATATTGGATAGTTTTTATAAAAAGATAACATTTAGTTAATTATGGTAGTTCGCATTAGCTGATTATCAAAGTTTTCTTTCTGTGATCAAAAATAGTTTGATATATGTACAGTGCCAAATAATTATTATAGCTGGTGAATAAGTGGCAAGGATATTGGTTTTTGTAAATGTTTGGTTGTAAGTTTAGCATTGAGGTGGTCCAAGTAAACAATATGATGAATAACACATTTAGTTGTAAGTGTCATCGGTTACTGCCGGAGAGAGTCATAAAATTGATTTTTCTTTTAAGAGATGAAAACTTTTTTGATGTGGTTGATGGACTCTGTACTTTCCGGTGTTTACACCTAGAAGCAATGCGTCCTAGTGGTGAGTACTAGCTGCACAGGCTTGAGGAACGTTTAGACAACATATCAATTTCGTCCGTGCTTACTTTAATAGTTTGCTATCTAGTACTACCATGCATGAGTAAACGAGAGATACAAACCGTACTAGGAAACATTTAACCACATGCAGCTATTTTCTGACAGTTCGAATGTGTGCTTATGCGACACTGGTAAGTGACACCGATACATGCAAGAACTTAATACCTGTGCGATAAGATTTGAAAGTGGCAAGAACACTGCAATTAAGAAAAGGACCAATTGAAATACGAAAAAAGGATATTTTTTTGTCATGAACCAATACAGAAAGTGACAATGCCTGTTATTAAAGTGACAATGCAGTGCTACCTGCCATTGCGTATTTGCAACAACGTTTATACGCACGGATGAAGTAAAAGAATGCGAAGACGCCGCCTACTACTGGTGTTTATTGAAGCCTCTGCAGATTGTATCGCTGGTGTTATCTCCAGTTTAAGACTGCTGGTCAAAGATTGGAAAAGTGAAAAAAAAAAACATTTAATCCATAGCACGGCACTTATCATGAAGGTAGTTGATTCTTTTAAGGGGAAGCTTCATTAAAAGTTGTGTTCTTTCTCTTCAGTTCTGTTTGAAGTTTGCAAGGTAGGGCTACTTAATATGTTTGATGCAACTTCAACCTTAAAAGGAACAGAGTTGACACCTTAATGTTGTTGGTGAAATAGAATCAAATCATTTTTTCGCTTGAAAACACAGTTGATACCTTAATATTGTGACTTAAATAGATTAAATTGTTTTTTTTAATTGGAAACAAACCTTACAATTTATTTCAGCAGAAGATTTTACATTCAGAAACAGTATGCCTCTTTTGCACACTCTCAAGTCTATGTGCTTTGGTCATTACTAGCTTATAAGTAGTGAAATAGTTTACTTGATGGGTGTCAATAGTGCCAACTTTTGCGTACCAAATCGGAAAGCTCTTATTCTTTTCAGAGAGAACAGAAATATTACAGGGCAAGTAATTGGCTCAGGTGATCAGTTTCAATATGTTCTTGAAGCCCATATACAGTTACTTTTCTATTTTGTTACATATATTTGATTTAACACACTCATTGTAAACATGCTATTTTGTTAAGTTCTGTTAGTGTTATACCTGGTTATAATTATTATTCACAGTGCAGCAGAGGTCGCAGAAATAACTTTAAAAATGTAGTTTTAAACATTCTCATGGAACAAGTCCAAATACCATACAGTGCATCTCATGATTAGTGGAGATCAATTTCATGTGAAAGATTCTATGGCAAGCTGTCTTGGCTGCATTTTTTTACTCCTTGAGTCAATTGTTACTAACTTGATATATATTTCTTTGTAAACTTAGAAGCTGTCAGCATATCAAGAACTTACCAGGTATGTCGATCGCACTGAGGCCTCAGGAGTAGCTGATGGTACAATATTATGCCTGCACCAATATCTGTGCCTTTAAGAGCACAAACTTCAGGTTTAACAAAATCAGGTGCATGCCATGGTGCCATGAAGCACATATAATAATTTCTGCCAGGTAAATCAGCGCTTTATTGTAGCTTGTTGAGTCATATACGAGTACATATTGCTACATGCTTGTATATTGATATTCTAGGGGGCGACGCGCGTGTGTGCCTGACGAGGAAGACGAAGAGTTGTCTCCGCTCGATCGCTGGTGAACCGGGCACGCCATTATTGCTGGTTTGAAGATATCTAATCCCCAGCCTCGTCGTTACGGCGTCTCTTCTTTTCCGTAACATATTTAGTGGAGGTGGAACGTTCCCCGTCTTCAACACGAAGCTTCGCAGTGGCCGCATCATTCAGTCTCAGGCCATGGCTACCAATGACAACAGCCTGTCAGCGTCTCCATCTGTAGCTCCAGCCACTACATACCTGACGATGCCCACCCCCCGTGATCCAGGTACATTCTCTGCCCAACCTGCGCTCGACGTCAACTACTGGCTCCGTATGTACGAGCGTTTTAGCCACACACACCGATGGGACCCTACCATGATGCTCACCAAAGTATTATTTTACTTCGACGGCACCGCACGCGTCTGGTTCGACGCCCATGAGACCGAGCTCACCAGCTGGGATACCTTCAAGGAGCGACTACACGACATCTTTGGGGACCCGTCCAGTCGCCAATGGAAGCGCGAAAAGAACTCGCCACTCATGTGCAGTAGTCAACAGAGTCGTATGTCTCGTACATACAGGATGTGCTCGCGTTGTGCCAAAAAGTCGACGAGCAAACGACAGAGAGTGACAAGGTGGGCCACATACTTAAGGGCATCGCGGACGGCGCCTTCAATTTGCTCGTCTACAATAACGTCATGACCGTAGATATGACTATCAAGGAAAGCCGTCATTTCGAAATGGCCAAAAGCCGCCGTGTTCTGCCTTAATTTACGCGGCTACCAAACACGGCTGTTACATCCACTTGCACCGATCTCGGTGCCGCACCACCGATGCAGGACAGCGTGACACGAATAGTTCGAAGGGAGCTTGAGGCGTCAAGTGCGGCACCATTTCCTCCACATACGCTCGACCATGGCGCCGCACAAACGCCTCCGCCGGTCTCCGCTATTCAAGCCGTCGTGAGGCAGAAAATTGCAAAGCTTGGTTTTCCTGTGGCCTGCTCTGTCTCCCGACCCGTCTCCAGACCAATGACAACAAATGCACCACGCCATGACTTACACTTTATTCCGCGATCCCGCAATCCGGCGGAATGGAGGACTGCAGACGACAAGCCGATCTGCTTCCGCTGCCATCGAGTTGGCCACATCTCCCGCTACTGCCGCAGCACTTGGACGCCCTCAAACTGGAGCCACTTTTCCTCTAATCGACCATACGAGGATTCCCGTCGGTATTCGCCCAGTCATGTGTACTCTTCTTCCGACATCCCCAACAGCCGCTCCACTGCTCGTTCGCCGCCACCTCAACGCCGCCATTGAGGTGGCGTTGAGGTGGCGTTGATGTGGAGCTGCATCGCTTGCGAATGATCCAAATCCTCCATTGACGCTCCCCACTGATACGAACTTGATTGAGGTGTATGTGGACAGTATTTCTTTGACGGCGTTAGTCGATACCGGAGCTTAAGTGTCCATATTGAGTGCTCATCTGTGTCGCCTGCTCAAAAAAGTCCTCACGCCTGCAGCAACTAAAGCCCTCCGTGTCGCTAATGGTGAAACTGTGACCATCACTGGAATGCGTACCACTCGCGTTAGTATTGCCAGCCGGCATGTTCCCGTTTTATTAACGGTGCTTGAAAATTGCCTCCACTACCTAATCTTCGGCATGGACTTCCTATCGACGCATTCTGCCCTCATCGATTGTGCCGCCGGTGCTTTCGCCTAGAACTTCCTGTTCTCCCGGATTCTCACCCTGAACTCCCGAACAGCTTGTGCACCACTGACTTCTTCCGGATACCGCCTAAAGCTCTCACATTCATTGAATTGGCTACACCCTCTCCCGTGCTCGACGGTGATTATATCGTGACGCCGATTACTGATGTTGTTCTGGCGCGTGACATTACTGTCCCACACTCTGTCGTAAGCATGGCCTCAAACCGAACATATTTACCTGTTATCAATTTTGGGTTCATAAAACAAGTGCTACCCCAAGGAATTTCGGTCGCCACACTAAGGTCCTTAATTGACGACCACGTCACCTGTTTTACGGCAGACGTATGTCCCGAGCACCCACATCACTCGCAGGATGCCACGTGCCTCGATGCGACCTTACGCTCCATGATCGCTTCGGACCTCAAACCTGAGAAGTCAACCGCGCTATGCCGCTTTCTGGCTTCATACCGCGACATATTCGACATCGACCACCGTCCACTCGGCAGACTTCACTCGTCAAGCACCGCACTAAAACAGGTGATTCTCATCCCATTCATCGGCAACCATACCGGATGTCTACCACCGAGCATAAAATAATTAAACAAGAAGTCACCAAGATGTTAGCCAAAGGAAATATTGAACCTTCTTCGAGCCCTTGGGCATCCCCCGTTGTGCTCGTTAAAAAGAAAGATGACACGTGGCACTTCTGCGTGGATTACCGTCATCTGAATAGAATCACGAAAAAGGACGTTTACCCTTTACCCCAAATCGATGAGGCTCTCGATTGTCTCCACGGCGCCCGATATTTTTCCACAATAAACCTACGTTCCGACTAATGGCAGATTGCTGTCGACTAAAAAGACCAAGAGAAGACTGCATTTGTAACTCCAGACGGCCTATATCACTTCAAGATTATGCCATTTGGGCAATGCAACGCTTCAGCCACGTTCGTGCGCATGATGGACTCTCTGCTACAAGGGTTCAAATGGTCAACATGTCTTTGTTATCTTGACAATGTCGTTGTATATTCCCCAACATTTGAGACTCCCCTTCAGCGTTTGTCAGCTATTCTCGACATATTCCGCACTGCAGGCCTCCAATTGAACTCGTCGAAGTGCCGCTTCGGACGCCGGCAAATTACAGTGTTGGGCCACCTTGTCGACGCCTCTGGTGTGCAGCCGGACCCCGAAAAAATTCGTGCAGTCACCAAATATACTGTGCCCAAGTCAGCCAAAGACGTCCGGAGTTTTGTAGGACTTTGCTTCTATTTTAAAAGGTTTGTGAAAGATTTCGCAACCATCGCTCGACCCCTCACCGAGCTTCTAAAGAAAGACGTCACATTTACGTTGGGTACCGACCAAGCTGCTGCTTTTTCTCACCTAATCACGCTACTGACAACTCTACCCATATTGGCTCACTTTGACCCATTCGCTCCGGCGGAAGTTCAAACCGATGCTAGTGGTCACGGAATCGGAGCCGTGTTAGCCCAGCGCCAACGGGGACACGACCGAGTTGTCGCCTACGCGCGCCGCCTCCTCACAGCTGCTGAGCGCAACTATTCTATTACGGAGCGTGAATGTCTTGCTCTTGTTAGGGCAGTCTCAAAGTTCCGCCCATATTCATAAGGCACTAATTTTCCTGTGATAACTGACCATCATGCGCTATGTTGGCTCACGTAACTGAAGGATCCTACTGGCCGGCTCAGGCACTGGTCTCTGCAACTCCAAGAGTATACCTTTACGGTGACGTACAAGTCCGGACGCCTACATCAGGATGCAGACTGCCTGTCGCGCTATCCGGTCACTGAGTCGAGCACTATGCATGACACCGACACCGAGCCTTGCGTCTTTTCCTTTTCGCAAATGACATGCATCGGTGACGAGCAGCGCTATGATGCGTCCTTGCGTGCTATCACTGAGCGCCTCGAATGACCATCTTACAGTCAGTCCGATCGCTCATTCGTGCTCCACGATGGTGTATTATACCACCAAAGTTTTGAGCCGGATGGACCGGCTCTGCTGCTTGTCATTCCGAAACACCTTCGCTCGGAAGTTCTACATGAACTTCATGACCTTCCGACTGCTGGTCACCTTGGTGTGTCACGCACTTACGACCGAATATGCCGACGCTTCTACTGGCCAGGGCTTGCACGCTCAGTCAGAAGATACGTTGCAGCTTGTGAGAAATGTCAGCGCCGCAAAACGCCATTGACACTTCCCGCCGGACGCCTTCAACCACTTGATATTCCGTCAGAACCGTTCTTCCACGTTGGCTTGGACCTACTTGGCCCTTTTTCCTTGTCTTCGTCGGGTAACAAGTGGATAGCCGTGGCCACCGACTACGCCACGCGGTATGCCATCACACGAGCTCTCCCAACAAGCTGCGCCATAGATGTCGCCGACTTCCTCTTCAAGGACGTGATTTTGCAACACGGAGCCCCACGGCAGCTGCTTACAGACCGTGGCCGCACCTTTTTGTCGAAGGTCATAGCCGACATCATTGCAGTCCTGTAAAACGAGACACAAGCTGACTACGTCATACCATCCGCAAACCAATGGACTCACGGAGCGCCTAAATCGAACTCTTACAGACATGCTCGCTAAGTATGTTTCTACCAACCACACCGACTGGGATCTCGCCGTCCGTACGTCACATTTGCCTACAATTCTTCGTGCTATGACACTGCCGGTTACTCTCCATTTTTTCTGGTGTTTGGCCGAGAACCAACATTGCCTCTAGACACCGTCATACCGTCCCCCGGAGTACCGACAAGTGAATATACCATGGACGCTATCACTCGGGCCGCTCACGCACGCGAAATCACCCGTACTCGCCTTCTGACCTCTCAAGAGAAGCGACGGCGCTTGTATTACCAACGACACCGCGACGTACACTTTCCGCCCGGTTCTTTGGTACTACTCTGGTCTTCGACCCGTCAAGTTGGCTTGTCAGAAAAACTGCTTACTCGCTACAGAGGCCCACACCGAGTCCTTTGTGTGGTTACGCCTGTAACATATGAAATTTGTCCTGCCACCCCGTTGCCTTCATGTGCCCAACAGGCTACCGATATTGTACAAGTTGCGCACTTGAAGCCCTACAACTCTCCTAGCGACGTTGACATCTAAATGCGCCGAGACGGCGCTTTCGCCGCCGGGGGTTATGCTACATGCATGTGTATTGACATTCTAGGGGGTGACGCGCGTGTGTGCCTGACGAGGAAGACGAAGAGTGGCCCCCGCTCGTTCGCTGGTGAACCGGGCACGCCATCACCGCTGGTTTTGAATATATCTAATCCCCAGCTTCGTCGTTACGGCGTCTCTTCTTTTCCGTAACAATATATATTGTTTATTATGTTGTTTTAAACAAGGATAGCCAACATTGCAAACACACTTGACATTGCTTAGATATGATGCCTGATTAGTCTTTCCTGAAGCATTTACAACCACTAGTGTGGCTATGTACACCCCCTGAAATTCCAAGATTCAAATGCAGCCACAACTGATAATTACTGTATCTTTTCAGTGAAATTTCTCACTCGTCAAACTGCAGTTGTTGGCAACAGATGTACTTTTGTACTGTCTCCTTAATGCTTACTCAGAAATTTCCCAAGTGCATTCTTGCTGTTTCTGAATTGACATAGACAGTGATTCACATGTGGGTCATACCCACATCCCACAGAAAGTAGTGTGCAGGTATGCACACCTGACTAATCAAAAAGGTTTAACATCGTGTTAGACAAGCGTGGCCCATTATTCATGTCACGGGGTCGTGACACAGCAGTTACTATGTCACACTATTTATTCTCTTCCAGGTGCTGCTTCTACTGTTCTTGGGCCACCTGTCGCCTCTCATGCCAGCGCTACTATGAATGTTCATGCCAAAAGCACCTTGGTGACCTGATGTTGCAGGAATTTGTGCCACCACATCACCAGCAAGTCATCAAGTGCCATCATTTTCACTGCATCTTCCGCTTCCAATTCTGGATGGTTCTGCATTCAGTCCAGCAGCATGGAACAGTGACAGGTGATCAAGCAGCCCATAAGCACACCCATATCTTCGTTGCATGAGGCTATAGCACCACAGTAAGATTTCTTACTCATTGTTTATGTTCTTACACGTTAGTGAGTGTGAAACAAACCTGTACCATATAGATGATGTTTACTTTGTTGTAATTATCTCGTTTGAAATTTGCTTTCGACATTGCACATTCAAAACATAGCCTTTGAAAGGTGACCTTCAAGATCCGCAGTTGTAATTTCTGTGTTGAAGTTTACTCTGGCAACCTCGAACCCTAGTGAGCGCAAACATTCAGTGCTGGAAACCTCGCGAGAGTATTGTAAACATCGCTGGCACATTGTTACTGTGTTTGACAGCATACCAAGTTAGTCAGCTATAGCACAAAATGTCAAAGTAGCACCCACTGGGGCAACCAAATTTTCGTTCGTTATTTTATATTACTTCAGTGGGATGAGTGGCAGTGATATGAAAAAGTTTCTATAAAAAGTCAGCAACTATACCTTGATTTTGAGAGCACATGCTTAGGGCACTTTTCTACTAGTAAGATCAGACCCATCATTGCCAACTTGTTTAACAATTAAAAAGTTTAATCTGTGATGAGTAGCAGCTTTTCTGTTGCAAGGCAAGGCCTCTAGCTGGAAGTTCGTAACATCATTTTCAAATATGAGTGCGGCTTTTGTAAGTCTTTTCATGTGACAATAGTCTTGCTGGCCTTTTTGACTGCATACATTTGTTACTTGACAAGGGCTCTCATTGATGCATTGTTTCCATATTTTTCTACAGCTCTTGATAGGGCTTGTTGCTACATATTTTAATAACACAGCAAAGCATTCCTTTGAATTCGTTGACTTGGGTTGAAGACTTTCTTTTGTGCAGACCTCTGTCTACATTTGCTAATAATGACAACATTTCTTCTGCTTATGTGACATCTGCTGTATTCCAAGGAAGTGGTCTCAGTGGAGGCCTGTAGCAAGAGGGGTGCCCCAGGAGTTTGTGCCCCCCAAATTCGCATGTTGTCGGTTTTCCTACTGAGCATAAGTAATGAAAAAAGTCATTTTTTATGGCCATCAACTTGTGCCTCCCCCCCCCCCCTCCGAAAAACATTCCTGGCTACGGGGCAGTCTTTTTATAAGCTTGTTAATTTTTTTTGCTTGTTCTTCATCGTCTGTTTTTACCTCGCATCGAAATACAGTGTGTTTCAGGAATTGTGTCCAATATTCATTAAAAGGTGTCAAACAATTTTTTGAAAAGTTTGTGGAATGCACTCGATAAAAGACATTTCCGGCAACATAATGAAGCTATTTAACTTTAAAATAATGACCTAATTATGTATATCAATTCTTTTAGGGCTTTTCACACGAGCAATATGAAATAAAGTTGACACATTTGGGTCTTTTTCCGGGAACATAGTAAGTTCGAAGGACACAATTAAAATATGTGCTGGTGGCCTGTCAATATTCTACAAATTGAAAATAATTCAGGCACTAAAGTTAGAGCAGATATTCTGAAAAAAATTGTGAGTGTCACTTTGTTTGAAAAACCTCTGTATTCAGCATCAAAAACTTGCCTTGGTGGTTACACTACAAATATGCACAAAATTTCATTTCAAGCTAATTATAATTGGAATTATTAGAGGGTATCATTTTGAATTTGAAAAATAGTTTTTTCAAAATATATCTGCACCAACTTTTCAGCTACGTAACTCAAGCGACATGACACACTCGCAAGGGCAATCTTCAGTAGAATCCCACTGACCTAGAATACAGAGGGCGAATTCGGTGCTCTCTACCGAGTAATTGAAATGGGACTAGGGTTATCATCTGCATTCTATTGCCAATGGAGGTGTGCTACAAGGACTGGGTTCTGTTTGGCGACTTACAGGTGTGCCATGCAGCTTAATAGATATAAAGTCAGACATCCTGCTTTCCTGGGGAGTTCTGCAAATGCAGTAGGTGTGTTTTATGCACTTATTAAAAATATAATGAAGGAATGATGATAACAAACGGAAACAGCAAGCATCATCACAGAGTAAGGCACCACGAGATCGGCGCTCGAGCTCCTCCATCTTCCTCGTTCTGTCGCTATCTCCAATCTCCGACCTGCCCGTTTGGTTCGCCCAATAAACCTCTTTACATTTGGTGGATCGTGCTGGGTAACCACATCGCCTACAACCTGGAACTCCGATCTCGCACCCTGCCGTCGACCATGCAAGTTGACGCTGCTTAACAAACAATACCTCTCGCGGCCACTACTTGCCCCGGCCCGGTTCATCAGCGAGACCCCCCGATCTTTGCCGGCACCGAAGACCAGGACGTCGAGGACTGGCTGTCGTCATACGAGAAAGTCAGTGGACCCAACAGGTGGGATGACGCTGCTAAGCTAGGCACTGTCAATTTTTATCTCACCGACGTGGCCAAGCTGTGGTATACGAACCACGAAACCGAGTTCGCGAATTGGTCCGCCTTCAAGGAGGCAATACGTGCCGTTTTTGGTCGTCCTGCCTTACGGAAGCTACGCGCCGAACAACGTCTGCGCACACGGGCACAGGAGCGAGGTGAAACTTTCACATCATATATAGAAGATGTGATTGATCTCTGCCGGCGCGTCGATGATTCCATGAGCGAGAGTGCGAAGATACAGCACATTATGAAGGGCGTCGACGATGACGTTTTCCAGATGCTTCTCGCGAAGTCTCCAAGCACTGTGGCAGAAGTAGTGACTTTGTGCCAAAGCTATGATGAATTGCGGAGGCAACGAGCTCAGACGCGACGCTCATTCCAGACAATCCAACCAGTGACCGCACTGGACGCTATGGCTGACCAGGCAAACCTTCTCGCACAAATGAAAGACATCGTGCGAGAGGAAGTGGCTCGGCAGCTTTCTCTGCTGCCTTTTGCTCAACGCCAGGAGCTCTCGCACCAACAGCCACTGCGACACCCACCACCATTGGCTCCCATGCTCCGACATGTGGTCCAGGAGCAGATTTCCGAAGCTATGCCGGTGCCCTTGCAGCAGCCCACCGTCACCGCGCCTCTTACTTACGCTGAGGCACTAAAGCGGCAGCAGCGACACCACCCCCCGTCGTTCCAGGGACTGCCGTATACCTCAGCCCCGACTCAGCCGTCCACCGCCTGGGTTCCTCCCATTGCCACCACAGCCTCGACACACCCGTCTGCCGCATGGACTGGTCCCCTCGTCGCCAATACTTGGAGAACGCGCGATAACCGGCCCATCTGTTTTGCGTGCGGCGGCCCTGGCCATATCGCCCGTTACTGCCGTCGTCGCGTTCCGGGATACACAGACGCCCGGACACAGAACAGCTTCATGGACCTTTCTCCATCCCGTCTGGAAAATTCTGACCCTCAGTCAAGCTCGTCTTCACGGGAATGTCCGCGTACTATGTCTGGTCGCTCACCTTCACCCCGTCGTCGCTCCCTGTCATTCATGCGTCGTCGGCCAGCTCCTGAACACGAGGGAAACTAACCGCCGCAGTTCAGGAGGCAAGAACTGCGCTGTCGAAATGCTCAAGTCCTCGGACATTGCCGTCGAATATTGTCCAAGTTTTTGTAGAAGGTACTCGAGCATATGCTCTAGTAGATACTGGTGCTGCCGTTTCCGTGATAGACGCTAAACTTTGCCGCAAGCTCCGTAAAGTGACGACGCCTCTTAACATGATGTCCTTGCAAACAGCGAATGGGGACCCGGTTCAGCCTGTAGCCGCCTGTACTGTCCGACTGATGATCGCGAATGACCACTACACTGTTGAGTTTATTGTCCTGTCGTCATGCTCACACGACGTCATACTTGGATGGCATTTTTTATCGCGTAACCATGTCGTTATTGATTGTGCAAGATCGGAGCTTGAACTTTTCCCGTTTTACGACCAACCAACCAGCCGCATTCAGCCCGCCGTACACAAACTCGTCGTCAAAGAAGGCACTGAAATTCCTCCGATAGCAGCTGTGTTGCTCCCCGTGTGCTGTGACGGCATTAGGAACGAAGCTGCATTTTTTGAGCCATCAAGCCTCTTCCTTAGTCGAAGATCACTTCTTCTGCCTTATTCAACCCTCTCTATTTCTGAAGGAAACAGTGCTCTTTGCCTCATCAATCCCCTTCCGTATCCCGTTGAACTGTTTCAAGGTGAATCTCTTGGACACGTGCATGCCATTGATAAAGAACAAATTTTTACCATGCCGCCAGATTTTTCCGGTGACTACGACGCCATAAGTGCCCTCAACCCTTCCAATATACCACCTTGCGAGCTTTTCGATTCATCGATTGCCGACGGACTATCGCCATCTGAACGCTCTGAGCTCCTTCAGCTGCTCTACCAGTTTCGTGAATCCTTTGACGTTGCTCAACCTACCCTTGGCCGAACTCCCAGTTTTTTCCACCGCATCGACACAGGTTCCAACGCGCCAGTACGACAGCGACCATACCGTGTTTCCGCCACAGAACGTCAGGTTATCACCGAACACGTTGACGATATGCTCAAGCGCGACGTTATCCGACCTTCCCAAAGTCCATGGGCATCACCTGTCGTTCTTGTTAAGAAGGATGGTGCAATTCGCTTCTGCGTTGATTACAGGCGCCTAAATAAGATCACTCGCAAAGACGTATACCCTTTGCCCAGGATTGATGACGCCCTTGATTGCTTACAAGGTGCCGAGTTTTTTTCGTCGTTAGATTTGCGTTCGGGGTATTGGCAGGTGCCCTTAGCAGATGGTGATCGTCCAAAAACAGCATTCGTGACACCGGACGGGCTCTATGAGTTCAATGTCATGCCCTTCGGCCTCTGCAAAGCGCCGGCCACATTCGAGCGCATGATGGACTCGGTTCTGCGGGGTTTGAAATGGAACATATGCCTCTGCTACCTCGACGATATCGTCGTCTTTGCACCCGATTTCGCAACACACCTTGTACGCCTGAAACATGTCCTCACGTGTCTGAAGAATGCGCAGCTCCAAATGAATCTAAAGAAATGCCACTTCGCTGCTCGGACGCTCACCATTCTCGGTCACGTCGTATCAAAGGATGGTGTTCTTCCCGACCCGGCTAAACTACGCGCTGTTGCTGAATTCCCCAAACCAACGACTGTAAAACAGTTACGCAGCTTCGTAGGATTGTGCTCCTACTTTGGTCGGTTTGTGCGCAACTTTGCCTCCATAATTGCCCCTTTGACCCAACTTTTAAGCAGTGCCAACGACATCTCATCATGGTCTTCCGAATGTGATCACGCATTTACCACTCTTCGCCGTCTCCTGACATCACCGCCTATATTGCGCCACTATGATCCCACGGCTGCAACTGAAATCCATACAGACGCCAGCGGTGTCGGTCTCGGTGCAGTTCTCGCTCAACGCAAGCCTGGATCCCCTGAGTATGTCGTCGCCTACGCCAGCAGAACGCTCAACAAGGCTGAGGTAAACTACAGTGTTACCGAAAAAGAGTGCTTAGCCATACTTTGGGCAATTGTGAAATTTCGCCCATACTTATATGGCCGCACCTTTGCTGTAGTTACAGACCATCATGCCTTATGTTGGTTGTCGTCGCTGAAGGATCCATCAGGTCGCCTTGCTCGTTGGGCTCTGCGACTTCAAGAGTATGACATCCGCGTCGTGTACCGTTCCGGCCGCCAACATGCTTATGCTGATGCGCTCTCGCGATCACCACTGTCGACTGAGGCTGCCTCTATATCTTCTATGGAACACGCGCTGTCTGCTCTTGACATCGACACAATGACCTCTGCACAGCGCGACGATCCATGGATAACTTCGCTTCTGGACGTCTTATCTGGGCTACCGACACTTCCCATCACTCGAGCAATGCGACGCCAGGCTTCGCACTTCACCATTCGAGGTGGCCTCTTGTACCGGCGCAATTACTCACCAGACGGCAGGAAGTGGCTCCTCGTTATTCCCCGAAAGCTGCGCTCTACAATCTGTGCATCATTTCACTCCGACCCGCAATGCGCTCACGCCGGTGTCTTCAAGACCTACGAGCGTTTAAGGAAGCGGTACTACTGGCGTGGGATGTTTACTTTTGTTCGACAGTTTATTCGCGGCTGCCACGAGTGTAAGCGACGAAAACAGCCACCGAATGCAGGAGCAGCTCCACTACAGCCGCTTGCGTGCCCTGACCGCCCATTCGATCGCGTCGGAATCGACCTTTATGGACCACTGCCATTGACCACAGCAGGTAACCGGTGGGCTATCGTTGCTGTAGATCACCTGACACGGTACGCCGAAACCACTGCTCTTCCTACGGCGACCGCTCAGGACGTCGCATCTTTCATCCTCCATCGGTTTGTGTTGCGTCACGGCCCTCCTCGCGAGCTCCTCAGTGACCGGGGCCGTGTATTTCTATCCGACGTAATCCAAGCACTTCTCCGTCAGTGCCATATTGTACACCGGATGAGTACTGCTTACCACCCTCAGACGAATGGCCTGACTGAGCGGTTTAATCGGACCCTGGGTGACATGCTCGCGACGCATGTGGCATCTGACCAAACGAACTGGGACCTGGTTCTTCCGTTTGCGACCTACGCCTACAACACCGCTACCCAAGTCACCACAGGCTTTTCTCCATTCTACCTGCTATACGGACGTCAACCATCGCACACAATTGACACTTTGCTGCCATACGCACCAGATGTATCTGAGTGCACGACCGTGTCTGAAGCCGCCCGTCACGCCGAAGAATGCCGCCAACTAGCGAAGCAGTTTACTACGGCTGACCAGCAACGCCAGAAAAAGGCCCGCGATGACGACCACCCTCCTGCCGCCAAGTTCGCCCCTGGAACCCTTGTATGGCTGTATGTACCACCCTGTGCACCTGGTCTGTCTACCAAGCTACTTTCAAATTACCATGGCCCATACCGCGTGGTAGAGCGCACATCGCCCGTCAATTGCGCCATCGAAGCGCTTACGCCACCCGGTGACCATCGTCGGCGTGGACACGATATTGTTCACGTGGACCGCTTGAAGCCGTACTTCGACCCACTCGTTCCTACTTGTTAGATCGCCAGGATGGCTTGATCTTTCTCGACGGGGGCAATTATAACGAAGGAATGATGATAACAAACGGAAACAGCAAGCATCATCACAGAGTAAGGCACCAAGAGATCGGCGCTCGAGCTCCTCTATCTTCCTCGTTCTGTCGCTATCTCCAATCTCCGACCTGCCCGTTTGGTTCGCCCAATAAACCTCTTTACAAAAATAATATTCGTATTCAGTACATACGTGTTGTAGCATGCTTGTAGCATTGATTCGGTACACTGATAAACCCTAAAACAACCATTTCTTATTTTTCTGGCTTTTAGGAGAGCACCCTGCTCCCTGAGACCCAAAGCCTGTCATATGAATACAGAAGCAAAAAAAAACTTTAAATTGAGAACTAATAGCCAAGGCGATAGTCTCATTTATTTTGTGCGTAAGAGATAATTGTGTACTTTATACTTTTTAACCGCTTGACGGCCCGTCTGGGATACATCACCAGTGGCATAGCCACGAAGGCAGGAGGAGCTGCTTAAACCTCCAGCACAGTCCAGGTATTTTTATCCTAAAGCTGTGGATTGTCCTTCTACTGGGACTAGATCGTGACCACCTAGTTCATCGATGTCTCAGCAGAAGGTGCTAGTGTGAGTGACAGACAGACGAATTCACGGTTAACGATAAAACACTCTTAAGCTTCGCCAAACACATCATCATTTGCTTCATAGATAGGCTGTGATTTTCTTAGTTCTGTATGTGCACATATAAACACACAAGAATGTACATAAAGTATGACCCAAGTCGCCTTCCCCTCACACGCCACCCCCGAGTAAAAAATATCGTTTTGCTAGGCTGCTGGTCTCCACATTCTAGTGACATTCATTGTAGTGCATCTCTGTTGGCAATGGAATGCAGATGATAGCCTTTTCCGAATTCAATTGCTCCGCATCGAGCTTGCTGTGTCTACCCAAGGTCTGTGGAAGTCTGTTGAAGATTGGCCGTGCGAGTGCTTCATGCCGCTTGAGTTAAGTAGGGGTAAAACTGGTAGAGATACATAATTTCAAAAAAATACTTTTCTCAAGTTTAAAAAATATTACCATTTACTAACATAACCTATATTGAAGTGGTACATATTGCTTCAAAATGAAGTGTTGTGAATGTTTTTTGACCGACCACCAAGGCAAGCTCTTTGATTCTGAATACAGAGCTTTTGCCAAAAAAAGTGAAATTCACAATTTTTCGGACTATCTGCTAAACATCAGTGCGTAAATTATTTTTAATTTCTAGCATGTCAAGAAGATCACCAGCGCATACTTTATTTGTGTCCTTGGATTTTGCCATGTTATCAAAAAAAATCCAAACCTGGCAACATTATTCGTTATTGCTCGCAGGAAAAGCTCTCAAAGAATTGATATACAAAGGTAAGTCATTATTTTTAGTTGTATCACTTCCTTACCTAGCTGGAAATGCCATTTATGGAGTGTGTTTCAAAACGACTTTTGAAAAAAAAATGTTATCTGAAGACATTTAGCTCAGTCGGCGCCATACTTCAGACCCTCATAACTTGGGAGCAAAATTTTTGGCAACGAAATTAAATGACCAGGATTAGTTTCCGACTTCAAGAAACGTGAAAATGTTTTCCGCCATACTCGTGATGATCAAAAAAACGCTGGAAGATTTTGCATGGCATAACCCTAATCGTTGTGTTGTTTAATGCATTGAATTACATTTTTGCTCCTTTTACCTCAACTAATATTGTTAGCCAATATTTTGGTGTGTTTATGAAGTTGCTTGTTCTTTCAGCCATTTCATTCTGTATGATACGTATTTTTAGTTATTATGTGTGATCATCTATTTTTGTGCTGCAAGCCAGTGCCTCTAGCACGGCCTTTTAGGAGTCTTGAAATGAATAAATTATTTGTGCTCGCATTGTTTTCTTGCTCTGTACTCGCCTGGTGTGGTTGTGCTTACAAAATGTTTTTCCTCTTTCCAGAAAAGAAGTCTGCACAATACTGTTACAATAAGAAAACAACACAGGTACTTTGGGTATCTGGAAGACATGATATTCCTTCTTAGTATCTTGAATTCCGTATACAAGGGCGCCAAAATAATATGAATGTGTTGACAATTTTCGTTCACACAATTCGTAGCATGTCTGTGCTGTATTTTGTTTTGTGGTCATGGGAAAATAAAATTTATATTTAAGTGAATAGGAAACCCCTTCTTGTTCGTTTTTAATCATTTGAGTTCACTTCGTAAATTTTTTAGCAGGTGCAGCTGCCGTCAAAAGTTCCCAGGTGATGCTGCCACAGGATTAGTTGGAATAGTGGCCTGGGAAATTTTGAATGACCTTGTACTTGCAGAAGAAAACTCTGCTGATTACGTATGTCTCATGTTGAATCTAATTGAGACACATTTGTTATTTATGGACATGTAGCAATAGGATTATGAATAATGTGTGAGAAGTGGCCCTACGAAGCAAGTGTTGTTCCATAGCAGTCATTACTTTATTCTTCATTGCGGAGATCTCTGTGAAAGTTCAACGGGCTGTATGTTTCATGTGCTCTACGTGATCCTCATGTACTATTTTTTGACGGAAGTAGCGGGCAGCAGTTTACCTACGCCTTTTTACGTAACCAAGGAAATATTTTTTGTTGTGTATTTAATTGTTATGCAAGCATCCCGGAGCTCCTGGTAGGTGTCTACCTCTCCCAAGGCAAAAAGTTTTGCATTGGAAGTTGTAATCGGGAGACCTGGGGCTCTCTTGAAAATTTTGCGGAGGGTCCTCCAAGGAATTCCGATGAAAATTCCTCCAAGGAATTTTCATCGTGCTGCCGTAAATGCAGGTACGGAGTCGCAAAGAAGGTGTGACTACAGACAAAAGCGTGTGCGAGACGAAGCGCACCCTTGCTTTTGAGACTTTCCCTCTTGTTGGAGACTCGGCGGACCATGCGACCCACATGTTCTCCAAACGTACGCAGCTTGTGAAGTGTTGTCTCGACCCTGTGGTGCTTGTGAATGGAAATCCAAGGACACGGATCTACTCCGCTTCATTAATTATTCCACTGTGCAGGGAAGTGTTTATGAACGAAGTGCCCTTTACCGACGGCCGAAGGTGCCTGAAGTCAGACTTCTGCGGGGAACACTGCAGGCCACAATATGCCACATATTTTTCACTATATGGGCTGTGGTTTGCAGGCCGTGGTTCATGCTGCCCCGGTATCCCTTTGTGGCCCACAGAGTGATGTCTTCGGCATACCATCGACAGCAGCCAAACGGGCTGGAAGCTGTGCCATAACTAAGTTGAACAGCAGATGCGACAAAACAGCGCCCTGTGGGGTGCCTCGCGTGCACAGGGATAGAGGCCGTATTCATAATCTTGGATGTTAATGTAAGCAGCTCTGTCAGTAAGAAAATTTGGGATGTAGTTGAAGGTGCGCTAGCCAAAGTTGGTCGCACTTAGGTGAGCTAGATGACTTCGTGCTCGACCTTATGGAAGGCTCCCTTAAGGTCAAGCGCTAGACCGATCTTGTCGTTGTGGCGGTATTCTACGATATTAAGCACTTCGTGGTTTAGTTGTAAGAGTATGTCATCTGAAGATTTCTTGGGCCTGCAGTGATACATAGAATCGGCTAAAATATGACGCTCTTCCAAGAAGGGAGAGAGACGATCCCTGACCATAGTTTCCAATAGCTTTCCCGCACAAGACGTAAGAGAAATGGGTCTGACATTCTTAGTGTTGATCGGTTTTTCTGGCCATAAAGGTTACTAGAGACGTTTTCAAGTCTAGTGGGAGGGGTATTTTTCTTAACCAGATCGCATTAATATAGTCGAGAAGCGACTGGTGCGCTGCATCGGGTAGTTTGCCAGGATTTTAACGGTGATTTCGCCTCGCCCGGAAGCCGTACCTCGCCTCATTTTGACTAGAGCGGCGCGAAGGTCGTGTAACTGAAAGGAGCATTCAGCCGTAGCAACGCCGTTCGAACACGACGCAGTGCTGTTACGTACAACGTTTGAATTACTCATTAGTCACGCGACAGAGAAAGAAATTGTCATTGCAAGTTTTTACAAAAAAAAGGATTGAGAGCAATGGTGGCCAGGAGCGCTAAGGTTTGTGTTTTGTCAGTGATCCGGGAAAGAAAAACCGTTGGGAGGGCATCGTTTCGAAGATGAGTTTTTGGAACCGAGTGTACAGAACGTGACCCAGCCAAACGGTCACTGCAATGTCTACTTTCTGGAGACTGCGTTCAGTTGTCCCTCTTCAAGTTACTGACCCACTTCTTGTATATTGAGGTCACGGGCATGGGAAAATGCACATCGAAAAGCCAAACACGTTCAACACGCCTCGGTAAGAAAAGGCGGTCAACTACGACAATTTCCTCGCAGAATGCGTAAAAGAAATGCAATTTTGAGGTACTTATGCGTAAAATGTCTTGACGATGATATTTCCGGTCGATTCTTAAAGTTCACTGCTATGTACAGGCCAACATTTCCTTCAAAAATGAGAAAAGCCCTCCTGTCTGCCGCAGATGACGGTTCATGGCGGTGGCTTCTGGGACGCCAACGGCGTCTTCCGATGGCTTCAACCTGCACGCGCTCAATGCGCCATCCTGCTCCCCCTAGTAGAGATGAGTGGTTTTTTTTATTGAAAACGCGAGCACTCGATGGGCCACACCGCTGAAAAGTGCCTTATTGGAAATCCTTGAAGAAAGGAGTGCGTTATTCACCTCACTCCAGCGTCTCAGGACAACGACTTAACAGGTGAATAATAGCAAACGCTAACGCATTGTTTGAAACAACCTTAGCAAGAGGTCATGCATGGTTTCTTTCTTGTTAGAGTGTAGCGTTTCTGCCTAGTGTGTTGGTCCTGCAGCATAGAGTGATTGTAGGGAGCTCTATATATGATTGCAAGGTCATAGTGAAGCGGAGATCGTGGTTTATGAATTCGTGTATATTACAGCTAAGCTATTTACCTATAAAACAGGGAACTAGAAGAGGGGTTTAGAGCTTACTGACGTTGAACCGCGGGGCCAACACCGACGCCTGATTGGGCGCAAGTGTTCGTCATAAACTCTGGCATTGATTTAGCGGTCGTGAGTCGCGGTGCACACCACTGTAAGCGCTGTTTGTTTCTGCACTTCACGTTTCCTGTTTTTAGGTGCTGCCAGAAAGTTGAACAATTTTATTCTGAAACTCTCTTTTATTGTGGCGGAGTATCTCTCTCTCATAAGTACTCTTGATCACTGTGAAGGTTACGGGGTTCCTCAGCCAATAGGAAGGGCGGCTAACCCAGCCACTTGTATTCATCTTGTTTATTTACTTCAACATACAGGAAAACAGTGATACGAGCAGCTAGACGAGGCCACTAACTTCACATTTTTTGAAAACTTTGAAAACTTGGAGATGTAACATTGCGCAGACTCGCTCGATGCCATTTGCGTGGTATACACTACACGTGTGTAAGATCAGTTACTGGCTGGTGAATAATAACATGT
Source organism: Rhipicephalus microplus (assembly GCF_013339725.1). NCBI lineage: Eukaryota > Metazoa > Arthropoda > Arachnida > Ixodida > Ixodidae > Rhipicephalus > Rhipicephalus microplus. The sequence continues at coordinate 29,879,372 of NC_051173.1, read as the reverse complement.
GCAATTGTTTAAATTTAGTTTTACATGAATCAGAACAACACAGATGGGCGCTGTTTCTCTCAGACGCTGTTCGTGGCTCTGGTACGACTGCTTTTCCGTCACCGCGTCCCTTCGCGTCTCCCGCTGCAGCGCTCCGTCTTGCTCTCTTTTTCGCACGGTGCTTTTTTGTTTCCAACTAAGGAGAATCCAACGTGCGTTGAGCGTTGTGTGAGATTGCATGCCCGATATTTGGAGATGCAGCATTTTGGGGGCGAAGCTCCTCTCAATCTAACCTAGTCCTGCGTCAGGCGTAACCGACACAGACAGACAGACGGACGGATGGACGCTTCGCCCACCCATCGTCATTGACTCCGTGGATATGCTGTGACTTTTTTGAGCTGGCGACGTAATCCAACCATAATGTTTCGAAACTCAGAAGCAGACCACTGCATCGGTGCTTTAGGCTTAGCAGTTGTGACTGAGCAATCAGCATATCTAGCTAATAACTACAAAACGTACCTGATGTTTTATCCTTGGTGTAAAATGGAACAAATCGATTGGCTATTTCACCAATTATTTCTTGCCGTCAGCGATGTGGGCGTGTTGGCAAAGCATGATGGGATCGGAGCGGGCAGTCGCTTTGCATGGGTGCTGCCATGTTGACTTGTGAAACTGGCGGAAACCGACATAAATGATTGAATGCGTACGAAGTAAATGTCAAGGAAAATAAACATAACACGTATCGATGCGGCGTAACACACAGCAAACAGACGTAAATTTCAGCCTTCACTATGAACTTTAAGGCATTCATATCATACCGCAGAGGAGACCGTACAGCGGCGACTTTGAGCGGCGAACGAAGAATAGTATACTGGCAGCACTGATGCAGATTCCAGCAACCGCCACAGGAAGCGTTGCGTGCTTAATTAAGTCGAGAGCAAGCTCCTAAAACGCAATGATGAGACTGGATCAGTCAAAATGTAACGCGATGCGTTAGCGTCACTCCTTCAATGAGCGAGTGGATTGTAGCAGGAATACATGGGGGACACGTGCACGCGTCTATTTTTTGCGAGCCCCTAACCACCAGCTTCGGCGAACTTAATATGGGTATAGTGCCTAGAATATGCTTGTATATTGAAGGCACCATAGTTTCTGTTAGTGCTTCTGGTGGTAGCAACGCAGCTCCATCTCGTCAGAACCCGGATAGAGTGCGACGCCGACGCCAAGGTGACCGAGGCCGAGCAGCGTTATCTCGACGGTGGAGAAAATCACCGTTTCGGTGAGAGATAAGCATCTAATATGATCGCCTGCTTCCCAGGGCATGCGGGCGCGAGGGGTAACGAGGAGGCAAAGTGTGTATCTCGCGGACATACTGGCCGACATGCAGGACCTTCCTTAGGACACCTCTAAAACCCATGAGGAACACAACATAACAAGTAGGCAAATGATAGGAAACCAACACCTTACAAGACTGAAGTATGCCCCTCCGCACCACAACGTAGGCAGCCAGCAAGTCAGGGACTGGCGCCGCCTACAAACAAACACACATACCCCCATATCAAGACTATACACGTGAGTGTTCCCCAGTCATACATAACTGGGATAAGACCCTGGTGTAAACACCACAAAGTCATGCTTCCACACATCACCTTCCAATGTACAGAGCGACCGACCCATGCAGTATCTAGACTGGCGTGTTCACGCGAAACACTCACAACGTTGTCTTCGAAGGCACGGCTTTCCGAGCTGGCACTGGGGAGCACACTGGTGACCCTATCAGGCACGGGAAGCCGCCGCGGCCAGAAGTGCTCTACAAGATGGCTCCACCCGAGAATAAACCAAGGACTGCTCCAATAAAATAAGCTTTCTTGTGTCTCTCTCAAATACTGTCTAAAGCCAGCAGTGATATGACCAAGGAAGGGGTACATCCAGCCTCTTGCGAGAGTTCTTTCTGAGAAGAACGCGTTTCATTTACGAGAGTTAAACTACATAGTCACAGAGACGTGCCTTCACATGGGGATTGAGAGAGCAAGCGAAGGCCAGCGAGAGTGTTGCCAACGCACTCGCGACGCGCTCTTTATCCTTCTCGTTCAGCGTTCATGTAGGACGTGGACAGCGTATAACTGGCTCGCCGATGCGCGTTTCTTGCAGCCTACTTGTACACCGATTGAGTTCCTGCGGTACGCGGACCGCGCTCGAGAGGCATAGGCTGATGAGCATTTTTTGCAGGGAGCGTCCTTGAACTGCAGGGTATAACAGGAGCTTAATATGTCGATTCCAATCTCGCATAACACAATCAAACGCTGGTTCATTTTTCCTTAGGAAAGGAAAGAGGCAATGGGACCGAGATGAGGAGACGTTGCTACGCTCGGTAGTCCTCTGCAACCCTCTCTGCCTAACCCAGGTTGGCTTTCTGGACGTCGGGCTTCAAGCTGCTGCTGTGTTGTCAATCCTCTGAACGCAAAGTAAGCATTGAGGACACATCGAATTTGGGAGCCACCTCCTGATCTATGACAAAGAAATGAGTGTAACGAGCAGTGTTCGTAAGTGTTGATGGAGCGACGCTGCCTTCGCCAATTTTCATGCTGACGCTTCCCCAGTGGTCCTGGGTTATCTAACTCCATCTTAATGACAAGAAGTGTATAGACGGTTTCAAGACTGCAACCGTTGCACCCCAAAAACCACCCGGTCACATCATTTATCATCTCCTAACGTCGAAACTGAAAGCACCTTTTCAAGCTTTTTTCAGGGATACGGAAAGTCTCTCTTTAGTTTTTCGCATAAAAGAAACGTGCTTAAAGTTTCAGGGAATCTTCTAGTATTTTATGTAGCTGAAAAAACATTTCATTGAACATATTTTGCTAAATATGGGAAGAAAGTGTAAAAAAATCAGATGGCTATTTTCTAAAGCTCCACTTGTCCACTGATGCATTGGAAACACATAGGTAAACGAAATCGCATGACATCAAGGGCCTGTGTTTGTGAACAGTGAGAGGGTCGACACGAAGGAACAGAAATTCTGGCACATACCTAAGAGCCGATATACAGCTATACCGACCGATATACAAATACTTGTTTAGACTGCTCTTCTACACCCCCTTCTCTAATGGGATAGGGCCGAGCGCACCGTGTTGCACCTGCCACCTCATGTAAAAAGAAGGCCAGCGCGTAAAGCGTGCGTACCCTGAACGTCTCTTGTTCTTTTTAAAATATCTAGCATATGTAATGTATGCAAGCCTCTACTCATCAGACTTGTTTGATGAAGATTTATTAGCCGTTTAGTAGTGAGGTTTTCAGCTGAAATTGTATTGCGCTTAAATACCACGATAGTTTACCACATGCGCGAGGACACGTGCCATTAATCAAGAGTCATCATTGTGATTGCGTGTGGAAGAGCTTAGTCGTTGTTCGTTGGTCCGAGCCGTGTTTGTCGCCTTCCACACCTTCAAGTTTGCCTGTGAAAAACTTGCTGGGGTGTTCTTGGCTGAGGATTGAGTGGTTCTGACTTTGCAGTCTTAGTGTTCGAGTCTCTAGTTTATCTGTTTCTGAGTCTAACCCTATCTTTTGTGTCCATGTCTACTACTTCTCCTGGCCCGGCACGATGCGCCTGGTCAGCGTCCTTACTGTGTAATAATTGCCGCTAGACTCTTTTTCCGCAGGGGTATCAACAGCTTTCTCGTGGCACTGGTACCTACGAATGAAGGCTTCATCAGACTTACGAACCCTCAGGTGGTCCATAAGGAACTTAAAGCCACTTGATACTGTTTCCATACCATAAAGATGTGCGTCCACTTGGTCGAGGAGGTATCATGTGTGGGTCACCGGAACAGACCTGCGTGCAGGATCTCCTCAAATGCACCTCGTAAGCCGCTACCCCGGTGAGTGCTTTCATTCAGTCTCACCTTGCATGTACTAAGGCCTTGTACGGGGCGTCGACTCCAAGCTGAGCCCAGCAGAGACCCTAGACAGGCTCTCTGAAGCAGGCGTAATTTCGATTTACTGAGAGAGAGAGAGAAGAGAGAGAGGGAAAGAAAATAAACTTTATTGAAGTGTCCTTGCTGGGGTCAAAGGTGGAGGGGGCCGAGAGATGGGGCCCCTCGGTAACCCCCTTCCTCAGGCGGCGGCCAGGCCTTGAATCCTTGCTTCATCTTCGGTGGCCGGGCAGCCCAATGCTGGTCCTCCGGGCACGTGCTGAGCAGCATAGCCTCCCACTGCTCGGCCGTGGTGATTGCGAAGTTAGAGTTCGTGCTGTGTTGGAGTGAGTAGCTGCGGGACGGGCCCATATAATATGGTCGAGCTCGGCGTTAGGTGCACCACCCGCTTTGCATTGTGACGTGAGAACAGCGGAGTAAATACGGTTATACAGTGATGGACAGGAGAAAGTGCGTGTCTGTAATAGACGCCAGGTAGTGGACTGCTGCTTACTAAGGCACTTGTCGAGTAGTGGGTATTTAAGTCTGGCTTTGCGGTAATACATTAGGATTTCTTCAAAGGTAATCATTCTGTCCCTCGCATTGTCGCGAAATGAAGAGACCATCATCTCTCGCTCAGCCACGTCAGGTCGCAAGGGGCGGTGCTCTGCTGAATGACCCACCCGGCGGATGAGAGCTCGGGCGGCGTCATGAGCGTTTTCGTTCCCCGCGAGCCCCGAGTGGCCCGGAGTGCAGATGATCTCAACGCGGCGGAGACGTAACTGAAGTGTACTTGTGAGAATGCGAAGCGCCCGTTGGGAGACCAAACCTTTGGTAAAGTTGCAGATGTCAGTCTTGGAGTCGCTGATGATGAAGGATGCTTGAGGTGACGCGTAGGCGAGAGCGATGGCTGCTTCTTTGCCTTCTTCGGGTTTGTTTGCCCGAATGGTGCCAGTTGCGGTAATTATGTACTGCGGCCCGGTGGCAACAGCGAGGGCCATGGCCCGATGCGTAGAATATTCTACTGCGTCTACGTACGCCATGTTCGTAGCTCTCGCGTGGCGCTTGTCCAGTTCCTTGGCACAGTCTATTCGTCTTTCCGGGTTATATTCAGGGTACATATTGCGTGGTATGGGGGGGAATCACGAAGGTGTCGCGAATGTCTGAACGAATTGGGAGTTTCTGGCCAATCTGGGAGACGTAAGGTATGCTGAGTGTGAACATGAGATGACGTCCTGTAGGAGTTTTGCTTAATCGTTCGCAGTGCGATATACGTTGGGCTTCAATGAACTTGCCTATGGTATTGTGAAGTCCTAGGTCATTGAATTTCGCTATGGGCGTAGACATGGGGAGATGCAGCGCGCACTTGTAGCAGCTCATCATCATTATGTTCAGATTTTCTTGTCGGTGAGCGTAAGTTTCATAAATGGAGTGACGTAAATGATTCTGCTTATGGAGAAGGTGGTCACCAGTCGTATGAGATTGGCTTCCTTCATGCCGTGCTCTTTATTGGCGATTCGGGATATGAGCCTAGTAGTCTGATAGACATGATGGTGGAGTAGTTGCATTGTTTCCAAATTGCCACAGTTCTGCTAAATGCGGAAGTCAAATACGCGAATGGTAGGGACTGTTTGTATAGGGTAATGTTGCACATGCAGATTTATCGAGGGAAGGTCTCTGTTGTAGGGAGATCTAGATCGATAGACGAGTTACTCTGACTTTTGGGGCGAGCAGGACAATCCTCGTTGTTCAGCGTAAGCTTGTGATTCTATCAATAGCCGATTGAAGTGCATCCTGTATCTCTTCCTCGCTACCTCTGGCAATCCACAAGGTGATATCGTCCGCGTATATTCTATGACGGAGGTCGGAGATATCTTCTAGAAGTGACGGAAGGTGAAGCATGGCCAGGTTGAAAAGAAATGGAGAGAGGAGCGATCCCTGTGGTGTCCCTTTCCCACCTAGTGATGGAAGATGCAGGCAAATTGTTGACCGAGAGTGTGGCTGTTCTGTCCGTTAAAAAGTTGCGGATGTAGCGGTAGGTACGGGCGCCTACGTTGAGCGTGGCGAGGATGTCAAGGAAGGATGAATGTAGCACATTGTCAAAAGCCTTAGTGAGGTCTAGCCCCAGAAAAGCACGTCTCCCATGCTGACAGCCTTCTTCACCGTTGATAATGTGACTCTAACGTTTTGTGTCCAAAGTTTAGGGCGGAATCCGAACATTGTATGCGAGTAGAGGGCATGCTCTTCTATGTACCTTTGTAGTTGAGTGTGAATGACGTGCTCGAGTACCTTGGCGACACAAGATGTGAGAGATCTCGGCCTAAGGTTCTCGATAGTGAGTGGTTTTAATGGTTTAGGTATCAGAATGACTGTGGCGGTTTGCTATATTGTTGGTATTTCTCCAACTTCCGAAAAATTTGCAGATAAAATATGAGCGTTCAAGTCATTCTTCGTCATGGTTTTGTATGATTTTATTTCTAATTTCATCCGGGTCAGGCGCTGATTGGGGTCTCAGCTGTGAAACTGCGGTTCTTGCTTCCGCTTTTGTAATCTGGGAGTCGAGGGCTGGATTATCCACCCCAGTGTAGCATGGAAGATCAACCGAAGTAGCACTGACAATATACCAACTAGATAGGTCCTGGATAAGGTCTTCATTAGTACCTGGATAACTGTGCATAGCAGTGATTAAGGAATGGCGCTGAGCAGTTTTTTGTCGATATTGGTTTTATCATATAACGAAGAATATTTCACGTTTTGGGCACGTTAGGTAAGCGTTCCATAACGTTACCGCGCTGATACCAGTTCTGGCGGGAGAGTTGAAGAACGTAATCTTCAATTTGACGCGTTAATATAGCATGCGTTTGCGTAGTGAGCGGTTCAGTTTGTTGGAGTTATAGCGCTTGCGCAGACCAGCGAGGGCCTCCCACTTGTGCAGCAGCTTGGTGTCTACCGTGTCGCCTAAGCCGTCTTCTGGGGGAGTTTTGGTAGCACGCTCAACGTCTCGTAGTAAGGAAGCTGTTCATTGGTCGATCGATGTAGCAGATTCTGGAGAGGCTAATTCCCGCAACTCGCGGAAGTCATTCAAGTCAACTAGGGCAGGCAGTTTGGATTCCTTGCGCTGCGGGCCAGCCTTGACGATCGTTTGTATTATATAGTGGTCGCTGCCTAGATGTTCATCCGCGTATGGTATGCCGGGTCTGTGATAAGGGTGTAGCCTAGATTGTGGGTGTCTTGCCACAGCATTCGTACTTTTCTGGTGTCGTTGATGTAGCCGCAAGATGGCGAGAGGGCTTTAAAATCCCCTAACATATGAAGGGGAAAATTCTTGCCAACTTCTTGACATAAGAGAGGAGCTTGTGGAAGCGATGTGGTTGTCGTGAGCTGCTGTAAATACTGACCAAGAACATAATGGTGGGTGTCAGGTGAGATAAAGACAGCATTTCCAATATAATGTGTCACGCTGGATCAGAGAGCGAAGGGTGTTGAATAACAGGGACATTTCGTTTCACGAGGACGGAATCGAGGGATCGCTCCAGCGTTTGCGTGATGGTTTGTTCAAGCAGTAGTAGTAACTGCCATTCAAGTACGGTTTCAATTGTCTCGTGGAGTTGCTCCTGCGGTAAAGATTCTACAGGCAAATGAGTGCTGAGGCGGTAGGTGGTTGCGACGATGGTGTAGCTGGTTCTTCAATGCCTGGAGCTTTTCGTTTAGAGGGGTGTGGGCGGAATTGGCATGGAGGTCAGCAGAGTGAAGCAAAGAAGAGGACGGAGGCTGCTGGGCAAGTTGTTTCCGAAGAGCAGCGTTTTAAACGCGAAGTTCTTGTAGTAACGTACGGAGTGAACGCAGCTTAAGTGGGATAGTACTTATCATGGTTTCCTTATTAGGTGTGGTCGTGTGTGTAGTTCTGGGTGCTGTATTATGTATAGGGGCAGGTTGAAAGGCAATGCTATTCAGCTTACCGTAGGGGTGGCGAGAGTGAGACTGGGTTGCTGCTGCTGAAGAGGGGGACCATCCGAAGCCTCGGGTGCCGCTGATCCCAAGAGGAGCTACTGGGGCTGATTCTTGCACCGCTTCTTTGATCCGCTGCTTGAACCAGGACGCTTCGGGGTTGGACTGGGACCTAGGGAGCGGGTATCGCTAGGCTTCACCTCCTGGCGTTCCGGATGAGCATCTTGTGTGGATATCGTGGTTGAGAGTTACTGTTTTCGTTTGTCCTTATCGTTTTCTTGGTGACGATAAATGAGAAGGCGAGGTGTCTGGTAGTGTTGAGGACACGTTTTGTCACCTGTCTGGTGGGCTTGGCTGCACAGGAGACATTTAAAGGTGCATGGATGAGAAGTAGTAAGGTTGGCTGTGCCGCACAGCGTGCAGATTGCGGCATTTATTTTGGGGCGGACATCTGAACGGAGGCCGACTGCCCCGCATTTGTCGCAGACTTCGGTGCGCTTCTTATGCAGGTAACCTTATTATTCGGTTCCTTGATATTAGACATGGAGAGGGACTTGGTCACCATCAAATAGAATGAGTACCGTGTTTGTCTTTCCGATTCAGCGAGCTTGTAGTATCGTTGGGTTGCTGTCATTAACAAGACTTGCTGAGATGTCTTCACGAGAGTCGTAGGGGGAAATATTGTGGATCACTCCCTTTCCTGTGTTCTCAGGGGAAGTTACGTAGGCTCGAACGTCATAGGTTTCAGTTTCCACCTGTAGTTTGGAGATCCGACTGTAAATTTCTGCGTTGGATAGATGAGGTGTGTTTACTATGATGAGATTAGCTTCAACGCTTGTGCGGTAAATGTCCTATTTGAGTAGCGTTGCATGCAGATCCATTTCGCGTAGAATAGCATCGCGCTGTTGTGCTTCTCCCAATTGGGAGAGGTTGCTGTCCTTCGGGCGAATCACAACTTTCAGTGATCATCTGGCAGACGCGGGTGCCTGGGTTTGCGAGGGAGATGCTGGGCAGATATGTTCGGCATTGGAATATCGGACGTGCTTCCCTGGCCAGTTGGCCATGACGGAGTGTTCGATGCATGCTTGCGTTTATTCTTTTGGTGGCTAGGGATCCATCCGGCTTCGATGGTGGCTTTTTATGGGTGATCTCAGTTCTTATGGCTGCGGCCACTTCCATGGTTAACACGGCGGCGATCTATGAAGGTAGGGCTTAACGTGGGCCAGCCAAATGGAGCTGGGTAGCAGTGGCGTCACGGCGAGGAGCAGCTGTTGTGGCAGCCGCCACGCCAGCGTCAGGTGGCGCGAGCAGTCCGAGTTCGTCGTAAGGGTTAGCGTCTCTATCACCTGGGTCGGGAAAAGCTCACTCACCGAAAATCTTCCGTGTACTGTAGTCGGGGGCTGGTTGTATTGGGTGCTGGGGTGGTTCCAGTTGTCGACAAGAGCGATTGAAGATGTCCAGAAGTAGGGGCTCAACGCTGCTTCTTCCACATGCAGGAGCGAGCGGGTATGCTGCTGCTCTGCATCATGTCCGAGGCGTCTCCTTCTTCGATTTACCGATATAATTGCCTAGTCAACGACGAGCGAGTACCAACCGAATATATCATCGCGAAATTTGTGGGCACAACATGCCCGTAGGAAATAAAATTATTGCGATTGATCTTTCGAGTAGAGCCTCTCACTTCTCGTCCGAATCAGTGCAAAAACTGCTGGAGATTCGGCCACAGTGCAGGAGAATGTAAATCTAATGTTGGTTGTAGCACCTGCGGGAAGAGCCGTCCTTCAAGCAAGTGTACTGCAGCAGCGGAAAAGTGCAGCAGCGGAAAAGTGTTGTCTTTGTTGGGGGAGTCACTGTGCCGAAAACTCTGACTGTTCCGCTCGTTCCCAGAAGGTTCAAATCCGAGACACTATTGACCAGCTCTGCTGTTCTCGAAGGGAAGCCATTGATAGAGTTAGAGATAGTGCTTTTCGATACTCTGGCAGTACAGCACGCTACACTTGCAGCATAGGCTCAAGTATATCACAGGCTATTGAAACTGATGTGAAAAGGGCAGTGAGTAATGCTATGGATATACTCATATCTAACCTTTCCGACTGTATGGTGCGAATTCTGTCGAATCAGATTGTGCAAGGAGTACAGACTAGTACAGAACCTGCAAAATCGGACATTACTAGCGATGCCACTCAGCTACGCCATGCAGTGTTGGACGAAATTTCTGCATCTGCAGACAAGGCAAAGCAGTCAGGAACACAGGTGCACAGGGACCAACATGCGCCTCAGCTGAGCACAAGTGCTACAACGGATATGGAACTCGATATGCGAACTAATAAACGTATCAGATCCCCTTATCTCCACCGATATCAAGTCCAAAAATAAACAGAAGCAATCAGCTTTTTCGCGTAAAGATGCTGACAAGGGCGCGTCATGCGCTTCTGTGTTGCGCCCAACACCACAGGTCAGTGGAGGGTACTATAGTGGAACTGCCGATCTATGTTCTCAGCCTCTACCGACTAACGTTACTTTTGCAATCATTTTAATCTTGATAGTATAATTCTTAAAGAAACTTGGTTTACACCAGATAAGAATTTCCATCTTGCAGGTTTTCGTTCTTTCGACAAGACTGCCCATCACGTGGCGGTAGTCTATTGATCCTTGTATAAAGTAACTTATGCCATAGGGCAAATTTTTTTTCATAATGTTAGACTCGGATTGTGATATATTAGTATTAGGCGTTTGTCTCTCCGGTTACCACTCTTTTTTAATTCAAAATTGTTACTTCCCCTCCGGTGAGCAAAGTATACGTTAATTTGACAGTGTTTTTGTAGCATGTAGAAAGGGAATTGTACTCACAGGAGACTTTCATTCACAATGTGAGGAGGTTTATTCGCCGTGAAAGGCAGCGACGAGACAGCGTGAAGAAGCGTCCAGCGATCGGCACAGCAACGGACCGAAGCACGAGCCGAGAGAGCCGGGCGTTGGCGATGCTGCTCGCTGCAGGCACATCTTCTTCTTCACAATCGCCCCCGCTGAAAAAGGAGCCATCCTGGCGACTTAAGAAGTTTCAGGCAAAGGCTCATGGTATGGTTTCAGTCGGGAAACATGGACAATGTCACGTGCACGCCGGCGCATGTCGTCCGATCGCGAAACTGGTTCAATGAGGAAATTAACCGGAGAGGTTTTCTCCAAAACGGTGTAAGGCCCCTCGAACCGGGGGACAAGTTTCGAGGAGAGTCCCGGTGTTTGGTATGGAATGGCAAGCCACACAAGAGACCCTGGGGCATAGCTGGGATCCGGAAGAGAGGTGCTACGGGTTTCTTTCTGGCGTTGTTGCTCTTCCGAGGTGAACGCACGGGCAAGCTGGCGGCACTCTTCGGCTTGTCTAGCAGCATCGGAGATGGGTGCACACTCGGAAGCATCAGGACGGTAAGGAAGTAGGGTATCAATTGTATGGGAAGGCTCACGTCCGTAAAGAAGGAAGAAAGGTGAGAATCCCGTGGTGGTTTGTATTGCAGTGTTATATGCGAACGTGACATATGGGAGAACACGGTTCCAGTTGCTATGATCAGATGCCACGTACATTGACAGCATATCACCTAGCGTGCGGTTGAACCGTTCCGTTAGTCCGTTAGTCTGCGGGTGGTATGCTGTCGTTTTCCGATGAATGACGTGGCATTCCGAAAGCAAAGTTTCGACGACCTCAGAAAGAAAAGCGCGGCCTCTGTCACTAAGTAGCTCTCGAGGTGCACCATGTCGAAGGATAAAGCGTTCCAAAATGAAAGAGGCGACATCCTGAGCTGTAGCGCTCGGCAAAGCGGCTGTTTCGGCGTAGCGTGTCAGGTGGTCAACCGCCACTATAATCCACCGATTACCATCTGGTGTCAATGGAAGGGGACCGTAGAGGTCAACGCCGACGCGATCAAATGGCTTGGCAGGGCATGGAAGTGGCTGCAATGCGCCAGTCGCACGTGGCAGTGTTGATTTACGTCGCTGGCAGTCAGGAGAGCACTGCACGAATTTACGTACAAAATTGTACATGCCGCGCCAGTAATAGCGATGGCGAAGGCGTTCATATGTTTTGAACACTCCGGCGTGGCCACATTGCGGATCGTCGTGAAGAAAGGCGCATACTTGCGATCGTAAAGTGCGTGGAATAACCAGCAACCACCGGCGGCCATCGGGAGCGTAGTTGCGTCGATAAAGAAGTTGATCGCGGATGGCGAAATGGAAAGCTTGACGTCGGAGGGATCGAGATACTGGAAGGTGGGGCGTGCCAGATAAATATTCGATAAGAGAGGCGATCCACGGGTCACGACGTTGTTCTGTGGCGATAGAGTCAAGATTTAGCGATGACAAGGTCTGGAGGCAAGTGTTTCCGCACGTCAGATCTGGTGGTAGAGGTGAGCGGGACAGGGCATCAGCGTCAGAGTGTATGCGTCCGCAGCGGTATACGACGCGAATGTCGTACTCCTGGATGCGGAGTGCCCATCGCGCAAGGCGGCCAGAAGGGTCTTTTAACGTGGAGAGCCAGCAAAGCGCGTGGTGATCAGTTACTAGATCGAACGGGCGGCCGTATACGTACGGCCGGAACTTTCCAAGCGCCCACACCAGAGCCAAACACTCTTTTTCTGTTACGCTGTAATTAGTTTCGGCTTTCGTCAGAGTGCGGCTAGCGTAGGCTACAACGTATTCTGAATAGCCGGGCTTTCGTTGAGCGAGGACCGCGCCTAGCCCGACGCCGCTGGCGTCGGTGTGCACTTCGGTAGGAGCCGTCGGGTCGAAGTGGCGAAGAATAGGTGGGGAAGTGAGCAGACGGCGCAGAGTAGTGAAGGCGACGTCACACGCAGGGGACCAGGAGGTGAGGTTCACGTCACCGCGAAGAAGCTGGGTTAACGGTGACATGATAGATGCAAAATTGCGAACAAAGCGCCGGAAATAGGAGCATAGGCCTACAAAACTGCGAAGTTCTTTCATAGTCGTCGGCTTGGGAAATTCTGCGACTGCTCGAAGTTTTGCTGGGTCTGGTAATACGCCGTGCTTGGACACGATGTGGCCTAAAATGACGAGCTCGCGTGCAGCGAAGCGGCATTTTTTCAGGTTAAGCTGCAGACCAGCGTTGGTCAGACAACTCAAAACGTGCCTGAGGCGAAGGAGGTGCGTAGGAAAGTCATGGGAGAAAACCACGACATCGTCGAGGTAACAGAGGCACATATTCCATTTGAGGCCACGTAGCGTATTATCCATAAGACGTTCAAACGTGGCAGGCGCGTTGCAAAGCCCAAAGGGCATGACGTTAAATTCATATAGTCCGTCTGGTGTAATAAATGCCGTTTTTTTGGCGATCGGCTTCTGCCATTGGGACCTGCCAGTAGCCAGACCGCAAATCTAGCGACGAGAAAAATTCCGCTCCGTGAAGGTTGTCAATGGCGTCATCAATGCGCGGCAAAGGATAGATGTCCTTGCGGGTTATCTTATTCAAACGACGATAGTCCACGCAAAATCGGATAGGTCCGTCTTTCTTACGTACCAGGACGACGGGAGACGCCCAGGGACTGTGAGATGGCCAAATGACGTCTCTACGAAGCATATCTTCAACTTGATCGTTGATGACGCGGCGCTCTTCAGCGGAGACACGGTATGGTCTTTGACGCAGTGGCTGGTGTAGTCCGGTGTCAACATGATGTTTGACTTGTGATGTGCGGCCAAGTTGAGGTTGCGACACATCGAACGAACTCCTGAACTCATGCAGAAGATCCAGCAGGTCGGCATGTTCGGTGGGATTGAGAGTATCGGCGATGGCGCTGGAAAACGTATCATTGGACGACTCCCCGAGTGCCGACAGTGCTTTTGGGTGGTCGCAGTAGTCGTCCGGAACATCAAACAAAAACGAAGGGTCGAGATCCTGCACACGGCCGAGACATTCCCCCGCAAGCAATGTGACAGGTGTGGAAAGCGGATTGCTTACGAACATGTTGCTTCTTCCGGCGGCAAGGTCAATTGTTGCGAAAGGCAGCGGCAAAGCTCGACGACATTTGAAGATATCGGAAGGCATAAAAAGAACTGTAGCGTCAGTGTAGGCGTTGCATGAAACCGGAACAAGGGCGAAATTTCCAGGCGGAATATCGGTATCTTCATGAACGAGCAACTTCGGCGGCTGATGAGGAGCGTCCAGTAATGGGACATCACACAAGGGTGAAAACTCAACTTCGGCGCGTGCGCAGTCTATGACGGCATTATGGCGGGATAGGAAGTCCCACCCGATGATGACGTCATGCGAACAGACAGGAAGAACAATAAACTCCACGATGTAAAGAATGCCTTCGATGGAGACTCTTGCAGTGCAGGCTGCGAGAGGCGTTACTTGCTGTGCGCTTGCGGTGTGAAGCGACAGTCCTGAAAGCGGCGTCGTTACTTTGCGTAATAAACGGCAGAGATTAGCGGCAATAACAGAAACAGCGGCGCCAGTGTCCACAAGGGCGAAAGTACGATAACCTTCAACAGTTACTGCGACCACGTTAGCAGGAGAGGAGCGAGGGCTTAGACAGTTCGAAAACGGCGCAGTTCTTGCCTCTTGAACTGCGTTGCTTAGTTTTCCTGGTCGGAGGGTCCGGGCCGGCGACGCATGGGGGAGGGTGATCGCCGACGAGGAGAGGGTGCGCGTTGCGGCTGGAAGTCAAGGTGGTCAGTAGGCGCATAGCGAGGTGGCGAGACCGGCCCGTATTGGACGAAGGGTTGGCTGCCGGGATGCGACGACCGGGCATAGTTGCCGAAAGTCTGAGGTCGACGGCGGCAGTAGCGAGCAACGTGTCCGGGAGTGAAGCAAGCGTAGCAAATTGTTCGGTTATCGGGCGTCCTCCAGGGATTGGCGACTGGTGCTGCCGCCCAAGGTGCAGTATAAGCAGCCGGGTGTGCGGGCTGTGAGCGCGTGGTGTAGGGTGCTTGCGGGAGTTTACGTACAGCGTCTGCGTATGTGAGCGGCGCGGCTACGGGCTGCATCTCTTGCGAAAAGGCGACAGGAGGAGCCACAGGCTGCATTGCATAGGTTAGGGGCGCGGCCACAGGCTGAACGGCTGGCGGATAGGTAACAGGAGCGCCTACCGGCTGTCGACACCCGGGCAGTGACCACGGCTAGATAGAGGTGGCTCGTAGTGCGCAAGAGGAACAGCTTGTGCAACCTCTTCCGATATAGCAGTGCGAAGCGGGGCAGGTAGACGGGTGGTGGTCTCGTGAGTAAAGGGCACTAGGGAAAGTTGGCGGGCGACTTCCTCACGGACGAAGGCTCGGACTTGCTGAAGCAATGGTGAATTGTCGGGCATGGAGTCGAAACTGGACAGCGACTCAACACCAGGCTGAGGCTGCCTAGTCAGAGTGCGTTGCTTTTTCAACTCATCGTAGCTCTGACACAAGCTGACGACTTCAGAAACTGTGCTTGGATTCCTTGCCAAGAGCATTTGAAATGCGCTGTCGTCGATGCTCTTCAGGATGTTTTTGACCTTGTCAGATTCGGGCATGGTGTCATTCATACGTCGACAAAGGTCGACGACGTCTTCAATATGGCTGGTAAAGGTCTCACCAGTCTGCTGAGAGCGGACGCGCAAGCGCTGTTCTGCCCTCTGCTTGCGGACAGCCGGCCGACCGAACACTTCAGCACACGACGTCTTGAAGACGCTCCATGTGGGGATGTTGTGTTTGTGGTTATTAAACCACAATTCGGCGACGCCAGTGAGATAAAATATCACGTGGCCCAGCTTGTCAGCTTCATCCCACTTATTGTTGGCGCTCTCCAGTTCGTAGTGCTCGAGCCAGTCTTCGACGTCGGTCCCATGCGCACCGCTGAAGACCTTCGGCTCCCGTAGCGTAGTATGGCCAGAACAGTTGAACTGGAGCGAAGGTGTCGATGCAGTGGCGTTGGCAGTCATGACAGGTGGTAGCATGCGGCTTCGAAGCTCCAGAGTGTAGCAACGGGGATTAACAGCACCTTCCACCAAATGTGAGGAGGTTTATTCGCCGTGAAAGGCAGCGACGAGACAGCGTGAAGAAGCGTCCAGCGATCGGCACAGCAACGGACCGAAGCACGAGCCGAGAGAGCCGGGCGTTGGCGATGCTGCTCGCTGCAGGCACATCTTCTTCTTCACAACATCATTTGTCTTGGGGCCTAAGGACAGATTCTTGTGGTAGGCGACTGCGGGAACGGACCATTGATCACAACCTCCAGTGTCTGAATGAAAGCCATGTAACAATTGTCAGAGGTCAGACTTGATCAGTATTAGATTTAACGTTTAGTTCCAATGCAATCAAGGTTTTGTCATGGGCTGTTCTGCATTCGGCTACTAACAGGACCATCTTCCTGTAGTTTTTTATATTACTTGTCCAACAATACCTTTAGATCAGCAAAACGCACATACATCAACCATAGCAAATTTCAAGCCTGCCTCTGTTCCATCATTTTTAAACTTGAAAATTCCAGTACTAAGGAGATTTCCTCTACGATTGGTGCAATGCTGGATGGATCTAGAAAAAATTCCTAATTTTCTGTTCTATCAAATAAACCATCCTCCTCTCATTGGTGAAACGATACGTATACGCGCCATTATAGAAGACGAAAAGGCACTTGAAAAAAATGTATTCATTATCAATGCCCAACAAACTGGAAAGAGGATCAATTCCTTGCTGGCGTATTCAAGCGTACAATGCACCGCGCGAAAAAAGAATACGTCTGTAGACATTTCCATTATCTTTCTAAATAAAAAAATAAGCGTGGTTTGTTCGCATATTTTAGCACAATAAAAGTATTGCCAACACCTTAAACGTTACAATCATGTGTCTTGATGGCGCAAGAAATTAACACCTCTCTAGAAGACATAACGCGAGGTTTAGAACACCGCCTCACTGCTAATCTTTCGGCTATTCAGCCCGTACTGCTAAACTTGAATGAATTTCCAGTAGTTTCATCGGCTGAATTGAGTCAGAAAGTCTTATGCTTACCAGGGACAGCTCCCCGACCAGATGGAATAACGAACTATGTGTTAAAACTTCTACTCCAGAAATCGCCGAATCTTTTGTTAGAACTAGGGAATTATTTGTTAGGGAACACATAGATACCTCCAGAATTGAAACTTGCCAAAATAATATTGTTGCTCAAAATTTAAAGTGGAGCATACATGTTGGAAAACACAAGGCCAATCGCACTGACATCAAATCTAGTGAAATTTGTTGAGCGAATCATCAATATACGAAATAATGAAATTATTACAGCGAGGTCAATTCTAAGCCCCTCTCAAATTAGGTCCAGGGTTGGTTGTTCGATTTGAGATGCCCACGTTTATATGGAAAGTTGTCTTCAATTATCTCGGCTATTTTAGTTACCTAAGACATCGCTAAAGCATGTGATACCGTGGAGCACTGTATTTTGATAGGTCGATTAGAATATTTTGATTTCATATCATACATAGCAGCATGGGTAACAATTGCTTTGCAGACCGCAAATTTTATTGTTTGAAAGATGGGTTTTCATGATCTACTCATACATAAACGAGGCGAGTACCGCAAGGCTCGGTGCTTTCTCCGGTGCTATTTAATTTACTAGTGAGCACCATTCCACGTAAACAGGATATAACAACTTATGTTTATGCAAACAATATCGCGTTTTTGCAGTGGCAGATAACATATTCTGACCTTATATGAACGGCTGCAGACTTACCTTAATATATTGGAGAGCTGGCTTGATTGCAACCGCTTTCTACTTTGTCCGAGTAAATGTGCCCTCCTTGTTTTCCCGCTGCGATACCTCGTACAAATTTCTCTGTCTTACCATCATCAGGATATACCACAGATGGAATCTGTTAAATACATAGGAGTAATTTATCACACATTGGTGACCCCATATCGAATATATCGCTGGAAAATGTGGGTGGGTTATCGGAATATTACGTAGGCTAAGCAACTACCACATAGGTATGAGAAGAGACACACTGGTAATGATATATCGCATGTTCCTTCGTCCTACTTTGGAATTTAGTTGTGCACTTTTCTCTGCAGTTCCAGCTTACAAGTTATGGCCTCTTGTTTTTTTTGGAAAAAGAAGCTTTGCGCTTATGCCATGCCTGCCTAAAATAGTTGCTAACAATGTGTTGTATCTCGAATCGAGGGTCCCTCCTCTTTCCTGTAGAATTCCCCTTCTGACTGTTCAGGCATTCTCAAGAGTTTAAGAATCACCATTACGACATTCTGAAACAGCCTTTATTTACACATCGGAAGCATTTTTCGTTGCTAGATGGCCACGGTTTCAAACCCCACAAATTATATTTGTACAAACTTTACTGCAGCCTCTAAACATACCTATATGTGACATCATGCCGAGTCGTGATAATTCATACCCTGTGGAAATTCACTTTGACGATATTTTTTCTAATAACACCAAATTACTTCCCCTAATATTTCACCCTAATATTTTGGATAGTTTGCTACAAGATCACCTGCGCATTATTAGAACAAACGTTATTATTGCTACCGACACATCGCAATGTGACCAAAAGTCAGTGGTTGGTATTTTCAGCCCGATTTCACATTGGAGTTATTCCCTTCGACTACATGACCTTATACTCATTTTTCTGGCTGAATTTCTGGCAGTAGTGGTTGCCTTACGTAAGTTAGATACAGTAATTAAATCAGCTGTCATAATAACAGATTCCCTATCCTCTGTGCGACACTTCCTGTTGCTGCTGATAATCAAGTAACAAAGGCGTTCCGTGCACTGGTGCCTGCGCATTTGAGAAAAATTCGATTAGTTTGGCTGCCTGGACATAAAGGCTTATTTCTAAACGAAATAGCCGATTCCTTAGCTAAGTCGTCAATTAGCGAATCGGTTTTACCGCACTGTCCATCATCCGCTTATGTGACCGCTGCTCAAATCCGCAGACGTACGCTTATGAAAGTCTTTAGAACCACAGCACTAACAAACTCTACCCAATATCGCCATTTAATATATCCCTAACGAAGAGACTTTTGCCGCACTCGTAAACAAAACAATGGCAGCATATTCACGGAGTGAATGATGGAGAGAGGGGCGAAGCATCCGTCCGTCCATTCGACCTTGCTTCCGTCCGTCCATGCGTGCGTCTGTGTGGTAGCCCGTGCGTCTGTTCGTGCGTCCACACGTCCATCTGTGCGTCCGTCCCTGCGTTCATTCATGCATCCATTCCTGTATCCGTTTGTCCGTGCAGCCATCCGTGCGTCCGTCCATGCATCTGTCTGTGTGTCCGTTCGTTCAACTATTCAACACTTCAAGTACCACCATCTCGCGTCATTTCACCATATATTCCTCATATGAAAGCACTGCCATCCAGCGGACATTTCAAGGACTGAACGAGAGTAGGCACACGCACACTTTCTTACGGCTTGCGCTTTGTGTCTACTTCCCACCTTTAACCACCTGGAGTTCATGGTATTTTACTAGTTCACTGTATTCATGGCACTGCGGCCCAACGCTCGCTAAACCTTTCTAAAACCAAGAAGGTTATGCCAGCGAGTATAACGTCGCAACCCTTTCTTGTCAGATAGTGCTCAGTGTACATGCCAATGGCTGCTAAGGGGTAATGAGAGACAGGAGAATTTGGCTTTTAGTTATCGCGCACGTTGCAAATTTTTTTATTGTTCAACAACGCACAGAAAAAATATCGCACCGGCACGGCCTTGGAGGTCGAATTGTAAGACTGGTTACACACTACTACTACGACTTCGAGGGACGAACAGGTGTCGCTAGAAGGAGCTTCGCCCTTAAAAGTAGCTATCACAAGGCTGCGTTGCCGGGTACGAAATCTAAATTTCTAAGAACACAGGTGTTCTCAGGCACCTTCGTCAGTGAGCACACATTACGAATAACCCTTTTAAATATACGTTTACTTGGTAGTGGTATGGACTTATCTGCGCCAGTCATTTCGTCTCTTTGATCTTTCATTTCTGGGTTCTCTATCGCGAAAGTCTACGTGGCCGTCCGGGGCTCTATTATTGAAACTAATATGTTGACTACTTAATCTGTCTCATTAGCATAACGTGTCTACAAAACGTTACACGTATAAAAATAAAAATATTGCTCTATTCTAAGAAGAAATTCGTTTATTCATATAATTGTGTGCATTGAATCAAGCCCCACACTTTCCTAGGTGATCGGTAATATTTCTACTATATCTCCGTAATTCAAAATCTGAACAATAACATTTAAAACCACTCAAATCTCAGCCGATTCTGCATAGTTGGTATATGCCATGGACAATAGCTGAACAAGAACAAGAACGAATGCCAATGCACTCTTCTCGCCAGACTCCAGCTCCCTAACGTGAGTAGTGTGCGGATGCATAGCAAAAAACGCCGAGTGCGACTTATTGTACGGTCTGCTGTGATACGAAGTGGCAAAAGTATGTATACAACAGCCACGAAAGACGCGAGCGTACACATTTATGGCGCGCATCTTTTGCGCCTAGTAGCCGATATTCACAAAGTGGCCGATGAGTTCCACCTTCGCCTTTTCAGCGCCTTAGTGGCGGCTGCTGGCCCGTTTTCGACATATGAAGTCATGTTCTGTGGAAGGCGCTTATGGAAGACAAGTGTTGTGAAGCCGAATGTTTCCAATATCTAGACTCCTTCATAAAGTATTGCTTTTTCTCACACCCCTTTTGACTTTCGGTTGATCCAGACTAGCGGCATGCTAAATTAGCGATCATCGCGTAGTTATGTGCCTGCACATGACGATGAGGCTCTTTACAACAGGTCGACGTGCGGGTGGGCTATCAACGCAGAGAGAAGCATAGGTGCGTGAACACCTGATCTTCGTTTGGGACGAGTTTTAGGCGGAGAGTCTGCGCGCCACGACGAATAATGAACCCAGCCCTAAAGAAGACGCCCAGACGTGCTGCTAACAGGCGTACATCGGCTACGGCATCTGGCAACAGAAGAAGACGCAATGACCACCTTCTGCCTCCTCCTCATGGTGCTATCTTGCCCAACGAAAGGGGGACACTGCGGCCGTTGCGCCTTTTGCCGTCGAAACCAGGCAACATCAATGTCTACCGTGTAGCTGTTGCAGAGGTATGTGCGCGTAATTAATTCATTCTTGTGCTGTTCATGGCGTTGCGAAGATCACTGCAGTACCATGCTGGGCTGCATGACACTCAAGCACACTTCTAAATACTGTACGTCAGCACTGTTTTTTCCGCAGGGCATGAACTGTCAGGGGCCCACACCCAATAGAAAAGAAAATTTCCAGCTGTATGGTGTTCTACCGCAGTTGGGTCAAACTGTGGTCCTCACGTCAGCTTGTCCGGAGGTGCGTACTTCTACGCTTTTTTTTTCTTCTTGCGTAGTGCACGTCATCATACTGCCGCGGTTGTAGATTTTAGTCAAGGAGGTTTAAAAACCTTCTTGGTTGTTGTGCCCTTCAATAAGGCTACATGAAGCAACACTTTCCTAAATGGTCTACAGCATAAAGAAGTGTCTCCTCGGATCGCAGCAGTGTGCCTGTCCTGCAAGAAGTGGCGGAGGTGCGCATGCGCAGGATCAATTCAACTTTGCGGTGCAGCCACCAGGTGGAGGTTTTCTGCAGCTGGTAAACGCCGTTGCGCCGCAGCCCCAAACAATTGCTCCGCCACATCCACCTAACGCTGTACAGCTGCAGCCATCTGACGCCGTTCCTCTGCAACCATAAAGCGCTAAGCCAGGATGTCCAGCTGTTCCAGAGGTAGGTTCGAAGCCGTTATCTACACGTTCCCTTTGCATGATGGCAGATCAGTCGGTTTAGTGCTCCGATAGCCATTACGGCACCCTTCCTGCAAAGAAGCACGCCATATCAATGCTTTCTCTGCGCAGCGTGGCAGTTCAATCGCATTTGGCCTCTTTTACACATAGTTACTCAAAGTCGTTCACTTTGTTTAAGGCTTTCTTCGCAGCGGCACTTCTCGAACAGCGCCTTTCGAACGTCTAATTAATTAACAAGAAGTCTAAAACTGTCTCCAAACCATACATACATGATGATGATGATGAATAAACTTTATTTTCGTATCTGGCATGCTTGCGGTCCGGGATAGACCGCACAAGGAGGTACCGGGAGGCCTTGTCTTTGTACAGCCTCCCTGGCCTGCTGGATAGCCCATTTTTGGTCTTGAACGTCCAAGCTGAGCAGCGAAAGCCGTCACTGCTCCCGAAGGACCTCAGCAGAACTTTTTGATAAGTTGGGGCATTCCCATATTATATGTTTGTAAGACACCTTTTCTGTTACACATGGCTTACATTTATTGTCTGGGTATTAGTGTGGGTAGCTCCTGTGGAGGTGCACAGGGTTCGGGTACCAATTCGTCTGTAGCTGTCGGTATTCCGATGCTCCTTGCCTGTTTAGACTCGGAAGAGGTGCGGGAAAGACTCGCCTTGCTTCTTTTTAGTGTTGCATGTATTCTGTGTTGCTCGAAAATAGGTCTTTGTGTGGTACGTCGGCGGCGCCAGGGATGATCCCCGAGTGGTGTGGTCGGGTTGCGCGGCAAGTTAATGCTCGCAAAAACTCATGATCCAGCTCGTTAGGATTGAGTGTATGAGTCTCTGTGTGCGCCGGGAACCATACGAGGTATTTGGGTTCATCTACTTTGTGTAGTTCTTGGTTATTAACTAGGATTCTGAGGGCTTGCTGTGAAATCTGTTCTTGCGTAAAATTTCCGATTTCTACTTGCGAATCACACAGTATGAATGAGTGTTTGTTAGAGGTGATGGACAATAGCTGAACAAGAACAAGAACGAATGCCAATGCACTCTTCTCGCCAGACTCCAGCTCCCTAACGTGAGTAGTGTGCGGATGCATAGCAAAAAACGCCGAGTGCGACTTATTGTACGGTCTGCTGTGATACGAAGTGGCAAAAGTATGTATACAACAGCCACAAAAGACGCGAGCGTACACATTTATGGCGCGCATCTTTTGCGCCTAGTAGCCGATATTCACAAAGTGGCCGATGAGTTCCACCTTCGCCTTTTCAGCGCCTTAGTGGCGGCTGCTGGCCCGTTTTCGACATATGAAGTCATGTTCTGTGGAAGGCGCTCATGGAAGACAAGTGTTGTGAAGCCGAATGTTTCCAATATCTAGACTCCTTCATAAAGTATTGCATTTTCTCACACACCCTTTTGACTTTCGGTTGATCCAGACTAGCGGCATGCTAAATTAGCGATCATCGCGTAGTTATGTGCCTGCACATGACGATGAGGCTCTTTACAACAGGTCGACGTGCGGGTGGGCTATCAACGCAGAGAGAAGCATAGGTGCGTGAACACCTGATCTTCGTTTGGGACGAGTTTTAGGCGGAGAGTCTGCGCGCCACGACGAATAATGAACCCAGCCCTAAAGAAGACGCCCAGACGTGCTGCTAACAGGCGTACATCGGCTACGGCATCTGGCAACAGAAGAAGACGCAATGACCACCTTCTGCCTCCTCCTCATGGTGCTATCTTGCCCAACGAAAGGGGGACACTGCCGCCGTTGCGCCTTTTGCCGTCGAAACCAGGCAACATCAATGTCTACCGTGTAGCTGTTGCAGAGGTATGTGCGCGTAATTAATTCATTCTTGTGCTGTTCATGGCGTTGCGAAGATCACTGCAGTACCATGCTGGGCTGCATGACACTCAAGCACACTTCTAAATACTGTACGTCAGCACTGTTTTTTCCGCAGGGCATGAACTGTCAGGGGCCCACACCCAATAGAAAAGGAAATTTCCAGCTGTATGGTGTTCTACCGCAGTTGGGTCAAACTATGGTCCTCACGTCAGCTTGTCCGGAGGTGCGTACTTCTACGCTTTTTTTTTCTTCTTGCGTAGTGCACGTCATCATCCTGCCGCGGTTGTAGATTTTAGTCAAGGAGGTTTAAAAACCTTCTTGGTTGTTGTGCCCTTCAATAAGGCTACATGAAGCAACACTTTCCTAAATGGTCTACAGCATAAAGAAGTGTCTCCTCGGATCGCAGCAGTGTGCCTGTCCTGCAAGAAGTGGCGGAGGTGCGCATGCGCAGCATCAATTCAGCTTTGCGGTGCAGCCACCAGGTGGAGGTTTTCTGCAGCTGGTAAACGCCGTTGCGCCGCAGCCCCAAACAATTGCTTCGCCACATCCACCTAACGCTGTACAGCTGCAGCCATCTGACGCCGTTCCTCTGCAACCATCCAGCGCTAAGCCAGGATGTCCAGCTGTTCCAGAGGTAGGTTCGAAGCCGTTATCTACACGTTCCCTTTGCATGATGGCAGATCAGTCGGTTTAGTGCTCCGATAGCCATTACGGCACCCTTCCTGCAAAGAAGCACGCCCCATCAATGCTTTCTCTGCGCAGCGTGGCAGTTCAATCGCAGTTGGCCTCTTTTACACATAGTTACTCAAAGTCGTTCACTTTGTTTAAGGCTTTCTTCGCAGCGGCACTTCTCGAACAGCGCCTTTCGAACGTCTAATTAATTAACAAGAAGTCTAACACTGTCTCCAAACCACACATACATGATGATGATGATGAATAAACTTTATTTTCGTATCTGGCATGTTTGCGGTCCGGGATAGACCGCACAAGGAGGTACCGGGAGACCTTGTCTTTGTACAGCCTCCCTGGCCTGCTGAATAGCCCATTTTTGGTCTTGAACGTCCAAGCTGAGCAGCGAAAGCCGTCACTGCTCCCGAAGGACCTCAGCAGAACTTTTTGATAAGTTGGGGCATTCCCATAATATATGTTTGTAAGACACCTTTTCTGTTACACATAGCTTACATTTATTGTCTGGGTATTAGTGTGGGTAGCTCCTGTGGAGGTGCACAGGGTTCGGGTACCAATTCGTCTGTAGCTGTCGGTATTCCGATGCTCCTTGCCTGTTTAGACTCGGAAGAGGTGCGGGAAAGACTCGCCTTGCTTCTTTTCAGTGTTGCATGTATTCTGTGTTGCTCGAAAATAGGTCTTTGTGTGGTACGTCGGCGGCGCCAGGGATGATCCCCGAGCGGTGTGGTCGGGTTGCGCGGCAAGTTAATGCTCGCAAAAACTCATGATCCAGCTCGTTAGGATTGAGTGTATGAGTCTCTGTGTGCGCCGGGAACCATACGAGGTATTTGGGTTCATCTACTTTGTGTAGTTCTTGGTTATTAACTAGGATTCTGAGGGCTTGCTGTGAAATCTGTTCTTGCGTAAAATTTCTGATTTCTACTTGCGAATCACCCAGTATGAATGAGTGTTTGTTAGAGGTGATAGCCATGGCTATGGCTACCTCTTCAGCCTCCTCTATATTGTTTGTTATGAGAGAGCATGCATTATTACAAATGCCGGACGTGTCAATCACGACCGCAGTGTGAGCTTTTCGTCCAGGGTGTGGGCTAGCATCTACAAAAACAGATTTACTGTTCGTGCCGTGTGCTTTGAGCAGTGCTTTTGCTCGGTGTGTTCCGCGGTCCGTGTTGATATTGGGGTTCATGTTTTTCGGTATCGGGCTAGTGACGATCTTAGCTCTAATTGTACTGGGGATGTCATGTTTGACAACATGTTGGCCATGGTACATGATTCCTAATCTACTAATCATATTTCTTCTCGTTTTAGTTTTAGTGAGCCTTTCAAGCTGGGATATCCGCTGAGATTAAAAAATGATTTTTAAGAGTGAAGCTTTTTAGGCTCGCAGGTTGTCTGTCGACACCGTCGATGTCGTAGCTTCTTGTTGGACCTAAGTGCAGGGGTCATTTATACCATATATGATCGTCCATTGCGCGCATATGGTTTAAAAGTAGACCGTACTCTCGCTGTCCATCCGTACATTCGACAATCCGTGTATCTGTCAGTCCATCCGTCCATACGTGCCTGCATCTGACCGTCTGTGCTTGTATTTGTCGATCCATCACTTCGTAAACTCTAAAATGTGTTCGGTGAACGCCTGTGCCCATCGACGTCGAATGGAACTAAAGTCTGTAGTAATAATTTAAGTAGCGTCATGTTGTCTGTCCTCGGTCACGTGTTTGATCTTGCTTCCACGACGACTCCGGCTTGCACTCACCTGTGCGCCGCGAGAGGGTACGCCTGTGTCCGTAGTTTCCTGCTGGACGGTCTGCACTGGTGCAGCTGAGGATAGTGGAGGCAGAAACGAAGGGTGGTGGTTGGCGCTGCTCTATGCCTTTTTTAAGGACTTTAAATGAAACGTGAGGTGCGCGACACCCTTCTTGCATGTTTGGACGCGCCGGTTACAGTGACGCTACGTAAGCAAAGCACGAGCTTTGTAGAGTCCGACGCAAAGAGCAACCGATGCGATTAGCATCCGTTGGCACGCCCTGGTGGCCACCTGGCACCCTCGTAGTTATTTAAAAAACATTTCATATTCGTCTTACCAGTTTCGCCGCATTATCAGCATTCACTGCTTGGATCGGCAGCTAATGTCTTGATAAGGTGAAAACCGTGGACAGCTATGTTGAAGGTACGCATTCCGCAGTGCGGCTCAGTGCAGAAACACATTCGCTGCCTATGCATTGATATATGTGAGTGTAGCAACGCTTTATCCTACTTTTGTTACGAGGGTTTAGTACCCGCCAAATCTTCTACAAGGGCTGGAACATATGCCTAGCCTCATTTCATACATTAAAGCAGAAATAGTCGGACACATATGCGTGCGCAAAAGAGGTGATTTTTCTTTCAGAAATTTCGCCGCATATTACTCCGAAAAAGAATGTGCTCCTTCTTTACTCGGACGTCCTTTGTGCTTTGGTACCGCAATTTCCTCACCCTGAAAACTGTGTCATCTTATTCAATAAGTGAAGTGCAGGTAGATAACTGCTTGCTTACGTCTCAACATTTTCTATACTGAGCATACCAAGGGCACAGTAACTTGGCGCAGGTTTGAAATCGCAA
Organism: Rhipicephalus microplus; assembly: GCF_013339725.1. NCBI lineage: Eukaryota > Metazoa > Arthropoda > Arachnida > Ixodida > Ixodidae > Rhipicephalus > Rhipicephalus microplus. Next base: position 29,852,666 of record NC_051173.1, on the reverse strand, counting down.
GAGCCTATACATCTAATGTTAACGCGCACGGGGAAATACTGAGTGGGGATTAAAAAATCAGGCACAAGTCAGTTGTTTTATTTCAAATGCTCTGAACCTTGTAATAAGGACAATATGTTACAAGATTGTTTTGCAGATCAAATGGAAGCCGAACATTCTTTGCAGACATTCATCTCAACAGATGTGCATGACGGCAGTTTTCAGAGATTTCTAGGCTGAACATTTTTTCTTCTACAGAATTGGGAGAGAGCTGGCTGCAGTGCGTATTTTTTTCGCCAATGAAAATGATTTACCTACAGCTCCATCGCAATGCCTTTAAACATCATGTCTCATTGACAAGCAGGTTCGAAAAATTGCAGGCTAAACAAAAGTTTCTTTACCGGCACTTTGCATCATTTTCTTGTGGAATCATGAAGCTCTCTTCATTCATGAAGTTCCATTCTTTAACAATGACTAATACGCGTCTGCAAATTATTTTAAGACATAAAAATATCCACCTTACAGAAAATTTATTGCATGGCTTTAGGAGACGAAACCAACCCCTTGAACTTCTCAATCTATAGATGAGAGGCTGTTTAAGATGAGAAGGTAGACAGCCCACCACCTCTAAGTATGGCATCATAAGGACTTTCATCGAAACTGAGGGTCAAGAAAGAGAACTTGCTTGGAAAGCTTCCTTGTTAGAATGACGAAAAACGAAGCCAACCTGTTGTTTTGCCGTAAAGAGTTTCTTAATGGTTGAATCTTTGTAGAAGTATGACGATAGAAAGAAATGTTTCCTTTGTAGGCATTTCAGAAGCCTTCAACATTACAGATGTTCTTGTACGAAGTAGCCTAATTTAGGTACTTTTCAAAACGGGCTGATGCATTTCGAATGACATATATGTATATGCAGACTTAGTAAGACCCATCAGCTCTTTTTGCAATCAAGTTCTTACAACGTCTATGTCCCAATATATATATATGTGTTTATATATATATATATATATATTTATATATATATATATATATATATATATATATATATATATATATATATATATATATATATATATATACAAATATATAAGGGAAAGAAGTGTATACCCAAGGGCTCGTTTTTCCGTGTTCTAACACAATATTAATGAGAACTAACAGACAGTAATGCCAAGTAATGTGCAGGGAAAGTTATTAGAACCAATGGAATGTAAATAAGAAGAAAGAAAAGTGGATGAAAAAATAACCAGCCGTGCGCAAGAATCGAACCTACGACCTCCGAATCACGCGTTCGATGCTCTAACCACAAAGCTACCACAGCGGCCTTCTCTCCGTTAACTTTTTTGGGTTTATGTGTGAATTTAGAAGTAGGAGTGACAATCAGCGCCATTTTTAAGCCAAGCGACGAGTGTGAAAACACTCACAAGCTGCAATGTTGGCGAAATTCCACTATGTTGTCACATAGCCTCGTAACAATTTCATTCTCCCGTGAGAACATAGCTGAGTAATTACTGTTGTGAGGGAGAACTCCACCTTACTTGTGTTTGCAGCGTGCAGCCAAGAGTGACCACTGTCGAAAGAGGGGGGGGGGAGGGCTGGCGTTTCCACATGCCCCTTTGGCTGGTACCGCTGTGGCAGCGCTCTTCTTGTGCACACTGTAGCGCTAGCCAAACAACTATGTGTTAGCCTTTAAAGGAGCAGCGACACCAATTTGACACATGTCGTGTTTTTTTTTTTGCTTAAGCGCGCAGTTTTCAATTCGCTATTGACGATTCGGTACCAAACTGCAACAGAGGAATACTTTATCACGTGTAATATTGATCAGTATGACCAGTATCGACCGCGATTCGAAACGGGTGCAAAGCCCGTCATTTTTCAGCGCTGCCAGAGCTGCCAAGTGGTCCCCTAGACAACTAGACCACCGTGGAGGAGCGGAAAAATCAACGGAAGTGGCACAAATAAAAATGCAGAAATCACATGAACGCACTTCACAGTCTAAGCAAAACAAAAAAATGTGAAGGTGTTTCCAGGTATCCAAGCCTCGCGGCTACACGATACCACATGTAAACACTGCGATAGCAACGCTAAAATTGCTGACGTCATCGCTGCTCACTCATCGTAACTTGGCGTCGGAGGTGTGGCCTAGAAGCTTGCTGAGCACATCAAAATACTGTCTATATTTCATGGTTAGAAACGCAGCCGAACAGCCGTGGGCGCTTTTTGCACTTTCAATAGAGTAACTTCTACGCAATGGACGCGATACCTCGCTGAAAAAAACTCATGCATACCAAGCAATCCAATGAAAGCCATGTCTCGTGTTTGGAACTTGGTGTCATTGCTCCTTTAAGCGCTTGATGTCGTTACGGTGTCTAAGGATTCGTCAAACGCCATGTCTCTGCGGATCTGTCCAGGTGTCCTACGCGGATATGGTTTTTGAATACGTCGACGAGAAGTTGACAGAAGAGCTGGAAAATCGACTTCTTTCCTTGGAGCGACCAAATGCTACGAAGGAGGACAGGTTCAAAGACAAAAACCGAATCAAGTGGATACTTGAGATCCTGGAAATGTGATGCCAATGATGGATTCACTGGATCATTGCGTCCAGTCATCCTGGTCAGCAATCGAGGGGTGCGAAAGCAACCAACTGCTGTGTCCCCATATGACAAGAACGTCCCACAGCAATAATAAGTATTGAGATAATTACATTGAATGGTAACTTTTTTGACATTCTTAGTTCTGCTATTTTGTATCGTGCGTGGCGGTGCCACATTCAGGTCATTCGTCGTCGTGTCTTGTGGGGTTGCGTTCAATAAAGACTTCATTCTCATCAACCCGCCTTTCGGGGGAGTGTATATCTTGTAACTGTCGAACAAGTGTACTGCCTATTCCCACAGGCTCTGATTAGCTAAATATTGAGATCGAGCGAGCCAGCACCACATAGATTTTGATGTCTATCCAAGCATTTCATATATAACGAACAGTTCAATAAGTACATACTTATACTATGCTTCCCCAGGTTTTATAAAAGCGATCTCTGTTGTACGTAGTCAGCAATAGTTGGCCCTTCCGAAGACCCATTGCACGAGCTTCCCTCAACTGAGGATGTGGAATTCGGACGCATGACTCTCAAGTGTCAGATTCCAGTGCACCTTTCCAGAAATCGAAGCACCGCGCCTTCCTGTGGTGTATCTGGGCTAGAGAATTATGGGAATGTGGAGCGCCAGGCGGACAGAGCAGACGACATTTTCTCGCTTTCGTCTGCCTCCATTGCGTCCCGTGAGCAGTTTTGGCCGACGTAAGGATCTGCTCTTGTGAAGAAACGGCTACTTCTGAATGCTCCGAGTTTCATGCACGCCAACTAGGCTGTAGTGCTCGCCACAAATACCCAGAATCATCACAGAATATGCCGAAGAAGCAGAAAAGCGGCGGACAAACTTGCTCTCTTCTTAGGCGTCGTAAGACGCAAAATACATTGGACGTTTCGTTTCATTGCTCAACGCTACTTGAGGATTTATATTTTTGTGATGCTGCAGCTAATTTTGACCTTTGTTAGGATATTACAGTTATATTTCACTGTGATTACGAGGCCTGGGTTTTACAGTTGAAGCATACCACATATCACGCGAAGTTATAGAGGCAACCCCTTTAGATGCCTCATTAAGCAATCACAGGGGCCCTTGCGCATTCATGAAAAACGAGACGGTGAACACCATCTAGTTTTTATTGTCAGTCGATGTGCAGATTCTACCGCGCATGTCTATGAGTATCACCTGCAGATGGTGCTATGAGGAGGAACCCGTCTTGCATCGCGGCTAGAAGAGCACTGGTGTATCCTGGGCGTGGGCAAGTGTTGGTGTGCCTTGAGTAGGGTAAGAGCCCCTTTTGCACCCCCTGCCGAGGCGCTTGCTGAGGCCCACGCCCACCACTATCCGCACCACCTGTTGTAAATGCACGTGCCTTTTTGTAGATAGAGAAGGAAAACGACGACGTTAACGGAGAGACGCACGTGCAGTTTGGCCTGTGCGGCGTTTAGTAGCCCGTGTGTTTGAGTGAAGCCTGTGTTACGTGTGTTTTATTATGTAAAAGTAAATTATCCTTTTAATCTAAGGTCGAAGACAACATTTCGTAAGTGATATCGCATCCAGCCGCCACGGAGAGAAAATGTGAGTTCCGTCAATTTACGTAGCTGGTTAACGTAACCTTCACCCGAACATGTAACAGACCGACAAAATAGACAACCCAACTTGCGGTGGATGTGGTACGGACTTTGGCATTGTAGACGCCCCTACGGCTCGCGACTTACTCAAAGCTATCCAAGAAAAGGACCGTCTACTATCGGGAGACGCTGCCGGGCAACGCAACGCTGCGGACGTGCCTCACGTTGGCTCCGCATTTTATGAATGTTTTCCGCAGATTTATCTGGTCAAATACCTGGCAATCGACCACCACCGGATATAGCGGGTTCATCCGAACGATTCGACATCAAACACATTGGTGAGAAACCTTTTTTTAAGCTTTTTTGATTTAAAAACCACCCGAGCTACAAGTGTGCCCAGCTAAGCTACACAGACAAGGCCGACGCCGTCCTCGGGAAGGGTGATCAACGGTGCCGAGTTGTAAGCCAAGGGATCGGACGCACCTCTGAAATGGACGTAGATGACGCAGAAGTGGGGGAAACTCCAAGTAATGATTGTGGAGAGGACGATAGCAATCCGACGAGACGAGACGCTGACGGCGACGTGGAGGGCTGGATTGAAGTCACGTATAAAAGGAAGGGCCGTGTGAGCCCTGGCGAAGAGACAGCACAGAAAAGCACTTGCTCAAGAAGCCTGACTCGCAGATGTGGGAAGAGCATCGTGAACAAGATTTTACAAGCAAGCAAGATGCCAAGGCTACCTGCAGAGAACATCAAGATAATCGTCAGACCAAGAGACGGGCTGAGCATTAGACACACGTGCAGACCTCTACGAAGCAATACACCAAGATGCAGGGGTGAGCGATGACAAAATCTTCACGATCTATCCAACCCCACACAAAATATCCTGGTGATCAGCACACCGGATGAGAATACGGCGACAAAATTCGTCGAAATCAAGGATTTGAAAATCAACGGGAAGAAGTACGAGACCAACGCGTACGTCTCGGTGCCGGAACACATGGCCAAGAGGATAATCGGCAACATTCCCTTGAAGTACACACATGATCAGCTCATGCATGCGCTGGGGACGCAAGGAACCTTTCATTGGCGTACGCCAAGAGACTAGCGAGCACGACCACCATGATACTACTGTACGAAGGCAACGGGGTCCCCATGTGAGCTTACTTCAACAGCATCATGATGAAAGTTCCCCTCTACCGGAATCAAATAGACTATTGTAATGAGTGCGGGAGGCTCGGGCACAGGCCCGATGTGTGCCGAAGACCGAGAGACAAGTTGTGCGTGGCGTGTCGTGCCACAAAATTCTACCAGAGACCATGAATGCACACCAAAGTGCAAGCTCTGCAGAGACGCACACCCCATGGCAGACCGAACTTGCAGAGCTAAATTTAAGACGCCATAGTTTGTAAAGCAACGAAGGTGGGCTGCGAAGAGAAACGAGGAAGAATTCCAGCGGGAAGCCGACTCACCAGACCAGGACACCTGAGGAGGCAGCAACACACAACCAGCGCGTGAACCCACATCAAGGTCCAGATCCAGATCCAAGTCCAGGCTGGGAGCCTGGGGACTACGTCGCTTGGGGTCAAGTCCAGAAGCAGACCCAGCTATAGGAGCGGGCCGAGATCCACCTCGAGGGGAAGGACGCCCGAAATGACAACGAAGCAGCAAGGAGAATAGAAGGCGTCAGAAAGATGGGCTGGTCAGACGTAGTGGCCACTCGCGATTCGGCAAGGTCCTTTAATAATAGTAATACTAAGCATAATTACAGAGACATAGAGAAACGCGTAGAGGAATACAGAACGAAAAAGAAGCTACTTAGACTGGAGCTAGAAAAAGCAAAAAAAGAAAAACAGTGAATCAGCTGAAAAAATTGATGAACTACCGCAAACACTTAATGAAATACTCATGAAAATGAAGATACAGGCGTCGCCTCCATCGACCGCCATCGCGGCCGTCTCCACGCCAGCGACCAAAACTACAGGGGAGGGAAAGAATGAGGAGCTAGAAATGTTAGCAGTGAAAACTCGGCAACCAGGCGCCAAGCGAAAAATCCCACTGACGAAGACCAAATAGCAAAACGACTAGGGAAAAGAGGTCAAGAGGCCCGGTCCTAGCACGAAAAAAAAGACATCCTTGAGGACATGATAAACAAACTGTCCGACAAAAGGGAGAAAATGTTCGAGATGCTGGTCGTGCAACTTAGCGACAGTGAGGCGGGGATTAAGGCGCTGGCACTAATTCACGACAAGCGGCTCGAAGAGCTTGAAAAGAAACTTTCTTAGACATGGCGGGCACCAAAATGAGAAAACTCGTCATCTGGCAGTGTAACTGTGGTGGCTTCTCTAAAAAAAGCATCGATGGCGCAACTAATCAAAATCACTACAAAAAGAAAAAAAACCGGATGTGATCATTTTGCAGGAGACAGTAATTCGACCACACCAAAATTGCCGGGTATGCTACCCTCAAAAACGCACACAAGAAAAGGCGAGAGACATAGTCGGGACCACATTAGTGAAGAAGGGGCTAGTTGCTATCCCACACGTTACGAAACAAGTTAGGGATATCAACCACATTCTTACAGAAGTCGTGCCATGCACCAAAAAAGAGAGCAGCACTTTTGTCCTAAACGTATACAGCAGCCCGTCTAAAAAGGGCCTAAAGCATAATTTCGAAGAACTAATTTACGAAACCATGAACATTTCAGGGGACAACCGACCTAATATCGGAGGAGATTTTAACGCTCCACACACGCAGTTGGGATATGGGCACTCGTCGAAGAAAGGAAAAAAACCTTGCCCACCTGATCAAAAAGGTCGGACTAGCCATCCTGAATGAGCCAGCCTCGCACACCCGAATCGGTGTAAGTCTTCACAGGGACACCACGCCGGACTTGACCGTCTGCAAGAACTCCGGGCGAATCACGTAGGAAAACACCTTTGAAGACCTAGGAAGTGATCACAGGATCCTCAGCATCGCCCTAGACAATCCTCCTACTAGTAACTGCAAACGGACAATCAGGCGCGTAGATTGGGATAAATTCTGCAAAAGCAAAAACTAGAAAGAACAGGGACCCATCGAAAACATAGAAGAATGGAGGAGTGAACTTCCACGAGACGTAGAAAAAGCCACAACTGAAATGAAGTGGGCTGACTGGTTTTCTCGACGAGAAGAGGAAGATGAGTGTGGCAGAACCCTCTCAATGCGGATAGACAGCAGGCTCACACACCTTGTCGAAGACAAAAATATCTTCAGAAACGGCTGCATAGGCAAAACACAGTCAAAATCTAAGGAGAAAAGTCACCGAGCTAAACAATCACATCAAAACACACTGTACACAGCTATGCCATCAGGAATGGGACGAAGTGTGTGACGTCATGGACGGCAACATAAACACAGGCAAGACATGGAAAATCCTCAAGCACCTGCTGGACCCATCGGCCACCGAAATGGCGGTGAAAGCGGAACTGACCAAGCTAAGACACAGGTATAAAGGGAACATTCATCACATGGGTGATGAAATCGTCAAGGTCTACCTCGGCAGACCCCCGGCAGTCGAACACCAGGAGTACTCGGGCTCTCCCAACGAAGATCTTGACAGAGACTTTTCACAGCAAGAAATCAGGGCAGTCCTGCACACTATCAAGATCAAGTCAGTTCCAGGTCCCGACAAATTGTCCAACAAGATGCTCCGGAACCAGGACGACCAGGGAACGAGTTGTTTGACAGACTTCATCGGCGATCGAGTGCTGGAGAAACGGGTAGATACCCGACGAATGGAAGAAATCCTGACGCGATCCTCATTTCTAAGCCGGGTAAACCCCTAGAAATCCAGAACATGCGGCCCATCTTCCTCACTTCTTGCGTCGGTAAAGTAATGGAGCATGCTTGCCTGAACAGGGTTGACGGCTACCTTAAGCCTAACAACGTATACGGCAGCAACATGATCGGCTTCAGAAGAGGGCTCTCCACACAAGATGCCATGATACAACTAAAGGAGCAAGTCATAGACCCCATTAGACGAGGCATGATGGCAATAATCGGGCTAGATCTGAGGAAAGCCTTCGACATGGTCGAGCACGCAGCCATTCTAAAACAAATTGCGCAACTCAGTCAAGGCGAGCGCACGTGCAAGTACATAAGAAGTTTTCTTACGGGAAGAACTGCCATGGTTAGACTGGACGAGGAGGAGAGCATCCAAGTGGACATGGGCAGCGCTGGCACACCACAAGGGTCCATCGTGTCACCGATGCTGTTTAACCTCGTCATGATTGGATTATCAAAAACATTAGAGCGAATCGAAGGCATCAATCACACAATTTATGCAGACGACATTACGATTTGGACCACGCAAGACACCAGTGAAAGCGAGATGGAGAATAGACTTCAAGATGCGGTAGATGCAGTCGAGAGTCATCTTGATGACACCGGATTGGAATGCTCACTGGGCAAATCAGAACTGCTACTGTACCACCCCAAAAGACTAGGCATACATTGCAGAAACGTAGCTGAATTACACAAAATAATCAGGATAACCACTAGAAATGGCACGGCGATACCCTTGGTTCAGATGATCAGAGTCCTGGGTCTATGGATCGAAGCCTGGGGAATTAATGGGGAATCTATAATGCGCCTGGAAAAAAAGTCACAGCAGCCGTTAGGGTAATACAAAGAGTATCCAATAAACGAAGGGGCATCGAAGAAAGAAACGTTGTACGACTCATCCAGGCCTTCGCGATGAGCCATGTCGCCTACGTAGCAACGTTCGTCCACTGGAACAAAGCCGAGAAAGACAAAGTCGACGCGCTGATCAGAAAAGCGCACAGAGCGGCACTGGGTCTACCGCAATACACAAAGAGCGAAAAGCTGCTACAGCTTGGAGTACATGACACGCTGGACGAGATCGCTGAAGCACAAACGATAGCGCAACTCGAACGATGTCTGGAACCATGGCTGGTAGAGAAATTATGGAAAAGGTCTCCATAAATTACCACGGAATGAAAGGTCCCAAGACGCAGATTCACCCGGATGTCCGGTCCGCGATAATTACGGAAAACACCCCAAAAAATATGCACCCTGCACGCAACCTTGAGAGATGAAAATGCCATACAAAAATGATGCTTAAAAACACGGCACGCGGGAGGGTGTGCTTTTTGTACAAGCCACCCGGTATTCCCGAAATAATAACATCAGTAATAGGGTTGTGCATGGCTCCTTCTTCGCAATGGCGGTGATAGACACAGAAGGTAAGACCTTGACCGCGGCCTCCATAAGGACCAGATCGTCGGAGGCAGTGGAAGAAATGGCCATTGCACTGGCTGTAGTCAATGGTCGAAAACACGACAAATTAATAATCAGTGACTCCAAGATGGCCATTAGGAATTTCACAAAGGGATGGGTCTCAACAGTAGCAGCCAAAATCATGAACAGCAGAGCAGAAGACTTCCGGAACGGCAAAGTTCTACCCAAATACCTCAAGTAATTATGGTGCACGTGGGGGAATTAAACATCGAAGACACGATCATCCCTCAAAACCTCAACGAGAACGCCCACCGAACCGTGCGAGAACTAACCCACCACGGCTCAGACAGCCACGACACGGCCCCCCCCCGCACCGGCCACAGAAGGGCAACGACTCCGGTGGAGGTGATGGGGACGATGGAGGTGATTACAATAATGAATATGCGATACAATACGACAGAGACAGACTGGTCACTTATCATGACATAATGACGCATTATAAGCGACAACGAGAACAATATCCGCCACCACACAAACAGCTAGACAGATCTCAAGAAACAGATTGGCGAAGATTGCAAACCAGAGCCTTTTCAAATCCAGTACACCTGAACAGAGTAAATTCCAGAAATATCCACAAACAAGCTGTACCTTCTGTAAGCACGAACACGCAGATATGGCACGTATTCTTTTGCAATGCACACAGGTCACAGTAATATACCGAAAGTACAATATAAAACCGGACCTTCTCGAGGAGCATTGGCTAAGTGCGCTGACTAGCTCAGATTTGCACGACCAACTGTGGGCAATCCAGCGGGCCCGGACAGCGGTGGAAAGGCTACGCCTCACCGCACAAAACGTCGGGGTGGCCTGAGCCCGGGCCGGTGACCCTGCTGGGTTTCTTTTTTTAATAAAGTTTTTCCGTCCGTCCGTCCGTCCATCTATCTACTATTGACCCTTTTGGAAGACTCATTTTGGCCGATGGAGCGCAGCCACAACCCGCGTTAAACATCGTCAAACATCATTCGTCAAACATCGAAACCTTATGGGTGGTCAGCTGCCTACGCGCTGGAAGCTCCCAAGGCCCGACTGGCTGGAGCTGCCAATGACTGGTACCGTTCAAGGAGCTCCCAAATCACATCGTGGGAGGATTTAGAGGTACGCTTCCGTCGTACTTTTGTCCACCATGGCTCCAGATTTTACGCGACAGGCCGTCATCTACTCTCAACCGAAAGCGCCGCGGCGGAAGCAAGGGACGCCCGGTGTCTACAAGAACCAGAACTCACGCCATTTGCAGCCCGAAAAATACACGTAGACCCACCTTTCAAACAAGCCCCGTCGCACGCCGAGACTGCGGAGATTGTAAAACACTGACAACAAAGGAGAGTGAAGATATGAAGCCCGAGATGTCTGCCGGAGCAATAGGATGATTGATTGATTGATATGTGGGGTTTAACGTCCCAAAACCACCACATGATTATGAGAGACGCCGTAGTAGAGGGCTCCGGAAATTTCGACCACCTGGGGTTCTTTAACGTGCACCCAAATCTGAGCACACAGGCCTACACCATTTCCGCCTCCATCGGAAATGCAGCCGCCGCAGCCGGGATTTGAACCCGCGACCTGCGGGTCAGCAGCCGAGTACCTTAGCCACTAGACCACCGCGGCGGGGCTGGAGCAATAGGAAAGCCAAAAGACAAGGACGAAGCCAGAGATGAGGGCGAAGGAAAACCAAAAGACAGGGACGAAGCCAAAGATTGTGACAAAGAAAATCAGACGAAATCCCAAAATCCCAACATGGTTCTGCGAGGAAGGACAGCGGGGCGGAGAGAGTGAAAGAAACCGCGAAAACACCGAAAACGAAGAAACACGAAGAACCGAAGACCAAGACGTCTACAGGAGGCGAAAGAAAGCCGGAAGACAAGGACGCAGTTGAAGCTGAAAGCAGGGAAAATTGGATTAACTCCCAACACGGTGCTGCGAGAAGAGCAGCGAGGCGGTGAGAGTGAATGAAAAACCCGGAACGGCGCAAAAAAAAAACACCAGGAAAAAGTAGCGGAGAGGGAAAGAAAAACGAAGACGATGAAGAGACAGCCCTGGGACAAAAGGCGACTCATAAGGATAAGCAGGGGGAGGGTGAGTTTTCGGAAGACAAAAGCCAGAAGACCAGCCAAGCCAAGACGACAAAACGGAAGGCAAGGAGTTTGAAAAGTTGGCAAAAATTGCATGTGAGCAGACGCAAAGGAAGAGGAACGAACATCGCCGGACCAACCCAAACGAAGATAATGAGCCGAAGTAGCCGAAGCCAGCAGAACCAGACGACACCAAGAACGTAGGAGATGGCGGAGCAAATCCTAAGAAAGAACTGCCACCGACGGGCCAACGGCACTCGAAGCCCGAGCCTGACCAAGCGTTGAAGCCGCAGTTTAGACAAGAGCACACTAGCATCATGCGAGTCGTGGCTTTTTTCCATGTCAAGCCAGTCAAGATGGCTGGAGCTTAGACGATGCTTTGAAAGTTTCACGCAATGAACGGGTGAACTTCTGCGTGCCATGAAAAACTTATCTTGTTTCCTTCGTGTGTAATTTAATAATTATTTCGTATGGGAGGATGACCGAACGTTGGTATGTTAAGTCAGTCAACAACATTCTCGGAAGAGGCTTGACGAGGACGTTAAGCGTTGCAGGACAACCGAATCTTGGAAATACACGTGCCTTTTCATTCAGAATGTCTGCGCTCATAGAACCAGTGCAAAGCAACTTTAGGTGCAGAAAACCTTCAGATGATTGTGGGAAGGACCAATAAACCGACTGATTGAAAAAAATGAAACTATATCCATAGAGTGCGTGATGATGAGCGGAGCGAAGCGTGCGTACGTTCGTTCACTCTTGCTTCCATCCGTTTGTGCTTCCATCTGTGCGACCGTCCGTGCATCCACCTATCCGTCCATGCGTCCGTTTGTGCATCCGTCCGTCCATCCGCTTTTCGTGCGTCTGTCCTTGCATATGTCGGTCCATCCTTCCGTCCATCAAGTGAACACTCTAAGTACGGCCATCTCCCATCTTTCCATCATATATTGAGGACATAGAAGTACCGCCATCGATTGAACACAAACATTTCAAGGACTAAACGAGAGATGGCCCTCGCGCACTTTCTTAAGGCCTGTGCTTTGTGTCTACTTCTCACCTTTCACCGTCTCTAGTGCATGGCTATATACTATTTCACTATATTGATGGCACTGCCATTGAGTAACATAGTAAACGTAAAGGGTGGACCCACTCATTGAACCATGTGGCCCACATGAGTGCTAGCGCTCCTAGCGGCTGGCATTAAATGGTCACAAGTTTCCTTTTCCGGCATTGAACCCCCCCCCCCCTCCTCTACAGTGGATTCCGTTTCGGTTTCAGCATTCTTGTGCGAATGTCGGGTGTTTTTTCAACTGTTATTCAGGAGTACTTTCATTAGCCGTTTTTTAGGGTCAAGTAGACTCCGGGCACGGCTATTGCAAATACGTTCATCTGTTGCCAGTTCTTGCAAAAAAAAAAGAAATGCACGCCCGTTTTACAAGTGAATTGTTTTTATTCAGACAGCAGTAACTAAATACCATTAAAAATCAGCTAAACAAGCGTTGTTATGTAATAGATTACCTCTCTATTAGAAATGTGAGAAAGCAATGCATAACGTGTACTATTTATACAAACCGGAGTGTATTGCGCTTCTTAGGAAACAACATTGATATGTAGGAAAAAGTACCATCGCATCTACCAAGCCGTAAAAAAGGTACACAATATTCGCGAACATATACATTGTCAACACCCACATTTCCACACATAGATAGAAATATAGTAATTTTCATTTATTTTATTTGTTTAAATTTCCAGTTACTGTTGGTCGATTGGGCCGTTGAAGGGGCGGGGCATAAATGTAGTGGTTATTCACGTGAAATCGCAACGCACATCTTATACAAAAAATCTAAAAAGCCACATTGTGTCATTACGCATAAAGAGTGAACAAAATCTGACGTAATGATTATCATGTCAAACCTAAAGAAGCAATGCATCGGCGAAAAAATAGAAAAATTTTACATCACAATATTTTGCTCTACCACCTACATTATCATTCACTGCAGAACATTAAGCATCACAATACTGAATTCTACGTGCCACATAAAATTTGTGTGATTCAGTACATTCAATCAAATTAACAAAAAGAGCTAGCATTCATGAAGATTCACCTAAAAATATTCTGTAGTTTTGTATTCAAATTTTTAGTTTCAAATTCCGTACAGTGTTTTATGGTTCGAAAAAAATAGGAGTATGCGTATGTGTTTACACGACATTTGGGGATTTTAAAGTTGCTGTGGTAGTCAGTTCGTAGGTTCTGCACAGGTCGCGGAACGAGGTACTGCGCTAACATCAAAGTTAAATGTATTTCGAGGGAGCAAAAACAAGAATTTTAGACTGGCTATACGACGGTGTTCCAAAAGGGTGGGTAAGCTTAGTTGTTGCAGGGTGATTCCACGAGAGATCGACACGGGTCCAAAAGTTGATATTTTAGATTTCATTGAGTATTTTATATTTCGTGCACCTCTCACCAGGTAGCCCGAAAGTCAACTTCGTTGTATGATTAACGGCATAGCTTACGAGAAAAAAAATATCAAACTTCACCAACACGGAGGCACCAATTTTGTCACCTGTCATTTTCGAAAATTGCAGATGCTATAAGAAGACAAATATGTTTGTTTCAAGGAAGATATTTTTTACCTGAAATGCATGTCTAATGAAGAATGAATTCATACGGTTTCAAGTTTGCATATCTTAAGAAAATAGCTTTTAAAAATGTGTAATTTTGCGACAGTTTAAAATAAACTACGTGTTCCTCATTTTTTTCTCTGAAAGAAATGCAAGCAGCGTTTTAAAACTTGACACTTTTTAAGGATATAGTGCGTTCATTAGGTACATAAATAATTGCTGCCGTAGGGCAAATTTAAAATTTAATATATTGCCTCAAATTCTCATATTGGCAAAAGTGTACTCTACTGAAATGTGAATAATAAAAAAACCCATCTTTGATTTTTCTTAAAACCTCGTAAAATAGACAACCGAAGGCCATCATACAGTAATATAAAAAAACATGTTGCATTATTCTGTTTTTAGCGACAATATTTGTGGTACAAATCAGAGCTTTTCGAGAATGTGCTGATCAGTTGAGAAATCTAGAAATCGGAACGGAAAAGCGCCAATGAGCTTCCATCGCGAGTAAACGTGACCGCATTTGGTGAAGAAAGGCCGTTTTAGCGGATAGGAGTAGCTATTTTGAACACGGTATTCTACAGTATCTGAATTCCCTCTTGTACGTAGAGCACTGAGACTTCTAATATGTGGTGCCTCTCCATTACTGACATACAGATGGAGCTGCTGTGACGGCCATGTTTTTGCAACACGTTGGGTAAGAGAATTGAATGCTGAATGAGTTCACAAACAATTCATAACAAATTTTTATCATTTGGGGCACGAAGACTGCCGCATTAGACTGAAGAACACGCTTTAGGGCAAGTTGTCATCCGTCGTCTGCTCTACAAATGAATTGCTGGGCGCCGCATCTCGGATGCAATGCTTTAGATCATATGGTTCAAAAATAGGGACAAAGATTACGCCTCCCGTAGTTTTATCGATAAAAACATTGTGAAATTCATTTTAACGTACTATACTTCAGTTTTGCATTTGCACTGTGGCTACTTGTGCGCAAGTTTCACAATGTTTTTGTCGATAAAACTACGGGAGGCGTAATCTTTGTCCCTATTTTGAACCATACGATCTAAACCATTGCCTCTGAGATGCGGCGCACAACAATTCATTTGTAGCGCAGACGACGGATGACAACTTGCCCTAAAGCGTGTTCTTCAGTCTAATGCGGCAGTCTTCGTGCCCCAAATGATAAAAATTTGTTATGAATTGTTTGTGAACTCATTCAGCATTCAATTCTCTTACCCAACGTGTTGCAAAAACATAGCCGTCACAGCAGCTCTATTTGTGTGTCAGTAATGGAGAGGCACTACATATTAGAAGTCTCAGTGCTCTACGTACAATAGTGAATTCAGATACTGTAGAATACCGTGTTCAAAATAGTTACTCCTATCTGCTAAAACGGTCTTTCTTCACCAAATGCGGTCACGTTTACTCGCGATGGAAGCTCATTGGCGCTTTTCCGTTCCGATTTCTAGATTTCTCAACTTATCAGCGCATTCTCGAAAAGCTCTGATTTGTACCACAAATATTGTCGCTAAAAACAAAATAATGCAACATGTTTTTTATATTACTGTATGATGGCCTTCGGTTGTCTATTTTACGAGGTTTTAAGAAAAATCAAAGATGGGTTTTTAATATTCAAATTTCAGTGGAGTACACTTTTGCCAATATGAGAATTTGAGGCAATATAATAAATTTTAAATTTGCCCTACGGCAGCAATTATTTATGTACCTATTGAACGCACTATATCCTTAAAACATGTCATGTTTGAAAACGCTGCTTTCATTACTTTCGGAAACAAAAAAGGGGGAATACCTAACTTATTTTAAGCTGTCGCAAAATTAGACATCTTTAAAAGCTATTTTTTAAGGTCTGCAAACTTGAAACTGTATGAATTGATTCTTCATTAGACATGCATTTCAGGTCAAAAATATCTTCCTTGAAGCAAAAATATTTGTCTTCTTATAGCATCTGCAATTTTCGAAAATGACAGGTGACAAAATTGTTGCCTCCGTGTTGGTGAAGTTTGATATTTTTTTTCTCGTAAGCTATGCCGTTAATCAAAAAACGAAGTTGACCTTCGGGCTACCTGGTGAGAGGTGCATGAAATATAAAATACTCAATGAAATTTAAAATATCAACTTTTGGACCCGTGTCGATCTCTCGTGGAATCACCCTGCAGCTTCTCTGCCACAGAATTAGTTCGAGAGTATCTTGAGGGAATAAATTTAGCCGCTCTTTTTTGTACTCACTCAACTTGATTGATTGATTGATTGGTTGATTCATTGATTGATATGTGGTGTTTAACGTCTCAAAAACACCGTACAATTGTGAGAGAGGCCGTAGTGGAGGGCTCCAGAGATTTTTACCACCTGGGGTTTCTTAACGTGCACCAAAATCTGAGCGCATGAACCTACAGCATTTCCGCCTCCATCGAAAATTCATCAGCCGCCGTACCCGGTATTCGATCCCATGACCTGCGGGTCAGACCTCGCTCAACTTTATTGATCAGTTCTTTCTGGTAAGGGTCCCATAGTATACTTGCATATTATAATCTAGGTCTTACTATTGCCAAATAGGCTGTTAACTTTACTGGGTCTTCATGCAAGAATCAGCGTGAATAATCAGACAAGCTGTAAATAAAGCAGCACGAAAACCAAAATTCGTGAGTATTGCTCTTAAAAACGATCTAGCTCTCACTGCCCACGACAGCAGGGTTATAGCAATGTTTGATGATGTAGGCGTCGTCCACACAATGAACTCCTACGTCTTGGGTATAGGTGTGCTCTACCGCTCCTTGACTACTTGTTTCCGGCAGGTAAGGGGAAATCCGGGGTAGATAATTTTCGGTAGATCTTACGTGCATCTTCGTAGGAAGTTGACGTCATTTCTTCTTATTACGGTGGAGCGTAGTGAAGCTGTCTCCTGATGCTACGGCCATCTTCAGTGGGGGTGAGCCTGCGGTTTTGTGATGATATATGTGCCTCAGTTAATATACATGTGTATGCTTCACTCATGCGTCTTGAACACGGAACCATAATGCTTATCACGATTACATTCAGTATTCTTGGCGTTGATATCACCATTTTCCAAAATTTTCTACAACGCTGGGCGCATAGCTTACCAAGGATAGCTAAACAATTAAGAGGCTACCACATAAAGCTATCGCCCGTCAGCGGAAGCCAAATAGACAGTGCCTCCCCAGCCGATGCAGAAGGAGAATAGAGGGGAGAGGGCAGTACCACTCACTCATGCACGTTCAGTTAGTATTCCACAAGAGAAGAATCAAAGAGTGTCACTCTCCAATTCAGAATATTCTCGCTTAATGAAGTGCGACACTGCGGTGTGATTATGTAATATCCACACCAAACAGCACTCACTTGATGTCCACTCAATGGACGTGCTGGTAGCTGCTTTTTACAATGCTCTCAGCGTCCCAAGTGCAAAGTTTCTCAGGCACAACATTTGAAACAGGCAATTAGAATCACGATCCACCAGCATAGTGGGGCTCAAGGCCATTTATAAGGGTCGAATTCTGGCATTGATTATAAAGTGCCAAGTGCCATGGTCTTGCACCGCTTATCGCGCAGAAGCATATCACGAGTGATAGTGCCTAACATTAGGTACTAATAGTAAAGCTGTATGGTCATGCTGAAAATAAAACAAAAGAGAAAAGCTACCGCTACATGGAAATACGACTAACGAAGTGAACGGGCTGGCCGCGAAAGCCGAGTTATGTTTCCAAATTAACGAGCTCTATCGCGGGTACATTAGCATTCACCCGGATCTCTGGTAAGTCAAGGAGACTAGCCGCTTGTTGAATTTATGTTGCTCGGCGTTGTGCCTCTTCTGTGAGTGTAGATGGAAGCGAGGTTATCACGCGTGATATTCCCGCAAGGATGCGTCCGTACGCCCGCACGCTACGGAAAACGAGGTGAGCCAACGTTTCCGCGAGCAGACGACACCATAGCGGCGCCCCAGCTTCTCACAATGCTTTGCGGCCAGCATAGGTGGCGCGCAACAATTTCTGTAAAGGTCCATTAGATGCGAAGAAGCTTGTGGCAGAGTTCAATCCAGTCAAAGCCTCCTAAAAAATCAGCCTGGTACATGAGCCGTGAACGTGCTGCCCTACCCTCTGATTTTACCCTCCTCCTTCGGTACGAAGGCCAGCGTCTCTGACAGCCGCCCCCTGCGTATAAAGCAATGCTCTCACAGTTGCCTCCGTGTAGCCTTGATGTCACGTGACAGAACGATACGCTAATGTCACGTGACTGAGCGGTACGGAGGCGAGCGGTCTTACGCGGCGGCTGGTCGCAACGCAAAGCAGAAGACATGGCCTCCGAGATTACATGCTAGCAGAAGGCTCCCAATTGAAAAGAGAGCGACGTTCCAGGCATAGTTTTTCTAGGAGGCGTTGATCCGGTGTACGTGCAGCGTGACCACCCTTACTGCGCATGCACTGACTCTCCCCCCCTCACGTGACTGGCGGGAGGGGGTGGAGCGTGAGCGCTGTCTTTGCTCCACGGGTCCAGACACCACATGACAGCGTCGGCAGGAAACTGCTACGGATTAAACGCGAGCTCGTCATGGCCAAACAAAATGGCAGGGTCGACAAGCTAACCCCACTGTACCCAACGCTGACATCGAAGCCAAGCATCAGCGTCGAGCCAACGCCTCGGCTGCGGACAGACGAAGCGAGTTCAACGCCCGGGCTGAACGCCTCGCTTAATAACTTCAGCGCCCTGTCTTCGACAGGGAAACCAAGTGTAAACTGGTGTAAAACAGTGTAAAGGGTCATAAAGTTACACCATCGCCGAACCTTTCTTGGGTCGTCGCCGGTGTGAGTGGACGCGTCCACTTCGGCTCCGTCTTTTGCGAATGTTTCCGCAGTATTTTTGTCGCTGTGTGGTGCATATTTGAGATCATCCGATCCGTGAAGAAGACATGACTCGGCAGATATTGAGCTTTGAGATGGGCCACTGCTTTTCTGAACCTTATCTCAACTTTTGGGCTGCCGCCGCGTTGGCTAAGCGCTAGGCACATAGTCTGGCATCCCTACGTGGCGGGACGCGCGCGTCCGGCATGGCAGCTACGCAAGTAGAAGGGGAAGTGCCGTCGGCAGAGGAAATTACTGAATATCTAGGATGGCGGATGGCGTCCAACCGAAAATCCAGACATCTGACGAAGCCTGCACCAGGTGATGACGGTTCACAAGGCAAGCTGGCTGAACGAAGGGGCGCAGAAGGACGGTGCAGACGCTTCACAATTAAGCAACGCATTCTGAAGGTGTCACGAATGCCACCGATGCCGGAAGAGCACATCAAGATAGTATTGCAACGACGGTGTGGATTGAATTTGAAGAAAGTGGGTTCTACAACTTTGGACAAGGCAATCGTCGAGGCGGCAGGGCTCACTACTGAGCAGAGTAAAGAAGACGTTATTTGCCCCAACTTCAGAAAAAATATCTTGGTGGCTATTACGTTAGAAAGGAGCAATGCTATGTCAGAATCAGGTCAGTAAGAGTGGAGGACAAACATTTTGAAGTCAGTGCATACGAGACTGCCCCGCACTCTACGTGTAAAGGAGTCATTCGCCATGTGGACATTATGGATGGACCTGCTGCACTTGAGCGGAACATCGTTAATGATCCCAATTCACTGGCTCTGGCCTCAAAAGAATCAAGAATACCGGCTCTGTAATTATTGTGTACGACGGCTTAAGAGTTCCCAAGTTTGTAAGGTCTGGGCCAACTTTAGTCCGTTGTTACTTATACCACAAGCAAGTCAACGTATGCTACGTATGTGGGAAGCTTGGACACTGAGCGGATGTCTGTTCTACGCCTGATTGCCTTGAATGCCGGGGACGTGGTGCTCGGAATCCTGCAGAGAACCATAACTGTGAGCCCTGTTGCAAGCTTTGTGGAGGTCGACACCTGACTGCGGATAAACAATGCAAAGAACGGTACCAGGTTCTCTGCGTCGTGCATGTTCGTTGACAGAAGCGAGGCAGGGTGGAACTAGCAGAGGAATAAGCAGCAGTCGAGGTGGCGCAGCTGGCAAGCGTCTCTCAAGGCTCTGGGGAACGCTCGCGCTTTGAGAGCCGTTCGAAGTCGGGACGATGGTCATCATATGGGAGTCCAGCCTCAAGGAACCGCTCTGCGTCTATTGGCGGAGGTGGCAGTGCAGCTGGAAGGCGGACTACACACATGTCAGCAGAGCCAAGAGCATGTGGGCTGTAATCGGGATAAGGACAGAATTGCACAATTGGAAAATGAAAATCATAGCTCAAAAACAGCCATTTTAAAAGATATAGCTGAATTTAAGAAAAAATTACAGTCCGCCAACAGAACTAGTGAGGGTAGCAAACATGATCGCCTGATTGAAGTACCAAAGTCTGTGGAGGTTCCTAAAGAAAACGTGGTGGACGAGGAGACACCGGCTCCGAAAAAGAGGGCGCTCACGATTGCGCGGGCCCCAGCCAAGGTTAGTTCTGAGCTTGAAGAAATGATGGTGATGTTGCAGGAAAGTGTGAATCAGACAATTATAGGATTGGAGCGGATAAAACAGAAAAAAATATCACGGATGAAAGATTATGTAAAATTGAAGTATATCTTAACGAGATGATGGTTCCTGCTATGAAGCGGGAGTGCTCTCAGCCGCTGGCCCAGCAGGACAAGTTCCTAGTGGAATTAAACTCAACATGAGTAAGCCAAAATACATAGCGAAGATGGCGGCTACATTAATGAGTTCATTTAGTATTTGGCAATGGAATTGATGGAGATTCAATCGTAAGAAGTCGTCTCTGCAGCAGTTTGTTACAACGGGCAATGTGAAACTTGAAGTTATCATGTTGCAGGAAACTCTGACATCCAGCGTAACCTTAATCGGTTTCAAAGCGGGGGTTACAGATAATGAAAAGGGCACAGGGATCGCAACACTCATCAGCAGAAGGTTGGCGTATGTTAGGCATGATCTTCACATGGAGGATTCCAGGATTAAATATATTATGATCGAGGCGATTTTAGGTCGGTAAGGAACAAGTCAGAAGGGCGTTTACCTGCCTAGCTTGTACAGCAGCCCTTGCGACAAGAAACAGAGTTTCAAAGCTCTCTTGAGCCAGGCAGCCAATCTCGCTTAGGATGCACCGTTGCTCATTAGAGGGGACTTTATTTCACCCTATCATGCGTGGAAGTATGTCTATAGCACAACCAAAGGTGAGAGATGACTATGGCAACAGGCCCTAGACTTAAATTTATCTCTCATTGCAGACACTTCGTATCCCACTCGTTACAACACGTCGGCATGTAGAGACTCGACATCAGATCTTACTACTGTTCGTGGGGTGGCGGATTCGTCCTGGTAAAATCCAAATACAGATTTAGACAGCGATCGTTGCATACTTATGATCACTTAAGAGGTGGCTCCTAAAAAGGAGCGAACATTAAAGCTTGTTGACTGGGATGTTTTTAGGAAATGGAGTGAACAGAGAAACGAAGATCAGGTGAATTAATTGACCTTGGAACAGTGGACTAGTCTCCTCAAGAGTGGCGTTGAGGCAACCACTAAGAAACTTAAAACAGCTATGGATACAAATCAATTGGATAGCCGTCTGGCACACTTGTTGGAAGCGATGCAGCCACTGTTGGCGAGATAGAAGGGTCAGTGGTTGAACAGAAGGCTTATATAAATAAAGAATTCGAAGACCACTGTCGGGTATTGCTCAAGCAGCAATGAGATGAAGTGTGCAATTCTGTGGATGATGGTATTAAAGAAAAAAAGGGGGGGGGTGCCTGGAATTTACTCAGACATTTACTGGATGAGACCAATTCTAAGTCTAATCAGAGGACGGTGATAGGTAAGCTGGTCCATGAGGCGTGCCGAAACTCATCAGAGGAAGAGGTGATGAGGAATTTGGCTGAGAGATACCTTCTACTGCAAACCTGCCAGAATACATCTGACGTCTGTTTTGAATATAGTGGAGATGAGAATATATTTATGGATAAGTAATTTACTGAAAGTGATATAAGAATGGCATTGCAGGATCTTAATAGCCGGTTGGCGTCAGGGCCGAATGGCATTTCTAATCAAATGTTAAGAAATTTAGACAAGGGGTCTATTGAGTTCCTTATGCGGGAAATAAATAGCTGATGGAAGGAAGGATCTTTCCCAGAAGAATGAAAACTTGTGACTACTGTTCTCATACCAAAACCTGGCAATAGTGCAGGGCTGGAAAGTATCATACCAATTTCGCTAACATTGTGTTTGGGGAAAGTCGCTGAGCATGTTATTTTAAATAGACTAACGTGTTACCTTGAGAACAATAGGGTCTTTTCGCACTCGATGATAGGTTTTCGTCCCGGCCTGTCGACTCAAGAAGCCATGCTTAGAATTAAGCATCACCTACTTGATCGGCGGACAAGGGATACTAAGGTACTACTTGGATTTGACGTGGCAAAAGCTTTCGACAATCTCCAAAACTCCTTCATTCTACAGGTGCTGTCAGACTTGAATCTGGGGCAATGGTTTTTCTCTTTGTTAAGGCTTTCCTTGAGGCTAGAAGAACATGTCTCAGGTTGGGATAAATCAAGTCTTCAGTCTTCAAATTGGGTTGTCGTGATACACCACAAGGATCCGTATTCTCGCCAGTGTAGTTCAATCTGGCGATGTCAAAGCTAGCTAACGTACTGGAGAGTGTCGAGGGTATTGGCTATACTACATACGCGGACGCCGCCACAGTCGGTGGTAGTGACGGAGAGCTTGAGGCTAGGCTGCAGGAGGTTGTAACGCTTACGGAAACCTGTTTGGCTCGTTTGTAACTCAAGTGCTCCTCAGAAAAGTCAGAGTTAATATTCAAATCCAGGAAGTCAAATCGTAGGCCGAAAAAGTGGGTCCCGGAAGTTGAAACTTGCATCACAGTCCGTACTAGCAATGGGTCATTGGTACCAAAAATTGATGCTATAAGGCACCTTGGTTTTGTAATTGAAGCAAATGGATCGAATAAATAACTATACAGCGTATTACCAAGAAGACACAGGAGGCCGTAAGACTTATTCGAAGGAAATCTAACAGACAAAGAGGATTAGAAGAAGGTGCAATGCACTTGGTTCACGCATTTATTTTGTGCCGTTTTTATACGTAGCTACTATGCTTAATTGGAAAAGGGGGAGAAAGACAAATTGGAAGCTTTAACTAGAAACACCGTTAAGGCGGCGCTCGGTTCACCTGTGAGTACGTCAAACTATATGTTGTGGCTGGGTTTGCATAATACTTTTGGTGAAATTGCCGAGGATCAGCGTATAGCACAGAGAGAGTGGCTGCTGGGTACGCCAGCTGGTAGGTATATCTCACAGTCAATGGGAGAATCAGTGGGGACTCGTGATGGTGAGTGCCTCTACGAGTTAACCGTGAACATCAGTGCTAATATTCTTACGGAAGAGAAGAGACGCCGTATCTACGAGGCTGTGGATGAAATATATTTCATACCAGCAGCAGCGGCGTGACCGGTAGACCAGACACCGAGCGGAGACCACTCTTCGTCCTCTTCGTCTGGCCCACACGCACATCGTCCCACAAAATCTCAGCATGCATGTAGCATAATCCCCGGCGGCAGAAGCGCTGTCTCAGGTGCATGTAGATGTCCACGTCAGCGGGAGAGTGGTAAGGCTTCAAGCTTGCCACATGCACGATATCGGTGGTCTGTGGGGCAGTTGAAGGCAATGAGGTAGCAGGGGGAATTTCGTATGTCACAGGAGTAACCTCACGAAGGACTCGATATGGACCTGTGTAGCGTGAAAGAAGTTTTTCTGACAAGCCGACTTGACGGGTCGGGGACCACAGCAGCACCAATGAACCGAGTAAGAAGTGTACATCACGGTACCGTTGATCGTACAAACACCGCTGGTTCTCTTGAGAGGCCAGAAAGCGAGTGCGGGTGATTTCGCGTGCGTGGGCAGCCCGAGTGTTAGCGTCAAGGGCATATTCGCTGGTCGGTGTCACGGTAGACGGAATGACTGTATCTAAGGGTAATGTAGGTTCTCGTCCAAACAAATGAAAAAACGGGGAGTAAGCGCCAGTATCATGGCGAGAAGAATTATATACAGATGTCACGTACGGCAAAGCAAGGTCCCAGTCAGAGTGGTTGGAAGGAACATATTTCACAAGCATGTTTGTAAGTGTTCGATTCAGACGCTCCGTGAGTCCATTTGTCTGCAGGTGGTACGACGTGGTGAGCTTGTGCCTCATTTCACATGACTGAAGCGTATCGGCTGATACCTTTGATAGAAAGGTGCAGCCACGGTCTGTAAGCAGCTGGCATGGAGCTTTATGTTCCAAGATCACGTCCTGCAGGAGGAAGTCGGCGAACTTTGGCGCAGCTTGTTGTAAGTGCTCGTGTGATGGCGTAGCGCATGGCGTATTCTGTGGCCACAGCTATCCACCTGTTGCCAGAATAAGACAAGGAAAAGGGGCTAATGAGGTCTCAGCTAACGCGGAAGAAAGGTTCTGACAAAATGTCAAACAGTTGACGGTGTCTAGCGCGAAGCGTCGATGGTGTTTTGCGGCACTGACATTTATCACAAGCCGCAACGTATCTTCTGACTGAGCGCGAAAGCCCTGGTCCAAAAGAAGCGTCGGCGAATTCGGTCAGTAAGTGCGTGACACAACAAGGTGACGTGCAGTTGGAAGGTCATGGAGTTCCTAGAGAACTGCCGAGCGAAGGTGTTTTGGAATTACGAGCAGCTGGGCTGGTCCATCTGGGTAGAAGTTCTGGTGGTATATGACACCTACGTGGAAGACGAACGAGGGAATGGGACCTGTCGGAAAATGGTGATTAGAGATGTTCGATTAAACACTGCAAAGATGCACCACGGCGTTGCTCGTCGCTGATGCGGGTCAGTTGCGAAACGGAGAAGACGCAAGTATCTGTGTTGGTGTCTGGGATGGTGCTCAATTCATCGACGGGGTAGCGGGAGAGGCAGTCTGTGCCCTGATGTAGGCGCCCTGACTAGTACGTGACTATATAGGTATATTCTTTCAGTTGCAGAGCCCAGCGCCCAAGCTGGCCAGTAGGATCCTTCAGTGACGAAAGCCAACATAGCGCATGGTGGTCCATTATTACAGAGAAATTCGTGCCAAATAAATATGGCCAGAACTTCGTGACTACCCAAACAAGAGCAAGACATTTACGCTCTGTTATTGAATAGTTGCGCTCGGCAGCTGTGAGAAGGCGGCTAGCGTAGGCAATAACTCGGTCGTGTCCCTACTGGCGTTGGGCAAGAACGGCTCCGATTCCGTGACCACTCGCATCGCTTCGGACTTCTGTCGGAGCGGACGGGTCAAAGTGGGGCAATATAGGAGTCGTGAGAAGGGTGATGAGGTGAGAAAAAGCGGTAGCTTGATCGGAACCTCATGTAAAATTCACGTCTATTTTCAGAAGGTTGGTGAGTGGTGGAGCGATCGTTACAAAATCTTTCACGAACCTTCTAAACTAGGAACAAAGTCCCACAAAGCTCCGGACATTCTTGACAGACTGCGGTATAGGGAAGCTCGTGACGCCACGAATTTTCTCCGGGTCAGGCTGCACACCTAATGCGTCAACAAGGTGGCCCAACACCGTAATCTAGCTGCTGGCGGCTGAAGTCACATTTCGACAAGTTTAGTTGAAGGCCGGCAGTGCGGAAGATGTCGAGAACCGCTGACAAACGCTGGATGTGTGTCTCAAGTGTAGGCGAATATACAAGGACATCATCCAGGTAGAACAGGCCTGTTGACCACTTGAACCCTTGTAATAGCGAGTCTATCATACGCTCAAACGTGGCTGGGGCGTTGCATAGCCCAAACGGCATCACCTTGAATTGATATATACCATCGGAAGTTACAAACGCAGTCTTTTCTTGGTCTTTATCGTCCACCGCAATCTGCCAATAGCCAGAACGTAGGTCAATTGAAGAAAAGTATCACGCGCCGAGAAGGCAATCGAGGGCGTCATCGATTCGGGGCAAAAAATAAGCGTCATTTTTCGTATTCGATTAGGATGGCGGTAATCAACGCAGAAGCGCCACGTGTGATCTTTCTTTTTAACGAGCAAAACAGGAGATACCCAAGGGCTCGAGGAGGGTTAAATAATTCCTTTGGCTAGCATATTGTTGACTTTTCCTTTAATTACCTTACGCTCTGTGGCCGACACCTGGTATGGTCGGCGGTGAATCGGAGGAAAATCAGATGTAATAATGAATAGCTTCGCTATAGAAGTCTGACCGTGTATACTGCTGTCGATGTCAAATATGTCGCGGTAGGAAACCAGAAGGCGGAATAGGGTGTCGGATTGCTCAGGTTTGCGTTTCGGCCTGATAATGGGGTGCAAGGCTTCATTGAGGGATGTGGCAGCCTGCGGGCGACATGGAAGATCGGAGAGTGCGTCTGCCGCAAAAGCGGTGACGTGGGCGTCTATTAAGGGTCGAAGCATGGCGACTGAAATTCCGTGTGATAGTACTTGCTGCGTGAAACCGAAATTGATAATGGACAGACATGTTCGTTTAGAGGCCATGGTTACGATGGAGTGTGGCACAGTGATGTGGCGTTCCAGAAGAATATCAGGAATAGGCGTGACGACATAATCGCCGTCACTAACGTGTGAACTTGTTGCCAATTCAATGAGTTTGAGGGCTTTTGGCGCTATCCGACTGAAGTCTGTGGTACAGAGGCTTTTCGGCAGCTCGGGGCGAGAATCTGAAAGAACAAGTTCTAAACAGAGAGTGCCGGTGGAACAGTCGATCAGGGTAGAATATGCGTCGATAAGAAGTCCATTCCGAAGATGAGGTCACGAGGGCAATTGTCGAGCATGGTAATTAAAACAGGAGCATGGTGGCTGGCAAGGCTAATACGAGCGGTACACTTTCCAATGACGGCACGGTTCCACCAAGGCTGGCTTGTGTTGCAGCAGCCGTGAGTACTCTTTTGAGGTGGCGACAGAGACGAGCACTCATTATAGACACCTGAGCTCCAGTGTAAACAAAAGCCGTCAAAGAAAGACCGTCCACATGCACTTCCAGCAAGTTCTTATTAGTAGGGAGCGTCAACGGAGAATTAGGGTCAGTCGCACTTGATGCAGTACTACTTCCACGAGCTGCATAATCTAGTTTTCTATCCGGAAAAATCCAAAGTTAGTCAGCGAAGGATAGCGGCGGGGTTGGGGCGACGGACAACGGCGGCGTTGCGTTGACGGAAAACGTGTGGTAGAGTAGCTGTTAGGTGCGTCGAATCAGGATACTCACGGTTTGGCAATACCGACGGGGGTCTGCGTATGGCCGAGAAAAAGAAGAAAATTGGCTCCAACGGAGGGGCGTCCAAGTGCTGCGGCAGTAGCGGGAGACATGGCCAATTCAGTGACAGCGAAAGAAGATTGGCTTGTCGTCTCCTGTTTTCCATTCCATGGGATAGAGGGATATGGGCAGAAAGTATGCATCATGCCGTGGTGCATTTATTGGCATTGGTCTGTAGTCTGGTTGGGAGATGTAGCAGGCGACCGGAAAACCAAGATTAGCATATTTTTTTGCCGCACGACTGCCTGAATGACTGACACCTGCCGGAGGTGTTTGCACAGTGCCCTGGTCGAGTGGAAGTGGATGAAACGGCGCCGGACGGGCCACCTCAAGCTCCCGCCGAACGATGCGTGTAACGTTCTCGTGCAAGGGTGGTGCGGCACCGAGATCGGTACAGGTTGACGTGACAGCCGTGTCAGGGAGCCGTGAAAATTGAGGCCGAACTTGGCGGTTTTTGGCCATTTCGAAGCGGTGGCATTCCTTAATTATGAGATCGACGGTCGTGACGTTGTTTTACACTGAGCAAGTTGAAAGCGCCGTCCACCATGCCCTTGAATATGTGGCCCACCTTGTCGCTCTCGGTCATTTGCTCAGTCCACTTTGCGGCCCAAAGCGAGCACGACCTGTATGTACGAGACATACGACTCGGTTGATGACTGTACATGGGTGGCAAGTTCTTGTCGTGTGGCCATTTGTCGACCAGGCGGGTACTCAAAGATGTCGCGTAGTCGTTCCTTGAAGATGTCCCAGCTGGTGAGCTCTGCCTCATGAGCGTCGAACCATACACGCGGGGTGCCATCCAAGTAAAAGATTACGTTGGCGAGCATCATAGTAGGGTCCCATCGGTGAGACAGGTTAACGCACTCGTACATGCGGAGCCAGTAGTCGACGTCAAGACCACGCTGGGCGGAGAACGTACCGGGATCACGGGGTGAGACATCGCAAGGTACGTAGTAGCTGGCGCTCCAGCTGAAGGCGGTGACGGGTTGTTCTCATTGGAAGCCAAGGCCGGAGGTTGGACGGTGCGGCCACTGCAAAGCTTGATGGTGAGGACGGGGAACGTTCCACCTCCACCAAATATGTTACGGAAGAGAAGAGACGTAGTATTGACGAGGCTGTGGATGAAATATATTTCAAACCAGTAGCAGTGGCGTGACCGGTAGACCAGACACCGAGCGGAGACCATTCTTCGTCATGTTCGTCAGGCACACACGCGCATCGTCCCACAAAATGTCAACATGCATGTAGCAATATCATGGTTCGTCCATTTTCGTGAAATGTGCACCTTTGCTTAATGTAGGGAGGCGAATGGTGAGAGCTAGGGCTTTGTTGCGTGAGGCAAAGGATCAGGACGAAGAGTCTGCGTTTGTTGACGCAGCATGGATTAACGGGAAAGATGCTTACTTGGTGGTGGTGGTATATGGGAAAGGGAGCGTTCGAAATGCAGCTTTTGTTCATACTAAAGATCCGAGAGTCACTGAGCAGATGTCTATTGCCCTAGAACTCATTGATTCGGAAAGAGTTTTAGTATTAAGTGGCTCTCGCTCTGCAATTAAAGCCTTCTCAAGGGGAGTTATTAGCGAACCGGCTTACAGACTGCTGCTGGGTAAGGACATCATTCCGCATACCATAACTTGGCTTCCGGCGCACATGGGGTCAGTGGAGGGAGCCCCACGTAACCTCAACGAGCTGGCGCACAGGGAGGCACGAGGATTAGTGTGCCGTGCAATCCCTGAGGCGGCTGAAACTCCCGCTCCGAAGTTTAGGAAGCAGCTGTTGACGTACAACAATATAACCAAACATTATAACTTAGAGTGCAGGGAATTCCCCTTGCCACATTCTAAACTTACCGGCCACGGGCGGTTGCAATAAAACCTGTGAAGACGTGGACGTACCCCAACCCGGTCGACATGAATATATTAACCCGAACTGTGGGGTTTCGATTTATTGTAGTAA
The DNA here is from genome assembly GCF_013339725.1 of Rhipicephalus microplus. Taxonomy (NCBI): domain Eukaryota; kingdom Metazoa; phylum Arthropoda; class Arachnida; order Ixodida; family Ixodidae; genus Rhipicephalus; species Rhipicephalus microplus. Next base: position 29,823,273 of record NC_051173.1, on the reverse strand, counting down.
GTGTGGGGGCTCGCCCAATTTTGAACACATGCCCTGGCGCTGTTCCGCAATGGCCGGTTCGGTTCGGTTCTGACTGTCACGGTGGATAGACGTGTTTTTTGAGCACTCCCGATCGACTGCGCAGATAAGTTGCGTTGCATGTTTTGAGCTTCTCTTTATAATTATAAGGCAGCAGTTAAACTCCCTGTAGCACTTATTTTATTGTACGACTTTTTCGGGGGTCAGTCACCAGGTATTTATTAGTTTGTGCGTGTGTGCGTGTTCAACTTTTTGTTTTTTGTTGTTTTTTATTTTGCCACTTCATGGAGGAGGTTCACGTACATCGAACACGTGAATTTTTGTAGTAGAGCTTAGACTTTCTCTTTTTCGTGCGCAGGGCTCGAGTTTTGTGATTATCGAGTGGGACAAGACATAGGGACAATTGGTGTCGGAAAGACATGGATAAAAAGACTGCAAAGTCTGCATGATGTGGGGTGGGTTTGAAAGTGGACCCAAATGTAGAAGCGGAAGAAGAGGCTGAGGCGAAGTGTAGGCAATGTGAGGTTGAGGAAAAAATGGAGAAAATGATGTTTGCCCAGAGTGACTTGCTGATGAGAATCACCGAGCTCGAGACTGCGTTGGCGACAGAGCAAGAGAAAACGAGGGCTATGGGAGAAAGACTGAAGTCCGCTGAGGAAGCAGTAGCCAAGTTGAACAGAGGAGCGGCCTACAGAGAGAACAATAGGGAAACGGCAACCAGAATGGCAGAATATAACGAGTAAGCAAGTTTGGAAAAAACAGGTTCAGCCGGTTCATTTGTCGCAAGGCCCAGCTTCAGCAAAGTAGTCGTGGGGCAGGGAGGGGACAAGGCAGCCGGCGTCACAGGTGCAAGTAACCGCCAGATTCCGGGCGCTCCAGCTGGAAAGTCACAGCATTTGATAATCGCCGAGGACTCGAATTTAAATCGATGCACAGAAGTCATCAAAGAGAGGGTAAGAGGGTTGCCGTAGACACGTTCTCAGGACGCAAGCTGGAAGCAGTCATGAGGCAAGCGTGTGCAAAACTAAAAACTACAGCTGATAGACGAAACCTCGTGATAATTTCAGGGGGTTTAAATGATGTCTTAAATGAAGATAAAGCAGGACTAGCAACCACGCTGGCGAAAGGCGTCGATGACATGCGCGGCACTTCTCCTCAGGTACAGGTAATGATATGCACGATACCGGAGGTACCGGTGCGTGATAGCAACCTGCAAAGAGCGGTTGTCAACCCAAACCAAGAGATATGGCGGATGAGTCGAGAGAAAGGCTTTGAGGTGGTGGAAATAAACAGAGAGGTGCATAGGTGGGGTGGCTTTCAACAGGACAGAATTCACTTCGACGGGCGGCTAGGTAATGAGGTGGGTTGGCGACTTGTAGGACGCGCAGTAGCTTTTTGGGAGAGCAAGCGGGCCCTTCGGGATGCAGAACAGCTAGTAACGAGGAAAACAACCAGGAAGACTCTTTGACAGGTAGTATGGACAGATACGATGCCAAAGGTGCACCAGTATCTAAGATAGGTGGAGTCCGGGGCAGAAATAGAAGTAGCCACGAGCGCCGAGCCAATTCAGACATAGGGTATATTAACATGCAGGGTGGTAGGAACGGGCTGAAGTAGGAAAAAATAGAAGTACAGCTAAGGGAGGAGAGGCCCATGGTATACGGTTTTGGTAGAAACAGATCTCAGGGACATGAAACAACCTCCTAACGATTCGGACTACGCGTGGGAATATTGTAATAGAACAGAAGGTAGCAGAAAGGTGGGTGGTATTGGTGCATACATTCATAAAAGTACGGAGTGGCAAAGGGTCAAGCAGGTGTGCAAGGAACACTTATGACTAAAAGGAAAAGTGGAAGGGCAAATGACACTCCTTGGTTTTGTGTACTTGTGGACGGGAGCAAAGGCAAGAGAGGAAAGCCAGGCAATGGTAGAGTGTATATCAAATGACATTCAGGAGTTAGAAGGAGAGTGCGAGATAATTATACAAGGAGATATGAATGCACACATAGATATAAATGGGTATACCGACCCGACAGGCAAATTGATCATGGATATGTGTGAAAGGCTTGATTTGATCATTTGTAACAGTGCCGAGAAGTTTGAAGGGCAAATAACATGGGAGACAGGAAGGCTGCAGTCTACGATAGATTACGCATGGATGTCACATAGGACGTATGATGAGCTCAGGGGACTGCACATAGATAAAGGTGGCTCCAGAAGTCTGGGTAGTGATCACAAACGTATCAAGCTAAGTTTTGGAAGAGCAGTGAAAGAGGGAAGAAGACAAGATGAGCAACTTCCGCCAAACTTTTATTCAGAAAGGCAAATTAAAATAGCCACTATACCAATTGAGAAAGTAATCACTGAGGTTAATAAAACGGTGTGGACATACACGATTCAAATTAGACTGTTTGAGCTAGAGCTTGCTAACGCACGTTATGAGTCGCCGCGGAAAAGAAGACACAAACCCAAAAGTTGGTGGGACGAGGAAGTTAAGAGAGCCATAGCAAAACGTCAGGAAGCCTCTAGGGAACACAGACATGCTAAGCAGCCGGGCTAACCGACAGATGATGTTGAAAGAAAATGGAAAATCTTTATAAGCTGTAGAAGGGATGCATGTCTTCTGATCAATGAAAACATTAGAAGAAAGGGAGCTCACTGGCTGGCAGAAGTACATACGAAAGATAGAAAGGCAGTGGCGAAATTTTGGAACCATCTAAACCTTCTTCTTACAAAGCAGAACAGATGGCCATTGCACTAGCACTCCTTGATCCACAAAGGACTGATATTTATACGGACTCTAAATCCGCTGCTAGGGCCTTCGCTTCTGGTTCCGTTTGCAAGGAAGTTTTGAGAATTCTCGCTCACAAGGAACTCACCCACCACACAATTATTTGGTTCCCTGCTCACCTTGGCTTAAGGGTTGGAGGCCTTCCCAATGTCAACGAGCTAGCCCACTCCAAGGCGCGAGGCTTCACTTACCGCGCCGGGACTTGTGCTTCTCAGACAGAGGAGTCAGCCCCCAGCAGCCTTCATTTTAGGGACATTTTGACTACCTTCAACGAGATCACGAAGCATTATCAATTAGACCGTAGGTCATTTCCATTGCCACACGAAAAGTTGTCTAGGCCACAGGCAATCTCTCTTCGCATGCTTCAGACGGGAACATACCTTAGCCTCGTAACCTATAGCCATTACTTCGATATTTTAGAACTTTGTCCAGACTGCCAGAATCGCAGTGATTTTAACCACATGCTCTGCAGGTGCCCCTCTTTACAAAGAAAAAATGAAGAATTTTTCGAGAACTCCTTTCATTTAATGCTCAGGAGTCCGGTTCTCATACAACAACTCAAGGCTGCCCAGAAGGCCCATGATGCGGCGGTAAGGCTGGGCCTCCCCGTCCCAACGTGGGAGCGGCCCGCGATTCTACCCCTATAAAACGGGGGTGGAATCCTTCAGGACCCCAATAAAAGTTTTTCATCCATATATTCATCCATCCATCTAAACTCCCTAAGAAATGAGACGAGCCTAGAGCAGAAGTTTACAACTACAGCTCAAGGCGCTAGGATAGAAGGGGATGAAGCTATTGAATATATAAGAACAAGGGTGACAGAAAAATTTCAACAAAAAAGTGCTTTATACACCACAATAGACAAGGATAAATCAAGTGGCACAATGGCTCCATTTTCACAACGAGAGTGGGAAAGGGCTGAGAAAAGGGTTCCTAGTAGTACATATACAGGCCCAGATGTCATTCCAATTATGCTGATAAAGGCATTAGGTCCGAAGTCTAAACAGGCTTTGAGAGAGGCAGTGAGCAAAATAAGAATCGATGGAGAAGTTCCCGATGGATGGAAACTTAGCAGGATGAGCATGATCTATAAAGGAAAGGGGGACAAAGCTGAAAAAACAACTACCGTCCTATAACAGTAACATCAGTGGTCTACAGGCTGGCGATGCAGATTACAAAGGAAAGACTGCAGGCATGAATAGAGGATAAGGGAGTGATGGGGGAACTGCAGAATGGGTTTCGGAAACACAGGAGGTTGGAAGACAATGTGTTCTCACTGGCGCAGTGCATTGAAATAGCAGAAAAGGAACACAGGCCACTGTGGCTAGCATTTTGGATATCAAGGGAGCGTACGATAGCGTGGTTCAAGAGGAATTGTGGGGAATACTGGACACACTAGGCGTGGAAAATGTAGTCACTAATCTTTTAAAGGATATCTATAAAGGTAACAAGGTAATTATAAAGTGGGAAAAACAGGTATCTGAGCCTGCGCAGGTAAAACCGGGGCTTAGGCAGGGGTGTCCTCCGTCACTTTATTATTCGTGATGCACTTACAAGGATTAGAGGCCAAATTAGAGGGAAGTGAACTGGGCTTCAACCTCTCTTTCGTCAAACAAGAAAAACTCATTGAACAGGCACTACCAGCATTGATGTACGCAGATGATATAGTGCTAATGGCCGACAACAAGGAAGATTTGCAGAGATTGGTGGACATCTGCGGTAATGAGGGAGATAGGTTAGATTTCAGATTCAGTAAGGAAAAATCAGCAGTCATGATTTTCAATGACAATAAAGGTAGTGAGCTTAGAATACAGGAGGTCACGCTAGGGATAACAGATAAATACAAATATCTTGGCGTATGGATAAGCAAAGGGGCCGAGTACCTAAGGGAACACGAAATATACGTGACGACTAAAGGTAACAGGAATGCAGTGGTAATGAAAAGCGGGGCACTGTGAAATTACAATAGGTGTGATGTTGTGAGAGGAATATGTGAAGGGGTCTTGGTTCCTGGTCTGACGTTCGGCAATGCGGTCTTGCGCATGAGATCAGAAGTTCAAGCAAGATTAGCAATTAAGCAACGTGGAATAGGTAGGCTTGCCTTAGGAGCTCACGGGAATACACCAAATCAGGGAGTACAAGGTGATATGGGATGGACATCATTTGAGGGCAGGGCAGCTGGCAGCAAGGTAAAATTTGAGAAGCGATTGAGAAAAATGGGGGAGGAGCGTTGGGCTAGGATGGTATTCAGCTACTTGTGCATGAAGAATGTCGATACAAAATGGAGGAAGCGAACCAGAAAATTGACTGGTAAATACTTAGAAAACAGCAGGTGGCCAAACCAAAAAGAATCATCGGTTAAGAAGAAGGTAAAGGAAGCTGAGACCGATATGTGGAGAATTGGCATGATTAAGAAGTCCGCACTAGAGATCTATCGAACTTTAAAGCAGGGAATCACCAAGGAAAGGATCTGTGATAATACTCGGGGTAGTTCTCTGCTGTTGGAGGCCAGGACGGGAGTATTGCGAACCAAAACATATCGGGCCAAATACGAAGGAACAGACACGGCATGCAGTGCGTGTGGAGAGGAAGAAAAACTGCCGAACTCTTGCTAATGTTCTGTAAAGGACTTCACCCTATAGTTCAGGATCATGGCGCAGAGTTTTTCAAAGCACTGGGATTTAGGGACAGGGAGGGCAAAATAGACTTTAGGCGGGTAGAATTAACTAGAAGGAGGTTATCTGATTGGTGGCTAAGGTCAAGGCACGAGTGAAAATTAAACCCTTCACTGCAAAGTACGAATCCTCAACCTCATTAATTAAGGGAAAAATAAATGTAGTTTTTGGTTCATTGAGTATTACGGCTTGGTGGCGCTAGCCACCGCCCAATCCAAAGGGTACAGCAATATTCATCCATCCATCCGGTGTGGCTTCTCACGGTGAAAAGTGGTGGCAGCAAATGCTGCACAGTGGCGTGCTGGCGGATCAACTTAGGGCTGTTCAGAGGGCGTTTGTAAATCATGACATTCATGACATACATATCACGATTTTCATGTTATGGCTAGTCAAATATGTTCCTCTCGCAGTCCTGTTATGCCATACCAAGTTTCCTATCCACACCATTATCGAAACGATGAGGAGAGCTAAAAGTCGCAGGCGAATAGATAGATACATAGATACGCTCAAAGTCGCCGAAGTACGCTAAGAAATATTTCGCATTTAAAACAGACGTGGGATGCCAAGTGCCGGCAGGGACTACGTGCAGATGATCCAGCAGCCATCCAAGCCACGCTGAATCGCAAACGGGGATGCAAGTGCTGGTGGCGGGTGGATCCTGAAAACTACGCCGCCGAGTCAGCTTGCGATGTGAGACGCTTGCAGCAACGCCACTCCAAACAAGCGGAATTGCTTGCGCGCACAACAGCGTCAACGTGATAACTAAGGGCGCCCATTCGCCGGGAGTTTTTCCAGTGGCACTTTGACTTCACCAGCGACGTCGGTGACTGCTGGTGGTTCGAGAACAGCCACTGCGATTAACGCATTGCGAAACACATTTACCCGTTGAATACACTCCTTGATGTCCATGATAATGCAAAGCAGAATGTGAGGCATGTTAAAAAACCAGCACATCCACGGAGTGAATGATGATAAGTGAGGCGAAGTGTCCGTCACCCCATCCGTGCTTCCGTCCGTCCGCGCGACCATCTGTGCGTCCATCCATGCGTCCGTCCGTCTGTTCGTGCGCCCATTCGTCAGCACGTCCACGCGTCTGTCCATCTGTCAGGCTGTCTTCTAGTCTGTCTGTCCGTCCATCCATCTAGTGAACACTGCAAGTAATGCTATCTCGCGTTCCGGTAGCTACGTAAGACAACAAAAAAGGATGGACAGACCCACGCCTTAAAGGGGCCCAGCAACACTTTTTGAGCATGGTCAGAAAACGCTGCCAATCAGAAGCAGAGGCTCCTGACAACACGCCAGCCAAATGTTGTAGCGCAACACACGGCCAGGAATTGACAATAAATCATCAAATTCAGCTAAAATTGCTTTCTTTTCTCTCAACACATAACGGAGTAAGCCCAAAAATCAATCGTAGTAAGCTCATCTATCAGACATTGGCTGATTTGAACATGCCGCGCTAGGTCGTTACAGAGATCACCACGGGAGGCCACTACTTGTCGAAGCGTGCGCACGCGATCACTCTGAAAACCCACGCATTCAAGGACAAAAAAAAGGAAAAAAGTGCTCAAGGTCAGGAGGTCTGCGTGAAATTTTTTTTTCCCCTTCCCATTCCTCCCTGCTTAGCTTCAAGCGCTTTCGTCAGGACGAGAGAAAACAAAATGCGATTGCAGCGCGTGGCAAATCTTCGTAACTCAGGCTCGTACTGGACAGATTCTCAAAATTTTTTGCGGCGTTGATTTTTTGAGGCAATACGCTTTTCCGGTGACTTAATTTCATGGTTACTCAAAAAAGTGTTTCAGGGCCCCTTTAAAGAGCTTCGCCCCTAAAATGACACTGTGGTAAACCCAAGCCAACTCTGTGTCTAACCTCCCTAAAAAGCACGAACATGTAACCGATAATTGTGAAAGGCTTCAGCGCAGCGTCTGCTTTGACCCACTGGTGTAAACACCGAGGCCGCACGTTTCAGCTTTCACCTGTTAATAGGCGAATGCTGAAAGCTGACCCACGGACTGCTAAACGGAGTGCTGAGTGAAAGCGGACCTACACAGTGCTTGGGGAACGGCTTTTTTAAATGTGAAGCATTTCTTAGCGATCTTTGGCGACTTTGAGCATCTCTATTTATGAATCTATCTAGCTGCTTACCACTTTTAGCTTTCCTGGCCGTGTCGATAATGGTATCGATACCAAAGTTCGTAGGGCGTAACATTGCTGTATGATGAGCATAACTAACTAGTCATAACATGAAAAACATGACATGTTTGTCATGATTTGATTTCGCAGTCATGCTGCGGTGGTTTCGTTCACATGACATGTTGCAAAACTGGTATGGTATGACATGACTGCATGGCGAACACAAAAGACAGACCATAACATGAAAATCATGACATGTGTGTTATGTAACAACATGACTAGATTCCACACTCATGATACGCTCGTGGCCGTTTCGCTACCTTCACCTATACCAAATCTGATATTACCTCACGTGAATAGATGACGATGGTATGTGACTGGTGCAAACATTATAATCATGAGATGCGTGTCATTTAATAACATGACTACATGCCACGCTCATGATGCACTCACGGCTGTTTCGCTAGCTTCACGTATACCAAGTTTGGTATTACGGGATGTGAATGGATGATGAAGGTACGTGACTGGTGCAAAAAGGATAGTTATGAGATGCGTGTCATGTAAAAAAATGGCAGCATATTCACGGAGTGAATGATGGAGAGTGGGGCGAAGAATTCGTCCGTCCATTCGTTCTTGCTTCCGTCCGTCCATGCGTCCGTCTGTGTGACCGTCCATGCGTCCATCAGCCCGTCCGTGCGTGCGTGTGTTCGTGCATCCGTCCCTGCGATCGTCCATGCAGGCGCCCCTGCGTCCGTTCATGCGTCCATCCATGCATCTGTCTATGGGTCCGTTCGTCCATCTATTCAACACTCCAAGTACCACCATCTCGCATCTTTTCATCATATATTCCCCATATAGAAGCACCGCCATCCAGTGGACATTCCAAGGACTAAACGAGAGGTAGCACACGCACACTTTCTTATGGCTTGCGCTTCGGGTCCACTTCCCACCTTTAACCACCTCGAGTTCATGGTATATACTAGTTCACTATATTCATGGCCCTGCGGCCGAACGCTCGCTAAACCTTTCGAAAACCAAGGAGGTTACGCCCAGCGAGTATGACGTAGCAAACTTTTTCAGTCAGATAGTGCTCAATGTACATGCCAATGGCTGCTAATGGGAAATGAGAGGCGGAGAATTCGGTTTTTATTTTCTTACGGCTTGCGCTTCGTATCTACTTCCCATTTTTAACCACCTCGAGTTCATTCATGGTATATACAAGTTCATTGTATTCATGGCACTGCGGCTCAACGCTCGCTAAACCTTTCTAAAGCTAAGGAGGTTAACCCAGCAAGTATAACGTAGCAACCCTTTCTTGTCAGATAGTGCTCAATGTACATGCCAATGGCTGCTAATGGTGATCGCAGCCTGCGCATTAACTAAAAGCCGAATGCTCCTGTCTCTCATTCCCCATTAGCAGCCATTGACATATACATTGAGCACTATTTTTATTGTTAAAAAACGCACAGAAGAACAGAAGAAGTCTCTCACTGGCACCACCTTGGAGGGGAAAATGTTATACTTGTTACATACTACGGGGGACGAACGGGTGCCGCTATAAGGAGCTTCGCCCCTAAAACATGACCACATGCCACACTCAAGGCAATAATACACTTCGACGTGACCCGGTGCGCGTGCGTGCTGGCGTTCGTTTCGTCGCGTCACTCCGGCAATGCCACGCCGATCTGCCGGCCATATACTCACAGGCGCACACTGCGCTGCGTTGCTTTTACGCATGCGCATTTGCGCGCCCGGCGTCCCTCCGTCACGAAGAGGGGCGAACGCGGTGCTTCCTGGTTAACGTCGTCCGACTCGAAATGCATGTCGCATTACGCACCTGTTGCCGCCGGGCGCGCCGACGGACCATAGAGTTACATAAAAATGACAAGAGTGGTCACTCGGGCCAAAAAGCGGCTGAGGTAAGCAGCTTCACCCCAACCTTAAGAATGGAACACATCGCTTACTACTTCAAGGAAACACGCGTAATAGTCATTTACTGCAGTGGCTTTTTCTAGTGCACTATACGTATAGTGTTTTTGCGCATGTGACAGTGGCCTGAGTCCGCCTTTATCATCTGCGATTGTACGCTGCGATAACGCTGGGCTGGGGTCAGGCATTAATCGAACGCGAGAGAAGTGCACATGGCGTCGACGCGACGGCAACGTTGTCACACTCCATGTTCATCAGCATTTGCGGATACGAAGACGTATGTGTAGCAGCAAGGAGATGCCATAAAAGATGTGCGATAATGTGCTTGGCGTGCGTCGTGGTCTTCGCTTGTTTCGTCTGCCTCTCAGCTTGGCTGCTGGTAGGTACAAACGCCAGCAATACTATCTGTATTGCGTATGGCATTGGTCATTGAAGCCTTAACCTAACGTTTATGGCATTGTGCTCTTCGTTTCGCACACTGTTTTCGTGTATTGCTTCGCACGAAAGAAAACTGTCTGAAATGCTTCGCAGCACGTTTGCGAGAAAATTCTTTCTTGGCTCAAGATATTGAGTCACCGCTCACGTTGTTAGGTTTTCTTTGTGCTACTACATGTATTCGGATTCTCTGCATGAGTGAGATTTTGTGAAAAGTGCAGCTGTGCTCCGTATCATTGTCTGTGCCGTTCGCAAATAGCTTGAAGCACTAACGAGCGCAAAAGAGAGAAGTGGTTAATCTAGAAAAATGTTTGCTGGCCAAAGCTAGGACGTAATCTTTGAGAAAACACTTCTGCTTTGATAACGACATGCATGACACCTCAAATTGCTTCGTTTTTCCTGCGGCAACTGCGTGCGGCTGTTTTTCGCGAAAGAGCGATGTAAAGTGGCCAGGAAAAAAGTGCGAAGGTGGAAAAGAAAATGTAGCCAACGTTTTTTTTTTTTCAGTTCATGCCGGAGTCAAGTGCTGAGGCAACTACTGCCGTGTCGCGTTGCGCACTGTATGTGTATTTGTCTGCGTTTATTGCTGTTTTATTTTTCTGTGGTTCTTGTTGTATTGTTGCCTATATGTTTATTTCTTGTGTGTAACATATATTAATGATATGGCAGCTGTATTTTCGTGTACTGCAGTACAATGAACCCTCTTTTGTGCTGGCGTTTATCAAACATTAACAAAGTGGGGATGTGCTTACCAAGAATATCACTTGAAAATAAAAGTTCTCGCTCCTCCAATGATTCCATGTTTTAATTAAATTGTGTGCATAGACACACATTCGCATCGTGTACTCGCCGCTCTAGCGGTGCAGCTCACACGAAGCTCATCGATGCATGCAAATGATGCACTAAAAAAAAGTTAAAGTATGGCCTCAGAGATGAGCACGCACGCAGAAGTGGTCTTGGAGGCCGTATAATGATCCTAGTCACTACGAAACGGCCTTCGAGGCAGTCTTTTCTGCAATCTGCCATCTCTGAGGCTGCAAAGTTTCATCACACCCGATTGGTGCGCTGCGAACCCAAATCAGCCGTAGGGGCCTATGGAAGTGTCCTCTCTTGTCCTTTTATCTTACTCTATGGTAAGCATGTCAGTGCCGGTGCAAAGGCTTATCAATCACCGGGGCAACCGTCTTCCTCCCTTACTCGTCGAGCCCATGTAGTGTCCCGAGGTCCTTTTTTTTTTCATTTTCTTTTTGTTCCCTCCACCCATCGTTCATTCACTCCGTGTCCCCTCCTCCTCCGTAACGACCTCGCCGTTCGCTCCCCAGCGACGCGCACCCAGCGGGCCTCCTTTTAAAAGCGCACTCGCTACTGCATTTGTCGCAAAGGATTTCCAGCAACCGCTTTATAATCGGCCTTTCATCTTGGGAGACCACACAATAAGCAGTATGCGTATACATGGTGTTTTATGGGAGGGTATACGGGAGTAGAAAGAGACTGCAATGTAAGCGGTTTCGCGCCATAAGCGGTTACGTTATGAGCGGTCTGGATTGTAGTGATATGGACAGTGCCGCCTCATGGTTGTCTGCAAATGCTGTTTTCGCTCTTTTGCCTTGCACATATGGCAGTGCGTCGCGCTTGCACGCTGTGAGAATTGTCCAAATTGGCCAGGCTGCGGCCAAGTCTGACCAAATTATTGAGAGCTTGATGTTATTAAACAATGTATATGCTGGCCAGGACTGGGAAACACATCCAAATTGTCTTAATTTTCAAATCAATGAGGGTCGAACGAACTATATTTCATTGTAGTTCAATATAAAGGAAAAAGAAAAAAGAAAACACTTTTGACACTGAATTCCCAGGCTCATGACAATACATACTTGCTCTTCACCAAATGTCTAGAACAGACAAAACTCAGAAATATGTTTTGCTAATGTGGTGGTATATACTATGACCTTTAATAAATTACCATAGAGCGAAATTGTGCCCGAGAATGAGAAACAGCTACAATCAAAGTTCCTAGCAGTCCCAAGAACTAACTTTTTTCTTCGCTACGTTCTTTTGTGTCCCGCACGAGCCGCACGCAGCTGGGTCTCGCAGGTACGTGCGCCCCGAACCATTTGGAGGGCATAAGGGTTAGCCAGCATGCGTGACTTTAAATCACACTGTGTCAATACGACACTTCAACTCATGCAGGAAAGGCTGTATGGCCGCCTGAACCATTTGATAATTATCCGGCAGTAAAAGCTAACTTTCATCAAGGTGTTAGCGAGCTAAGATACCATACAATGTAGAAACAACTGTCGATAAGTGTGGCACGATTTAAAATTGAAGGCAATGCCAGGGACGCAAAATGCTAAAACAGGTTAAAAAGTGATAGCCAGACAATAAAAAACCACTATTCATACATGGTTGATTATGGTGTTTTAGTTGTATTTCCGGTATGTCTGCCACCTTTTTGTCTGGAATGGACAGAGAAAATTCAAAGCAGCAAGCAAGAAAAGTTATTCCAACACTTGACAGCAAACGTGGCATACTGGAAACTCTATATAGAAAACATTGGCCCCGTATCTGCATGTTTCCCTGCAAATGTCACCGAAAGACGATAGTCTTGGGTGGGGAGAGAGTGAACAAAATGTTTATTTGATGTTCTGTGCTAGAAAATCGGTGAATTGTATTCAGGAGGCCCTGCATTAGAGTCTCGATTTGTGCAGTGAAGGCGAATGAGCGCATCGAGGCACGTTAGACACGAGCGCTATCTCGCAGTTATTTTCGAAAACGAAGGAAGGCGTGCACGATTATGGAGAAAGGTGCACGCCTGTCTCGGAGGTGATAAGGTGTAGAACGCAAAGCAACAGGCAGGTGCCACTATCGTGTCATCTTAGCAAAGTGTTGGAAACGCTTGCCTTTTTGAGCATCGCGTTGCACTGTCAGCGCAGCGTGATAAACACTACGGTCCTTAGAATTACTTGTGTGTGTCTTCTATAGTATAAAGACACACATAGAAATATCGACTTGTAGTTATGATGCTTCAGATATGCACAATAATTGTTTTTAATTGACAATCGTACAAGTATGAACACTGAAACTTGAGCAATATTGGTGGGCGCTGCAAATGAGATTGACCGTTTGAGATATCGTTACGATGGACAAACAGACAAATGTACAGACAGACAGACAAAAAATTTGGCGTCAAAGTCTCCCGACAAAAACTATAGTCGTTAAAAAAGATATGCTGTGCTCCTATAGATGAACACTAAAACTTGCAAGTAATCTTGTTTGTATAACTCTTGGTTGTAAACGCAACGACACAGGTGGTGGGTCGGGTGTCATATGAGTTTAATTGCAGAAAAACTAGCCGAAACAGGGTTTCCACTGGACGTGTGGTCGAGCGTTAGGGAAGTGGAGAAGTTTAAGGGAGGGAGGAGTGTTTTGCGAGCGGGTGGAGGAGCCGGCAGCTGCGGGCCCTTCGGTGAGAATACTGCGGGTAAGAAAAAAAGAGTGACCTCAGCGCGCATCTGCGGAGGAAGCGTGCAAGGGGAGCGTGACGTCAACGCCAGCTGCAGCATGACCTACTTTGCACCGCTCCAACACCTGCAGCGAAAGAAGTGCGTTGAGGCTCGTTCCTACGAACGCATGCACGTAAGTCAAAGCACGTACGTAAGTGAGTCTAAGAGCTGCTTCGTATCTGGAAGTATTCGGAACTTTTCTATTCTTAGTATCAGCATGGCCCTAGAACAGGCGGTACACAACTTCTTTTACATTTCATCTCTTAAGTGAAGTTGGTTAAGGGAAACAGTAAGGAGCTCTGAATCAGGAAACTGCTATCTTTTTCACGGACGTATTTTCGACGTGGAAATCACTGCTTTCTGCAGCAATAGCGGTTATTCGCTTTATGCCACGGGCTGACGTTGAGAGTTGATGCTCGGGGCAATCATTAAAAGATTAAAAAGTCAGCTTGTGCAAAGGTAAAAAAATAAACCAAACAGACAGTAAACATTTGGCAGAGAGCAAGACATGTTTTCCTTCTATTGTACGCAGAATTGTGCAGTTGTGACAAACGCATCGGTTCAAAGCCTTCACTAATCGGTGCCATTCCTCAAAGTTGTCAAAGCAGCAAGACATCGGTGGTGGTGTTCCTTGCATGCTCGTTGTCAGTTGCTGCTCTGAATGTCCCTCACCTCCGTGTTGTTCACGAGACCACCTTCTCCGATCCCCGATTCTTGCGATGCACCTTGCGACTGGGCGTTGTTCGTCGAACCCGGCTTAGCCTTCAGCTTCTGCGAAAACGTCGCTGGGGACAATGGCAGCGAGCTTGTCGCAAACGACAATAACTCATCCTCCCAGGATGCTTCGCTCGCTTCAGTTACACGGAGTGACAAGGACGTTGCCTCTGATGAAGAAGAGCTCTCCGAATTCGATGAGGGCGACGCCACCAGCAGCTTGGGGTGTTCCTTGCTCACGGCTCGGTTACTGTGCACCGCGTGAATTGCCACGCCGAAAATCAGCAGTAGCGCCACCAAGTAGAACACGCAGAGACATAGCGACGTTGAGTCGCGTTGAGGCCTCACGTCAAACGAGGTGGCCGCTTTGCCGCGACCGCTGTGTCCAGTTGCGTAGCCCTGTGATTTTCCCGCTGCGGCACCTACAACCTGGTTCGCCTGCTCCGGTTTCACGCAGTGCTGCGGGGTCGTAGTGCGGTAACCTTCGATGGTGGCGCCTTTCTGCGAGGGTCGAGAAGCACCGCTCGCCGCCGGTGAAACTACCTCGATGACCTTTCGGCCCGGGGCACCCTCTGGGAGCTCCTTTTCAGACTTGCCGTCTTGGTCGGCGGCCACACTGTGCGACCACGCGGCAGCTGCTCCACATTGCTGGGTGCCAAGTTGACCTTCCATTCTTCTGGAACTCTTTCGCGAAAATGTCGTTACCCACTACGTGGGAGGGGCTGCCGTTGATTGGTTGGCTCCTCAATGAAGTGGTGGTGCAGTCTCATTCTGGGATGTGGGCACAGCCTCCTTGCCTGCCGCATTATCAGCGATTGCATGGGAAGTGGCCGTAGTCGTAACTATGGCGGTGACGCTCCTCAATTAAAGTTGTCATAAGAAGTGTTTTTATGTTTTTTGGTGTATACTATTTCAAACAGAAATGACCTAGAAGTACTGAAACTGCATAAGTGCATTTATATGCTACTGTACTATCAATTTAGCAACGTAAAGTGGTCGTTGGCGGATCTTTTAATGTGGGCGCTACTTACCTATGGGTCTAAGGCGCACTTTTTGTAAGTTCGCGACTATGTATGCTTGTATGAGTGACTTAGTGACGAACCCGCAATCGTGTGTAGGTGATTGTGAAACAAATTTGGTAGTGACTGTTATGTCTCGCATCAGGAGGAATTATTTAATTTTTTACCGGTCATAATGTGATCAGAAAAAAACCACCTGGCCTACGCGAAACGTGCAGCATTGTCACAACAAAAGCTGGAATATTGCCCTTTCAGAGCCTTTTTTAGCACTCTTAGGGTAGCTGCTGCAAGCACATTTGCAGGGACCCACTACGCCATGAGTCATTGTAAATACAGATGTAGATGTAGACACGCATTCACTATGCTATCGTTCGTCATTCTTCGGAGAAACGTAGGACCCGCTCCACACTTGCAAGAAAGTTTGCGAATTTTTTTAAGCTGTGGCTGACGACGAAAATTATGCCTGAAGCTCTTGCAATTTTAATGCGCAAAATGTTCTATCTTTCGGGGCTTTGTCTCTTGGCCACAGTGACGGGATGATTGCTGACGTATTGCAGGAGTGGGTTAAAGAATCAAATAAGTTTAATTGTAGAAATAATTCCTCGGTAGATTTTATTACTTTTACCAAATTCATTTTAATTTAAATGCGGCACTTCATTGCATTACACTACGTTTTCTTTTCTATTCCACTATCGAATTTGTCCTGTTCTCTCTTTCTTTTTCTTTTCGTAAATAGATGACTCGTAACCTGCTAAAGAAGTCTTTGATGAAAACTATCGTGTTCTTGGCCAATCCCCCAGCGTGAGTTTGCGCCTGATCTTCAAAAAACTCAACTTGATTTTGTGATCCGGGGCAGTTAACTATTGGGTATATATGATATAGTTAATAAAAAAACAAGATTAAACTCTTAACTGTAATGAGTTGCTGCATTCGATGACCCATTCTTTGCGCAAATAGCGTTGCGTGTACACCTGATTGTTAATTTGAAGTTCTAAAACACTTTATTGCACACATTAACGCTATTCCTTTCCCGAAATCAAGCTGCATGCTTAAGGCCAGTTTGCAAAAGAGTTCCAAACACCGGCGTGGCTCTGTGGTAGAATACCGGGTGACACGCAGGGGACCAGGGTTCGAATCCCGTTGTGCCCTTGGTTTTTCTTATTTACTAAGTTTTCTTTTTTGCAATAGTGGTTACGGACACTAGCGGCGGTGGCGGCAAACAACTACAGTGCCGCACGCGATCCTTGTTGTGATCTCTTAACAGCTTTCGCTGTAAAAAGGCCTGACTTCTAATTCTAAGCCATGACGGAATAAATATAAACAAAAAACGGAAACTTCGGGTTAAGGTGTATTAAGCAAGCCACTATGTGTGAAAATATTTCGCAGTTCCCTACTGCAGCGACTCCAAGGACAGTTTCAAACCTCCTTGGGCGACTCTTACAATTGCGTCGTAGTATTTGCACATCACACGCTCTCCACATTGCTGTGATCATTGACAGATGCACCGTAAACGGTGTGAGAGACAGACGTCTCTCTTGATGGATTGAAAGACCTATTGCCATTTTTAGCGTTATAAATAGCAAAAGAACCATTGCTCGTCGTGATAATTAGGAAATGAATTGCGACACAACCACTCCTATAAATAATTCTTTATTGCAATAACATCGGACGTCGAAGTTTCTCTATTCAAAACGCGATCGACAGTGTTTCCTTAGACGAATTATCGGAAAAGTTTTATTGATGTCATGTTGGCGTTGTTCAACGTTTTTGAAACCGAAAGCACAAAAAGCTTATTACACCCGGCACTTTTTTATTCTTCCAAGCCGACTTCAAGCGCCCCCCCCCCCCACACACACACAGAATATCTTTTTGCTCTGAAAAATACAGAAACAATGTTATTTTCTCTCTCACATTTCTTAAAAGCTTATACGAGAACATTTTTACAGTAACTCTAAACAGATTGCTAACTGCTAACCATCGCATTTTACACCCCATTACGCTTTCGCAACTTAATTTGCCGATACGTGTAATGAACGCTTTAACGTATGTCGCATATATGCCATCGTAAACTTCGATCGCACGGTAACTGTGTACACTGCATGCAAGAACTTTGATTTCAGCACACTTATTGAACTTTTAGCTATATTCAAAATGGATCCATATCCACGAAGTGAATGATGACGAAGGAGCTTGCTCTGTCTGTCTGTCTGTCTGTCTGTCTGTCTGTCTGTCTGTCTGTCTGTCTGTCTGTCTGTCTGTCTGTCTGTCAGTCCGATCATCTATTCATCTCTCTGGTTGCCTGCCTGTCTGTTCGTACATCTGTTTGTCTGTCAGTCTGTACATCCATCCCTCCCCTATCACACTAAAGCACGCGTCTCCTACTCATCGGGGTGGAGCAAGCGCCGCAGTGCCATCTACTGAGCACTTTCGAGTACTAGTGGTGACTACGATGGACGATGAGGGACTAGCCTGCACCTTAAGAAGCTTTGCCCCTACAAGTAAGTGTAACGGGGACTTAGTTGTATAGCAAACTTCACTGTTACTATTCAGTCAACTCCAATAGCAAATACTTATAATATTTTAGTGCTGCGGAGTGAAATCGTGAATTTCGAAACATAAACTTTGCATTCCGGTGATACAGATGACATAAAAAAAATTGAAGGATTCCACGTACAGTGTAAATCGATGATATGCGTAGCTCGAATGAGAAATGTTGATATTTCACTTTAAAATCAGCACAACGTTACGAGGTGCAGGTAAGTGATGCCGTACATGATTTTCGTGTCATGATTATCATGTTTTAATGTGTCCGATGTTTACCTTCGTCATCTATTCACGTCACGGGATACCAAATTTAGTATATGTGGAGCTAGCGAAACGGCCTCGAGCACGCTATGAGCGTGGAATGTTGTCATGTTCTTACATGACACGCGTCTCAGGATCATCAAGTTTGCACCAGTTATATACTTCGTCATCCATCGACGTCAGGTAACACCAAATTTGGTATATGTGGAGCTAGCAAAACGGCCGTGAGCGCATCATGAAGAGCCCATTATACTCCAATGTAGTGTTGACATGCGCGCACGCTTGGCACAGCGGCCCTACGTTAGCAAAACGCGAGCAATCTATAGTCCGACGCCAGGCACGATCAGCGTCCGTCGGCGCGGGCCGGCGGACACCGTCGGCGCGAAACGTGACATGCTTCATTTCGCGCCGATGCAGTTACCCAGATCACACTGCGTCTCCCTCTTTACGTGACGGAGGGACGCTGGACGCGCTGAAACGCGCATGCGTCAAGGCAACGCAGCGTGGCGCGCGCCTGCAAGTATATGGCAGGACCGGCGCCTGGCATTGCAACGCCGTCATGATGCGACGAAATGAACGCTGGCGAGCACGCGCACCGCATTACGTCAAAATGTATTGGTGCCTTGACTATGGCTTGTAGTCAGGTTCTCGCATGACACGCAACTCACGATTATCATGTTTGCACCAGCCACATACCTTCGTCCTCAATTCGCGTCACGTAATACCAAATTTGGCATATGTGACGCTTGCGAAACGGTCGTGAGCGCATCATCAGTGTGGCATGTAGTCAGGTTGTTACATGACATGAGTGTCGTGATTATCATGTTTGGGTGTGTCATTTACTCATGTCGCACGTTCGCGTCGCGTACTACCGTATTTGGTACATGTGGAGCTAGCAAAACATGAACGCGTCATGAACGTAGCACGAAGTCGTGTTGTTACATGATACGAACTTCATGCTTATCATGTTTGAACCAGTCACATACCTTCGTCATCCATTCACGTACTGTGATACTAAATTTGGTATATGTGACGCTAGCGAAATGGCCATGAGCACAGCATGAGAGTGGCATATAGCCATGTTGTTACATGCCACACATGTGATGGTTTTCATGTTAGGGTCTGTCGCTTGTATTCGCCATGCAATCATGCCTTACCTTAGCAGTTTTAAAACATGTCACGTGAACGAAACCACCGCAAGAGCTGCAGGACCACGAAATGTAAATGATGACATTCATGACATACATGTCTTCATTGCCAAGTTATGACTAGTCAAATATGCTCATCATACAGTCATGTGGCGCCATACCAAGTTTGGTATCGATACCATTATCCAAACGGCCAGGAGAGCTAAAGGTCGTAAGCGGCTAGATAGATAGATAGATAGATAGATAGATAGATAGATAGATAGATAGATAGATAGATAGATAGATAGATAGATAGATAGATAGATAGATAGATAGATAGATAGATAGATAGATAGATAGATAGATAGATAGATAGATAGATAGATAGATAGATAGATAGATAGATAGATAGATAGATAGATAGATACGCTCATAGTAGCCGAAGTTCGCTAAGAAATGTTTCACATTTAAAAACTAAGTTAAAGCAGTAAAACAGTCACAACAATGTTCTTAATGCTGCAACATAAAAAAAATTCGGCAGATTCCACGTACCAGGGAATCGACGTTATGCGAATCATGCGGAAGAAAGGTGACCGTGTTGCAGTTTTTTGGTTGAGTGGTACGTCATGAATTGGTGCTAAATAAATGTACAAATGTTGCTCGCACAGACATATGTTGAAGAGTCACAGATGTTTGTATCACCAATTGTTTACACTTTCGCAAAGACGTGAACTGGAACATGCGTATTTGCAACACCAGAAGCTTATATGAAGTGCTGATGCTCGCGAAGATGCTGGCCCTGGACACTGCTACATAAACCAACTTCGGCGCATGGCAACTAACCTTAATTGACGTTAACGCGACGTGACGGCTGTATTAAAAAAGTACATATGAATTGTTTTTAAAATTGGGTAGCCAGCACTGCAACCACTAATTGACGTTTCACGAAGATTAGCGTCTATTTGAAAAGTAGTTCCGAGACCAGGTGTAGCTCTGTGGTAAAATACTTCATTGCCATGCAGAAAGCTTGGGTTCGATTCCAGCTGGGACTCCGACATTTATTCTTTGCACTAATCGGGTCGACACTACCGATGACGGGCATTTCTTAACGCTCGCGCGTTAAAATTACCCATGTGTGTTCTCGTCATTCCTGGGTAGATGCTAAGTGCAAATCACCTCTGGCACATACCCGCATACCAGCGGCACATACCCGCCCGTGGGCATGTGCCAGTGTCTAGCGCGAAATGTTTGACGACATACGCGATGGGATTGTGACATTATTTGTCTTGACCAGCGCGTCATATTCATCAAATCATCTTAAACTCCCACGCTGATTTTGGTTCACGCAAGTTAAAGGTGTGACCACGAGAGCAACCAAACGTAAGCGGCTGGATAGATAGATACGCTCAAAGTTGCCGAAGTTCGCTAAGAAATGCTTCGCATTGAAATACGTGGTTAAAAATCTGCGTGTTACACCACAAATGTCGTCGAAAGACGATAGTCTTGCGTCTGGAGAGAGTGAATAAAACGTTTATTTGATGTTCTGTGCAAGAAAATCGGTGAATGGTGTTCTGGAGGTGCTGCGTTAGAGTGCCTCGCATCGAGGATGGATGGATGGATGGATTGATGGATGGATGGATGGATGGATGGATGGATGGATGGATGGATGGATGGATGGTGGATGAATGGATGGATGGATGGATGGATGGATATGGCTGTGCCCTTTAGATCAGGTGGTGGCTAGCGCCACCAAGCCGTAACACTGAATGAATCGAAAACTAGATTTTTTTTTCCTTTAAATAGGGAGGTTGAGTATTCGTACTTTGCAGTGAAAGGTTTCATTTACACTCGTGCCTTGACTTTAGCCACCAATCAGATAACCTCCTTCTAGTTAATTCTACCCGCTTAAAGTATATTTTGCCCTCCCTGTCCTTAAATCCTAGTGCTTTGAAAAACTCTGCGCCATCATCCTGAACTATCGGGTGAAGCCCTTTACAGGACATTATCAAGTGTTCGGTAGTTTCTTCTTCCTCTCCACGCGCACTGCATACCGTGTCTACCCTTTCGTATTTGGCCCGATATGAAGCTTCGCAATACTCCCTTCCTGGCCTCAAACAGTAGACAAGTACCCCGAGTATTATCATAGATTTTTTTTGACAATTTCCTGCCTAAAAGTTCGGTAGATCTCCAGATCTGACTTCTTAATCATGCCCATTCTCCACATATTGGTCTCAGCTTCTTTCACCTTCTTCTTAACCGACAATTCTTCTTGGTTTGGCCCTCTGCAGTTTTCTAAGTATTTACCAGTCAATCTTCTGGTTAGCTTCCTCCATTTTGTATCGACATTCTTCATGTACAAGTAGCTAAATACCTTTCTAGCCCAACGCTCCTCCCCCATTTCTCTCAATCGCTTCTCAAAATTTATCTTGCTGCTAACTTCCCTGCCCTCAAATGATGTCCATCCCATATCACATTGTACTCCCTGATTTTGTGTATTCCCGTGAGCTCCTAAGGCAAGCCTACCTATTCCACGTTGCTTAATTTCTAATCTTGCTTGAACATATGATCTCATGCACAAGACCTCATTGCCGACCGTCAGACCAGGAACTATGACTTCTTTCTATATTCCTCTCACAACATCATACCTATTTTATTTCCACAGTGCCCCATTTTTCATTACCGCTACATTCCTGTTACTTTTATTTGTCACGTATATTTCGTGTTCCCTTAGGTACTCGCCCCATTGCCCATCCATACGCCGAGATATTTGCATTTATCTGTTATCTCTAGCGTGACCTCCTGTATTCTAAGCTGACTACCTTCATTGTCATTAAAAATCACGACTGCTGATTTTTCCTTACTGAATCTGAAACGTAACCTATCTCCCACATTACCGCAGATGTACACCAATATCTGCAAATCTTCCTTATTGTCGACCATTAGCACTATATCATCTGCGTACATCAATGCTAATAGTGCCTGTTCAATGAGTTTTTCTTGTTTGACGAAAGAGAGGTTGAAGCCCAGTCCACTTCTCTCTTTTTTGGCCTCTAATTTTTGCAGGTACCTCATGAATAATAAGGGTGACAGGAAACACCCCTGCCTAAGCCCCCGTTTTACCTCTTCAGGCTTGGATACCTGTTTTTCCCACTTTCTAACTAGACCTCTTCAGGCTTGGATACCTGTTTTTCCCACTTTCTAACTAGCTTGTTACCTTTATAGATATCCTTTAAAAGATTAGTGATAACATCCTCCACGCCTAGTGTGTTCAGCATTCCCCACAATTCCTCTTGAACCACGATATCGTAGGCTTCTTTGATATCCAAAAATGCGAGCCACAAGGGCAATAGATCCTTTTCTGCTATTTCGATGCACTGCGTCAGTGAGGACAGATTGTCTTCCAACCTCCTGTGTTTCCGAAACCCATTCTGCAGTTCCCCAGCAACCCCTCGTCCTCTATCTATGCCTGCAGTCTTTCCTTTATAATCTGCATCGCTAGCCTGTAGACCAATGATGTCACTGTAATAGGACGGTAGTTGGTTATGTCAGCTTTGTCCCCTTTTCTTTTATAGATCATGCTCATCCTGCCAAGTTTCCATCCATCGGGAACTTCACCATCGATTATTATTTTGCTCACTGCCTCTCTCAAAGCCTGCTTAGACTTCGGACCTAATGTTTTTATCAGCATAATTGGAAAGCCATGTGGGCCTGTTTTTGTACTTCTAGGAACCCTTTTCTCAGCCCTTTCCCACTCTCGTTGTGAAAATGTTGCCATTGCACCACTTGATTAATCCTTGTCTATTGTGGTGCATAAAGCACTTGTTTATTCAATTTCATCTGTCACCCTTGTTCTTATATATTCAATAGCTTCGTCCTCTTCTAGCCTAGCACCTTGAGCTGTAGTTATGAACCTCTGCTCTAGGCTCGTCTCATTTCTTAGGGAGTTTAGATGGTTCCGAAATTTCGCAGCTGCCTTTCTATCTTTTTTATGTACTTATTCCAGCCACTGAGCTCCCTTTTTCTAATCTTTTCATTGATCAGAAGGGATGCATCCCTTCTACAGCTTAAAAAGATTTCCCATTTTCTTTCAATATCATCTGTCAGTTCACCCCGCTGGTGAGCATATCTGTCTTCCCTAGAGGCTTCCTGACGTTTTGCTATGGCTCTCTTAACTTCCTCATCCCACCAACTTTTGGGTTTGGGTCTTCTTTTTCGGGGTGACTTGCCACGTGCCCTAGCAAGTTCTAGCTCAGTCTAATTAGAATCGTGTATGTCCACACTGTTTTATTATCCTCAGTGATTACTTTCTCAATTTGTTTTGTGGCTATTTCAATTTGCCTTTCTGAATAAAAATTTTCCGGTTGTTGCTCATCTTGTCTCCTTCCCACTTTCACTGCTCTTCCGAAACTTAGCTTGATGCGTTTGTGATGACTACCCAGACTTCTGGAGCCACCTTCATCTATGTACATTCCCCTGAGCTTATTGTACATCCTAAGTGACATCAGTGCGTAATCTATCGTTGACTGCAGCCTTCCTACCTCCCATGTTATTTGCCTTTCACCCTTTTCGGTACGGCTTCAAATGATCAAATCAAGCCTTTCACACATATCCATGATCATTTTGCCTGTCGGGTTGGTATACCAATCTATATCTTCTATGTGCGCATTCATATCTCCTAGTATAATTATCTAGCACTCTCCTCCTAACTCCTGAATGCCTTTTGATATACACTCCACCATTGCCTGGTTTTCCTCTCTGGCCTTTGCTCCCGTCCACAAGTACACGAAGACAAGGAGTGTCATTTGCCCTGTCACTTTCCCTTTTAGCCGGTAATGTTCTTTGCACTCCTGCTTCACCCTTTGCCAGTCTGTACTTTTATGAAGGAATGCCCGAATACCACCCCCCTTTCTGCAGTCTGCTCTTCTATTACAATATCCCCACGCGTAGTCTGGATTGTTAGGAGATCGTTCCATGTCCCTGAGATGTGTTTCTACAAAACCGTAAGCCGTCAGCCTCTCCTCCTTTAGCTGTTCTTGTATCTCTTCCCACTTCAGCCTGTTCCTACCACCCTCCATGTTAATGTATACCCTATGTCTGAATTGGCTCGCCGCTTGTGGCTGCGTCTCTTTCTGCCCCGGACTCTACCTATCTTAGATACTTGTGCCACTTTGGAATCGTATCTGTCCATACCACCTGTCAAAGAGTCTCCCTGGTTGTTTTCCTCGTTACTAGCTATCCTGCACCCCGAATGGCCCGCTTGCCCCCCAAAAAAGCTACTGCGCGTCCTGCAAGTTGCCAACCCACCTCATGACCTAGCCGCCCATCGAAGTGAATTCTGTCTCGTTGAAAACCACCCCACCTATGCACCTCTCTGTTTATTTCCACCACCTCAAAGCCTTTCTCTCGACTCATCCGCCATATTTCTTGGTTTGCGTTGACAATTGTTCTTTCAGTTTGCTATCACGCACCGGTATCTGCGCTATCGTGCATATCACTTCCTGTACATGAGGAGAAGTGGCGCGCATGTCATCGACGCCTTTCGCCAGTGTGGTTGCTAGTTCTGCTTTATCTTCATTTAAGACATCGTTTAAACCACCTGAAATTATCACAAGGTTTCGTCTATCAGCTGTAGTTTTTAGATTTGCGCTCGCTTGCCTCATGACTGCTTCCAGCTTGCGTCTTGGGAACGCCCCTACTGCAACCCTCTTGTCACCTCTTACCCTCTCTTTGATAGCTTCTGTGCATCGATTTAGGTTCGAGTCCCCGGCGATTATCACATGCTCTGACTTTTCAGCTGGAGCATCCTGCACTTGGGGGTTACTTGCACCTGTGACGCCGATTACTTTGTCCCCTCCCAGCCCCACCACTACTTCGCTGAAGCTGGGTCTTGCGACAATTGAACCGGATGAACCTGTTTTTTCCAAACTTGCTTACTCTTTTTTCTCCACCGTTCTGGTTGCTGGTTCCCTACTGTTCTCTCCGTAGGTCGCTCCTCTGTTTACCTTTGCTAGTGCTTCCTCAGCGGACTTCAGCCTTTCTCCCATTGCCCTCGTTTTCTCTTGATCTGTCGCCAACGCAGTCTCGAGCTCGGTGATTCTCATCAGCAGTTCACTCTGGGCCATCTTCATTTTCTCCATTTTTTCCTAGACCTCACGTTTCCTACAATTCGCGTCAGCGTCTTCTCTATCCGCTTCTACACTTGGGTCCACTTTCAAACCCACCCCGCATTCTGAACACTTTACAGTTTTTTTAACCATGTCTTTCTGATACTAATTGTCCCCATGACTTGTCTCACACGATAATTATACAAGTTGAGCGCAGCCCAACAAAAAAGAGAAAGGGTAAACTCTACTACAAAAATTTGCGTGTTCATTGTACGTGCACCTCCCCCACGGGGTGGCAAAAGAAAAACAACAACAACAAAAATCAAACACACACACGCACAAACTGATAACCCGACTGACCCCCGAAAAAGCTGTACAATAAAATGAGTGCTACAAGGGTTTTAACTGCTGCCTTATAATTATAAAGACAGGCTCAAAACATGCAAAACCACTTATCTGCGCAGTCGATCGGGAGCACTCAAAAAACACGTCAATCCGCCGTGACAGTCCACCGCAAACGATTAGTCCACCGCAAACGATCACTGCAAACGATCACAGTCCACTGCAAACAGTCCACCGCAAACGATCAGAGGCACGTTAGACACAAGCGCCCTCTGGCAGTTATCCTAGAAAACGAAGGCGTGCAGCCCACAGAGAAAGATGCACGCCAGTCTAGGAGGCGATAAGGTGTAGAACGCAAAGCGACGGGCAGGTGCCACCACCGTGACGTCGTAGCAAAGCGTTGGAAACACCTTTCTGAGCATCGCGTTGCCCTGTCAGTGTAGCGGGATAAACGCTACATTCCTTAAAGTTACTTGCGTGTGCCTCTTCTAGTATAAGGGCAGACATGAAAAACACCGAAGCATTGTTGTGGTGCCTCATATACGCGCAGTAATTGTTTTTAATTGACAATTGCACAGCTATGAACGCTAAACCTTGAGCAATATTGGTGGGCGCTGCGGATGGAGTTTGCTGTTTGGTGCCGTTTGAGGTATCGTTAGAGTGCGCAAACAGACAAATGTACAGACAGACAGACAGACAGACAGACAGACAGACAGACAGACAGACAGACCAAAATTTTTTTGTCGAAGGTCCCCAAGAAAGACTTTGGTTTTTAAGTCTGCCACCACCCACAAGCACTGTTCCATCTGCTATATCCCGAGAGTGCTGATAACTACGGTTGTATTCTGCTGCCGTGAAAACGTTGTAGCTGCTCACCGTGACATGCTTGACTACAGCCTCATGGAAGTTGTCGCTTCCCTCGATTAAGGCTCGTTCACACCGAAGGCGGGGCGGCCAAAGTAGCGAGGCGGCAACGCGGGAAGCGGGAAAAACCTCCTCTTCAGGCGGCAAAAGCGGGAGAAAAACCAAGCGGCAAGGCCGATTGCTCTCGGAGCAATGTTTTGCCACCTGCCGAGGCTCCCCGCTTTGCCGCAGCCTATCAGAACGCCACGCAGCGGAGGCGTGGTGATGGCACGGGCGTACGTTTGGGAGAAGCACTCACACGTCATAGCGGCACGTGCACTAAATCGCGAGATGCCCACCTCATCTGCCGCGCGGTCAGACGAAGGAGGCATGCGGTCTGAACAGGTTCACGCACTCGCCGCCTCGCCTCTTCGGAAATCCCGCTTCGCCGCTGTGCCGCGCCGACTGCGGTGTGAATGGGGCGTTATAGTGTTTTCCCTACGTAAGTGGCGCCGCCGTAGACGATGGCTTTTTCACGATCTTCCAAAAGCGAAAAAAACCTAGGAGGCTGTGTCATGGGCCACTACAATAGTGATGATGTGCCTACTGTAGCACATACCTAGAACGAGGCTTTACCTTGGAATAGGTGCTGCGTTTCAAATGATAAGCAAATATGATAGTGCTAAAAAATTAGTCCGCTGAAGTCAGTAAAGCATTTGAACTAATATAGTGTTTAAAGATGATAATGCATGTATGTTCTAAAATAAAATTATGAAAAAACATGGTTTATCCCTACGTGTAATGTGAAAGTAAAACGTCTCTTTACAGAAGTTGGTTAGTGCTTACTGTGCATTGGTATAGGACAGGTTATGAGACGTATTTTGGTGTTTGACAGCTAAATTTAAGCACCGTGTTTCATAAATGCATCCTCGTTAACGCTCAATGATACATCTCGATCCTGGCGACTAACGTCCATAAATATTAACTGGTTATTTATTAAACAAGTCCTTGTGTTCCTGGATGCTGTTTATGGTAGCTCTAGTGGTTAACGGTGAGGGCAGAACCACACAAAGCAATGTGGCAGCCAGAATAGCGCGACTGATTGTACACCAAACTTGGGCTAAGGTGATCTGTTCGCGGCATGTTATTGAGCACCACTTAGAGGGAGCAAGATTAGAGGGAAACGCCACGCGCGTTGTGTCTTGGCCAGTGACGATTGTACGCATGGCATGCCAAGTTACATTCAAGCGAAGCAAGCGCGATGCAGGAATATATATATAAATATAATATATATATATATATATATATATATATATATATATATATATATATATATATATATATATATATATATATATTGTCGCAGTACAACGCGAACAAAGCACAAGTACGCCTTGAGGCAGCAGAAGCAGCGTGTTCTCAACAGCTGAGCCACAAGATCTTCGTTCTCGCGTCAAGCCAGAGGCCCACTACCTGGTGTCCGCTAAATCCCCCCATCATCATTTTTGTCCACATTAGACACGGGTCATTTGCCTCCCTCTCAAAGAGCATCGACCCGATGCGAAGTCAATAATGCAGTTTTTGTTAAAATATAAGTCTCACGCAATCACTCGCTCACGTAAGGCTTCATGCGCACTACGTGAACGAGTTCAGTATGGTGCTGGCGACGATTGGTACTACACGAATTGTCGGGAACAACTTCGTAAGTGACGTCACTCAGTTGTCGCAGCACTCGGTATGGCCCAAAGTATCTTCTTAAGAGCTTTTCTGATAGTCCTCGTTTCCGTACGGGTGTCCAAATCCATACTTTGTCGCCAGTTTGATAGACAACTGCTCTGCGGTGAGCATTGTAGCGGCCTGCATTGTACTCTTGCTGCTGGCAGATCCGTAAACGTGCCAGTTGTCTAGCTTCTTCCGCGCGTTCCGTAAACGTGTTGGCGTCTGGGTTGATGTCGTCACTTTCGTGCAGCAGCATCGCATCTAACATAGTTCGTACTTCTCGTCCATGAACGAGGCTGAACGGGGTCATGCGGGTCGTTTCTTGCTTGGCCGTGTTGTACGCAAACGTTATGTATGGTAAGATTTCATCCCAATTTTTGTGTTCTATGTCTACGTACATCGAAAGCATGTCTTCAATGGTTTTGTTCAGACGCTCCGTCAGCCCGTTTGTTTGTGGGTGGTAGGCAGTGGTCTTACGATGCGTTGTTCCACTCAGCATCAGAACGTGATCCAAAAGAGCTGCCGTAAATGCGGTTCCTCTGTCTGTGATCACGACGGTTGGTGCACCATGCCTGAGTACAATATTTTCGATGAAAAACCTGGCCACCTCCGCTGCTGTACCTCTCTGAATAGCTTTTGTCTCGGCATAACGGGTCAGATAATCCGTCGCGACGATAACCCAGCGGTTTCCTGCAGTGAACATAGGAAGTGGGCCCAAAATGTCCATGCCTATCTGGTAGAATGGAGCTGTTGGGACCTGCACGGGTTGCAGTAGGCCAGCTGGTTTAGTCGGTGGTGACTTGCGTCGCTGGCAGTCGAGACAGGTACGAACGTGGTGCTTCACGGGTGTGGTTAGTCTCGGCCAGTAATACCTTTGCTGTACTCTGGCCAACGTTCTCATGTAACCCAAATGGCCAGAGGTCACCTCGTTGTGGCATGCTTTGAGTATTTCGGTACGAAGGGCTGCTGGTATGACGAGCAGATAGGCGGATCCTGTGGACGAAAAGTTTCTTTTGTAAAGTACTCCGCCCCGTAAACAAAACGATGGCAATAGTCTTGCGAAAACTCTTGGCGCCTTCTGAGATCTGCCTTCCAAGTAGTTAATTAAGCCAAGCAACTCAGTGTCATCACGTTGTTGCTGCGCGATGGCGGTCGTGTCGAGGACAACGAGAAATGCCGTTTCTTTCTCCTCGGGTAGGGTTGCCGACTCAATGGGTGAACGGGACAGACAGTCAGCGTCCATATGTCGCTTGCCTGACTTGTGCACGACCGTCATGTCAACCTCTTGCAGTTTTAGGCTCCAACGCGCTAATCGGCCGGTGGGATCTTTTAGATTAGTTAACCAGCAAAGGGAGTGAGGGTCACTAATAACTTTGAAGTGTCGGCCATACAAGTACGGGCGAAATTTCATTACTGCCCATACTACGACGAGACATTATTTCTCTGTTGTTGAATAGTTAGACTCTGCGCGTGTTAGTGTTCGGCTTGCGTAGGCGATCACTCTTTCTGTGTCCTCTTGCCGTTGCACAAGCACAACCCCAAGACCTACATTGCTAGCGTCTGTGTGAAGCATCGTCGGGGCTTCTTCGTCGAAGTGGGCGAGCACAGGGGGCGTTTGGAGACGTTGACGCAGGTTATTAAAGGCAGCCTCCTGTTCTTCTTTCCACTCAAAGGCAACATCATCTCTTGTGAGACGAGTTAGTGGTGACGCGATGCGGGCGAAGTCTGCGATAAACCGGTGATAATAGGCACAAAGGCCTAGGAAGCGTCTGACAGCCTTCTTATTGGAGGGTACTGGGAACTGTGTGACGGCGGCAATTTTTCCAGGATCGGGCCGGACGCCTGCGTTGCTGAAGACGTGACCGAGAAACTGAAGTTCGTGAAAACAGAAATGGCACTTTTCTGGTTTCAATGTTAGGCCCGCGAACCGTATGGCACGTAAAACAACTTCCAGCCTTTTGAGATGCTCGTCAAAAGTGGTCGAAAACACTATAACGTCGTCCAGATAGACTAGGCACGTCTTCCACTTCAATCCCGAAAGTACCGTGTCCATAAGCCTTTGAAACGTTGCGGGCGCGGAGCACAAACCGAAAGGCAAGACTTTAAATTCGTATATACCATCTGGGGTCACAAAAGCGGTTTTCTCTCGGTCTCTTGGGTCTACCTCGATCTGCCAGTAACCACTCCTCAAGTCCATTGAAGAAAAGTAGCGAGCTTGCCGAAGTCTGTTAAGGGAGTCATCAATACGTGGGAGCGGGCACACATCTTTCTTGGTCACCCAATTCAGCTTCCTGTAGTCCACGCAAAAACGCAGGGTGCCATCCTTTTTCTTTACTAGCACTACAGGCGATGCCCAGGGGCTCTGTGACGGTTGAATGACGTCATCTGCAAGCATTTTCGCGACTTGTTGTTGTATGGCTTCGCGTTCCTTTGAAGCTACACGATAAGGGTTCTGGTGGATAGGTCTCACCGTGTCCTCGGTGATTATTCGGTGCTTTGTCAAAGGTGTGCGAACAACTCGTGATGTCGTTGAAAAGCAGTCGCGGAATTCGGCTAGCAGCTGAAGAAGTCTCTGTTGCTCGTCCTTTGACAGAGTGGTGCCAACGAGTGGTGCCAACGGGTGAGACGGATGATACCTCGTGCGACCAAAATGCCATGACTAAATAGCAGCGAGCCAATTTGGTCAGCAATGCCTTCGCCATCAAACGCTTCGTCGCCTTTTACTGAAACAAGAGTGTATGACCGGGACGGGACGACCACATCATCATCAATTATACGTAAAGTGTTGCGTATTGCGTCTGAACAGTCAACTAAACCAGAGCTGTTGCGGAATGTAATTGAACGGTCCGGGATGTTGATGACGGCACCATATTCTCTTAGGAAGTCCATCCCTATGATCAAGTCCTTGCAACATGAGGTGAGGATGACGAACGTCGCCACGAAAGCAGAGCCACCGATGTCGAGTCTTGCTGTACACCTTCCGACAGGCATCAACAGCTGGCCGCCTGCTGTCCTCAGGTGAGGTCCCGTCCACGTAGTCTTCACTTTTTTGAGGCGTACGGCAAGGTTTTCACTTATGATAGAAAAGTCGGCGCTGGTGTCAACTAAGGCTGTTACTTGCTGTCCGTCTACCGAAACGGTAAGATCTGTGGTCACAGTTTCGTCGGTGTTACAACTTCTCGGCTTTACGGCGTCCTGTGGTACAAGTAACGGGGGCTTTTTTTCGTCGCCTTGACGGCCTGCAACCTCACCCCCGGAGGTCGCCGCCTTCAGTTTCCCCGGCGTGGACCCGGGGAAACTGAATGACCGGGGGGAATGACCCGTGTCTAATGTGGACAATATATATTGATGTTTATATATATATATATATATATATATATATATATATATATATATATATATATATATATATATAATATACTTTCCTGGGCATTATCTTCTGTTAGATCTCAATATTAATGTGTAAAACACGGAAAAACGAGCCCTTAAGTATACACTTAAGGGCTCGTTACATATATATATATATATATATATATATATATATATATATATATATATATCTTTTGTATGAATAGATGCTATGAGCCACGCCGACGCTTTGGGTAAGGTCAATACCTAGCAGTGTGTTAAGGCGTTGTCAAATTGGCACATCTATTAGAAAGGCAATGAATAACACAGACGCGTAGAAACGACGCGTTTAAGAAAGTTTTTTTTTACATTCTGAATTTTGAGTGTTGACGTCCGGGCCCGAAGACGAACTATTGTTGAGTTTGTGTAAAATGACTTGGAATTGTTTATGAGAAAGGTTCTATACTAGCGTCATATCACGGCACCTTCAATTGTGGTTACTCACCTGACTAGCACCTGTCACACAAATGTTACAAACAGCATGTATGGCGACCTATGGCTCAGCAAGCTATAGTCAAGCGCGCCTCAACCCCGTAGAAAATAAAATCATCAATGATCGCTGGCTAGTTAATACGTACACATCACCACGGTATAGTTTGCGATTTGTTTCGACAAACTGACGTCGTTGTTCTTACGTCAGTGCTAAATCACGTCGCATAATATGGCACCATCTGGACACCAGTGTAACGTGGGCTTACGTGCACGCTTTTCTATGAAGACGATCTCAAACTGACACAACTAGTTTGAAAGTACACACACACACACACACACACTCTCTCTCTCTCTCTCTTTCTCTCTATTTCACACACACATACACGCACACATACAACATAACTGAAGTATAACGTAGCACGATCAAAATGACTGCCCAAGCACTCCGTACAAATGGTTAACCAGCGAAAGCTGAAACGTGAGGCCTCGGTATTTAGCAGAGGATTCAACCCGACGCTGCTTTGAAGCCTTTCACAATTATTGGTTACTTGTTCATACTTTCTAACGGGATAGACCCACGTGTGGCTTGGGTTTACCAGTGTTCATTTCACGTGCCCCACATTGTGCCTAGCGTGATCATGGTCACGAAGGAGTGTAATGAGCGGTTAAATGCATTTCATAACGTCTCAATTGCAGTGGTTGTTCTCGAACCACAGGCACTCACAAACGTCGCAGCCGAAGCCAGCGTGCCACTGGAGAAACTCCCCCCGAAAGTAGGCGTTCTCCCCGGGGAACGTGCTGCCGCAACCATCACGTTGACGCTGTCGGGCCCGCAACGCCGCTTGTTTGGCGCGGCGTTGTTGCAAGTTTTGATACCGCGGCCTAACTTTGTTACATGGTTTGGTTTATTCGACCACCACCTGCGCTTGCATTCGCTCTCGTGATTTAGCGCAGCTAGGAAGGCTGCCGGATCGTCGGAACGCAGTTGCTGCAGGCATTCAGCCTCCCGGGCCTGTTTTTTTTTTTTTTTTGCCCGGAGTGCACAACTGGCCCTGCAAATGCGAGCTCCATCACGTTTACACTGTCAACACCCTTCTAGAGTTGTCAACAGCTTATCCGTGTGGAAGAACTCAGTAGAAACTCATGCACGCATGCTTAGCGCCATGGCTGCGTCGGGATGGATGACGTCACTCACAACGCAGCCAATAGGGCGCGTGCTTGGGTACGACGCTGAGAACGATGTAACTGATAGTACAGCTGATGGAGACCTCTCGTGACACCGATACCTAAGGGTCTTTTGTTTCTCCTAGTCAGACAGCTTCCTCTGTAAACATAGGGACGGTGTTACGCGAATCACGAATACTTCTTGATGTTCCTGCAGCTTACTCTACTGCCAATTGTTTTCGTTACCAAGGTTTGCTTAATTAGTCCTAATAATTTTTCTAGGTCAGCAAAAACTCCACTAATCATTAAATTGTCAGGGTGGCATATGTAGGCATAATCAAATGACGTCTAACTGCGCTATTTTCTACAACGTACTAATTGCAAGCTCATTAGTTTTCCTATCAATTAAAAATCCAGTGATATAAAAAAATAACACGTGACTACGTTCCCACCCGCAAAAAGTACGTGTTGACTTGCTACCTCACATTGATTCTGTTTGAGGGTGCTACTTCCCGAGGCACAGCGTTATCTGTAGTCACGTGCCATTAAATTACAGATAGTCAGGAACGACATGGTCACGATGCCGTTGGCGCAGGTCGCCCGCCCCTTCAGCCTTTTCTCGCAGCCGCCAGCGTCTCTCCTGTTGCCTATATTCTATAGTATTTCCGTTGCTTAGGTTTATCTCGTTGTGCGTGTTCGGGGTCGTCGGCTCACGGCCGTCCCTTCGCAGGGATTAGTTGGGTTGTTGCCTTCGTCCTTTTTCGTGGTTTTTGTGTGTAGGGAGACTCACCAGCACCTTCTCTAAAAAATAGAAGAGCCTTGGACTTACCCAATGTCTGTGGCAGGGATCCATTTATCATGGCGATGGTTTTCTGACAGGCAGTCTAAATTGTTGTGACACGTAGCTTCTTCTTAAGCCAACCGCCATTGCCTTTGTCATTTGTAATGAAATGGACTGACGTTGCATGTGTAGTGGGACGTAATCAACGTTTGCGGCATACGTTCTTATGGTGACGATAGTGTTTCTGTTATGAGATCACAACTCTGGTCATGCGCAGTTGTCCGCCGCCGCCGCCACACCCACTGCCGCCGCCACTGCCAGTGTCCGTAACCACATCGCCCGAAATTAGAAAAAAAAAACCCAGGCTAAAGACACCGTGGGGATTGAAAACCAGGTCTGCTGGGTGGTAGCCTAGTATTCAACCTCTGAGCTACACCGGAACTTATGACTTGTTGGCAAACCTAGCACCAAAGACACACGAAAGAAAAGTGTCTTCATTCCAGACACTTTTCTTTCGTGGTTCACACGAAAGAAAAGTGTCTGGAATGCTTCGCAGCACGTTTGCGAGAAAATTCCTTCTTGGCTCAAGAAATTGAGTCACCGCTCACGTTGTTAGGTTTTCTTTGTGCCACTACATGTATTCGAATTCACTGCATGAGTGAGACTTTGTGAAAGGTGCAGCTGTGCTCAGTGTGATTGTCTGTGCCGTTCGCAAATATCTTGAAGCGCTAACGAGCGAAATAAGAGAGAAGTGGTGAATCTAGAAAAATGTTTGCTGGCTAAAGCTATGACGCAATCTTTGGTAAAACACTTCTGCTTTGATAACAGCTTGCATGACACCTAAAATTACTTTGTTTTTATTGCGGCAACAGCGTGTGGCTGTTTTTCGCGAAAGAGCGATATAAAGTGTCCAGAAAAAAATTAGTGCGAAGGTGGAAAAGAAAACGTAGCCAACATTTTTTTTTTTTTCAGTTCATGCCGGAGTCAACTGCTGAGGCAACTACTGCCGTGCCGCGTTGCGCACTGTATGTGTACTTGTCTGCGTTTATTGCAGTTTTATTCTTCTGCGATTCTTGTTATATTTTTGCCTATATGTATATTTCTTGTGTGTAATTTATATTAATGATATGGCAGCTGCATTTTTGCATCTCCCAGTGCAATGAACCTCTTTTTCTGCCTGTGTTTAATTAACAAAGTGCGCATGTGCTTACCAAAATAATCACTTCAAAATAAAGGTTACTAGCTCAACGTATACAGAATTTGGTATTACGTGACGTGAATACAAGACAAAGGTAAATAAAATGTCCAAACATAATAATCATGACATGCGGGTCATGTAAAACTTGACTACATGACACGCTTATAGCACGCTCGCGGACATTTGGCTAGATTCGCATATACCAAATTATGTATTAGGTGATGGGTATAGATCACAAAGGTAAATGATACGTCGAAACAAGACAATCATGATATGTAATTCATCTATGGCATAATTTACCTCCGCCTCATAATGATTTTCAACTGACATATCAAGTTTCCTTACTCCTGCTTCGCATATCATCGATTCGCACTGTACGTGAAATCTGCCAATTGTTTTGTTTTTGTTTTTCAAAAATGGGGTCATAATATTATAATAACTTAATACTGAACAAAGTTTTTAAAAAATACTGGTACTACTTTCTTACACACATCAATTATTGGGAAATGTAAACCAAATAGCATTTATGACGTGTCTGTTGATTCGCCTTGTGTTTCAATTAGTACTCAGAAGTAGTACCAGTATTCTAAGATAACTTTGTTTGCTAATAAAATATTACATTATCATGGTCCCGTATGCAGAAAAGAGGTGGCCAGTGGAATTTGTCGGCAGATAGAAGATATTGAAAGTGAGTCGGAGAGATTAAAGGTAGCTTGGTTTTGTCCTGAAAACGAAACTAAGAGAAGGCAGCGAGCCGTGGAGAGGAAAGAGATTGAGGCGTGCGCCTCGAGGTGTGTAACCTACAGAGAACCAAGGTGAACAATACACGCATTTAGTTGCGTGTCCGAAGCAGCTCCGCGGACGCAACTCGTCAGTCACTTCCTACGGCAGGCTGCGTGCGCAAAACTGTTGCGAATGCGCAACTGTAGCTTTTGCGGACGCTCAACTGTCTCTGCTATAGGATTAACCATACCTCTCGTTACGCACACCCAGACGTAACTGAGTTAAGACACGGCCAATGTTTTTCGAAGATTGGCTTCGTCTTCTAAAGACCGTTATGCCAGTATGCATGCGTACGAAGGCAAATATATTCTGTTTCCGCAATTTATAGAGTTTCTATATTTGTATCAAAAAATCTTCAAATATATAGAAAATGGAAACGCTTCTCGCTGCCTGTATATGTAATTTTTCCTATGGCGTCAGACATTTTTCAATGACCACGGACATCAGTCACTGCATATAATAAAGATTTTGAATTAACCTTTTAGTTCAGACGGGTGTTCAGGTCATATTAGACAGTTCAAGTCCATCATGCGAATGTTCAAATGCCGATTTGAGATTTCCTAATAAAAAAAGGAACCACTTCAATTCCATATTTCCATCAGAGGTCCCTGATAGGAGGCAGAACAGCAGTGGTGCGCACGGCGTTGACCCATTTGAAACGGGCGTCGATGTGGTGGTGGAACTACGGTTTGATGAAAAAAATCGGTGTAGTGTTTACTCGAGTAAGGGTTTGTTTAAAACGCAACGACACAGGTGGCGGGTCGGGTGTCATATAGGTTTAATTGCAGAAAAACTAGCCGAAACAGGGTTTCCACTCGACGTGTGGTCGAGCGTTGTGGGAAGTGGGGAGATTGAAGGGGGGAGGAGTGTGTTGCGAGTGGGCGGAGGAGCCGAAAGCTGCGGGCCCTTCGGTAAGCGTACTGCGACGTCAGCGCGCATCTGCGAAGGAAGCGTGCAAGGGGAGCGTGACGTCAACGCGCAGCTGCAGCATGACCTACTTTGCACCACTCCAACACCTGCAGTGAAAGAAGTGCGTTAAGGCTCGTTCCTACGAACGCATGCACGTAAGTCAAAGCACGTACGTAAATGAGTCAAAGAGCTGCTTCGTATCTGGAAGTATTCAGAAGAACGTCTCTAGTCGTAGTATCAGAAGGGCTCTAGAGCAGGCGGCGCGCTCTAACTTTTTACATTGCATCTTTTAAGTGAAGTTGGTTAAGGGCAACAGTAAGGAGCTCTGAATCAGAAAACTGCTTTCCTTTTCACGGACGTATTTTCGACGTGCGAACAACTGCTTTCGGCAGCAATAGCTGTTACTCGCTTTATACCATGGGCTGACGTTGAGGGTAGATGCACGGGATAATCAATAAAAGATTAAAAAGTCAGCTTGAGCAGAGGTAAAAAAGTTAAACCAAACAGACAGTAAACACTTGGCAGAGAGCAAGACATGTTTCCTTCTATTGTACGCAGTATTGTGCAGTTGTCACAAACAAATCGGTTCAAAGCCTTCACTAATAGGCGCCATTGCTCAAAGTGGTCAAAGCACCGAGACGTCGGTGGTGGTGTTCCTTCCATGCTCGTCGTCAGTTGCTGCTCTGAATGTCCCTCACCTCCGTGTTGTTCATAGGACCACCTTCTCTGATCCACGATTCTTGCGATGCACCTTGCAACTGTGCGTTGTTCGTCGAACCCAGCTTAGCCTTCAGCTTCTGCGAAAACGTCGCTCGAGATAATGGCAGTGAGCTTGTCGCAAACGACAATAACTCATCCTCCCAGGATGCTTCGCTCGCTTCAGTTACACGGAGTGACAAGAACGTCGCCTCTGATGAAGAAGAACTCTCCGAATTCGACAAGGGCGACGCCACCAGGAGCTTGTGGTGTTCCTTGCTCGCGGCTTGGTTACTGTGCACCGCGTGAATCACCACGCCGAAAATCAGCAGTAGCACCACCAGGTAGAACACGCAGAGACATAGCGACGTTGAATCGCGTTGAGGCCTCAGGTCAAACGGGCTGGCCGCTTCGCCGCGACCGCTGTGTCCAGTTGCGTAGCCCTGTGATTTTCCCGCTGCAGCACCTACAACCTGGTTCGCCTGCTCCGGTTTCACGCAGTGCTGCGGGGTCGTAGTGCGGTCACCTTCGATGGTGGCGCCTTTCCGCGAGGGTCGACAAGCACTGTTCGCCACCGGTGAGACTAGCTCGATGACCTTTCGGTCTGGGGCACTCTCTGGGAGCTCCTTTGCAGACTTGCCGTCTTTGTCGGCGGCCACACTGTGCGACCACGCGGCAGCTGCTCCACATTGCTGGGTGCCAAGTTGACCTTCCATTCTTCTGGAACTCTTTTGCGAAAATGTCGTTACCCACTACGTGGGAGTGGCTGCCATTGATTGATTGGCTCCTCAATGAAGTGGTGGTGCAGTGTCATTCTGGGATGTGGGCACAGCCTTTTTGCCTGCCGCATTATCAGCGATTGCATGGGAAGTGGCCGTAGTCGTAACTATGGCGGTGACTTATAGTTGTCATAAGAAGTGTTTTTATGTTCTTTGGTGTATACTTCAAACAGAAATGACCTAGAAGTACTGAAACTGCATAAATTCATTTATATGCTCCTGTACTATCAGTTTAGCAGCGTAAAGTGGTCGTTGGCGAAACTTTTGTTGTGGGCGCTACTTACGTATGGGTCTAAGGCGCACTTTTTGTAAGTTCGCGACCATGTATACTTGTATGAGTGACTGAGTGACGAACCCGCGGTCGTGTGTGCGTGATTGTGAAACAAATTTGGCAATGATTGTTATGTTTCGCATCAGGAGGAATTATTATTTTTTTACCGGTGATAATGTGATCAGAAAAAAACCACCTGGCCTACGCGAAACGTGCAGCATTGTCACAACGAAAGCTGGAAGATTGGCCTTTCAGAGCCTTTTTTAGCACTCTTAGGGTAGCTGCTGCAAGCACAATTGCAGGGACCCACTACGCCATCAGTCATTGTAAATACAGATTTAAATGTAGACACGCATTCACTATGCTATCGTTCGTCATTCTTCGGAGAAACATGGGACCCGCTTAATACTTGCAAGAAATTTTGCACATTTTTTTATGCTGTCGCTGACGACGAAGATTATGCCAGAAGCTTTTGTTACTTGAATGTGCAAAATGATCTTTCTTTCGGGGCTTGGGTTCTTGGCCACAGCGACGGGATCATTGCTGACGTATTGCAGGAGTGGGTCAAAGGTTCAAAGACGTTTAAGTGTTGAAATAATCCTTCGGAATATTATATTACCTTTCCAACTTTATTTTAATATAAATGCGCCGCTCATTGCATTACACTACGTTTTCTGTTCTATTCCACTATCAAATTCGTCCTGTTCTATCGTTCTTTTTCTTTTCGTAAATAGGTGACTTGTAACCTGCTAAAGAAGTCTTTGATGAAAACTATCGTGTTTTTGGCCAATCCCCCAGCGTGAGTTTGCGCCTAATCTTCAAAAAACTTGACTTGATTTTGTGATCCGGGGCAGTCACCTATTTCGTATATATGATATAGTTAATAAAAAACAAGATCAAGCTCCTAACTGTAATGAGTTGCTGCATTCGACAACCCACTCTGCGCAAATAGCGTTGTGTGACACATGGTTGTCCCTCTGAGGTTCTAAAATACTTTATTGCACACATTAACGCTATTCCTTTCCCGAAATCAAGCTGCATGCTTAAGGCCAGTTTGCGAGAGAGTTCGAAACACCGGCGTGGCTCTGGGGTAGAATACCGGCTGACACGCAGGGGACCAGGGTTCGAATCCCGTTGTGCCCTTGGTTTTTCTTATTTACTAAGTTTTTTTTATTTTTGCGATAGTTGTTACGGACACTAGTGGCGATGGCGGCAAACATTTACAGTGCCGGACGCGACCCTTGTTGTGACCTCATAACAGCTTACGTTGTAAAGAGGACTGATTTTTTATATCTAAGCCATGACGGGAGAAATTTACACAAAAGAGGGAAACTTAGGTTAAGATGTATAATGAAAGCCACTATGTGTAAAAATATTTCGCAGTTCCCTACTGCAGCGACTCCAAGGAGAGTGTCAAACCTCCTTGGGCTACTCTTACAATTGTGTCGTAGTATTTGCACATCAAACGCGTGCCACATTGCTATGATCATTGACAGATGCACCGTAAACGGTGTGAGGAATAGACGTCTTTCTTGAAGAATTGAAAGACCTATTATCATTTTCAGCGTTATAAAAAGTAAATGAATCGTTGCTCGTCATATTAATAAGGAATACAACATAACCACTTCTCTAAATAATCCTTTATTGCAATAACAATGGACGTCAAATTTTCTCTATTCAAAACGCGATCGACAGTGTTTGTGTAGACGAATTATCGGACATGTTTTATTGATGTCACGTTGGCGTTGTTCAAAGTTTTCGAAACCGAAAGCACAAAACATTTATTACACCCGGCCCTTTTTTATTCTTCCCAGCCGACTTGAAGCTGCCCCCCCCCCCCCCCAGTATATCTTCTTTATAAGAAAAATATAGGAACAATGTTATTTTCTCTCTCACAATTTTTGAAACCTTATGCAAGAACATTTTTACAGTAACTGTAAACAGATTGCTAACTGCCAACCATCACATTTTGCACCCCATTACGCTTTACGCAACTTACTTTGCCGATACGTGTAATGAACGCTTTAACGTATGTGGCATATAGGCCATCGTAAACTTCGATCGCACGTTAACTGAGTGCACTGCATGCAAGAACTGTGATTTCAGCGCACTTATTAAACATTTAGCTTAATAAAAAATGGAGCCATATCCACGAAGTGAAGGATGATGAAGGAGCTTGCTCTGTCTGTCTGTCTGTCTGTCTGTCTGTCTGTCTGTCTGTCTGTCTGTCTGTCTGTCTGTCTGTCTGTCTGTCTGTCTGTCTGTCCATCCGTCTCCTATCACACTAATGCAAGCGTCTCCTACTCATCGGGGTTGAGCAAGCGCCGCAGTGCCATCTAGTGAGCACTCCCGAGTACTAGTGGTGACTGCGATGGACGATGAGGGACTAGCCTACATTTTAAGAAGCTTTGCCCCTACAAGTAAGTGTAACGGGGACTTAGTTGTATAGCAAACTTCACTGTTACTATTCAGTCAACTCCGATAGCAAATAGTTATAATATTTTAGTGCTGCGGAGTGAAATTATAAATTTCGAAACATAAACTTTGCATTCCGGTGATACAGATGACATAAAAAAAATTGAAGGATTCCACGTACAGTGTAAATCGATGATATGCGGAGCTCGAATGAGAAATGTTGATATGTCACTTTAAAATCAGCACAACGTTACGAGATGCAGGTAAATGATGGCGTACATGACTTTCGCTTCATGATTATCATGTTTGAATGTGTCCGATGTTTACCTTCATCATCTATTCACGTCCCGTGATACCAAATTAAGTATATGTGGAGCTAGCGAAACGGCTTCGAGCACGCTATGAGCGTGGAATGTTGTCATTTTCTTACAAGACACGCGTCTCAGAATCACCATGCTTGCACCAGTCATATAATTCGTCAGCCATTGACGTCTAGTAACACCGAATTTGGCATATGTGGAGCTAGC
Organism: Rhipicephalus microplus; assembly: GCF_013339725.1. Classification (NCBI taxonomy): domain Eukaryota; kingdom Metazoa; phylum Arthropoda; class Arachnida; order Ixodida; family Ixodidae; genus Rhipicephalus; species Rhipicephalus microplus. The sequence goes on along the minus strand of NC_051173.1, from coordinate 29,781,753 downwards.
GAAACGGCCGCGAGCGCATCATGAAGGGCCCGATATACTCCAATGTAGTGTTGACATGCGCGCACGCTGGGCACAGCGGCGCTACGTTAGCAAAACGGGAGCACTCTGTAGTCCGACGCCAAGCACGATCAGCGTCCGTCGGCGGGAAACGTGACATGCTTCATTTCGCGCCGTTGCGTTACCCAGACCACACTGCGTCTCCCTCTTTACGTGCCGAGAGGGACGCTAGACGCACTGAAACGCGCATGCGCCAAAGCAACGCAGCGCGGCGCGCGCCAGCGAGTATATGGCAGGACCAGCGCCTGGTATTGCAAGGCCGGCGTGACGCCACGAAATGAACGCCGGTAAGCACGCACACCGCGTCACGTCGAAATGTGTTGCTAAGCTTCATCAATTTACCAAGTCCCGGATCACTCGCGGACGGCCCGCGGATGCCTCGGCTCACAGGCGGCGACGTCACATGCACGTGATCTAAATGTCCCGAGCCAGCCCGAGCGGCCTCGGGCAATCATTGCGCTTGATGCTGACTGCATCCGCTGTGGCGTCTGCTATGTCAGGCTATGCCGTCTGCTCCCTCCATAGCTGTGACACAGGCCACAACGCTGACAAATTCCACCCTAAGCAGCAGTTAGTGAGTACAACCTATTTCTGTTGTGATGCAACGTACTGTAAGCGAACTACTCGAGCACGTGAGCATCGTAGACCTGCACGGTCGTTCTACCGCTGTTTCTCCTAGCGAGTATAACGCGTTTTTGCCCGACCTTCGGGAATACACACATGCTCGACGTGGCTCAGAACACTGATGACAAGAACTGGGTGCGCAAACCATGTGAAATCCGGAAACATGCAAGAAGTAGACAGAAAAGCAAATTGAGAACAAGAGCACGTCAAAAATTTCTGTGTCTAACTTAAGATGGCCGCACTGGCAGGCGCCCCGGGCTGTCGGCTGCCAGCTGCCTGAAAGAAATCGTTCGAACAGTCCTGGGCCGCCCGCAAGTCGCCAGGCACGCCAAAAACGAACATGCGTCCGAGCGATCCCGGACCATTGGGCGGAGCTTGCAGTTGGTCCCCGAGAAAAACGAATGCGGCGCCAGCGTCCAGGGCCGTCTGGAGCCGTCCGAGACGTGTAAATCAATGAAGCTCGGTGCCTCGACTATGGTATGTAGTCATGTTCTCACATGACACGCATCTCATGATTATCGTGTTTGCACCAACCACATACCTTCGTACTCAATTGGCGTCCCGTAATACCAAATTTAGCATATGTGACGCTTGCGAAACGGCCGTGAGCGCATCATCAGTGTAGCATGTAGTCAGGTTGTTACATGACACGCATGTCGTGATCATCGTGTTTGGGTGTGTCATTTACTCACGTCACCCGGTCGCGTCGCGTACTACCTTGTTTGGTACATGTCAAGCTAGCAAAACAGCCGCGAGCGCATCATGAGCGTAGCACGTAGTTATGTTGTTACATGATACGCACTTCATGCTAATCATGTTTGAACCAGTCACATACCTTCGTCATTCATTCACGTACTGTAATACCAAACTTGGTATATGTGACGCTAGCGAAACGGCCGCAAGCGCATCATTAAAGTGGCATATAGCCATGTTGTTACATGCCACATATGTGATGGTATTTCTGTTAGGGGCTGTCGCTTGTATTCGCCGTGCAATCATGCCATACCTTACCAGTTTTACAACATGTCATCTGAACGAAACCACCGCAAGAGCTACAGGACCATGAAATGTAAACCATGACATTCATGACATACATGTCATGATTGCCATGTTATGACTAGTCGAATATGCTCATAATACAGTCATGTTATGCCATACCAAGTTTGGTATCGATACCATTATCCAAACGGCCACGAGAGCTAAAGGTCGTAAGCGGCTAGATAGATAGATAGATAGATAGATAGATAGATAGATAGATAGATAGATAGATAGATAGATAGATAGATAGATAGATAGATAGATAGATAGAATGATAGATAGATAGATAGATAGATAGATAGATAGATAGATAGATAGATAGATAGATAGATAGATAGATAGATAGATAGATAGATAGATAGATAGATAGATAGATAGATAGATAGATAGATAGATAGATAGATAGATAGATAGATAGATAATTACGCTCATAGTATCCACAGTTTGTTAAGAAATGCTTCACATTAAAAAACTTAGTTGAAGCAGTAAAACAGTCACAACAATGTTCTTAATGCTGCAACATAAAAAAAAAATTCGGCAGATTCCACGTACCTGGGAGTCGACGTTATGCGAAGCATGCGGAAGAAATGTGAACGTTTTGCAGTTTTTTGGTTGAACGACACGTCATGAATTGATGCTAAATATATGTACAAATGTTGCACGCACAGACATATGTTTAAGAGTCACAGATGTTTGTATCACCAATTGTTTGCACTTGCGCAACGACGTCAACTGGAACATGCGTATTTGCAACACCAGAAGCTTATATGAAGCGCTGATGCTCGCGAAGATGCTGGCCCTGGACACTGCTACATGAATCAACTTCGGCGCATGACAACTAACCTTAATTGACCTTAACACGACGTGACGGCTGTATTAAAGAAGTACAAAAGTAATGTTTCTAAAATTGGGTAAGCAGCACTGCAACCACTAATTTACGTTTTCCGAAGATTAGCCTCTATTTGAAAAGCAGTTTTGAGACCAGGTGTAGCTCTGTGTTAAAATGCTTCATTTCCACGCGGAATGCTTGGGTTTCATTCCAGCTGCGACTCCGACATTTGTTCTTTGCACTCATCGGGCCGACGCTACCGATGTCGGGTATTTCTAAATGCTCGCGCATTAAAATTACCCATGTGTGTTCTCGTCGTTCCTGGGTAGATACTAAGTATCAATCACCTGTGGCTCATACCCGCACACCAGTGGCACATACCCGCCCGTGGGTGAATGATTTATATGTGGGGTTAATGTCCCCCGCCCGTGGGTATATGCCACTGTCTGGCGCGAAGTGTTTGACGACGTACGCTATGGTATTGGAACATTATTCGTCTTGACCAGCGCGTCATATTCATCAAATCATCTGAGCCTCCCATGCTGATTTTGGTTCACGCCAAGTTAAAGGTGTCACCACGAGAGCGTCCAAACGTAAGTGGCTAGATAGATAAATAAATACGCTCAAAGTTGCTGAAGTTCACTAAGAAATGCTTCGCATTCAAAAACGTGGTTCCAAATCTGCATGTTACACCACAAATCTCGTCGAAAGCCGACAGTCTTGTGTCTGGAGAGAGTGAATAAAACGTTTATTTGATGTTCTGCGCAAGAAAATCGGTGAATGGTATTCTGGAGGCGCTGCGTTAGAGTGCCTCGAGCGTTTAGGGGAGGCGAACGAGCCCATCGAGGATGGATGGATGGATGGATGGATGGATATGGCTGTACCCTTTAGATCGGGCGGTGGCTAGCGCCACCAAGCCGTAATACCTAATGAACAAAAACTAGATTTTTTCTCTTTAAATAGTGAGGTTGAGTATTCGTAATTTGCAGCGAAAGATTTGTTTTCACTCGTGCCTTGACTTTAGCCACCAATCAGATAACCTCCTTCTAGTTAATACTACCCGCTTGAAGTCTATTTTGCCATCCCTGTCCCTAAATTCCTGTGCTTTGAAAAACTGTGTGCTATCATCCTGAACTATAGAGTGAAGCCCTTAACAGAACATTATCAAGTGTTCGGTAGTTTCTTCTTCCTCTCCACACGCACTGCATACCGTGTCTGCCCCTTCTTATTTGGCCCGATATGTCTTGGTTCGAAATACTCCCGTCCTGGCCTCAAACAGCAGAGAACTACCCTGAGTATTATCATACATACTTTCCTTGGCAATTTCCTGCTGAACAGTTCGATAGATCTCTTGTGTGGACTTCTTAATCATGCCAATTCTCCACATATTCGTCTCAGCTTCCTTCACCTTCTTCCTACCTAATAATTTTTTTTGTTTGGCCCCCTGCTGTTTTCTAAGTATTTACCAGTGAATTTTCTGGTTCACTTCCTACATTTGGTATCGACATTCTTCATGTACAAGTAGCTGAATACCTTCCATGCCCAACGCTCCTCCCCCATTTCTCTCAATCGCTTCTCAAAATTTATCTTGCTGCTAGCTTACCTGCCCTCAAATGATAACCATCCCATACCTCCTTGTATTCCCGTGAGCTCCTAAGGCAAGCCAACCTATTTTACGTTGCTGAATTTCCAAACTTGCTTGAACTTCTGATTTCATGCACAAGACAGAATTGCCGAACGTCAGACCAGGAACCATGACCGCTTTCCACATTTCTCTCACAACATCGCACCTGTTGTAATTCCACAGTAGCCTGTTTTTCGTTACCGCTGCATTCCGGTTACAATTAGCAGTCACGTCTATTTCGTGTTCGCTTAGGTACTAGGCCTCATTGCTTATCCATACGCCCAGATATTTGTTATCTCTAGCGTGACCTCCTGTATTCTAAGCTCACTACCTTCATTTTCATTAAAAATCATGTCTGCTGATTTTTTCTTACTGAATCTGAAATCTAAACTATCTCCCTCATTACCGCAGATGTCCACCAATATCTGCAAATCTTTCTTTTTGTCGGCCATTAGCACTATATCATCTGCGTACATCAACGCTGGTAGTGCCTGTTCAGTGAGTTTTCCTTGTTTGACGAAAGAGAGCTTGAAGCCCAGTCCACTTCTCTCTAATTTTGCCTCTAATCCTTGTAGGTACTTCATGAATAATAAGGGTGACAGAGCATATCCCTTCCTAAGCCCCCGTTTTACCTCTGCATGCTTGGATACCTGTTTTTCCCACTTTTTAACTACCTTGTTACCTTTATAGATATCCTTCAAAAGATTGGTGACTACATCTTCCACGCCTCGTGTGTCCAGTATTCTCCACAATTCCTCTTGAACCGCGCTATCGTACGCTCCCTTGATATCCTAAAATGCTAACCACAGGGGCCTTAGTTCCTTTTCTGCTATTTTGATGCACTGCGCCAGTCAGAATCTATTGCCTTCAATCCTCCTGTGTTTCCGAAACCTATTCTGCAGTTCCCCCAGCACCCCCTCATCCTCTATTCATGCCTGCAGTCTTTCCTTTATAATCTGCATTACCAGCCTGTAGGCCACTGATGTCACTGTCAAATAACGGTAGTTGTTTATGTCAGCTTTGTCCCCCTTTCTTTTGAAAGATCATGCTCATCCTGCTAAGTTTCCATCCATTGGGAACTTCACCATCGATTGTTCTTTTGCTCACTGCCTCTCTCAAAGGCTGCTTAGACTTCGGACCTAATGCCTTTATCAGCATAATTGGTATGCCATCTGGGCCTGTTGATGTACTACTAGGAACCCTTTTCACAGCCCTTTCCCACTCTCGTTGTGAAAATGAAGCAATTGCACCACTTGATTCATCTTTGTCTATTGTGGTGCATAAAGCACTTCTTTGTTGAGTTTTTTCTGTCACCCTTGTCACCCTCTTATATATTCAATAGCTTCGTCCCCTTCTATCCTAGCGCCTTGAGCTGTAGTTGTAAACTTCTGCTCTAGGCTCGTCTCATTTCTTAGGGAGTTTAGATGGTTCCGAAATTTCGCAGCTGCCTGTCTACCTTTTGTATGTACTTCTGCCAACCACTGAGCTCCTATCTTCTAATATTTTTATTGATCAGAAGACATGCATCCCTTCTACAGCTTAGAAAAATTTCCCATTTCATTTCAACATCATTTGTCGCTTCACCCCGCTGCTTAGCATGTCTATGTTTCATAGAGGCTTCCTCACGTTTTGCTAGGACTCGCTTAACTTCCTCATCCCACCAACTTTTGGGTTTGTGTCTTCTTTTCCGGGGTGACTTGTCACGCGCCTTAGAGAGCTCTAGTTCAAACAGTCTAATTAGATTCGTGTATGTCCACACTGTTTTATTATCCTCCGTGATTACTTTTTGTTTAGTGGCTATTTCAATTTGCCTTTCTGGATAAAAATTTTTCTGTAGTTGCTCATCATGTCTCCTTCCCACTTTCAGTGCTCTTACAAAACTTAACTTGATACGTTTGTGATCACTACCCAGACTTCTGGAGCCACCTTCATCTATGTATATTCTCCGGAGCTTATCATACATTCTATGTGACATCAGTGCATAATCAATCGTCGACTGCAGCCTTCCTACCTCCCATGTTCTTTGCCCTTCACACTTCTCGGTAATGTCGCAAATGATCAAATCAAGCCTTTCACGCATATCCATTATCATTTTGCCTGTCTCGTTGGTATACCCATCTATATCTTCTATGTGCGCATTCATATTTCCTTGTATAATTTTCTCACACTCTCCCCCTAACTCCTGAATGTCATTTGAAACACACTCTACCTTTGCCTGGTTTGCCTCTCTGGCCTTTGCTCCCGTCCACAAGTACACGAAACCAAGGAGTGTCACCTGCCCTGCCACTTTCCCTTTTAGCCATAAATGCTCCTTGCACTCCTGGTTGACCCTCTGCTAGTCGGTACTTTTATGAATGAATGCCCCAATACCACCCCCCTTTCTGCTGCCTTCTGATCTATTACAATATTCCCACGCGTAGTCTGGATTGTTATGAGGTTGTTTCATGTCCCTGAGATGTGTTTCTACCAAAACCGTATACCATCGGCCTCTCCTTCCTTAGCTGTACTTCTATCTCTTCCTACTTCAGCCTGTTCCTACCACCCTGCATGTTAATATACCCTATGTCTGAATTGGCTCGGCGCTCGTGGCTACTTCTATTTCTGCCCCGGACTCCACCTATCTTAGCTACTGGTGCACCTTTGGCATCGTATCTGTCCATACCACCTGTCAAAGAGTCTTCCTGATTGTTTTTCTCGTGACTAGCTATCCTGCACCCCGAAGGGCCCGCTTGCCGCCCCAAAAAGCTACTACGCGTTCTACAAGTCGCCAACCCACCTCATGACCTAGCCACAAATCGAAGTGAATTCTGTCTCGTTGAAAACCACCCCACCTATGCACCTCTCTGTTAATTTCCACCACCTCAAAGCCTTTCTCTCGACTCATCCGCCATATCTCTTGATTTGGGTTGACAACCGCTCTTTGCAGGTTGCTATCACGCACCAGTATCTCCGCTATCGTGCACATCACTACCTGCACCTGAGGAGAAGTGGCGCGCAAGTCATCGACGCCTTTCGCCAGTGTGGTTGCTAGTCCTGCTGTATCTTCATTTGAGACATCTTTTAAACCATCTGAAATTATCACGAAGTTTCGTCTAACAGCTGTAGTTTTGAGTTTTGCGCTCGTTTGCCTCACGACTGCTTCCAGCTTGCGTCCTGGGAACGCCCCTACTGACCCTCTTGTCACCTCTTACCCTCTCTTTGATGTCTTCTGTGCATCGATTTAAGTTCGAGTCTCGGCGATTATCACATGCTGTGACTTTTCAGCTGGAGCGTCCTGCACCTGGGGCTTACTTGCACCAGCGACACCGATTCCTTTGTCTTCTCCCAGCCCCACCACTACTTCGCTGAAGCTGGGCCTTGCGACAATTGAACCAGCCGAACTTGTTTTTTCCAAACTTGCTTGCTCTTTCTTCTCCGCCGTTCTGATTGCCAGTTCCCTACTGTTCTCTCTTTAGGTCGCTCCTCTGTTCACCTTGGCTAGTGCTTCCTCGGCGGACTTCAGCCTTTCTCCCATTGCGCTCGTTTTCTTTTGATCTGTCGCCAACGCAGTCTCGAGCTCGGTGATTCTCATCAGCAGTTCACTCTGGGCCACCATCATTTTCTTCATCTTTTCCTCGGCCTGACATTGTCTACACTGCGCGTCAGCTTCTTCTTTATCCGCTTCTATACTTGGGTCCACTTTCAAACCCACCCCGCATCCTGAACTCTTTACAGTTTTTTAACCATGTCTTCCTGACACCAAGTGTCGCTATGACTTGTCTCACTCGATAGTTACACAACTCGAGCCCTGTCCTGCGAAAAAGAGAATGTCTAAGCTCTACTACAAAAAATTGCGTGTTGAATGTACGTGAACCTCCCCCATGGGGTGGCAAAAAAGCAAAAACAAAACAAAAATCAACACACACACACACGCACACACTAATAAATACCTGGTGATTAACCCCCGAAAAAGCCGTACAATAAAATAAGTGCTACAAAGATTTTATCTGCTGCCCTATAATTATAAAGACAAGCTCAAAACATGAAAAAACCACTTATCTGCGCAGTCGATTGTGAGCTCTCAAGAAACACGTCCATCCATCATGACAGTCCACCGCAAACGATCAGTCCACCTCAAAAGATCACCGCAGATGATCCCAGTCCACCGCAAACAGTCCACCGCAAACAATCAGAGACACGTTAGACACAAGCGCCCTCTGGCAGTTATCTTTGAAAACGAAGGCGTGCAGCTCGCGGGGGAAGATGCGCATTAGTCTCGGAGGTGATAAGCTGTAGAACGCAAAGCGACGGGCAGGTGGCACCACCGTGACTTCGTAGCAAAGCGTTGGAAACACCTTTCTGAGCATCGCGTTGCCCTGTCAGCGTAGCGCGATAAACGCTACATTCCTTAAAGTTAATTGTGTGTGCCTCTTCTCGTATAAGGGCAGACATACAAAATATTGAAGCATTGTTGTGGTGCCTCATATATGCGTAATAATTGCTTTTTATTTGACAATCGCACAGCTATGAACGCTAAAGCTTGAGCAATATTTGTGGGCGCTGCGAATGGGATTGGCCGTTTGGTGCCGTTTGAGGTATCGTTAAAGTGGATAAACAGATAAATGTACAGACAGACAGACAGACAGACAGACCAAATTTTTTTTGTTGAAGGTCCCCAAGAAAGACTATGGTCTTTAAGTCTGCCGCCAGCCACAAACACTATTCCATCTGCTATATCCCGAGAGTGCAGACAACTACGGTCGTCTTCTGCTGCCGTGAAAACGTTGTAGCTGCTCGTCGTGCCATGCTTGCCTACAGACTCATGGTGGTTGTCGCTTCCCTCGATTAAGGCTCGTTCACACCGAAGGCGGGGAGGCGAAAGCGGCTAGGCGGCAACGCGGGAAGCGGAAAAAACCTCCTCTTCAGGCGGCAAAAGCGGGAGAAAAACCAAGCGGCAAGGCCGATTGCTCTCGGAGCAATGTTTTGCCACCTGCCGAGGCTCCCGGCTTTGCCGCCGCCTGTCAGAACGCCACGCAGTGGAGGCGCGGTGGTGGCACGGGTGTACGTTTGGGAGAAGCACTGACACGTCATAGCGGCACGTGCACTAAATCGCGAGATGCCCGCCTCTTCTTCCACGCGGTCACCTGTTCAGGCAGCCTGTTCATGCATGCGGTCTGAACAGGTTCACGCTCTCGCCGCCTCGCCTCTTCGGAAATCCCGCTTTGCCGCACCGCCTTCGGTGTGAATGAGGCTTTATAGTGTTTTTCCAAACGTAAGTGGCGCCGCCGTAGACGATGGATTTTGCGCGATCTTCCAGAAGGGGAAAAAAATCTAGAACGCTGTGTCATGGGCCCCTACGATAGTGATGATGTGCCTTCTGTAGCACATACCTAGAACGAGGCTTTACCTTGAAAGAGGTGCTGCATTTCAAATGATAAGTAAATAATATAATGCTAAAATTAGCCTGCTGAAGTCAATAAAGCATTTCAACTAATATAGTGTTTAAAGATGACAATGCATGTATGTTCTCATGTAAATTATAAAAAACATGGTTTATCCCTACGTGTAATGCGAAAGTAAAACGTCTCTTTACAGGAGTTGTTTAGTATTTACTGTACATTGGTATAACACAGGTTATGAGACGTATGTTGGTGTTTGACAGCTAAATTTAGGCGCCGTGTTTCGTAAATGCATTCACGTTAACGCTCAATGATACATCTCGATCCTGGCGACTAACGTTCATGAATAATAAACTGGTTAATTATTAAACATATCCTTGTGGTCCTGGATGCTGTTTATGGTAGCTCTAGTGGTTAATGGTGAGGGCAGAACCACACAAAGCAATGTAGGCAGCCAGAATAGCGCGACGTGATTGTACACCAACTTGGGCTAAGGTAACCTGCTCGCGGCTTGTTATTGAGCACCACTACTACTACTACTACTACTACTAACAGTAGTATAGCTGGTACTATGACAATGATTGCGATCACAATGATTGCGATCACT